>OZ035956.1:18184088-18925624 GCA_964034955.1 Orchesella flavescens
TTACTCCAACTTCATATGCCTAACTAAATTATGTATATATAACCCAAATTTTATGCGTTTCGTTAACATATACATACAACCTGACTTTTGCTCTGGCGGTGTGGTATGGTATGGTAATAAATAGAAGGCAGTCAAATTTGTGCTGTATGGTGAAAGAGCGTGATGATGCATAACTCACAACTTACCCATACACCAAAGGAGAGAGAGAGAGTGAAGAGAGACTAACCATTCCAATAAATTATTCATTTATTATGCGATGCTCTATGCTACGTACACATCAGAAGGACGCAAATTCTAGTTTTAGCATGCCTCATTTCTACCCAAGGAGCCATGCATTGCCATTTCTCCCAAAAAATTCACTTTCCTCTTGAGGGAGAAAAAAAGTTGCAAAAAATTGGGTATGTTTGTGTGAAAGAAGTGATAAGTGGAGAGAAATATGAAAGTTTTTTCTAAAAAAAAAGTTTGCCCTCTCTCTTCAGTCTACAAATAGGTAGAAAAATCATGCATAAATGGAAAATGAAGGTGATGAGGACCACCATGGAGAAAAGTCAAGTGAGCGTTCCTTCACAAGCTACTTTTTTTCTTTATAAATTCCATAATAAATAGGACTTATATATAACGCAACGCCTGTATAATAGTAAGTGACCCCATGATTGTATGAGAAAGTGATCCCATGAAACTTTTACACTTTTTTCAAAAATTTATAAACAAATTTAGTAGAAATTTCCACCTTAAAATTACACATCGTCACTTTACTTTTTTTGATAAATTTCGTGGCATAACATCGTTTTATATGAAAAATCGACTGACTAAATTCTTTTTAACAGTTTATTAAATTGCTATAATTACAGTTTCGGAGCTTTCTTGGCCTTAGCGGGCCTTCCTCGCTTACTCTTTTCACGAATTGGTATTGTTTTAGCCTCTGGAATGACAGAAAAGAAGTTTTCTATTTATTGCAATACCCAACATATGCCTATACAAACATTGTTTTTAATAACCGGAACAGGTAAAGGACGAATCCGTCCAGTCGAATTGTTGTTTATCGACTGATGTGCATTATTTCACCTCACTAGATTTGGTTAGCCCACTGAAATGATTCGGTTTGAATCGTGAGGGTCAACAATGTGGTTTTAAAACAATTGTTTATTATAAACTAAAATTAACACCTTAACCTAGTAACACCTTCCCGAGCGTTTGGAATTGCTAGCTTTAATGTCAGGTAGCCTGATAGTTTCCTACACATACAAAGGAAATTCCTATTAGGAATACAGCCCGTGACATGATTTCAAACGATTTTATTTAGGCTCAAATGTTAAACTTTTTTTTATCTCGGCTAGTTTTTCGTATGACTTACATACGAGACTACTTTGTAACGTTATGCCTTTGTTATGTAACGTTACGTTACGTTGTAACGTTATGTAACGCGGTGTTAGATACTACTTATCTACAACATAACTGTATGCTTAATCACTGATAAGCCTAGGATCGGTTATGACTAATAACGACTTTATAAGATCAATAAGCTGTGACAAGAGAACAATCGTGCGTATAGAGCCCTAGCGTAACAACTAAACATGACCGAATACATTCTGTGCCAACAGAACGCAACACTAAGCACACCTTCACAAATATTACCACGTCTAATAATAACCCAGCACATACTTCTCAGTGTCTATGTCCTTCAGCTTAGAGGTTCCGGTTGCTTCAATTAAGTAAAATATTTTTTGTTCATCGACTCGGCCAGATAGTGTGTACTACTAACTTTTTAAAAAGTTAATTAAAATAATTCAATGACATTAAAAATTCGGTGCTGCTTATTCACTGATTAAATTGGGAGTAGCATTAATGTACAGGCAGATGCTTATGACAATAATGAGTATCCAGTTACATGTTGCAAGGGCTCTATCTTAATTCATGTATATTACTCAAAATTAAATTAAATCTTTATGTTCAAATGTAGTCATTAGCATAAAATATATTTGATTCAATGTTTCTTTTAAAAAGTGTCATTTTCATTTGTTTGTGTGATGAAAATCCTGAGTAAGGTACAATTGTTTCATGAGATCAGTTTTTCATTGTGTGATGGGGTCACTTCCTATTATAGAGGTGTGCGATTAAATGTAAGCCAATAAATAGGAGTGGGTTTGCATGAATGCTCATTGTAAATAGTGTATATAAATTTTGTAAAACGTATGAAGGAAACTACGCAAATTAAGGAATAGAGTTGAACGTGATTTTACTGCGTTGGAGAGCTTAGGATAGTAACACAACAATTTTTAGATTTTAAATTAAGTAGTCGTGCCCAAGCAAATAAAAATCCTGGAAAAAAATTTACTTTAGTATCATATTTCTTAACATTATTACGACATATGTATAGTACATGCACTTTATACTTTCAGACGGTTGTTAAATAAAGACGGATGTAGTCAATTTTAGTTTAAAACAAACTTACCGTTAAGAACATGGACGAGTATACTGTGAGGTACAGCATTGGAAGGATTGCACGAATATCGACCCGAGTCGGTGGGTTTTGCTTGTTGAATCAAAAGATACGACGTGGTCGTCTCACCTTTCTCCGTGAGAACACTTACTCCGCCTCGAGGGGAATTGTAACTTATTATCTGAAACAACAAAACAATACAACATCCACATTTTAGTAATAAAATCCTTTTCATTACATTTCAATACGTTTTAATGCGTTAAAAACCAATTGTTCATGAACTTGTAGTCAGTTATCTCTGCTTTATTCAACCTTATAAAAGTTCACATTTTTTCACCCTTGATCATGCACATTATATTGGGTTATAAGAGGTTGTTGAAACGTGTTTGAGAGTGTCCGTACACGTGTGCCTGGTGAAATAGAAATATAAGCTTTGGTGTCTGGTCTTTGTGGGAAATATTTGAATGACATGAAAATTGTCGATTTGAAACTTGCATAACAGGATGTTACATAATATGATGATGATGACAGGTGTTAAAATGTATGAGCATATGTCTCTCAAACCAGCATACTCAACAGCAATCATACAAATAAGACTTACTAGTACATGAATAAAAAAAGCAAGAAAAAACCACACATATACATATCAGTGCAAATAGTTTAGTATCCATCAGTATTCAGTCCGCTTTTCCTACTTGTCATTTATCATCAAAACATGTACGTCCTGGTGAAAAAAGCAAACCAAACCACAAAAAACCAAGCCCACAGTTGAGTATATAGACCACACCACAACTGGAAAGATTTAGGTTGACAAAAAGGAAAGAAAAAGTGTGCAACTGCTCCGAAACAATGTTTTATGTTTAGTGGTCCGCAGGGGTGACCCATGTCACAGACCCATTATCATTGACCATAATCACTGCACGCAAAAAAAGAGCATGTATACATATATATAAATATATGTACCTACGTTACATCACGTATATATATCGCTCAAGCAGATAAAAATGGATGGATATGGATATACACAGGACGTAATGTCGGAGCAGTTCCCATTTCCCAATATTTCCCCAAGGGTTTCAACTTTCTTGCCTCTTCTCCCTTTCTCCACTTCCACTCTGCCTCCGCTTGTTTGTTAGCTTGGCGAGGCATGTTCGTACGTTAAAAAACCATACAATAACAATAGTAATATGATATGGCTACGACCAAAAAAGTCAAGTGCTCTTCTCCCCCTCTCCACTGACGACAGAAATAGGAGGGACATGCATAAGTGGCCTATGCCTAGGTACATATATACATGCATTCGTAGATATAACTTAAAACTAAAAGTATATCCACTTTTAAAGAGGGAGAAAGTAAAAAGAGGAAAATAATAATGTGAACCGGTCATAAAGGAAAACAGCATTGGAGCCGCCGTCGCGTTGTTCAATGTACGTACAATATCTCTCGAAAGCAAAAGAGAAATGGTTGTACTGAGGGAGGGTGGCTCCACTGATAGCTGATCGTTCCGATAGCCTCAACTTTTTTGATGATGAAGAAGAGAACTCTACCACATACCAAAATACCACTACATACCCCTCTACTTCTGCTGCAAACAAACATTTTTGTTTTGTCGTCGCTTTTTTCCTTCTTTTCTCCACTCCAAATACAAAAAAAACATAATGATATATACTTTTCAAGAGGCAGCAGCAGTGGAAAAGGTAAAAAGGCTTGAATAGTTAATAGACTCGTGATGATAAAAGGTTTTGACATGTTTTTGGGACAAATGACAAGGTTGACATTCCCATTGAAAATCATTATTATGATCATGATGACTGTCATTCTCTACGACTCTGTTCTAGATGAGATCTCTGCTCTCTCTCTTTCTTTCCCTCTTCAGCTCCAGAGTCGAGCTCCACCTCCTCCAATTCTAACGAACACGTTATGGCTTTTAGCCCTTTTTTCTGCTTTTCCCCAAAGTATTTATGAGTATTTTTTTTGTGTGTGTGTGTGTTCCCTTCCCTGCTCTCTCTTCTCTTTCTACTTTTTTATGACGGAGAAAAAAAGGTGATGCGAATGATAAGCTATTTTACTACTACCTTGCTACTACATAGTGTGTGGTGGTTTGTATGTACGTAACATGTCGCCCGTTTTAATGGAGCTAATGTCAGCATTCTCTAAAGTAAACTGTCGTTTTCTTTTGTAACCCTTTGAACACCGAGGTCAAAATGATGATGAGAGTGCACATGTTGTGTAATGGGAATCCGATCGTAACTTGTGATTTTCCCAGAGATGATGATAATAATGATGATGATCATCAACATCATCAGAATTTGTACTTTGATGACGTTGTAATGGTAAGAAAAGAAAATAGGGCGATATGATACGATGATGTTGATGTAAAGAGAGCCTTCATCGTTCTTCCTTTAGATGTTACACATGTTTCAGCTAATAAGCTATATACACAACAGAAGATAATAGAATATAATAAAAAGATTTCTTGTGCTTTTCCCTAAACCTCTTTCCTGTGCGACTACGAACGACTACATCTTTTGTAATAACCTTTTTTTTGCTTCGTTCAAAAATGACAAGGTAGTTAATGGCCACTTTTTGTTCGAACAAATAAGTCCTGTAGGAGGAGTTGAGTTGAAGTATAAACTAAAGTTGTACAGAGTACAATAATAAGCAAAACAAACTCAAAAGTTTTTCTCCATTTGTCAGGACCTTCATTTCCCGTAGAAGAAAGAAACCACAACACCTGATTTGCTTATAAATGTGAAGGCAAATGGAGATAACAGTGAGAAGGAAGAATAAACTTATATTTTCTCCTTAAAGAATTTGTTTTTTTGTTTCCCCACTTCCCCCTTTTCTACTAATCTCTGCATGGAATTATGAATTAGGATGGAAAATCTCTCCTGCATTTTGCCCATGATAATAATAATAATCATCATCATCATCAAACCTCATGAATGTTTTATTCTGAGCTCGATTGCCGAATTAATTATAAAAAATATGTATGACCCTCCTGGGAAATTTAGTTGTGAATGGAACTTCTTTCCATTTAAGTATATTTTTCAACTTGTCTGTAGCACAACATAGGTATATGAAAGATATGAGAAGAAGTACACTCCTCTCCACAAGAAAATAAACTTTCTCAAGACATTTCCTCAACTTTCTTTCCTCCCATGCAAAGGGAATAAGACAAATGAAACTTAATAGAATATTATGTTGTTAGTTGTATTATGTGAGAAAGTGAGTGCGTTGTATGTATGAAAAAGAGAGACATTATGATGACGGAGAGGTTGCTTTTTGTGGCTTGACTCTTTTTCTCTTCCCCCTCAACCACCAGATACTCAGAACGTTTGCTCCAAAACACTGATTAGCTTTGGTGAAAGGAAGGAAATCATTTGGGACTTTATTATTAGCAGTAGTGATGTGATACATACCATAGCCATACTACCAAACCAAACCAACCAACTATTGCCTTTTTTTCGCTAATTCAGTCACTAAGCTAAGCTAGTCTGCACACGACAAAATACAATAGCAAAAAAATTATCAAGGGAGGCACAACAACGGACGCCAAAATGACATTTTTTTTCATGGAAAGCAACGTTTCGAGAAATGGGAACGTAATGGAGACGGAAAAAGCGTTTCAGGAAATGAACTTGTATTAACCGGATTTTTTTATATAAAGCCAAAAAATATATATTTTCAAAATTTTTGCGAAAAACTGGAATTATATATCGAGCAAGGTAGGTGGAGTAGGTTAAAGTTACGTATTTTACTTTATTTTTTATCGCACAGCATTATCATCAAAAATGTCTAAATGGTATAAAAATGTGATGACAAGTTTGACAAGCGTTTTTATTATTTCCTCCAAATGAAATGAAACAGTTTGAATTGGACAAAAGGTACTGCGTAGAGTACAAAGTACAATACAAAGTATGAGCCTATATATGGTTTGGCTTGGTTTGGTGCATTGAGTAAAAAGAAGTTGACACACAAATTTTCCACGAGAACAAATACATGATATTAAAGATTGTTTATTTTCCTGGAATTGCAGTCACATGGTTGAATTGTTTGGAGTAGAGTTATGATGATATGATAAAAACGGATATTTTCTTTCATTTTAGTGTAGGTGTATGTTGGCCCAGGGTGCATGTATATACAGAAGGAGTAACGTAATGGCTTATTTATGCTTGGTGCATGGAGGCAGACAAATAAACAAACTCTCCGATTTTTTTACGAACATTTGCCTTTATAAAAGAGCCCCTCCATTTTGTTGTGTGAATATGCACCAAAATAAAATGTTTTTTTGTTATCCTATGTGTGTGTTATACAATAATTTAGGTTGTAGAATAATACTTTTTTTGCTGCAGTACCTAAAATATGATCTACTACTCATCTCTATATATTTTGTAATTTTTATGCGGATTTTTGGAGAGTGCGGACTTAATCATATTTGGTAAGCTGGTTAAGACTATATGCTATTTTAAAACAAAGAAGAACAAATTGTTTTTATGCATTTTGTTAGCAATAAAAGTAGTGGATGTGGACAGGACGACATTTGAAATCTTGAAAAAAAGTTCACCCTTTCCTAAATCTGTGGAAATATATGTACTTATAGTATACTGCTCTAGCAAAAAAAGTAATCTAATGTTGTTCATAAATTCCCAACGTCCTTGACTAGTTTTCTTTGCCAACTGCTGTTTCAGCTTATTTATTTCCCGTTTTCTACACTTTCTCTGCAGTCTAAAAACCCCCACTCATCTATCTCATGAGGGTGTAGTAATTCATGGAATTACAAGTGCCATACCATAATTATCCTTTCATGTTTAACGACATGACTATCAAACAAAGACACAAACACACTACAAGCTACCTAATAGAAAAGTAAAAGCCAAAAAGTAGAAGCAGCATATAACATAAATGTAATGTTTATTTTCCACTCACATATCATGATGACGATGAGATGTTGATAATATATTTTTCTACATCTAAAAATTGTTACATTTGTGACCAAATACTACCTACCAACCACACAACGCGTGTGTTATTCAGCTCAGCACACAACTTATAATGTCCATGAATAACTTTGATGAAAGACAAAGTCCAACTTTTTTTCCTGTTTCATCTCAAAGAACATATTACTTACTCTCTCTGTCTACAAATTCCAACCATCCAAAAACCAAGGCCATATAAGTAGCATACAAGTTTCATGAAACAAAGCAAATAAGAACGAAGGGAAAAAATCAGAGTAAAAAAAAGAGGAATTCCCAGAAGGGAATGTGGAAAAAGTAAAAGCATAACTTGCAGCTATATACATTACAAGTCTAAAGCTAATGATGATGATGATGGTTTGGATTGGAAACATTGTGTAACTGTACGATTTTCCATATGCTCGTGTGCATTTCCTTAGTGAACCGTGAACAGCAAGAGATGTGTTTTGGAATGGGATGGGTTACATATTACACATGTATATATTTAAGAGAAAAGTGCAGATTTTATTTCCTGTTGTCTACACAGTGCACGCTGTACTTAGGCATTCATTCCTGATGATTTTCCTGGGGAGCAATTCATCTTTTTTCTTTCTGCCTCTTTTCCCAAAGAAAGATTTATTGTAAACTGAAAGGCATGCATTGTCTTGGGTTGTGTGTGCATGTAACTACTGTGTAAAAAGTTGTTCCCATTGTTTTAGCCCAGCTGAAACGAATAGTTGCTCTAAACTTTTGTTTTGCCTGTTGCCATTTGATTCCTCATCAGTCAAGGAAGGGCAATTTTGGTTCCGTGTATATATGAACCTATCAACACCCCGAGGAGGAAAGAATGGAAAAAAGTCCAGCATTCGCCTTTATTTCACAAGAAAAGTAAAATAGTGCTGAGGGACAATTCAATCTAATAGGAAAATGGAAAACGATCACGAGCCACAGTTGCACATTTTCTATGAAACAAAAAAGGAGAGAGGGAAAAAACGGAGAATATTTTAGGTTGTTTTTTTGGTTGGAATGGGAAGCGAATAAAAACTTGGAAAAACTAGTTTCATTATTTGTCCAGTGTAGATGCTCATGCACATGCACACCATTTAAGTATATACATATATACATATATATATATATATTTGGTGTGGATGGAAGTGGAAGGAGGAAGGAAAAAGCAATTGAAGGGAAGAGGAAGACTGCCAACTAAAGAGTTTTCCCTTTCCGTTGACTGCAGCTTTTCTCCACAACAGCTACACTTTTTGTATTCCAAATCCAAGGCTAATGGAATTCTAGGAAAAGTTATGTTTTGTTAACACTAGCAAAAAACAATTGGGTTCGTAGTATTTTCCTATATATAAGGAGCAGGAACGGATTGGGAAGAATAGCCAAATAAAATTTTCCGTTTGCATCTCCTCACATCTCTCTATATATGCTCCCTAGCTGTGCTGAATGATTGTGTCTTTCTACTTTCCCTAACTTTCATTCTCACCATCATCGCATGATCATCATCATCACCCGAATTATTCCCACGTTCGAAGCATCATTGAATCCTTGAGCTTATTCCATTTGCATCCTCAAAAATATTCATATCCGACAACCTTATTTTTGGCATGCTCTTGGCTTTTGGCTAACTGTATTTGTAGTGCATCGTGGTTTGGTTGGTTCCTCCACACTAAAAAATCGACTACTACTAGAATTCAAATTCTTGTCTCGACTTTTCTTTTCATCTCAAGACAAAAGAACAATTGTTGAAATGACTGTTATTAAACTTGGGCTGTACTAGTTGATTGTCTTATTATTCCTTCCAAAACCTTCAGCATGCCATAATGTGTCCATTTAAAAACCTTTGTTAACTTCAGGCAGGCACAACTGAAGCCTAAGCCAGCCAACTGACGGAAGAGAAATCCAGACATAGACAGACAGAGTCAGTGAGTTATTCAAATAAAACTTGAATCTCTTTGTGCCTCTCCTTGGTCTTCCATGATAACTCAAATAACGAAAGGGGAATAACATAACGCAACGGGATCCAATCTTTAAAAGTTTGGAAACTCACCCAGCATGACACCACCGTAGGCCTCCAAACGTATTAATTATGGTAAAGAGTTGATGAGTTGACCTTTAATAATGGAAAATTACCATTGACTAAGGCTTTGTGGCTTCCTTCTCTTTCAGTATGAAATCTGGAAAGATTTAATGAACACGTAACTTTTTTCCTGGAGGTAGTGTAGTGATAGGTTTGGCACTGTACATGGAAAATCACGAATTTTGAAGGGATGACTGAACGATCACGGGAATTATGCCTAGAGCTTAATGGTAATTCTCGCTTGTGATGTTTTACAATTAAAATTATCATCATCCACCTAGCCTACAGCTAGCTATACCTAGATTGGAAAGTGGAACAATGTTGAAATAATCATTTTTTCATTCGACGTATATATGAATCTATACAAGCTCAGTTTCAGATGAGAGTATCGACCAAGAATTCTAGCAAAACCAAGAACAGAACGTGAGTCGTATTATTCATTATTTTTCAACTCCAGAATCCGAAAAGCAGATGGTACATTCAGGGAGATGTTGATGACAGATTGTGGTAAAGGTACATTTAAATAGAATGAATATAATATGTAGGTATCTTCCTTTTGAAGCACGTGGTTGCGGGTACGGTGTAGGTGTATGCGTATTTTGTGTGATATTTAGCTTTGAAATATGTACTTTGTAGGGATATTGTGCGGACAAGTTGCGTACACTTCAAAAAGAGAAGTATATATAAGCAAGTTTCAGATCTAGATTTGGATCATGGGCCAGGCCACGCCATAGGTCGGTTTGGGTCGCTCCACCGAAACTAAAAGTATGTTGCTAATGTGTGGTGTGGTGGCAAGAGTAGGGAGGTAAATGGGGTAAGCACAAAAAGTAATGTGATGTGATGTCGGTCCAACTGATGTGGATCCCGATGACGATGATCATGATCATGATCATGACAACTCTCAGTGTGTGAAGTGAAGTCAAATGCTCCTTGCTTTTTCGGTCTGTTTTTGCGGTCACGGAAAAAACTTTTTCCCTGTGCACTGTACACACACACACACACACAATGTGTCATTCATTATAGATGAGCTGCTGGGACATTGCATCCCGAGGTCTGGTCTGGTTCCTTCTACCTCCAATAATTTCATTTTCAAGTGAGATGGATGCATATGCATATACATATATAGTATATATACACAATGGAAAAGTCACACAAGTTTGGTTGGTTGAATATTAAGTGACGACACGTAAAGCCACAAAACCCTGCCAGCAATGCATACAACCCAAACTTACAATATGAATGTGCAAAAGATACTTTCTGTCAATTTGAATATATTGCCTTGCATTGTGAAAAAATAAAACGAGAGAGGGAGAAAGAGAGACAGTACTCAAATCTCTTTTCTCACATATCCTAATCCTCTCAAAACTAAGTTTCAACTTTTTCAACAACTCTCCTGAGTTTTGCCACTGCAGTATAGTATAGCATCATCGCACCAGAACCAGGGCTGCCGCCTCCACCACCACCATCACATTTTACATCACCATATTACCAGAGTAGCAGATGAATGAGATGAACTTGACTTGACTTGCCTGCTCCCCTCTAATACTCCAGATAACGTTGAACAGTTGGACGTGGATGAGGAAGGAGCGAGGCAGCATGCAAAATCTCAGCAAACTAAACGGAAATATTCTCAGCACAGACCTGGCCTGGCAAGAAAAACTTTTTTTGTTCCCATTCACATGAAAATGAATAATATATAATACATATAAACATTCAGTAGGAACTGGCTAGATTCATGCATGCATTCAGATGGAAATCTGCATAATACTTCCTCCTCGACTTTCCTTCCTTTTCCTGTGCATCCCTTGTATGATGCGGATAGATGCTGTAATTGAAATCTGACATTTTTGCCCTTCATTTATCATATACCATCTATCTATCCACCACACCGCAATGAGAATGGGTTCTTTTGCCTCTCAGGAATAACAATATTTGCCTGTCCATTTTCAAAGAACCTTTATCTTTTCACATTTATTAATTTCCTATCGTATCACATCATCATCATCATCATCATCATTCTCATAACCAAATTAATTACAAGGACACTTGAAGGCCGGCATCATCATCATTATCATCAGCGCAACTGAAAGCCTCTAATTTTAATTCCCTCATTTGCCCGCATTGCCTCCTAATTTGTAATAGTGCAATTATTGCATTCTCCTCTCTATTTGTTTAGTATGACTTGACAAACACAAGCCCTCGTGGAGGAAAATGTGCAATTAACAAGGAAAAAGATAGGGAGTATATGTATATGTATGTGTAAATGAATAGAAAGAAAGCTTAAATGTAAACCATAGTCAAAGCCGCTCCCTCACACATTCACATACTGCATTTATTAGAAATTTCAAGGAAAATTTTTGAAAGGACTAAAAATATTCATAGGATTTTGGAGGTGAAAAGTAGTCTGCATGAAATTGGAGGAAAATCCCAAAGAGTAATAATAATATGAAGCGAATGCATTTAAGTAGGTATATGCAAAAGTGTACATGAGAACAAAAGGAAAGGGTGGTGTTATTGGAGAGAGAGAAAGAAAGAGAGCAGAGAGATAGATACGTACATCCGAACCGCAAAGCTGCTGCTTGGATGTACATGACATGGTGATATCATGAGGATGATGTGGTGTAAGCACTTTTCTCTTTACTTGCTCACTCACTCGTTCGAACATATATACGCAGAGCAGTAAAGACTTGAACTGGGGCAATAATCCAAAAGCTGACAATATTATACCATGTCATATTTTATACTTTAGTGGTAATAATGCAGTCATCACTCATGTAGAAAATGGGAATGGAAAAAGGGCTCCTGACAGCGTCCCATACTCATCCCCATGACTTTTAATATTATACACATCACCACCATCACCATAACATCTACATTTGAGAAGCAATTGCCAAAAAAAATAAGAGAGAGAAAAGAGCTTTTCACATTATTTTACACATAAGAATATTGAGCATGAGGATGTAGTTTGTAGTGTCGTATATATTTTTCTTCCGCAGTGAGATGCTCTCTAGCATCTTGGAAAATCCTTGTTTACTTCGTAGAACAAACTTTTAAGCTTGTTTTTGTTAGTTGGAAAAATGTTAAACCTGATGTACATGTCGTATAATCTAAAAGTTCTTCACTAACTTGTTTATAAAAAGTGCGCAGTAAGGAAATGAAATCGTTTACTAAGGCAATTTTTATGCTAGTAATAATTGAACAACCAATATATGAGAGTCGTTGCAAATATGAATATTCATATCATCATCATCAATCTGCAAGGGAAGATTGTGGTTCCTGAAAAAAGGCTTACGACACCTACAAAAGTGTATTTGTAATCAACAAGATTTTTTTAGCTTCTTAAAAAATTCAGATTGTGTGCACACTTTTCCTTGCGTTTTTTTTATTTTTCATTCGCTTCTGAACTCTGAACTACTTCAAAAAGTATCGAAGCGAATGGAAAAGGCAGAAAAGAAAAGTGTGTTTACTCAGTCAAGAGATACGATGGTGAATCTCTTTTTTCTCTTTTGATTCGACGAGATTCAGAGAAGAGCAAAATGAATGAATGCAATAATGGAGTACATTTCTTTTTGTCCAGCAACTTCTATCTAAGCGTTTCACAGATTCCTAGAATACGAAAAATTTAAGCGTTTTTTTTCTGAAGAAAAATTGCTGCATGCAAAATTAGAGTTGGATAGGAAGGAATAAGATTTGAATTGTTGGATGTGCCGGAGCAAAGCAATATATATAAGGAAGCATAAAGTTGCGCTTAATATGCCGAGTAAGGAAAGGAAGGAGCAGTTATTTGCACCAAAAATGGTAATGTGACTCAAGAATCGTGTAGTATATACGATTCCTAGTCACATTGACGATATGTAAAAATGCCGATTTTTTTTGTCTCGGCATTTTTGCATAAAATTGAAAAATACTACAAAAATGCCGATAGGGTTTAACAAATATGCCGATTGGTTTTGACAAATATGCCGATTAGTTTTGAAAAGCATGTCGAGATAAAAAAAATCTTTATTAAACCAACTTCGAGACGGCGAGTCACAGGATTACAACCTTAACTAACTAAAAAAAAAGAATGCTTTAATGAACAAAAAAAATATAAATTTACATTCATTAAATAGTAGGATACATGTGAGTAAAATTGTACACTGCTTTACTACTAACCTTCCTGTATTTTTTCTTTTGCAAGGGCAGGCTACAAGTTTTTTGTATGGATGCTAATGTGCTCTAAGTTCTACTCTGTTCCTTTCTAACAGTCGATCTTTTTTCAGGATCAACGGATGTTTCACGACCTCTTTATAATGCCTGTATAGTATTAATATCTTAAAGACAATCCAAAAACAACTCGAAATCCAAATTTTCCCATATGAAGCCGCCTTTGGGTGACGCCCAATTAAAACTGTGAAATGGACTTCTTACTCATCTGTCCATATTTCCTATTGTACTTGGGGACCTAATTTCTTTTGCATTTGGTAGGCAAACCGAATGCCTGGATAGGGAATTTTTATTTTTTGCATCTCGGCATTTTTGCATCTCGGCTTTTTTTCATCTCGGCATTTTGGTAAAGACCTTCAATTTTGAATCGGCATTATGGTAAATCGATATTTTTGTATACAAATATGCCGAGAGAAAAGTCATCGGCATTTTTGCATATCGGCAATGTGACTGGACACCGTATATACATAGTTCGTCTCGTCCGCAGCACCCAACCGGAATAACCAGGAAAGGGTCATGTAAGACTAGACCAGCAGAAGAAAATTGTGTTTTTTTCCCCCAGTTCCCTCTGGATTTCTCTCTATAGTAGCCTCTTGAGCATAACAAAAAACCTTGAAAGTTCCTTTTCGTATTTTTTTTCACTTGAAATACCATTCCAAAAAAACATCAGCAGCAACAATATCTATGCATCCTGATCTCCCTTAAGCTTGCCTACCTATACCTACCACCCAACAACATCGTGTCGTAATGTCTATATGTCTGTAATATTTTTACATACATGTTGTTGTGCGTAATGGGAACAAGTGTGCAGTTGCCTGTTTTTGTATCCATTTACCATTACAAGGAGAATCTCTTATTTTCTTGGCGAATTGCCCTTCCACCCAACATAACTTTGAGTGCGTGTGGTATGGAATGAATGCATAAAAATTGTTGTGGTGTTTCCTCTCAACTGGGTACTCCTACAATTTGTCAAATATCGATTTCAGATCCTCCCTGGTGCTAAAAAAAAAACTTTTCTTCCACGTTCAAGACCATTTGCATCTTAGGTACGTATATCCGTGTACATCTTCATCTTACAGCATTACTCCCTACCCAATCGTTTGGTTGGTGGTATAGTAAAGCTCTCAGCAGATTCCAGATTTTTTTCCTTCTTTCTCAAGTCACTTTGGTTTTGGCATTACATCTGTAATAACTGACAAGTCACAAAAAATGTACGGATGAAATCCAATGAAAACTGAGGATGGGAAGCTGAAAAAAGAAAAATTGTTCTTTTTGGTTCAGCTTCATAGTTATCGCATCCATTCAGCCAGTATATATGCTGCCACAGCAAAAAATATATATCAGATCAGTATTGGTTTCATCTTCATCGCATCCGTTTTTGATTGAGGATATGAAAGTGAGACGATCCCACAAAAAATTGTCTACAAGATATCTGTCCAGGTTTCCGGTCCAATATTGAGGTAAAAAGAATGAATGCATGGATGGCTATTCTAAGAAGAGTGTTAGTGTTGTACCACACACCCTAACACACCATACCAGACTATACCACTTGTCGAAAAGACATTAAATGCTTCATGGAAGAGAATCACTAGTCACCCAGATTCCTCTTCTGTTTCCCCTTGAGTGACTTGAAGCATACGGAGAAAAAAGGATCTTAAAATGTGAAAATGGATCCATACATGCTTTTTTTAAGGCAATAAGGTAGACTTTTCATAACCTCCTGTTTTCATTTGAATGTGCCATCATCACCATCACATTTCAACCCCTTTTCTTTAGTTTGAAGAGAGAAAAATGGAGCAAGAGGACAAGATTTAATGTTCAAAGGAAATTCAACTTAAACCTGAGAAACCTATACATGCATATAGACACTTAGAAATAGAGAAAGAGCACACTTTTTTTTATATTTCGACACATTATTCACTTTATGTTCTCATTCATTTTACATTTCTTTCTCCTTTCAAAAAAAATACAAATCTTATTATCCATTTTCCTCCTACATCCTACTCTCTTTCTCCTGTTGAGAAAAAATGAAAGTGGAAATATGGATCTTTTTTTTTGGGATGCATGCATAAAACAAGGGAATATTATTCCTCCTCATCACATCACTTTGCATCACGTTCAGTTAAGGATATGGAGCGGAGAGAGAGAGAGGAAAGCAAAGCAAAGCAAAGGAAGGTGAGAGATGAGATGACTGGATGACTAGATAATTCCAACTTTTTTCATCCTGTCCTGTCTCTTTCCTTGCTTGCAGCTCTTTTTCTTAGGCTTGGCGCAATGCAGTGCTCATCCAGGGAAAGTGAAAAGCAACAAGACAAAAACGAACCTTACATTTTCATATTACACACATTACCTAACTTCCGTCCTACCATGACTTTGTACTGTACGCTGAGTAGCAGAAGCACCATGTTGAAAGGAAAAAGTAGATGACGAAGACTGCAACAAAACTCAGTCGCTCATAATTAATTCTCTCGAGCTTTCAGCACTACTGCTCCTAACATCTCATCGTCTCTCTCCCATCCATAGTATTTTATACATGTACATATTTTATCCATGATCCATCCATCTCCCTTTCTCTACGAAAAAAACACAAGCTAACCCACATTTTATGCTGTAAAGGAGCGCTGACTTGGCTCAACACAAACGAAGTACATTATCTCTTTTTTTATTCTTTCTTCAGTTCAGAGCAATTTAGCGCTCCTTCGCGTTAAATTTTTTATTGAAAAATGTGCACATCCCATTGATGAGGAAAGGATGGGCAGAAAAGGGAGGTAAATGCTGACTGATTTGGCAAAGAAATTATTTATTTAACAAGGCCAGCAGTCCGGCAGTTGGCAGGAGTAGGCTCATTTCCAGAAGTATTTCTAATGAAAAATCCAATTTTGTGTGTGACTGGTGATGTACCTATACCTTTTATACGCAATGTCTGATTTGAATTTAATGTACGAAAATAGGTAAAGGAAATGGAAAAGTAGGATAAAATGAACGCAATATATAACCAACAAAAATGGGAGGCGTTGTGCTAAAAATTTCAAGATTTCTGACGCTGCAATCACTTTCCTCCTGTAAACTTCAACTAATCACTTAAACGCTCCAATTTGAAGATTAAAATTTCATATGGTCACGTAATCGTGATTGGGTGTAGTTAAAGTGCAATTAAGTATTCAATTTACTGTTCTGCGTCGTACTATATAGTGATTGATTAAGTAATTAAAATCAATTAATACGGGGTAAAGGGTAGCTTTTAAAGTTTGAATTGGTAGCTAAAACTTCAATCTTGTTTACCCCAAAAAAACATGAAACTGAAAAATGGAGGTTGGTTGTTGGTTTGATGGATTTATTATTTATGTATGTGCACTTTTTGTACGTTTTCTTTGAGTCTCAACTTTCAACGTGCAGGGTTTTATTACTTTTAATAAAATGAATCTGCATTTCCTTTGACATCAATCTTTGTGATATTTGATAATTTAACAGGAAAGTTATTTCAGATGCTTCCACTCTTTCGTGAGTTCCTGGAATGGCGGAATTTTGTTTGAAATGAGATTTTTCGCTTTGAGGGCACGCGTTTTGTCATTCACGAAACCACATAAAACATATTTTAGCTCTTTCCTCGAAGGTTAATTCACTCTACATTTGAAATTTTCTTCTTTTGTTACAAAAGGTGACGCTTGAAAAGCATATACATACATAGTTGATGCAATACACTCAAAAGTTGGATTCAATTCAGTCATTCATAAAATTTGATCTGAAAAGTCATAAAAAAAGTTTACAGAGGAAACTGGATTTTAGTCCCAATAAGTTTTACTTGGAAAGTAACAATCGAAAACAACTACAAAAACCTTTGAAATGAATCATGTATAGTATGCGCATATGTTTTGAAAAACAACATTTTCTCAATTTTTAAAACTCATTCATTAACAACTCTTGAATTCTTTTGAGTTAAGTAATACTTGGTAATACGGAAACACATTTTGAACAAGTGTCAAAAGAGGATTCTAGGAAGTTGTTGAGTGAACGAATACCGAATTCGACTTGCTCGGAATTTTTTGTAACGTTATATCAGATATTTTTATTTTTAAAGTCGATACATTTATTTGGGAGATTTATTAGAATGTGGAAACGCGAAAGAGTTCATGCACTTTGTAAATACAAATACTATTATACTTTAAAAGTGCTAAAGTAAAAGTCGAGAGGCTTAAAGAATTTAAAAGAGAGGACAAAGGAAAGAATGCATCCTCTTGGAAAATGTCATTGGTGAATAAAAAGTAAAAAGATGATAAACAAAAAGAAGAGAAAAGTTAATGAACGGTGACTGTGAAAAAGAGTGGAATGGAGAGAAAGTAAGAGGCTCTCTTGATGCTCTACAACTTGATGAAATGATGAGAAGAGGCACAAACACGGGATTGCATTATTACTGAGCGCAGCACCATTATCATATTTAATATCTTGTTGTCGTGTTCATTTGCTCGTGTCATGAACGCTTGTTTATGCTTCCTCCTTCAGAAGCTCACAAAGCTAACGTTTTTATTTTGAGATGTTGCCAAATAAGATGAGTAAGAAAGGGCTTGGATAGCAGATAGCACTCAACTCCTCAAAGCTATGAGTAAGTATGTATAGGTATGAACATATATGTACATAGTTTTACATGTAGGAGATGGAAGGAAAAGTGTTCTCGCTTTTCATGACTAATTAATGAAATGAAAACCAGCGTAACAAACATGACAAGAAAATGAAGACCCAGCTGCAGCAGCAAACATCATTATGATACGGTTTAGTGGAGAGAAAAGACGGTAGAAAACACAACAAGTATCTGCATCAACATTAACTTCAACTTTTATCCTATAAGAACATGGCATTATGCCTAACAATATGGATGCTTTGATGCTTTGGCAAAAGGAGAGGAAATCCTGTAGTGTTTCTAATGCCGCTTTTTTGGTTAATAAAGTTAAGAATGGATGGTTTGATGGCTACAACAGTACAACACACTCACTTTCTCTCTCTCTCTCTCTCTCTTCCGCACATCAATTATATATTCATACACTGTACTTAAACAACACATCACATCACTTTTCCCCTCTTTCCCATTCATTTCGTTGCCTTCAAAATAAAAACTTTTTTCTTGTTCCGTCATCTTCATTCTCACTCAACTTCTTCTTCCTTGTCTCTTCTCCTTTCCAGTTTCATCCATATAAAGATACTATATATAATAATATGCCATGTTACAAAAGTAACTAAACAAGTTTACAACTTGTTTCGTGCTCAATGAAACAAAACAAAAAGCAGAGGGAACGTGAAAGTTGATTGGAATTGGAAGTGGAGAGGAAAGAAGCAACATTCATTCATAATAATCATGTTTTGCTGTTCATGCAACTTTTCCCATGAACAGGGAAAACAAGAGTAGTGGAGGACACAATTGCAAACAAATTTCATATGATAATTACTCTGTTTATTTGCTTTTGTCCTCCAAAATTTCACCGATTGTTCCAGTTTTCGGTTGTCGTTATGTCGAGTCGAGACTTGCTAAATTATTAATGTTGTTTGGTAAAGATGGCACGAAAGGATTGGGATTATTATCCTCATTTTCTCATCGCTTTTGGGTTGATTTCTGTGCAAATTATTTTGCGGAGAGGATTATTTGAATTAACATAATTCGTAATTTGCAATTCACGCTCAAGGTACACATGACTAAATCGAAATCAAGTTGATTGCTTTTACTCATTCCGTTATTTGGAAAGAAAGAGTTGAAATCCAAGTCGATATGTTTGATAACTTAAACAAAGAAAATGGTTGATTAACTTACAGCATTATTATGATTCCAAATGATATAAGAGGGTGGCTCCGGAGAGTATTTTACAGTACACGTTAGGTTGATTGTACTCCCGCGATCAATAAACAGGTCTGGACCTCCAACCACTTCTGTCACTGGCTCTGCAATAAAAACAAATAAAAACATAATGGTTATATTTAATTTTTAAGTTCTCAGATTTCTTTTCGTGCTAATTTTAGTTTCCACGTAGAGTTCGTTCCACTCACATCCGCATTCTAAGAAGCGGAAACTGAAACGAGAAGGAATAAAAGCAAACGCGTTTTTCATGTTTCATAATATCATATATATGATGAAAGCGGAAGATGAACTTTGGAGTTTTCTATGAAAACCTGGAGAAAGTAAAAGGATGATGCTTGTTGGATAGTTTTGTGTAGCTTGAATTTGTTTTGAAAAGTTTGAGTAGGAAGCTTATTCAAAAAGATTTTCGTGTTTTTAAGGTTGATACGTGCGACATGGACTTTTTCCTTTGTCAGCATTATTCTCAAGTGCGGGTGTAAAATAACATGAAAGCATTCCGAGTTTTTTTTCTAAAAAGTCACATTAGCACGACAAGACTCGAATGGCGAATCTGGTAATATATGGGATGATGAAAAGCGCTTTATTCATTATTACAACTCGATGAACAACATTCTGAGAACATGCGAATCAGTAAAACGTGACTTTTTTTTTACAACGCACATGTACATTTTCCCAGTAGCAAAAATATATTATGTGATAGGTATAGGATTTGAAGGGTGTAAAGCCTAGCGTAGTTTTCTTAAAATCGTGACTTATATGATGTAATTTTGACATTGGATGATGAATTCTGTTTAATTTAAAACGTCTGTCTGGAGAAGAAAATAATGTACATATATGCCGATGATGTATAACATAATTATTCTACTTTCCTATTCACCCGAACCAAAAAGGTCAGACAAAATGTCAAGTCTGAAGTCTTTTTTTAAAGGAAAAGATTGTTGAAGACATAAGGATGTGTCCAATCTAATTTTTAACAGCTTGCACATGTCAAGTATTTTTAATGCGTGTCTGTACAATAACCTATATATACCTATGAATTTTCAGTTCAAGGCTGTTTCCGATCCCCTCTTTTCAACATTCAACTTCGAACATTCTACCGAACAAGACGATTTAGTGAAACAGAAAGGATATATATGTATTTCCTCATGAATTGGCAGAACAAATGTGTCGATTCGGTGTAACAACAGCAGAGTGTATAACATCCAATTCAATAAAAGCGATCACGTTGTACAGGCAAACGTAGTAAATTCGATTTTTCTGTCGTGCTTTTCTATTCTCCCACGACTCGATCTAACATGACTTTGCAAAATTATATATACGCGAATATTATTCCACTGCATTATACTAAAGTATGCATATGAATGTAAGTCCGTGTACGTAATGTACCCTCTGAAAGGAAACAATTTGGGTGTGACCTCCTTCAACATTTTTATTACATTTTCTATGCATTTAAATTGCATTCCCTTTTCTACTCTTCTCCATTTCGTCTTCCTTGACAATGTGACATGAAGCCCAACGTTCTATGTACAAGCACTTATGCGTACGCTTTAAAAACGAAGGTAAAAACTGAAGATCATTTTATTGTCTTATCCATTCATCCATACCAATACCAAGTGAGGGATGGCGAAAGTTGGTGAAGAACAAGAGCCCAAAAATGCATAAATTGTAGATGTGTAAGAGTGTAGAGGAGAGGAATGAAATTGAAAAATAACATTAACCTTTCTCTCTACCTGCCTGCTACTCAAACTCAATTTTTCTAACCCAACTACGTATGTATAACGTAATACCTATAGATCATGCATCCAAATCCATTCTCCAAAGACCACGGATTTTTTTTTCAAGAAAGGTTTCCCATTCATTTTTCTTGTGCTCACTTTAAGTAAGTACGATAACAGAACAAATTATTGCATAGCATTACCCTCTACGTACGTATATACATACATACATAAATATACACCAACCCACCAAAAAGAAATAAGGGATATTAATCAAAGGTAAAATGGGGGAGGCCTAAAAAGTTTTTCAGATTTAAAGGAGAAAGTCATTTCAGCTAACAAAATAAAACGGCAAAGTTTTCTCTTCTAAACATTTTCTCTGGCATTCTTTGTGTTTATATTGCTTTCACTTTCATTTTTTTTCAAAGTTGTACTATACCATTCAGGTTGAACGCTCTATTAAACATTACGAAAAGAAAGAGGTTGTGAAAGCAATTCATTAATCAATATTAGACTTTTGGCTCTGTTATAAAAATACATATATTTCATGCGTAAAAACAAACTTTTGTACTTTCGAACCGCACCACATGGATGGATGAAGTACGTATGTATGCTTTTTTTGTTTTATAAACGAGTTAGTTTATGCGAGAGTAAAAAAAGAAGTTAACTAGATGAGGCAACACATTCAAGACCGTTTATTACCTACTTATTAAGTATTACTGGTGAAACGAAACAAGTTGTGAGAATATGCTAAATAAGTATTATGCTTTCAAACTGTGTTTATGATTTCCCGTGGTATTTTAATCATTTTATGGCTTCCATCATCACTTTACTCAACTAAAAAACTGAGAACCAAACTACCACCATCACCAGCACCACCTCACCACATGAAAAACTATTTTATGCATGGTATATGATAAGCACCTTCGAAATGTATTATTTCGCAACTTTCTCAAGCTCAAAAGTGGTCTCCTGTAAAAGAAAAGCGAGTGTGTAATTAATACCAGAGAAAGCCTCCACCTACAAACTTTAATAATAGCAACTACTACTACGCCTCAAATTGACTTTTGCAAAGCAAACCAAAAAATATTGAGAAAATAAAGTTGGGAAAATTAGTTAGGAAAAATATTGCGTGGTATTCCATAATAATGAAGAGGAGAAAGCTAAAAAGTTTCCAAGTGTACTTTAGTCTGGCTTAGCTCTTTTGATGCCAAATTAACTAGGTAGGCATATATACTAAAATTGGCTAAAAAAAACTGTTGTTTTTTCCTCAATGGAATGTTTAAGATTGGACAAAGTTGCTCATTTGAGTAAACTACCTATTACTATATTTAGTTAGTGATAATGCCATAAGTCACAAGGTAAGTAAAAAGGCTCTAAAGATAAAAAGAAGGAAAAAAATGGAGCATAATATACTATAAGTAACCTGCTGATAGATTGTGTCCTTCCAGTACCTAATGAAAAGGCCGTGAGATATCCTTGGAATGGATAAATTTTGCATTTGTTTTACACTACACGATTCATAATATTAATACAAAAGTCTACCCTACTCTGCTCTCGTTACCTATCAGCCCGTTTATGATTACTATAAAGTCAAGTCAGTCAAGTCAAGATGATATTGACCATGGCCTTTTCCCCATTATTTATGGTGATTATTGTATATTATTACATGTTTATGTAAGGTCACACGCGCTTCTAATCCGATATGGTAAAAAAGGAATGCAAAAAAGAAATCAGTCAGTTCAAAGTCTAATTCATTTTTTCTTGTTCGTTCCTTGCAAAAATGTGTAAGTGGTAAGGTAATAACATGTGTACTGGTCTCTCCTCGTCACATCCAACATCCCAGCATGATCGTCTCATGTCATGGCATTTATATGGATATAGAAAAGGTAGGAAAAGGTAAAAGGCAAATAAGAAGTTTAGTTGGAAGAAAACATGCACAATTCTCGTATGCGTGTAAAACAACCATAAAATGGTAATTTGGTCAGACATCCTATGAAAAATAGAGGAAAGCCAAAAGAAACAAAAAAACAAGTAGTATTCTTTCCAGTGCTAAAACTGCATCATAAACATTTTTTTCCTTTCCCTTCTTCCTTCCCTGCCAATCTTAATCGGTGGTGCTAGGAACAGAGGTTGAAGGAGAAAGAAACAACACAAAAAAGTTAAATGGTTTTGCTTCTCCTCCACACTCAGATTTCTTGGCGAGACAAGCAAAACAACTGGCTGACTACTACTATAATACTGGACTCACTAACAAAAATGTTGATGTTGAAACACAAGTCAGAGTCATGCTAAAATGAATTCGTTGGCGTTCTTTCCTAAAGAGATGCTGGATTTCAATATGGAAGGAAGAGAAATTGTATAATGTATTATTACTACGGCATTTATGCACATGCAGAGGGGAGGAGCAATAATCAAGATCCTAGGAAAAAAATATATGCTTAAGATGATTAAAAAGTACACACAAGCTGGGATGCAGATTATTATTGTTAGGGGTTCTTTCGAGGAAGGACGTGAAGGCGACAGAAATGACGTAACCGAGTTTTTCCTGTGTGTGTTAATTAAAAGAAATAAAAGGCCACTGAAAAAAAAGTCATTCTCAACACAAACCAAAAAAATTCATAACAATGTGGTTGTTTGCTTCCTTTGAATAGAAAGAAAGCATGCAGCTATAGACCTCCTGTTGGGGTGAAAACAGGAAGAATTCCTGGAGAGACACTTCCCTCTTTGTTTCGGTTCTATTTTTATCATATTATTTTTGAGAAAGTTGCATTTTATGGGCTGTGCCTGTTTATTAGTGTGCAGTTATATATTTGCTGCATAATAAAAATGAGTTGACTTGGGTGGTCTTTGTTATTGCGTCTTGTTTAGAGTTTTGGAAAGCGTCACTGAAAATGATAGCATTGCTGATCCCTGATATATTGCTAACTCATTGACGTACATCCCATTTCTATAAAACAGAATGGGAAAAATATTCTTTTGAGTGAAGGTCATTGACAATATGCATGGTAGCAACCCAAAACCTGTCCCATTTTAAGAGTAAAGTACTACATTACACGTTGCACATATCACCTACTTATTTGTTTGTAAAGAATATAAACTTTTGATCCACGAATCTATTATATTTCTCTTCGGTTCGTGATCTTCACAAAATGTCTTGAAAAATCCCCTTTAACGATGCCATAACCTGACTACGAATAACCCAAAAGCTGGAGCAATTTCTTTATGATTGCTTTGACCTTTTCCTTTCAATCCTTAAACTGAGACGATATAACTATGTGGAAAGTCGAAAAGTCTACCCAAATGTACTTATGGTCTACTTTACTGGATTTAGGATAACCCAAACTTTATTCCTTTCAAAGATACAGGTCACAAGAAGTGGATTACACCCCCAAAAAAACTCTGACAGGATACCATACCATACTCCGCAAACCCTGAACGTTGGAAAGAATGATTGTTTCTTGGCATTCTCATTCATTCAAGATGGTCATAAAAATGTATGTGGAGAGAGTCCAACCTAACTAACAACGTCAACATTTTTTACCTTTCACTTGTGAATTAGGCATTCCTAGTATTTTCCAGGTGTTTTTTTTCTAAACGGGAAAATGGTCAATTTAGGATCATTTTTCTTCATGAAAAACTCCAGTTTCATTGGCGTCTATTAATCATAACGATTGGCCTAACAGCGTAGCAGCAAAAGCAACACAATTGCTCTATATGTATTCATATAATATGTACCTATACCTACGTACTAATGTCAAAATTAGCAGTAAAATTTCTTACGTAAAACCACAAAAAAGTTTGTTGCAAAGAGAAATAAAGGAATCGATTTCCTTCTTTTTTTCTTCGGAAATATTAGTTTTGAGAGTGGTTTCGCAATAAACCAAACCAATTTAGATCCATTTGAGTAGAACCATTTTCCGTCTAGTGCTTTTGAAGCTAGGGAAAGAGGAGGAGCCAACTGTATTATTGCCGGAAAGGCATGAATACAGCATTTTTCTATTTTTGTTTCATTTCTGTTGAATCACAGTAAAATACTTAGATCACATAATACAAATGTATATTATGAGATTTTATGACTACCCATTCAAAGTATTGCTCGCATGAGAAAGTAGCCAATGAATATTATATGGATTTTACTCCTTTCCTGTTGAGTTGAAAAAGGCTAAAGGTTAAAAACATTCGTTGTGGCTCAATATTATACTCCTCATATTTTGCGAGAAAAAATTATAATTAAAGCTAAATTATATGGGAAATCATTGGCAAGAAGGCCAATGTTGATTATTTTAATCATAATTTTTTAGAATAACATACGGGTAAAACATGACTTTTATTCATTTTAACTGCGTAGTAAGGAAACAATAAAAACATATAAAATGTTATTCAATAATACGTAGTACTAATGAAATTCCTTACTATACTTTTTAAGTACTTTCAAGTTATAAGGTTATAGTAAGAAACACAAACAGACGATAATTGACAAGCCCGGCCAGAAGGCAAAATGACGATAGTTTGTTCAAAATTTATATAAATTTTACTGATCTTGTTATGATCAAAATGAATTATTTCATAGAAGTGGAGAGCTTCCTGTCATGGTTAATATTTTCGTTGTTCAAGGACTCCAGCCAGGAGGCTTGCTGCGCAATAAATTACTAATTATTAATACCTAGTGAACTCAATGACCCTTTCATAAAGTTCTCATAGAATGTGGCCTATTTTCCACACCTAAAAAGGTGCTTATTTTTACATACAGGCAACAGAACAATTTACTTAATATACATTCAACAGACAACTTAAGTTGACCTATACCGAACATAATATTAAATACATTCTTGTCTAAAATATTTAGATCCTAAAATCCCACAATATTTACTCTATCGAAAAAAAAAACATAAACCTAACCAAAATGGACTTGCTTTGTATTTACAAACACAATTTTGCATACGTGTAGGCGTGTGAAGTCTTCAAAAAAGTCTCAAGTTGCTTATTTTACTCCTCAGTTCATCACTTGAGAATAAGACAACAAAACAACTGAACAAATCGTTTCTATTGCTATCAACTTCGCTTTATGCACAAGCACATCCACATCTTATCTTTATAAATTCATGTCATGTATTGACATTTTTCCTTGTGCTCAAGCACCTCGTAAACTTGGAATTTGTTCCAACAATAAAAAGGGAAACTACACTATACACTAAAATAGCATACTTTATAAGAGATATCTATATATACCACCACCACCATTACATATCTCCATATCCCTAACATAATTTTCTTATTTCAATAACAAAAGAGCAAGAAGAAAATGGTTGAGTCAACTCAAAACTTATTGTTGAGCAACACACAACTCCACTTCTTCTTTTACCGTCCCATAAGACTAAACAAAGAAATAGGTTGACAAAACGGTAGGAAAAAAACATAAAAAATACATATTATCCATCCAATCCACATTCACTCTTGTTCAAATCCAAATCCCATGCGTGCGTACTTGTCTGGGAGAAAAGAGTCATCCACTTGTAAAAAACAAAACTGAATATGTGTGTAAAAGAGAAGAAAAAAATACTTGTGTAAGGACTTTTTTTTGTGTAGTTGTAGTTCTGTCACCGGAGGATTTTTTCCCCTTCTTTTTACAACTTGGGAAGTAAAAGTGCAAACATTGTATTCAAAGCACAAAAATCTACTTACATATTATGTACATACACAAACATCTCACTACATATCTTCAGAAATTTCATGGGCTATGCAAAAAAAAGTATGTGTTTATGCCCTCGTAAAAATGTATATGGCTAAATTATACAAAGGTACTGTTACGGTAAATCATGTGAATTCTATCTCATTTATTAAAAAAATATACAAGCATATGTATGTATACTATTCTCAACTTTTTCCCGCATTCTTCCCAAAGATATTGAATTGAAAGGAAAAGTCGTCAAGTATTCTTTTTGCAAAAAAGTGACCGAAAAATGGGATATTACAAAGAATAAAGTTTTTTTCTATTCCTCCTCTTCTTCTTCACCAGACTTTTTGGCAGAAATAAGTTTTTGGGCATAATAACACTTTTCACGGATATCTACTGAATATACCTAAAAACATTTTTGCTGTCAAAATATCTTTGGCTGTTCTGATAAGTGTGTGGTGCATGGTACATGACGGGAACCAGTGTAGTGTCTGTAGGACTATCCACTTGTTCAAAAGTTATCAACATCGACATCATATCAATATCAGCAGCTAGTTTCCTAGTGCCGAGTTTTCACCTCATCATAACTGATAACGGAGAGATAGTCCCCTTCCCTTTTCGGGCGCTTCAAGCAACAATCAGAGTGGTACAAGTTAGTCGAGGTTGTGCTGGTTGGTAGGAGGAGTGCATCCAAAGCGCTGCGTCACTTTCACTAAGAATTTAACTTCTTTTCCCATTTGCCCATAGGAAAACAAGTTGAACAAGACAAGACAAAGAGAGATGAGAAACCTCTCCCGTGAAAATACTCATTTCGGTGGAAAAAGTTGTAAAAAACTTTATGACTTCTCAATTATTATTCTCCAAAGAAAAAAGATGAGAAGAAAACGGCATATATGTATATTCAGTTCCACCACTCAATCCACGTACATCTATAGCAATAATGTACGTACAAAATGACTATGACTTTTTGAACTTTAGTCTAGCTGGGAAATGAAAATAGTGGTGGTCTGGTCGATCTTCTTCATATGTACGTTTGACGTTGTTCGTATTCTCTCTTCTAATTTTTATTAACTGGAGATCATCTGAGGAAGAATTGGAAGTTTTTATTCGCTCATGCTTTCGTTTAATTTACGAGCTGCATCCGCTCTCCGTCTTGCTCCAATAAGACGCTTGGCTGCATGATTATTCCACTTGTTGAATCTACTCTAATACTACCCGTAAAAAGAGATTCCATAAAAACCTTGTGTGGTTAGTTTTAATGATAAAATGTACTTCCTTTAATTTCGCAAATAACCAAGTTCACAATGATTGAACTAATCTAAAGTAACTAGGTTTTAAATAAGAGTTAGCGATAAAGACAAATAGGAAGACTTAAAAGTAATTAACTGAGTAAAAGTTGACAGTCAAAACTCCACTGGACAAGAAGTGGCAGTCAAGAAGTCTGTCTCAAAGGTTGAATGAGAAGTAGTGGTTGAGTTGAGAGTTCCACGGCCAGCTAGATATAGGAAAACGTGAACTAGCAAAAGGCATGCTTAACATCATATTTGGCACTTTACAAATACTCTATGACATCTTACATTAACTCCCACCCAATTTTCGATAATTAACTGTATAATTAAGAAAATTGACAAATAATAAAAATGTTTAAAATGTAAAATAAGATTATGTGGGCCATTGCCCATATCGGGCTGGAGTCTTGATGATCCTTCCTTGCTTGCTGATGATGATCCGCTGCTTTGGAATATCTGCTCCTTTCGATGGCTTCTTCTTATTTGGAACCTTTTCCGCTTTGGTACGATGAACCTTCAATGCCCCTGCGTCTTGACAGTTGATTTCCAATGGGAACAGACGTTGAAGGGGCCTGATGAGTAAACCATTCGCGGTTTTCACTCTCGCTACCCTCTTCACACCATCACGTCCCTCAAATAGCTCCAAAACAATTCCAAGGGGCCACAGGAAACGTTTCCTTCGTTCATCTCCAACTAAAACCACTGCCCCTTCCTGGATCTCGTCTCGCTTGGGCTGACTACCTCGCTGGACCAACAAAGAGATATACTCCTTACGGAATCTTTCCTGGAGTTGTTGTTGCAATCCCTTCATGCGTAGGTATCCCTTCTGCAAAGATGTCGAGTCCACTATTTCTGGCAAAGTGGCACCAACAGACCTCCTCAGGAACATAGCCGGAGTTAACGGGATGAGGTCACTGTTGTCTTCTGAGACCAGTGTTAGCGGCCTGTCGTTAATTGTGGCACACACACCCGCTAAACACGTTCGTAGGTCATCATAACTGAGTTTTGCAGTCTTCAGTATCCTCTTCAACAGGTCCTTGATTGATCGGATGAGCCGCTCCCAAAATCCACCCCACCATGCTGCAGAGGGCGGGTTGAATATCCAATGGATCTGGCGTACGTTGCTCTCCTTCTCAATTTTCTTCCAATCAAGGTCTTTGAAGATGTTGACTGCTCCATGAAAATTCGTCCCATTGTCGCTGTAGACAGTGTTGGGACGACCGTAAAGGCTGACGAATCTCTCGAGTGACCCCAGAAATGCCTCAGTGGAAAGGCTCGCGACCGGGTCCAAATACACACAGCGGAAATAGGCACACGTAAAGATGACCACCCAAACCTTGGAGCCATCCTTCAGGAACAATGGACCAAACAGGTCAACTCCAGTTGTTTGGAAAGGTTCACTTGTCTCTACACGTCCTCTTGGCAATGCTGCTGGTATAACCTCTACAGGTTTGGACTGGTGACGACGGCAAATAGCACATCCGCGAATCACTCTCTTGATAGTTCGTCGGGTTTGAATTATCCAGTATTTTTCTCTGGACTTGGACATGATGATCTGGGCTCCGGCATGACCAAAGAATTTATGGATGTCCATGATCAGCAAGTCCACCATCGGATGATCTTTGGGAAGCAAGATGGGATTGATAAAATCTGATGTGTCATCTCTGTAGGTGAGGCGAGTCTTCACTCTCAGGATACCACCAGTGTCACGAACCACCATCATTCCACCAATCCTTGATGAGTCCTTCGGAAAGGCGTCTTGGATATTTTTGATTAAAAGTTGCTCAGCTAATCGCAGTTCCCCAATCGATAGGTATGGACTGACAATACGTGTTTTGCTCATCATTTTGCTTCGGCATTGATTGATGAATCGCATTGCCCAACCCCAAACTGCAACATTCTTCCGGTATGAAGAAAACACTGGAGCACACTCCTTTGATTGTGTAATGAGGACAGCAGTCTTCCTCAGTTCATGGGAAATTGCCTCTTCGTCCTCGTTCTCCATAGAGATTGGCCATGATGACCGGTCTTCCTTCAGCCAGTTGGGACCCTCCCACCATTTTGATTTTAATAGCTCCTGTGGTGAGCACCCTCGCGAGGGTAAATCTGCGGGATTGAGTTCCCCTGGAACATGTTTCCACTGGTCTGAATTGGTAGTCTTCAGGATTTCAGCTACCCGGTTGCCAACAAATGCCCCCCAATGGTCATGACGTCGTATCCAAGCCAAGGCTGTTGTAGAGTCACTCCAGAAATGTAAACGCTCTTGGTCTACTTTTAGAGCTTGACACACAGTTGTAGCCAGTCGGACTCCGATTACACACGCCATCAACTCAAGTCTTGGGATGGTAGGACTACAGTTCACATCCGTCTTCTTCGTGGAATTCCTCTTAGGTGGAGAGAGCCGTGACTTGGCAAGTACAAGTTGTACTTTTACTTCTCCATTCCACACGGATCGAGAGTACACTACCGCTGAATAAGCAATAAAGCTAGCGTCGACAAAAACATGAAATTCCCTTTGTGAAGCACTGGAAAACTGGAAGTGACGAGGAATATGGACATGACTAAGGAGGTGCATTCCTGTTATCCATTTCACAGTCTTCTTTTGAATTTCATCTGGAAGAAAATCATCCCATCCAAAGCCCTGAGCCCATGATTCCTGAATGATAAGTTTGAGTGGAACCACAGCAGGTGCTAGAAAGCCAATGGGATCAAAAATCCGTGCCACTAATGACAAGATCATCTTCTTTGTGAATTGTTCATCTGCGTTTGCCTCTGGAATGACACATGAAAGGACGTCTATCTTTCGATTCCAGTTCAGTCCAAGGATGGAAAGGCATTCGTTCTCGCCTGAACTCAACCCACACCTCTCAGAGGAGAAGCTGGCTCCGAGTTCATCCCCGAGTGTACGAGCCCATTGACGAAGTTCCATCCCCGCTAATTGCAAAGCTGATGTGGATTCCACTTTAAGTTGATCGTATTCCGTTATGCTGGCTACGGATGTTACTAAATTGTCCACGTAAAATGATTCGGCCAGAGGGTGAGAAATTGTAATTGAAGATGAATTCAAATGGTGTTGTATTGTGGCCACTAGTAAAAATGGACTACAGTTGAAACCAAAAACCACACGATTGCGCTGGTATATTATGATTTTGGTGCAGGAACTGTCAGCCCACCACAGAAACCTTTGATAAATCTGATCCCCCACTCGAACTCGAATCATCTGGAACGCTTTACGGATGTCAGCTGAGACTCCATAAGCCTTTTCTCGAAACCGCAACAGAAGAGAAGGAATGAGTTCCAAGAGATTTGGGCCCTTATACAAGCAGTCGTTGAGCGATGGGAACTTCCCAACCTTGCAGGAAGCATCAAATACAGGGCGAACAGGAGTTGTTGTGCTTTCTTTGAAGACAGGGCGATGTGGTAAGTAGTGACCACTGTCCAGCACTCCGTTACTTTCCTCCGTAATTGATGTGATGAGACCTTCAGCCTCCCACCCTCTGAATACTTGATCATAGGCTTCAAACTGTTTTCGCTTCTTCAACTGCTGAGTCGCTCTTTGAAGTCGTTTCTCAGCTACGTTTCTATTGATTGGCAGGAAAAGGTTAGCTGACTCCTTCCACGGCAAGGAAACGATGTACCGTCCTTCGTCATCCCGTGTAACATTCTCTCGGAATTGTTTTAGAGCTTGCTGTTCCTCCTCTTCCTTTGATTTGACGTCAATTGGGTCTTTGATGCCAATCGTCTCAAGACTCCATAAATGCGAGACGTCATTGGAGGTGTTTGTCATGGTTGTGATAACCGATACTGCGAAATTTGTTGCAGTCACTGGCACTTTACCTCCAATTGTCCATCCAAAAATGGTTTCAACTGCGACTAGACCACAGGTGAGTTTGAGCATTCTTCCAGTCAACAGGGTACCCCAAAAGTCACTTCCAACAAGAATGTCCACTTCTTGACAGCCAACTCCAACGTCCGAGATCTGTATCCCTTTGTCACGTAGCTCGTCAAGCCAGGGTCCTTGTGGTACTTTGGGAAGATAACCGCAAATTTGTGACCGCTCCAGAAGCTCCAAATTTAGATTTCCTCCATCAGGAGTTGAAATAGGAAGCACGAACTTGCTAGTGCAAACTGGTTGAGTGGTGTGACCTCCGAATAAAACATTCTGTATGTATTCTTGTCCTACTCGCTTCAGTCCAAGTTTGCGTGTCACATCTTGACGAATGTAGCTTCGTTGGCTTCCTGTATCTCCCACCATCCTCACGGTCGTTACTCCACTTCCTCCAATAAGTTGGACTTGAAGTGTGTTAAGGAGAACGTCACTACTACATAAGCTAGCTGAGGATGAGGTTTTTGTTATGTCACCATGGGCTGGAACTAGCCATGGATTTTGGATTTGATATCCTCCAACATCTGTGTTGTCGCGTGGAGGGTGTGTGTCTTGCTTCTTGTCAACTTCTTTTCCGGGGCACATAATCGATACGTGTTTACCCTGGCACAAAATACACTTCACAAACATGCACTTGTGTTGTTTAGAATGACGTGGAAGCAGACACTGGAAACATAACTTTTTTATTTTAGCTTTTTCCATCTTTGCAGGATACTCCATCGACTGGGCCTTCACACAACGATCGCTGTCGTGTTTGCCATCACAAAAGGCACAGGAGACTTGCCCGGAAATGAGACCAGCTGCTGTTGCAACATCTTCTGTCTTCATCAAATTCGCGGCTTTGCCCTTGCCTTTGGTCTTGGAGTCGCTATTAATGTTGGTGGTTTGGAAAGCTGTTTGAGCCAACGCAATATGTTGCTCGGTTCGGACTTCGCCTTCCAGGAAATCCATCAACAGGTCCAATCTCGTCTTGGGAGGATTGGAAAGTGTTCCGTCGACCTTTGAGGTAGGACTCCTTTGCCATGCACGTAGTGTATCCTCCGTAATGCTGGACTCTACAAGTGGAAATAGCCAAGTGGCTGGGTCTGCTTTGTCCAAGTTGAGGGATGAAAGAGATCGGAGATGTGACTGGAGTTTAAGAAACAACGACGACAACGGTAGTTTCTCCCGCTTTGTCACATTGGACATTACAAGGCTCAGCAACTCCCTGACGTAGAATTGTAGCTGTAAGTCCTCCCTTCCATATCTTGACTGCAATGCCCCCACGGCTTTCTTGTAGTTCTCTGATGATTGAGGATAACTGGAAACTATTTCTTTGGCTTCGGATCCTTCCTCCATGGCGTTCATGAGGTACTGGAACTTGTCTGAATCATCTATCGCGTCGTCATCGTTTATCTTCTGAAACTGGGACCACCAAGCTAACCACGATTTCAACTGTCCGCTGAATTTCATAAGTTCAATCTTCGGCAGTTTGAAGTTTTTCTTCTTTCCCATCTCATTCGAAACATGACTGGCTGCTACAGAATAGATTGATTCGGTTGATGAAGCTGTGGGCTTCAATATGTTCTTAATGTCGTGTTTAAGAGTGAAGTACATCTCATTATAGGCTTCACACGCATCACTCTCCAATGCAATATCGGCATCAGCAGCATCGTCATCCAACATCTGCTCCATCACCTTTTGGTCTACTTCCTCAAGTCCGTTCCTCAGAGGGTCTAAACGGTCCAGGACAATCTGAAGGGCCCGTTTATCCGGATCTTGCTGTTGAAGTAACGCTAAGGCTTGGTTGTTGAGTTTGGTGAGCTGAGCACGGAGTGGGGTGCGAGCCTTTTTAAGACGATCCATTGTTGCTCCACAAACGACAGAAAAACAATTAAAAATAATAACGATTAAAATTGAAACTTTTCACTATCAGAATAAGATTTCACTTTTGCTGAACGTTATCTGGGCAGGGCCTCCAAAAATGTTGAATCTACTCTAATACTACCCGTAAAAAGAGATTCCATAAAAACCTTGTGTGGTTAGTTTTAATGATAAAATGTACTTCCTTTAATTTCGCAAATAACCAAGTTCACAATGATTGAACTAATCTAAAGTAACTAGGTTTTAAATAAGAGTTAGCGATAAAGACAAATAGGAAGACTTAAAAGTAATTAACTGAGTAAAAGTTGACAGTCAAAACTCCACTGGACAAGAAGTGGCAGTCAAGAAGTCTGTCTCAAAGGTTGAATGAGAAGTAGTGGTTGAGTTGAGAGTTCCACGGCCAGCTAGATATAGGAAAACGTGAACTAGCAAAAGGCATGCTTAACATCATATTTGGCACTTTACAAATACTCTATGACATCTTACACCACTGTCCTTGAGACCTGCCCACTGTCTACGTGAGTATACCTTGGTTTCTTTGATGAGGTCAGGTCACTACTACTTATACTTACTACCTTCCCAATTTTATGGTAATGCAAGAGGGATTTAAGGTAAGGTAGAAGTAAACAAGGAGGCTGTTAGATAAGGAAAAGGAGTGTACCTCCCACAAATAATTCTTGTTTACTTTTCTCTCTTTGAGACCCTATCCCTAGAATATATATACACACATAACATCACACATAAAAAGAGTGTACAGCTCTAGTCACTGCAGTTTCCTTCTTTACGTCCCTTGGGCAATCCTCGCTGACTGAGAGAACGAGGAGAAAAAAAGTCTTGCCGTGCACTTTCGTCTTGTGAAAAATTGTGCTAAGTTGGTCGTCCACTCCACTGTAAAACACGATGATGTAGAGGGAGATGTTGCGATGATGCTGATGTACAGACAAACAGGGAAGGAGGGAGCAGAGGAAAACATAAAATTTTCAGGGCTGGTCTTAATAAAACATGCCGTGAAAAAACCTTTTTGCTTAGCAAGACTCTTTAAAACAAATGGAGAAGGGAAACTTGTTTTCGAAATAAAGAGTAACAGTTTTTTTCTTGTGTAGAGATGTGCATCCGCTCTCCGTTGAAAAATAGTTTGATTTTCAACAAAACGCTTTTTTTATTTATTAACCAGAGAGAAAGAGAAAGCCGGCCTAGCTTGGCTTCTACCGCAAGGTACGGAAGTACAAGAAAAAAAGGATGGTGATGATGCTGATGATGACGACAATGACGATGAAAATGCAGCCATCGTGTAATTTCCTTACAAAACCTCAAATATTGTCAGAAAAAGGCTTTTTCATAAATATACATACATATAATGTATTAGTAAAACTGTTTCGTTGTAACAGATGAATATATACTTTTTGTGTACAAGTTTGTTTCTTGTTAAAAGGAGCAAGTTAAGTGATGCGTGAAAAAGTGATGCCGAAGGGAAAAAGCCAATTTATAAAGTTATGCTTGTGCTCCGCTTTTTCTTTTTTCCCAATTCTTGATCATCATCATCATCATCTTGATATACTTTCTCTCATTTTAGTTTTCTCTATTATTATGGGGAAAAGGGACTATCCCTCCGGAGATGACATATTAATTATGTGCTCAAACTCAATATATCTCTACCGCCAAACTTAATTGGCTCCACTCTCTGTCGCGACTCACAATCAGCCTATATATATAATATGTAACCTTATAGTGCACTACTGTGATGATAGACGATGATAAAAAACTGGATAATCTGATATCGTGTTGCATACCCACACAGACTACAATGAAGAAAGGAGGGAAAGCTGATGACAACAGTTTGAGCTACACAACTACACACAAAAATGTCATCCTTATTTACTTCAACCAATTTTTTTCTCTCCGTGGACCATATTAAGTAATGACTGAGCATAATATAGATAAGAAAGCAGCAGATTATAGATATGTATCGTCATTTGTAATGATATATTTTTCCCCATCCTCTTTCTTTTCTCCTTGACTGCCTCACCGGAAACACATATATATTCCCTCGGCTTGTTAGATTGTTGGAAGATATAATCAATTTTTTTTCTCCTTTTCTCCGCTAGCACTTTCCACTCCTCCTTTGCAGCCAGAGTTAGTTGGCAGTGAAGCAGCTTATCAACATTAGAGCTTGTTAGATGGCTCATTGATTTGCAATATAGGAGCAGATTAAAAGAGGCCATGTGAGGAAAAAACAAGAGACAAGTTCTATTTTCAATGTGACAGCATACTTCGAAATGAAAGTAAATGTATGTATCATGTACATCATCCTCACGGACGTGTCTACTTTATGAAAAGCGCTAATTTTTATTCAAGAACTGCTGGTCACGTTTCACGGTTGAACAATTTTTTTGACAAGTGAACTGCTCCAGGTATATTTATTAAAAATATGACGACTGTTAATATATGAAATGAACAAGTCTTACAAAGTAATGAGGGCGTTTCGCACGAAATACGTACGGGGAGAAAAGAGAAATGATAGGAGAAAATGGGCTGCCGTCATCATTTCATTTTTTTAAATTTAGCATGAGCGAAAAAAAGTAATGACTTTGTCACATGAGGGTGTTATGAAATCAGTTTGTAAATTCATTTCTCAAAGCATTATTTCATTTTATCTCCGTTAATGGTTTTGAAGGTTCATGTTACGCAAATTAAGCGTAAAACTACTTAGGTATATGGAAAAAATTGTGAAAAAAAGTTTGTGGAAATATAATCTTTAATCCATATGAAAGTCTCTCTATAGCCGTCGCGGATAAGTACATTCATAATATTTTGTTACATTTTCATTCAGCCAGCCGCCTATTCTTTTTAAGTTATCGGCGGAACCGAGTTTCATACCATGAAGGCAAAAAGTATCTGATTAAATGTTGGAGTCGAGCTCAATCTTTTCCAACTTGAGTTACAATTTCTTTTAACCTATTCAGCTGTTTTCTAACAAGGTTTTCTTTATGTATAGACGTAACTCTAGATTATAAATGAAACGGGATAGAGGAGAATAAAATGCTCCACTTTTTTCCTTCAAAAGAGGATAAACATACACAAAAATTGCTTCCTGTGTCGAACCATTTCGTGTCTTCCCTTTCCTTTTTTCTCCACTCATCCATACATCAACAAAAAGAACAAAAAAAGAGAAAGAGAGGAAAGAAAAAGGAAGAGGGAAGGGAAGAAAGGAGGACAGGAAGAAAGCCAAATGCGAAAATCTGTAGTCACTCATCATGACACAGTCATTGGATCCCTTATTACACAACAAAATCCCATTCAATATTAGAGCATGTTGTGTGATGTCATTCATTCATGGTGACATAACATATATAGCACAACAGATAACAAATACAAATCAGTGGACGGAAGGTGCTATAGATACATACCACATCAAGATACAATAGATACAATAATGTCGTCGCTGTACCAATCCGTCTTAAACAGACAAAAAACCTCCATTATATTTTCTCAAGGTTCTTCATTTCGCTTCTTCCCAATAATAATATGAGGGAATGAGACTCAAAATACAAGAGGAGAAAAAGTAGTGCAAATGGTGTTTCCAGCTTAAATTATAATCTAAAGTTTTAAAAGGAAGAATGGACCGACCTACAAACAAGTCGGCTTAATAAAGCTTTTCCATATACTTCCTAAAAATGAAGAAAGCCGGATGGAGTATGGCGATATGGGTATGGTGTGATGGCATGAGAGTATATGAGGATGAGGGAGAAGGGAAAGTTGTGTAAACATAGACGATAACAAAATGAAAAAGAAAAGCTGAATCTTGCTCGACTACATAAGCTTTTGGGGAGAAGACATCATAGTTTACTTAAAATGTGTAAGTGTGTATATAACATTTTCTTGCAAAACATGGAGATAGTGTACACACATATTTTTTGCAATAACTCTTACTCTCTCCATCGCTAAAAAGCTGGCTTGGTCTGGTGGTGGTGGTGCTGCTGCTTTTACTACTTCTTAACTGAAAACTGGTTTTTACAAGTATTATCCATTATAACACTAGAAATATGTTCTCCTCGTAAAACTTTCTCTTTCCCTAGCATAAACTCACAACGGCCATGTGTAAGTTGTGTACTGTACTAAAGCACTCTTCAACCAACTCTTTTTCCTCCCAAAGAAAAAAAATTGAGATGGGGATGGGATGGAAATGGCACGGCACAAGTGAGTAAACTACATGTATGGATATTAGTTACTCACTCATTGTATATTTAGGGACACATGGATGCACAGAGTGGTTGGTGTAGTCCATGACTTTCATCTCTTTTTCCTCCTCTTCTCCTTCGTTTGGGTAAGGCAAGATGACTCCAAAGGAAGAGAGAAAAAAACTATCTGTTTACTTAAATATATATTCTCCGAGGTCTCATATTGCACGTCGTCCTTCGTCTAACCAACGAAAAGAAACGAGAAGAGAGTTTTCTTCCCTCACACACACATACATATAGTTTAGACCGGGCTCACTTTCTACTACTCTTCCATACTCTTTATTTATTTTCCATTTTCTTCCTTTTCTACAATTTTGTTTGTTATTTAGTTTATCTGTCGACGGAAGTTGTATAGGAATTGAACTGTGGACTGGGTACTGTAACTACTGTACTAAAAGCCTCAACGTTAACGTATCTTTCTTTCTCGTTTTTTTCTTCTTGTAGCATTGCTGCTGCCGCTGCAGATGACGCAGCAGCTTCCTGACATATTTTACCTCTTTTTCTGTTCTTCCTGAGAAATAAAAACAGTTAGCTTTTTTGTGTCCTTGTATTTTTTCTCAGCCATTTCTCAGTTGTAGTTTGTATTTCGTTGTAAAATTAAAAACACATTTACATCACTGTCGTCCCCAAACACAAATTCAACTTTGGAGAAAGAGAGAGAGGGGGGGGAGACTCTGCGATTATGGAATATGCATTAAGGTCACCCGGATTTCTAATAAATGGCTTCAGTTTCACCATATGGGCATACTAATGCCAATCAAACGGAACAAGAGACAGATTGGTAGAAAAAGTTTGGAAGGATGAAGTTTTAGTTCCCAGTAGTCCAATAACCACAGCTGGTAGTTTCGCCGTGCCATGTCATACTTATTCCTATGTGATGATTCCGGTCACAATCACATTCATCATTATTGTGTTGGATTCCAATTCCAATCCATTTTACCATCTCAGGCTAAATATAGACGTTTTGTATTGGAATAGATTAATGAAAAAGTTTTTAATGAGAGTACTACTCTGTGATTACCATTATTATTAAGAACCGCACACAAATGGTGACAAAAACTTTTCATCATAAGCATTAGCAAACATTCAATATTGTATATTGTACTATAGCTCATCGTCACTTCCCCAAACATTTTCATGAAAAGCTGGGTTCGTTCGTGTGTGGTTACTGAATGGGGCTAATTAGTGGCTTATTCTCCAACAGTTTGAGTAAAATAACTTTTCCAGAAAATGGCAATCACAAATGAATGTGGTGCAAGATGAATACGACAAAATGAATCAAACTAATTGAATATTTTGGTTGGTATAATGTAATGGTAATATGCATGCAGTATCATGTTTATATTTTAACTATAAAAACAAAATCTATCATCATATCATCCACCCACCCACGTGCCTGACCTCCCGCCCACCTCCTACACTGGAAAGTTGGAATCGAATATCGCGTAGTGAACTATAAACGTGATTCGAAACTTGAACTCTTTTGTTTTCAATATAAATGCTATAGACTGGTCTCAAATGACGTGAAATCCGAGTTTAAATTTTGAGCAGAAAAAACAACGCACATGCACGTCGCTTTTGTAGCTACAGAAAAACATACTATATGATAGGGCACTCAACCATTTACTGGTATTAAGTTGAAATTGAAAGCTCAGAAGCTAAGCTTTCACATGTAGAGATATAAGTAAGTATATCCGCCGTCCCTTACGCAACTCCACAGGAAGTGAAAAGTGGAAAGAAGAAGGAGCGGAAAGCGGGACTGTAAGAGTTCAACAAGCTAAGCCAAGCCAACTATGAAACGAGTAATATTATATTCATTTTAGAACATAATAATATATACGTGCGTGTAATAAATATCATATAACATTCCATCTGTCTTTGTAAAAAAAAGAATTTTCATTTCCAACTCTTTTCGTAATATTTCATCATGTCTAAAAGTGGATATTAAAATCTGAGAATCTCGCACTCAAAGTTCTTTCTCTACGTGCCGCTCACACAAAACGGGCTATAGGTTAAGACAAAGAGGAAGTTCAAGTGGCTAAAAGGAACGTGACTATCACAAAAATGATGCTGATGGTGATAGTAGTAGATCTGGAGAGCGGAAAAGAACCACTGCTAATCCAATTTTGTTATATGAAGCTCACAAAGACAATCCGAAATTACGCTTTGCATATCCGACCGACACCTAATATAATTCAAGGCTGTTTTGGGTATCATGTGTCATGGTTCTAAAACTCAATAAGCTTTATAAGCTAAAAGAGATTAGTAGAGTAGACCATGACTAGACGAAACTAATTGTAAGCTGCAATTTATATTTTTGTCTCGATCCAAAAGGCAAATTCAATAAGTGGGTAATTAAGTAAAGTCAATATTGGAAGATTGAGGGGAAATCCTCAATCCTCATGAATCTTTTATTTCTTGGTAAAGGGTTAAAAATCGATGTTATGCCCATTTACCGTATAACGTATAAACTGAAGCCGTTTTTTAACATTGGTTGAATGAGAGTGAAAAATCATTTAATACGTTTAATTTTTCTAATTACCCTTCCTTTGGAAACGAAAGGCTGACGAAAAAGGTTCACCGAATTTGTGACGTTAGTTAACAACTATTCGTCTTTTCTTGCACCTATAATTTCTGCTTATTTTTCAACAGTTATCAAGAAAATGTATTTAGTCTAGACAAACATGAAAGACTGTGCCCAGTCCGCAGTTACGCATCGTGACTTTAATTTCATTATTTTTATTACATTAACTAATGTTTTCATTTCCCCAGACTTGAAAGGAAAACACATGTTCGTAATGCTACATATTATATTGCTACATTTTCTTCACCGCTGCTGTTCTCTTCTCCATAATGGGTTAATGATTCACAGCCTTTTATCTTGTTGTTCTTAGAAAATTGAATAAGGGACACGGCTGCAGTACTTGGAACTTGGTGAATGAAAAAACACGAGTCCGTGACATGACATGACGAAGGAGGCAGCCAGAAAAAATCATTTGTAGAACGCGAGACAAAATGAAATTTCCTTTCTAGCAGAAATCTGAATTTCAGGTGAGCTTATTATGCATATGGGGAAGCCATGAACGTAAGAGGATCTTCCGCTTATAAATAAAATCATCCACTTTAAACAGATTTTCAGAGAGTGGTGCAAGACGGAAGATCTATTAAATACCCCAATCTAGGTTCAAATAAATCTCCATCATGCAAATTAGATTTTCCATACTTTCAAAGCCGTATTAACAATAAGTATGTGAGAAGATAATTACAAGTGAAAGCATGCAATAAATACTTACACTGGGCTGTAAGTATGCAATCAAATTTCGTCACACGCAGGGTTCTTAAAATAAGAGCTGTTTGAATATTGAAAAGGAATGTGTTGTGGTGACTTTAGGAAGAAACTATGGGGTAACAAAAACATTGCAGAAAAATGTAGCCGAACTATATATATATGTACCATTACGCCTACGGCCTACATGTAGAAACGATAAAAACTAAAGGATAAATAAAGGAGCATGAAAGGACAGCCAAAATTAGTATAAAATATAGGCACAATAAAACACATTGTAGAGCAGTGTAGTAAAAGCAGTAAAAGTCATAAACAAACACAAAAACTCGGTTTTCACATTACGCATCGACATAAAATCCTGCTCTCATTCATTCAAGTGCTTTCTCCTTAACAAAATTTTTATGAAATGTAGCTTACAAGTTTTCCATTTCTCTTTTTCAGAAGGAATACGACATAAACGTAAAAATGTACCCCTAATGTCTATATCACATAAAATATATAATCCATATAGCATTCATGTAAATTTTATGATTTTCCCCAGAAACTAATCCAGAGCAGAAATTGTTCCGAGAGTTATTTTCTCTCTACCTGCTTAGTGCTTTGCAATCTTTCTTGGTTGACCAAGACATAAAATGGATTGAAAATATCATGAAAATAATTTTGTTGTGTCACGTTCGTACTTCGTACGCACTACATAGAACAAGGCATAAAATGATAGTCTCCAATCTATCTGGCAATTCCGTAAGGGATTACACTCAATTCGTTCCGCTCAATGTCACCCCAATGTCAATTTCCGTATTTTGGTAGAGCTTATACTGCGTTGGAGTTTGGATTGCATTGTCCCCCGCTTTGCAAACAACAAGTACCAGAATCTTTTCCTTCATCATTATAAAATGCATGCATCAATAATACGTGATACACGTGATATTTAAGTATGTATTCTATATAAAATATTTTACAAAATACGACGCATTTTACTTTTTTCCCCTTTTTGTTCCCATTTTGTTTAGATTTGGCTTAAATTTGTAGGAAAGAAAGCTATCAAATTCTATGAGCAAATAAAAATCCAATAGAATCAAACAAAATCCTACCACTTTCCAACTCTTAATATTACATGGCACGACTACGGGTATGGTGTCCTGTGTCCTTGTCTCTGGGTGCAAATGTGAATGTTGTGTTTGGCTATATCGTATTAAAATAGCTTCAATATCAAAAATTGTCCTTCGCATTACACTTTACACTACATTTGTTCATATTTGCATAGCACCATCTCAAAAAGCTGTATGCAATCCCAATCTCAATTTTATTCCGATGTCAAGTGCGCGTAGTTATAAGTACCTACCTATAAAAATATAATATGCCTACACGACCCCACTCCGCAAGCGATACTTTACAAGAATATGGCATTTCTGTAAGCGGATTTTCAAAAGATTTGGAATAAAAAGGGAAGTTACGAGTGCACATGATAGGATGGTGCAGGCAGAAGGAGAGTATAAGCCGTGGCTTTTTGACTTTTCTCCCTTTCCACGTTGGTTGTCTTGTCTTGTAGTAGTATGAAACACATGGCAAAAATATTCCATAAAAAGTTTCCAACCCAAATATCTTTTCCATTATATTCTCTTTTAAGCCATATTACAATATTACATGAGTTGGAACGTATCACGCAGTTTAGTCAAAGCCATTTTCTAGAAGGACACTACAAGAAATGTACATTTGTACATGTACGAATATATCTATACATATTATGATACTTTTTGTTGGAAGCGAGCCTAATCCAAGTGGATGGGATATGGAATCGGTCGCTCACTAGCTATCTGGGTTTGCGATGTCCCAAGAGAAATCCCAACTGAAAAACCTATACGCAATATTATCCTTTTTTTACACCATGGCCCAGCAGTGGTCCAACTCCAACCTATAGTCCACTAGAGTTTATGTGACACTTCTTTCCCTCTTCTTATGTAAAAGGATATCGGATCAGCAGGACGGGTGTTGCATTATGAAAAGTAAACAAGGACTAGTAAAAAAAGGGAAGGTTCCTCCATTCAGTTTCTCCCTTGTACTATTTCGTTTCTTTTTCCTACGCCAATAAATAGTTTTGGGGGTAGCACAGCGTGGAGAAAGTAATATTATCTATCCTCATTATTGTGATGGGCTCATATAATACCAAAAAATGCTTATGATGAGTGAATCTGCAATGCATGCATTTCGACCATGTCTTTTTCCATCATCATCATCAAGATGAGTATTTTTTTGTATGTGAGTGTGCGTGGGTCCATGAGGAAAAAAATTGAAGTGCCGTTCGTTTTTTTTGTTGCTTTCGCTTTCCAGCTCGTTTATTGTATTGCCGCTTCATGGCATGCTGCAATAATATTGCGCATACAGAAGAAGAATATTATGATGGGAGGAAAATATATGTGAAATCTCGTTAAAATCATTCCCATATCGAATCCACAATCTACACACACACTCTCTTCCGATTTCAGATATTACTACGCTGTGTATATCGAATCTACATGTATATGGTATTTACTTATTTTCCGGGTTTTCTCCCCATTTTTCGTATTCATATATATCGTACATGTAGTATGATCAACATCATTATTACACACAGACGGCATCCTCTCTCTCTTGTAAGGCCGGCTGTTGTTGATTGGATTTTTGCTTCTTCCTTCACATCCTATTTGCCATTCTTGTCAACAGCAAGTAGAAAATATCGGAGGAAATGGAAACAGAAATTTGGTGATGGTGTTGCTGGCGAAGAAAACGATGGAGTAAAAGTCGAGTCAATGCCAAACCTCATACACTCTTTCCTTCTTGTATGGTTTGGTAATATTTTTTCATTTATATTTTGATGATACGTATTTGTATACATACAATAAATATTAAATACAAAAAAGTGTGATATCGAGCTTCAGTCTTTTAGATTACGTTTATCCATCGTTAATAACGTATCTCTCTTTCACAATATTTTGTTTTCTTTTCTGTTTCCAACCAAACTCATAAATAAATTATTAACATTTAAAGTTCTCCTTTTATACTTAATAAAGTTGTTGCATATTAAAAATAGCTTAGTACACAACTCCCCCTTCTAAATTATTATCATTCTCTCTACAAATTTATTCACGCATATCATTTTTCAAGTCTTCCTCCCCCACACACATTCTCTCTCTGTTATTATCCTAGTTTGATCCTCACGTAAATAACCGGAGGAGTCGGAGGATGTGACTTACTTGGGCTTAGCTAAACGAATGTTTAAGAGTAAATATATTATGCAAGCTAGTTATTATTCCCTCAAGGTCTTACAGAAAATTTACTTTCTACTTTTTCTTCCCCTCCCGGTTTTTAATAGGAGGATAAGAAGATATACTCTCGGCAGGCTAATTTTTTACACTCATTTCCAGCTTTACTTTTATACTTTCATACTCTATTCACGTTCACTCGATTATGTCTACTTAAAAACGTCTACAAGAAAGGGGGAGAAAAGTTGTGTCTAGCCTGGTAAGTATTATGGTTTGTTATGCTTTATTATGTAACCAACACCTGCTCCGTCTTCCCCCTTTCTAAAAACTTTGCATAATATGTTTAATACCACACGCATACTGCAACATAATACTGTGATACTAATGATTACTTCTTCTTCTGCTTCTCTCCCTCATTCCGATTACGCAAGAGAAGAACAAGCACAAGCTACCAAGAAGGTTCCTGTTTCGATAAACTGCTGAATATTAAGTAGGGATTTTAGTATTTTAGTGTTACGTTTTAGCTTCCTTCACTCGTCTCATGTCACTGTCAAGGCAAAAATAAAATGGAGTCTGTTATTTGGCTCAAAAACATGCACAAAATTACATTATTTGTGTCGTTGGTGAATGCATATATGATTATGACATGGAAGTTTGGTGTCAGAGTTGTATGTAGGTACACAATTTTTGATGTGTACAGACAAGTTTCTCTTTCTTTCCGTTGGCTGGTAGGAGGCTTCCTGTTCTTTATGGAGGAGACGTGCATTGTGTGTCAGTTTCCTTTTTTACTACTCCTTTATACACCAACACAACATCAAAAATGCACAATGCATAGTGTACCATTGACACTTACATACAACGGACAAAATTCTTATGTGGAATTCTCCTGTCTATCTCTACCCTTTCGATTTTTTTGTTATATTCCCATTGGATTTAAGATTTGGTGTCTGTCAACGAAATGCTGGTTTCGAAGCCTTCACAAAAATATGAACGGACTACCACCACCACCACCATGCTAGCAAATCCAACTGTCAATTTATCCCGTAAATATATGCAGAATGGTGTCATAAATGCAACTGCCTAAGCAAACATTAATTCTCTGTACATCACATCTCATAAAAATTTACACACGTATTTATCAACATTACTAGTCAAACACGATGATTATCTGGGTGTAGAGTGTAGATGACTACGTGAGCAATATACCTGTACAAAGTTTTTCGGTTTCTGAACACCATACCACTATTACCGCCAGCTTTGTTATTGTTTCACTACACTTTCCAAATGAATTAGGATTTGGGACATTGAAACGTGTCCGATCCGATTCTCTCTGGAAGGAGTGAGAGAGCCGTGTGAAAGGGAAAGGCAAACAAATTATTATTTATCATTCCCTAGAGACCCATTCTTTTTTGTTCACGAGTTTAGCACACAAACAGATTGAAGGTGTGCTGAATGGCTAACTCTCCTTCTGTTCCTACCCATTAGTACTGATTTTAAATGAAAATGAATTTTGTCATGTGAATGGTAGGCTATTTTGCATGAGCAAATGAAATTAGGAAAGCAAATCATGATGATATGTATCATACTTTATAAGCAGCAACTATGGAATTCACTCTGTCGGTTGCTGGCTGGTTTTGGTTGAATATTATTATAATTGTTTCGTGTTGGTGTTGTGTTGTGTTGTGTGGGACATGACCATGATCACGCTTTCACTTTGCAATACTAATAGCCAAAATTATTATCCGTTGCACGTCAACTGTGACACGCGGAAGAAAGTTGAGGTTTCAACTACCTCGTATTTTTTTAAACTACCTGCATAATTTATTGTGGCAAAGTTTTAAACAAAGGAATATGTTTGAAATTAATTTGTGCTCGTTATAATTAACATAGACTAATTTATGACTTTTTTTGTGTTTTTGAAAGTGTGTCATCGAAAAAACGCAATTAAAAAGTGGAACATATTAGAATAGCTGATTGTCATGTCATAATTTCTCTCACACAGAGAGAAAGCGTAGCATTTTAGAACAGTAATAGAGAAGGAGAGCAAATTGAAGTTGTATCCCTAGCCTCGAGAAAGACCACCACTGTGCGAAAATTATGATAATTGTTACCGGTCACGCGATCATTTTTTAGGACTAACAACACAATAATAATTCCGATTTTTGTGTTGTTTTCCCTTCTCCAACCATCATCATCCTCGTTAACATCATTCACGCTGCTTAATTATTCCCCATGCAAAAGAAATAAAATGAACCCAAGGGGAAAGGGCAAGGCAAACTATATTAGTATACGCATATTGTTTTGTTTTGATCAGTTGAAGGAGAAAGTGAGTATGAATGAATTGCTACAAAACACAACATGGTTTTCTACATAAAGCAACATTCCACCTATTTTAAGCTAAGCTCATCTATAATACTCCATGTTATGGCAAACCAACGTAACGCACATTCAACGTTGGGAGGGAGCTGCAAAAAAAAAATTGGTGAACTGCTCAAACTGAGCAATTATTTGGTGTAACTAGTTACATAATCATCAAGAGTATGGTATGAGCTCTTTTGCAAATGAACACATTGGCGAAAACGACGATGATGATAATCATAGTCATAACCATGATAATTCCGCTCTACACACCACTTTCATACGGTTGAAAAACTATCAAAAACGGAGGAGAAACCACAGGACGGAATCATTATCGGTGATATTAACATGGCAATATTGTCGCCTCATTTAAAATGCACTGTATGGGTTAGGTAAAGGCATATATATGCATGTGTAGCAAAAAAATATGATGTTGTTTAGCCTGCTTTATTGATGGTAGCAAATAAACAGGCAATTCATGAGTTTTCTTGTACCCTCTCTCTTGGGATGGGATGAAAGTAGTATAATAGCAGCAGTAACAGCAGTAGGTATATGTCTAAGTGAGTATGAATGTTTTGCGGAACAAACCACATGAGACCATGTTATTATCAAGGGCTCACGTACTCCAATAATCGCATCGATTTCTACTTTTTTTCAGCCTCAAAAAATATTTTGGGCATGCATATAGTAGTAGAAGGTACACACACAAACACACATATGTAATATAATATAGTGTAGATGAAGAAAAAAAATGCTTTTCAGAAAAGAATTACTGATACGATCTCAAAATGAAAAACAGTGGAGAAAATGGTCACGGTTGTTACTTTTTTTCTCGAAATGAAATGAATGGCTAGTCACACATACTTTCTTTGAGAGAAGGAAAAGAGAGGAGAAAATAAACTGCAATTTTTTTTCTCTAGGATACCCCCTGCAAACTCTCATGAGCAGCTGTATATAATCATTAAGGAATGGGAGAGAAAAAATGGTAACGGCTGAACAAATGCCTTTCCATAGTAGATATAGGAAAGTTGCGAGTAAGTTTGGAATTTGTATGTTGTAAGGGTGAAAGTGAGAGGTACAGACACACAAGTTGAATTGAAGCATTGAAATTTGCCAAACGGTTCGACTACCTTAATAATGATCAAGCCGTTGCGGTTGGCTAAAGCTGCCACTTGGAATGGTGAAGGTAACACACGCTTTGGAAACCGTAAGTGGATATTTTCTTTTCAGTTTTTTTTCTTGTCAAAACTAAACGAGAATGTGAGATTGTCTTGAATATTTGAGTAGTATTTTATTTGAAAGAATGAGATATTGTTGGCTCATACTTCATGTGTGGTATGGATGGTATGCTGTTTGAAAAGGGAGCCCAAGAAGAGAAGCTATAAAAGTAGATTGGGTAGTTGAATTGGAATGGATTGGTTACTTACCAACGACATTGAGATGAACATAATGGCTAAGGTGAGGCGTAGTCGAAACTTGACATTCGTATATACCGCTGTCTCTGTGTTGAGGATACTTGATCATGAGAGTGTAGTCCTCCGTGTTGGGCTGGTGAATGGCCCGGAATCTTTGGTCCGTTGTGTACGTATATCTACCCACTGTCAGCAAGTGGATGTCCCGATGTCGGACCCATGATACCTGTTAATACAACCACACACAAAAACAAACCAAACCATATTAAATTTTAATGAATCCTTCAACCAAATACATTTATTCTAGGAATAGCTCTTTAGTAACCTTTTGTGGTGTGAAACATGCATACTAATACATACATATATATATTTTCAAATACTGACAAGAGTAAAAGTGCTCCCCAAAAAATCCTACTTTTGAAGTGTTCTTCAACCACAATGGGATTGGCATTGATAATTCCTGTGAAATATCTCTGCATTCTTTTACCGAATTATAGGAATTGGTTAAACAAACTATCGAGTTGTTTTTGAAGCATACATATACAATCTATGTATTTCAGAAATTATATTATGCAAAATAATAATAATCTGCAGGTGTGGATCCATAAAATTCACAACACTTCATTAAAAATCGCTCCTGTTCCATATAAAATCTGATTGCGATTACTACGCAAAATAATGTCAAAAGTGTTTCCCTTTATTATCATCTCATACATTATGCCTTTTGTTTGCTCCTGCTTTTGAGAAGTAGGTTAGGTAGGTAAGGTATTAATGTCAAAGGAATCATTCTCAGCCACATCCAGACTTCCAGCTAAAAATTATTTTATGAATACATTATCATAAAGCGCAGGGGAAATGGGATTCTCTGTAGCTCAGATTTTTCACAGATTATGTTTAGTGTGTGTGAATAATAAACCACTTTTGAATTTTATGCACCTGACCATGATGATCATGGTGAAAGCAGGTTTATGTGGAATCTGAAAGCATGTACTAATGTTTATGATGATAATTATTTTACTTTGGAATAATGAAATGAACAATGACAGAATCAACCATTTTCCTACGCCGTAGTCATTAATTGGCAGAATATTTTCAGGCAGACACTTTTCAAAAGAACTTCCTACATGATATACTATAATAAAAAATAAATTTCCATTGAAATGTTTGCAAAAAGCAGTTTCAAACAAACTTTGAAAAGGAATTTTCAGGAGCTGATATTGAATTGTTTTGTGCTATGATGTATCAATCATTTGCAGATGCCTGAAAGGAAGGTACTAGAAAGTTTTGAGAGGAGAATGTACGAAATAATATTAAAGACTGTATAATTGATAAAAGAAGAAGACGTCAAGCATGCATTTAATTGTTATCATAGTACGTAAATGTAACCCATTTTAATTAAAAGCCTCCTAGCCTCTAATTTAAATGGTAATTGAAGGAAGATTCGCTTTAACTGTCAAGTCAAAAAACGACCTGTGTTTGATGGGGATTCATAATGATGAGCCAAAATTAGATTCATTAAATTATTCTTAGTTTTCATAAATAAATGGAGTCAAAAGAAAATATTCAGAAAAAAGCTATTTCCGTGCTTTCAAAGCTCATATTTTTTTTCTTGTTATACCGCCCTCATTCTCCTCGTGTATGCTAAATTATGCAACAAAATGAAATGGTTTTTAAGGATAATACAAAATGCTAGTAACAAATGAATATCCAAGCCCAAGCCACTTATTTATTCTGTCATGTGAAATTCAGTTTTTACAACCTAATAGGAAATGCTGTCAGAGAGGCGAATAACTTCAATTTATTTTCTGCAGTTGACATATGACCTTCTTGCACAAATGCAATTTAGTAGCAGTATTTTTGTTTGTTTTTTTCGTTGAAAATAAGTGAAAGCTAAACTCAAGCTGACATCCACTTGACAAAACAAACTGTATTCTTAGCACAACCTTCAACTCTAATGCAGTGTGTTATTGTTACACGTTTTGCACAAAATTGCACTTTCCTATTATAGTAGCTGCCGCTAATTCTGGTCACATTCTATTCGTTTCTCATGCAACCACAGCTTTTATGTATGCAGCTCTCCACATCTCTTATCATCATCCTTCAGTTCCTTGATATTCAGGTCATGGGGAAACAGAACAAAAAAAGTAGCTTTCGAAAAATACATTTATGTCCTCTACAGTTACATTTATAAATGTTCAGAAAACTTACAACTTTCATAAGCAGATTGGGTTGGGATTTACACAAATAGGGCTCGTACTCGATGGGGTACTTATAAATGATGCACTCAGATTTGTTCATGCCCATCATGAACATAATATTTTTATCTTGTAGGGCATCATCTCCCATACATTTCACTATCAGAAGGAAAGGGGAAAGGGCAGCAGGACGTAGTCCAAACCACGACGAGCACATATATTTTTGTTGCTGATTCATCTTCTTTCGGTATAATAAACATCTGCTGTTTCTAGTTGAATTGAATTGATTATGAATGTACATTTTGAGCCTACTACTACTACGAGACGGACTTGAACGAAACTAACTAAAAAATATATGGTGCTGGTTCCATCATCATTATTTATTTTATGCTGCACCTCTCTCTCTTTATCTTGCTTTCCCCTTCCAAATTTTAAAACCAGAGAAAGTTGAGAGAGAGGAGGCGAGGCGAGAAGCTGTACAATTTTTTTAAAGCAATAAGATGATGCTCATCCTTATTTCTATTCAAGAAAGAGGACGTGTGTGTATATGTGCAAGATATTTCCCAAGAGTGCAAGCTTTTAACCTACATTTCACTCACGGCTTTGTAAAAAAAACTAAAAAGTGCACATTGGATAGTGTGTATAGGATTGTAGTCATTTTTATAAAAAAGAATATAAAGTTAAAGCTCACACTCAATTTATAGCATACTTTCCTTGCTTGGCAAAACGATAGCCAACTTTCAGTCCTGTCTTTTTTTTCAAAATGCTGAAGAAGCAGTATTTTTTCTCCTCCAAAGTATGAAACTGAGCAGATGCTTACATCATAGTTTTTCAGTGTCGTGGGCTCAGTTGACACTTCCGCATACCTTATCCCATGCAGCTTTTTTGTTGGAAGACTTTGATTAGCTCGTTGAATATGTCAGTCAGGTCAAAAAGTATAAAGGAAAGGATGTGCTCATTCATCCTACTACTTTGTACTCTTTCCAGCTCTAAATAAAAATTTCCTTTTTTCCTTTGAAGTAGAAAGAAACTCACTTCTTTCTTTTCACAAGAGTTGGGTTGAGGTCAACGAACAGTATCGGAGTCATGTGTAAATGCATCGCAATAAATCAGGAAACAAACTGGATATCCTTCTTGTTTGATGTTTTGTGGACACAGAGACTGTGAGAGGAAATAAAAGGGAGGAGAAACGGATTTCCTTACAAAATGTAAAACATATTTTTTTCTCTACTTGTTTCCTTCCTTTGTAAATTTGATTACTCAGGCATGCTAACAGGACGTGGGGAAAGCTTCTGCAAAATCCCAATCCAAGTCTCAAAGAGAAAAAAATGAATGCAGAAATGCAATGCAACAAAGGAGTTGATAAAAAAACGTTTCTCACAGACCATCATCACTACCATTCTTATAATAAAACCTTGTTAAAGAAAATCTAGAGTTCTTTTCCATATTAGTAGCGGAGCACCAAAAACAGGCATGAACTGCAGCACGGCACGTGCTGACAGCCAACCCTGATGTTGGATGTAATGCCGATGTCCAATGAGAGCAGATAATATTATAGGACAAAAATATAGGTTGAAGTTGCATTTAAGATTGAGATTTATGCATGGTAAATAGAGTATAAAAAAAGCAGGGCATTGTTCTCCAATAAGTTCAGCATGAGTGGCCAATTTTTCCCAATATCCAATCCACCTGCATGGCTAAACCCAAACGGTATATGATGTTATCACTAAAAGCATTATGCATGCTAGGAGCCGACTTTCTCTCGATGGATCTATAAAGACTGACAATATTGAGTTTGGGAGAAAGAAGAGGGAGACAAATCGTGCCAAAAAAAATAGCGTCTCCTCTCTCTCCTTCTCGCGGCATGGTTGATGTTGATAGAGAGATGTCGACGTTGGATAACATCGCATTTATTTTGGAGGAGACTGAAAGACACCATCACCATCCATTCCAGTTCCCTTTCATTGACACTGTTACATGAGTGGATTAGTATGGTGAAGGAAGGAAATAAGTGTGAGCCTGAGCTTTCCCTATCTCCAAAAAGATGTAAAGATATCAAAGTCCATTTTGGCTAGATGTATAATATAATATATACATTTTATACATAATCCTTATGTTATGCGTGGAGTAAATGTGTATAGCAAAAGTCACGCTTACTGGATTAATAGGGTAAAATATGGAGGACAGGACCATCATACAACATTACATTTTTGGATGTTATCTCTTCTCCTTTCCCTCTCTTCCGCACAGCAAAAAGCAAAGGATGGCATGGCGTTTCATTGGCAAAAGCAATATTTGTCAGAGTGAACAGCCCAATAATAAACTTGCTCATGGTATTCTTGTAAATTATGGACAAAATCTAGTCAGCCTGACTCCAGCCAGACGTTTATAGAGGAGGAATGTGCATAAAAACAAACTCGACTTTCTACAAAATCGGTTATATGTTTTTACCAAAAATTGTATATACATACATTCATTGCTTTACCCTCCTACACTCGTCGTGGTGGTGGTGGTACTGCTGCTAACTAACTCTTCTAAATAAAGTACCTATCCGCATCTGCTCTCGCTTTCGTGTCTTCATTCACCACCATCAACAACATCAAAGGCAAAAACTGTAGATGATCGAAAGAGAGAGAGTAAAGTAAGAACAAACAGCCAGCGTTTTTTGTTACGTTATATATCGTATCCCCATAATTTGAGTAAACTATGGAACATGATCATGATCCAAATGTTGTTGTACTACAAACATTCTGAATAAAAACGGTGCTTGTCATCTTCAGAGAGAAATAACTTGTGTGGGCATGGGCATACCTTCACGGTCGATATAGCACACTCGACTGCTCTCCTCTCGAGAAGAGGCTGCTATTGGCATTGGGTCTGCTGAAAAAGGAGATTACTATATATGTAGATAGAAAATGAAAGCACATCATCTCCCCGATAATTGCTTTCCCTTTTCATTTCCGTTTTTTCTTCTCTCTACTCTCCCAGAACCAGATACCAGGATGATGATGATTAAAATTAATAGATTTGTCGCTTTTTATGCCTAACAAATCTTCACAAAAATCTCGGGGAAAAAACACCGAAATAATTTGAATGAAGTAGTTTTTTTTTCAAAAGAAGCTTTAGTCATGTGATTATAATATATTTTTGTGAAAGAAATTGTCATTTGCTGGCAACATTTTAACGTAATTGAAATGCGTGTCGCAGTCATCCTCCCATTATTGCTACTGTTGAAGTTGTTTGTCTCTTTTCTGAGCGATTTTCTATTGCTTTATGACCTCCTCTTTCTCCTCTAGTTTTATTGTATTCTCGTTTGAATGAATTTATGGTACTGGTGCAAATCTAAAACTTGTTCTTTCCCTGCGTCTCTATACATACATCTGCATATTCATGAATCAAACCATTTAGGTTTCAGATTATGGCAAGGGAAGTCCTACAGCATGGAGCTGCTGATGCGATGCTGCATCTCAATTACAGAATGTTAGAGGATTTTTTACGAGCAAATGTGTCATGTGTATACGGGCGTGTAGTTGAAAGGCTCTCTCCTTGTTTCCCTTCTTTTTATGACATAACAACTTTTACAAACGTCACAAAAATGTGGATGACATGTTTTGTAGTTGTTTATAGGTATGTTTTGCTCATGTTCAGGATTACACATTTTCTTTTGCTTTTCGGGGGCGGATACATGTATGCGATCATTGAAATATATGGTGGGAACACGAGTATGTATAATGTGTGTACATGAAATAGAGAAAGATGGATCATCTCATGTGTGCTTCTTATGCGAAAGAGAAAGTGTTCACAATTTTCGCAGTGGAGTGGATGATGGCGCAATGTGGAGTTACTGCAGTACGATTTTTGTGACAGCTTTTTTCTTCTCGTGGAAATGGGAAAGGTACAAGTTTTTTATGGGATATTTGCATTTTCTCTTCTCTTCTTTCTCAACATGGCTTCTTTTTGCTTGAGCATACTTGCAGTAACAAAAGTATGTACAGAAATACCCGAGAAAAAAAGAGCTTCTTCATCTTTTCTGAGGACGACGACGACGGTCGACGTGAAAATCGATTCACTTCATTTTTCAACCTTTTTTCTCACGCAGCTGAAGAGAAAAGCTGGAATAGTTTCACATGCAGTGTGTGCCATTGCCATTGCTTCTGCCATTGTCGTCCTTTAACTTTGCAGTTCCTTTTAACCTGGATAAAGGTATACTATAAATGTATAGATTGCTTACATTTATACAATACAAATTTCACATAAACTTTTTATGATTTAATACACATTCTCCATACATTTTTAATAATAGTGGAATAACCTTCGCCTTGTTCTTTACTTGAAAGTAGACACTCTTTTTCTGACATTGCTCCTTTCAAACTCAAAAAGTAAAGACGAATAAACGAAGACAATCCACTTTTTTCAAACCCCATTTTCACAACGAAACTGGAAACCAAACCACGAAAAAAAAAGTGTCTAAAAATAATCCAATTTTTTTCCAAGATATGATAAAGTAGAGGGCGTCCACTATATGGTTTGGCAACTATCACAGTAACTAATCCGTTTTGATTGTTGTGTTGTCAATGGGGAACGCCTTTTCTGGCATTGCACCTCATTTTTTACAAGCTACTGGGGAAAAAATAAAGAAAAGTGCGTCAAATGCCTATATGGTTTTTATTGTGTGCGATAGGTAGGTATTGTGTGGACAAAGTAGAATAATGAATGACACGATTATATATGCACGTATTGTATTGTACCTATTTTTCCTGTCAAGTAGTCAATAACTCGTACCATCTTTTTCATTTTGTCTTTCAAAGTAAATGACATGCTGTGTTATTTGCCTTAATTTTACTCTTCCTTCTCGACTAGAATGTATCAACAATGTCACAAATATTGATTACACTATTTTTTCCTTCGTCACCACCGTCCAAAAAAGCTCTCGACTTGTCATAATATAACGTGACCGTTTTCTTTCTAGAAAAACAAGAAAGCATGTCGTCGTTCATGCCATGGAGAAAATGAAGAAATGGGCCATGCTTGAATATTCATGGGATATCATCTGGTGTCTCCTGTAAGACATGCAAAATGTGCTAGTGCTGCTACTTCATCGTCCACGAGGAAAGGAAATGTTCATGATATGATGAAAGATATACTTTCTTTCATAAAATATTGAGGGAGAGAATAAGTAGCAGCATTTTTTGACTTCTTGCACTTTCTTCCCTAGGATAAAAAGGGATATGGAAAAGACAGATTGTTTCTTCTTTTTTCTTTATAGAATCTGTTCTCCGCCTCATGAATGAAAAGGAGACAAGCAGCATATGCACGTGTGGCCCAATATCATATTACAAAAGGGAGTAGGTATAAAAGTAGTAATATCATATCTCGTCAAGAATCCAAGAGACTGTCGAGTTGACAGCAATATTTTTTCTCGGAGGACGATGACTTTCTCGATGCAATTTCATTTTTGGAGAGAAATGGCGAAGGTCCACATCCTCGTACTAGCAGACCCTTCTATTTGAATAATGCAAACTGACCAAGCGACCAGCATATTGTAGTTCATATTGTGTCCTCTGCCTCTTTTCCCAGTCTATCAATATTTCACATTGCATATTGTGAGCCTTGTGCGTGTGTGGCAATATGACTTACACTTCGTAGCATAAATATTTATAAAGCAGTTGTAGCTGAATACATCTTTCAACGATACACGAGCATATTGCATACATGTCGTTATCTGACCTGACTCAAGCTCAACTGAACTGCAACAAAAAAAGGGAAATAACTCGATACCGATACCAGTAAGCTATATGGAATTCCATAAAAATGAAAGGAATATATATCCACTGCATAAATTATGAGAAAATGTGTACCAAACGAATATGTTTGCAAAAGGTATTCGATAAGAATGGTCATAAAATTACTTTCACAGCTGCAGCTTCTCTCTTGCCTCCTCAATTTTTTGCTCAATTTAGGAGACATCAAGATACTAACTTTTTCAATGCCAGACCAGACGGTTCCAATATAATGAAACCTATGGTAATAAGTTTTAATACCAAAAACTTGCGATACCTGTGTTGTTTTGTCCCTCTATGGAACTTGCAAAAGAAAGTTAATAAGAATAAAGTATCGGTGGTTATATATAGACTATGAGGAAAGGAAAGGATAGTTAACAACTCAAACTGTTTTAGGTTAGCGTGACTACAACTTGAATCTAAACCAATGACCAAATACAGCCAAACGACATAATTAAATAATCATCCAAGTCGATTATTGTAGCAATGCAAGCAAATCGATTTCGCGAATATCAAATCAAATAGCACACATAATATTTCACCCAATTCGCAGGTGTCTACAAAAAAGGTACCCTACTTTTGTCCAACTCGTCCAACTGACAACCTTTCTTCCATATCGACAACCTGTCTGGATTGAAATATTTGCGAAAATAAACAACAACATATTTTACGTTGTGTGTGCAAAAGTGAGAATGGCCCAAAAGCCAAAAGGGCTTTGTTTACAAAAGAATTTGTGCTTCAGCCTCAGCCTGACTTTGCCACTCCTTCTGCCCAAAAAAATCAATGAGAGTTACATGAAAAGGAGAGGGAGAAAAGAGGAGAAAGGTGATGGACTTGTTATTAGTCCATTAGAAAATTACATGAAACTTTTCTCCATTTCCCCTTTTTTTGCACACAGTTACATTATGGTAGAGGAGTGGTGGATGTGGGAGATGATGATATGTGATGCGATGTGATGTGATGATCAAAGGAATAAATGACTACAAGCTTCGTTTCATTTCCTTTTAAACAACAAAAGGAATATTTTAACTGAGGAGGAACGAGGCAAGAGAAAGAAAGAAAAAAGAATGGAATAAATGTAACAAAAGTTGGAGAAAAACCTTTTGGACTTAAAATTTAATTAAACTCTTCTTCTTCAATCTTCTTTTTGTTTTGAGGAAAGAAAGTAAGATCAATATATTTATCAGATAGTGAATACAAAGAAAGAAAAAGCGGAGAAGATGGGGGCTTTCAATAGGATATATCTATATCCACATCTACATCCACTGCCAAAGCCTTCCAGGCTTTCTGGTGAACTAGTGACCGAAAACAAAAGTTAAATTCCATAAAGATCCCAGTTTTTTTATGTGTGTGTGTTTCTAGAGATATAAATCAATAATAAAATACCACTCACTACCACCACCATCACTATCAGCATCTTTGATTCTTTTGATAGCCTATTTAAAATGGAGGAAAGGAGAGTTTTCCCATCCATGCGGTCAACCATATTATACTCCTCTTTAAAGATGCATTTTGGGAAATTCGGAACGAAGAAAGACAAAGTATTTTTTGCAGGGATACTTTATCTAAATTCCAAGAGTGAGAAAGTGAAAGGATATGGATTATTTTCTTCGTCGTTTTCAAATAAATAATGTAGTCGCCTAAATGAACGAGATTTTTTGAATGCCTTGTCTATCAATACGTCCCATCCTAGTTTTAAACACATCAACCCAACCGCACACTCTCTTCCAAACATCTTTGTTTGAATGAAGTTTTCCTTATGCGAACCAGGACTAGGACCACACTGAGAAAAATCACTGGCGATGAGTCTTTCCCAAATCTTTAGTACCTCCATATCCATCCAGCGTCCACATTAATTTTCTCTGTCTTCTCCTATAGTCTCTTCTGTTTGATAGGAGAAAATCACAAAATCTTTCAATCAATCAGGGAGACATACAAAATTGAGCGGATTTGTGTTTTCAAAGAATCTCGGATAGGATGGGTCCACATGGCTGTGGGTGAAGTGAAAATTGAAAAGAGTTGTGTACATTCCGCAAATTCTTACTTCACTTTCACACCCCGTCTTCCCAACCCAACAAGATTCAATCTCAACGATAAATTCCTTGGCGTGCATGCATCCAAATATTCCAAATCGAAGGACGAATATGCTTAGGTATGCAAAATTTCTTAGTCAATGCATCGTGAGTAACTAGACACTTCAGTAAGACTCTGACTGAGATGGAATCTGTAGGTGAGACAAAATAAAAGGAAAAACCAATCTTTTGAATGGCGTTATTATTATTATCATCATTTTCCTTTCTTTTGCCTTCGATTTTTTTCGTTTTGCATGCATAGCAATAAGGAAGACATGACACACATACCTACTCTTTCGAAGAGAAGACTAGAAAAGTGAGACGTAGTAATACCTTGAAGAAAATACCACAAAATAGGGAGGAATGTCTTGGAATTGAAGAAAGAGAAGAAGAAATATTATTGGATTTATTTTCGTTCTCTCTTTCCTCCTATATTAAATAAATCCGTGCCTCAACTCAATACAAAATAAGAATAAGGTCACAACACAATCTTCCTAAGGACGAGTGATGTACCTTTACCTTTACACTACTTATTTCACTCTCTTCTCAAACTCAGTCACTATTATTCTCATTCCTTTCCAGCATTCGTAGCCTTTACGCTCTGACAGAGACCCAGATAATAAAATATATTCGATTTTTTGGATTGCTTGTCTCGTTTCCCAAAATCTAATCCAGACTGTGTGTGTGTTCGTTTGGGGCACAGTCATGCCACTGCCTTCCTGTGACACAATGAGAAGGAGAGTGTGTGACTCTGACTTGATTTCCGGAACCTACTACTTCTTCCATAGCCTATCCATTTTATCCGTCTCGATTTCTGCTTTGGTTTTTTCTTCTGAGAAAATCAACAAAATACCTATCTATACATAAGGTTCCTAAACACATATACACAATTCCTCATTCATTTTCACTTGAGCCTTCAACCTTCCCTGGAAAATAACAAGATATTGGATGATGGCAGGAATAAAGTTCATTCGTCTCCTCCATCCTTTACACGCCCTTCAGCCCTTTTATATATCCTTTTCTTTCTTGTTCGTCGGTGAAAGAAGAGCCCAGTACTAGTAGCCTTCATCCATTTTACTACCAGTATTATAATGTGTGGAATTCCATGGAAAGCATAATTCGATCTCCTCTCCTTTTCCTCAACTCAACCTCGATACAAGAATGAAGAGAGACAGAGAAAGAGTGAGTGTAAGAGAGAGAGGGGACAAAAGAAGGACAGGGAGGGCATGCACATATTATACGCACAAGGCTTTGAATTTTCATGAAACTGGATCCATTTTTGTGGCTGGTGGCTTTTGTCCTCACATTTCACATCCTGCTCTAGGGCCAACCCAACGAAAGCAGAGCCAGAGACTGGCTCCGAATAAGTATATCCATCTATTCCCCCAATTCAGCTTCAGTTCAGAGGAAAAACGATGAACGAAAAGGAAATTTGAGTAAAAAATGAGAGCTACAGGCAGGATAACGCTAGTTGAATGAAAATGCACAAAATTTTACTAATACTAACATTCTACTCAAGAGGATGACATTCCCAAATTTTGGATACGCATTTTGGTACTAAACTTTGGTATGCAGAATTGAATGTCATGCCATGTGATCATCAATTAAAACAAGACAGGATGGAGGAGAACACGATAAGGATATACGACTACTGGTGAAAGCAAGACTAACTAAAAAACATGGACATCCACCACCGTGATGCATATACGTTGAGTTATACCCATATATAACAAGCTTATTCCACTACATCCATATTACATATTACATCACATCATTCTTCTGCGTTCCATTCCAGTTTTTTGGGTCCATTGAGGTCATCCTCTTCATTGCTCACTCATCCTGTAATTTTGCAGAGGAGCAGACACATGGAATGTAACATGCCAGAAAATTCTTTTGTTAGCCAATGTGACAAACTGTTTCTTTTGTCATAAGATTTTGTAAAATATAATGTGCATCGATGAGATGACTAGCTACTCTGCTACTCACATACCTAACTTCATTTCAAATTGGACTTTAGTCAAACACACCATATCATAAGAAAAAATTCAGATGAAAGAGAAAAGCACATGATATATTACTACACAGAGATCACATCAAAATTTTCTTCATTAAAACACCATAAGCTTCTCATCATGATCATTATTCATATTGGTGGTGGCGTCAGTATATATAGACCTTCCTGTTTTTACATGCTGTTTCCCCAGAAAATATATGTAGCTTTGAGAATTTCAACTTTCATCCATCCTACCCCAGCAACAGTAAATAAGCGTCATCGTGTTTAACAGTGAGTTTGTATTGAGGTTTCAGGAGTAACACACAGCTTATAGCTTAGAGGGTCTCACGCAACGAAACTGACATGACCGAATAAAAAAATATTATGTACTCTTGAGAGAGTGAGAGAGAAAGTTTTAAATATTTACTAAATTATTCTGTCACTCTGCTACCACGGTCGTCTGTCAAATTCCTACGAACTGACGATGACTATAAGCTATTTCATTTTATTTCATACTATTCATTTATTTGAAGGAGAGAATTTTAAACAGCTCAACTCAACTCCACACCTTTTTTTCATTTCATTTTATTTTCTGGTTGTGCGTGTCCTATTCTTCAGCACTAGTACTACTCCATAATATAAATAATGGCAGTGGTGAAATCATTGCAGAGCTCTATCCAAGAGAGAAATATTTTTGAGTACATGTTTATTACTCTTACTTACACTACACGAAACCAAGAGCAAGTGTGTGTATTATTGATGACTCAAGTGTAAAGTTGCCGACGTTTCATCCATCATACATAACTTTTCTCTTTTGAATGCGTACATGCTAGTGTTGTTTGCGAGGAACCCGAACCACTTTGCATTTTCATAGCTACAAATTCTGCAAATATATTTGACATTTTCTCTCCCTCTCAGGTGTATACACTGTTTCTCTCCCTTCTTTCTTGCTAATGTATAGGCAACTCAAGCTCGAGAAAACTCATTCAATTTACATTTTCTGTCTTGTACAGTTGTTGACTACCTAAAAATATGCATGTACTATTGTATGATACGATGATGTGATGTGTGTGTGTGCTGTGTGCGTGGTAGAGCGGATAGGCAATACATGTAAAACATGCATACTTAAGTAAGCATATAAAATTAATGAATATTATTCCTCTCAACAACATAACACAACCTATATATTCCATAGTCTCCCGAGAGGAATAGCACTCAACAGCAACAGCAGGAGTTGGTACATAAAAACAGCGTCAAAATCATAAATTGTTAAATAGAAGAAAAGCCCAAGTGAAACGTAAGGAATGAGAGAAGCATGTAGCTTTTCTCCTTCATATTGTGAAATGAGAGCAAGTGGAAGGAGCAGAAAAGTCATTTCCTTAATGATTACATGCAAGTAAACAAGGATGACGGGAGTGATGCGTATAAAAGCTTTACGGGGGGAAACACACAATCAAAAAAAAAAGAAGTGGAAAAAGCAAAGGTACACACACACACAAAGTGCATGTATGCTAGTTAGTTTTTGCATGAGAGGGAGAAGTAGCACAAGCTTTATATATTAGAGTTTTTAAGGAGCAAACAGGATTTGCCATAATGATTCATTACTGTCTTCCTCCTCTTTTAACACCATCAAGACAAATACAGGTCATAAATGTTTGCTTAAAAGTAGACAACCAGAGATATTTTAAGAAGGAGAAAAAGCACACACCACTCTCATCTTCCTCTTGTAGACAATCCTTTTTCTCTCCTCCAGACGAAGAGATTGGGAGAGAAGGAATGAAAAAAATTAACTAATGTGGAAACGCACAAGAAATAGAAATGGAAGGAGGAAGAAGAAAAGGTGATGTGGTACACGTGAAAGTAAGAAACGGAAAGGGAATATATATGAGAGCGGAGTGAAGAAACTGCTTAAAGTTAATTCCCATGCATTCATTTCATTTTCATTCCTTTGCCATTCATTCATTAGGAAGAGAGAAGAAGAAGAGGTAGTGGCTGTGGAGCTACACTTTCTCCGGTGGCATTGCTACCATCATGATCATCATTCGAAACGTTACGTGTACATATGAGATGAGATGACTAGACTAATATGTGAAAGCACTCCTTTTCCAAGTTCTCCTCAACTAAAACTTAATGAGATCGATTAGAGTGGAACATACTCACACATTGAGAAAGGTGTAGAAGAGGAGCAGGAGCAGAGGATACACGACAGTTGTAGAAAAAAGAGAGCCAGGATCCGGAGAGACCTCCTTTTCTCTGGGAGAACGATGAGATGCAATGCAATGGAAAAAGAAAGGAGGATCAAGTGTGCTGATGAGAAATGAGCCCTTTCCAACATTTTCTGTGCATCTCAAAATCACCAGAAACTAGCCTAAACCAGACATTTTTTTTCAGATTCTCATTTCATTCCAACACATATTCTATATTGGTTGGTGTTGGTGGTAGTAGTGGCGTTGTGGAAGAGAAGACAAAAAAAAGTTGTCCTTCTGTCTTGTCGATGTGATCACTCCAAAAAGGAATCTAACTCGTCAGTAACTAAGCTAAACCCAACTCACAAACTCTGATATATTTCATGTCGTTGTACCGTTGTACTTATACTTATGTATGTTGATATATCCTGCTACGCAGCAGCCACCTTCCTTCCTCTTCCATTCCAGGATGCGAGTCAAGCCAGGCAGCAGCAGGCACACATGTTGTGAAAGGAAAAAGGATACGAACGAACGATACGGATCTCCAGAAAAAAAGGCCTTAAAGTTATCATCTTAAAGTCCTCAACGCTTTACCTTGCTTCTACTGCTGCTGCTCTGTTCAACTCAGTCTTTCCAAAAAACAGAGTGTCAGTTGACAAGCCCAGGCAAAAAAGAAGGATAGTGGGCTAGACAGAGAAGGAAACGGAAAAAGAAAGGAGAGGAGACACACTTGGAGGATTAGTAGTCCAGTGGGCTTTTTCCTTAAGGAGAAATGCACGCATCTACCTACTAACTTTCTAAGCCCTTTCCATACTTACTCTCTGGGCTCATTCAATTCACGGAGCTACCTACTGAAACTGGAAGATAATGTCCAAGAAACATCCATGCATTTATGCATATCTAAAACTATTCATTTTCTACCAAAAACTACTCTCTTCCCTACATATATGTATAAGGACGATTGTAATGTAATGTAATGATGAGAAGGATATATGGAAGATGAGGATACGTTTATGGCCTTGTAGGAACAATGTTGCTTTTGCTTTTCCAATGAGATCCCCAAGCAAGCAAGCTCAAGATCACATATAGAGAAAAGGAGTTGAGTTAAGTCAGCCCGTTGTTGCAAAAAAGGTTTTCTCTTTCTATATTCCTCCTCTCCTTAAATTCCTTTTTTCCACTTGCATACATATTCTCGGAAAAGTCTCGGAGGAGAGAACACCGGCTATTATTATGGAGATTGAGGAGCGACATTCACATTCACTCACAATCACATTGCCAAGGAGGACACACAAACTCACATTCATTGCATTCATATGACCATGCATGGAGATTATGAAAATTGCCAAAATAAGTATATTGGAGGAAACAACTTTGCATGAAAGATAGAGATACTGCACTCACTCCACTACTACTACTGTTACTACTAAACACAAGACACAAACTTTCTCCGCTAAATTGTGCACATAAATATCCTACAAAATGCTTTTCCCTGCCTACCTAACGTCACGTCCATTTCCATTCATATTCACATTCACACATTCTTCCCACTATCATTTCTTTGCCCTATATAATATAATATCCTCTACCTATTTAATGTTAGCTAATATACACACTTGTATGCAATGGAAAGAGTTATGCTTTCCCATATTCTTTTCAACTCCCTTTCTCACGTGCGCCATTTCCCTGTGAATTATTTAGATGGCCCTATCCTATATGTTACACGTACCGCTTTTGTTTTCATATTTCCATTGTCTCGTTAATATTTGGTGGGACTTTTGGCTAAGGTGTAAGAGAGAAGCTCGAAGGACATGTGGGGCTTCTCTTGTTGTCCATGTCCTGTGGTAAAAACTTCACGCTTACCTTTCACAAACACACCTTATTCTCTCTCTCTTCTTTCAACAACTATGTGTAGTTTTTAGTAAAACATGACATAAATATGCATTCCTTAAAAATATCTTATCAGTTTTCCAAGCGGACTCAAGTACATTCTTTTCTTGAGACTCAAAGCCAAAAAGAAAAGCCTTTAAAGAGGGGAAAAGAAAAAAGAAAGAGAGACACAGAAAAAAATGTGTTCTACTGGGCTTCTGGGTCGCTCTCCTACTTTCTCTTTTGAAATAGAGAAAAAATAAAAATTCAAACAAAAAACTCTTGACGACGAAACGAAAAGGAGATTACATTATACTTACTATAAAGCAGCTTGCATACTTACGACTTATTCGAGCTCTCTGGCTCTCCGCGCTATGTTATGGCAAAACATACTTTGGCTCTATACCACTTGTCCTTCTTTTTTCTCACCCAGAAAGTGGGAGACGAGAGGAAAAACCTGATTTCCATAAACATGCTCCTTCTCATTTTTGCTGGAGGACTCCTTGGGAGAAGTCAAGTCAAACATGGAATGGGAAAGTCGCTTTCTCTTTCTCTCCCTCTTGTCAAGTGTGTGCACAAACTAACTTATTCTTTAGCATGAAAAAAAATCCTGTTTCGTTTTTCCTTTCGTATTTATATACCTCTACATATTTTTTTTGTATTTTCAAAAAAAAAATCCTTATCATCTGCATACACATGCTTAGGACGAGTCAAAATAAGTAGTAGCTCTTAGTTATAAGTCTGCATCTCAATAATACAGACCCTCACTCAACCCAACAAAACCCAATAAGAATATATACTTTTGTTGCACATCATTCATGTTGTAAATTGTAAGAAGCTCGACTCCAGCTCTCGAGCTGTTTCGTTTTGTTGAGTTTTTCAAGTCTCAAAACTATCAACTTTGTATAAAAAAAATGGTTGAAGAATAAGGATATATCTGTATTTCAAAGCTAGAGGCAGGTTTTGATTTATTCTTTGAAAAAGCACTTTTTATCCTTACTCTTTACTTGTTCTTGTTACAAATGTTTTTCTTGGGAAATAATACGGATGTAAAAGTATCTATGTACATATGAGGAAAGTTTTATATATGTTTTGAAACTCGTTTCTCCGACTTTGGCAAGACAAACTCACTCAACTCCGAGAGTCCATGTACATGTCCTCCTCATGCTTGAGTATTTTTACAAAGATGGCATTTTGTATTTGTTGTACAGATCTGGCCAATATATCCTTTCCCTTTCAAACTTTTTTTCCTCTTTACTTTTTTTGATATTATACGAATGTCCTAATGTCTACCGTCTACGAAAGTCTACCGTCAGCGAATCCATTTTTTTGTCGTGTGTGTTGAAGTTTGGATCGGTTTTTTTTCTCTTCCTTTCTTTCTGGGTTTTTGGGTGTGAATGTGTAGAAAATGGGAGAGTTGAGCTGAGACGTGCAAAAGCAGAGGGAACTGGGAGAAGGCGAAAAAAACTGAAGTTTTATAAACTTGTATCATGATGGGTGGTGTGTGATGGTGGTAGTAGTGGTGGTGGTGGGTGTAGAGGTACTGCGTACGCGGAGCGTTAGAGCGAGATAAGGAGCATGAACACACACAGAGAGACGACGACGATTCGTTGACTTTGATTGAGTTCCATGTAGATAGACAGGATATATATATTTTTGCTGGTTCATTGCCTTGTTCTCTTCCCAAAAAAGGAAAAGTTTCTTTTTATATCTTTCTCTTTTTTCTTTATCCTCCTTACTACTGAAGAGGAAAGCCAGATTCACGGTGTAGTTGGTAGTCACAAAGCAAATGAAATGTAATGTAGTTTTGTTATTAATAATGGTATGTTTTATATTACATCTCCCATGAACATTTATAGAAATATGTATAAAAATATTAAATCGGGCTTGTCAAGACCACTTTTCTTTCCACCATAAAAGTCACACAAAAGTCCATCTCTATGCGTAGAGCTGTATAAGGCAAACATTGAACATATACTCATATTCACACTCACAAACAGTATAAAAGTTATGGTGTAACTTTTCTCTTCTTCTCTTCTCCTTCAAGAAGTGACATGTCAAGCGAGAAAACGTTGGCAAGTTTTTTTTGTCACTCCTTCCCTTGTAAATGACTTGTATATACGATTTCCTCATGCGTATTATTACACGTTCCTTTTCCATAAAAAGTTTCAATAATGCGCATTCTGATGCCTCTCCATACTTATACTTTTTACTGATGTGTGTGTGAGTGAGTGAGACATATTGGTCAACTTTTTTATGTACATGTATTACTCTACATCCCATCATCATCATCCATATGAAAAAATCACGAGACCATTTCTCTACGCAAAACACGCACGCACACACACACACACGCTTTGCAAACTCCGCTCAGGCTCACGCATTAAAGCGAGTGACTTGTCATGCGACAATGCTGTCATTCTCTTTGTTATCATCAACATTAACGAAAATGCTTTTCGGTCGTATTGTATATTTACTGGGTATCCATATCCAGTAGTAGTTGAGTGTGTATTTCTCATCTAAAAAATAACACACACTGTAATTGTGATGAGAGTCCATGAAACTTTTTTTTTCAAGAACTCTCCGACTCACTCATCACATCACTCCACTTTAGTTTTTCTTTAGTAAAAAAAGATGGAAAGCTATACTGTTTTATACCCTAATGGTTATTATCCTTGATGAAAAGTACATAACATTCTTGTGTAATTTAGCTAAGCTGCCAACAGCAGCATTGAGAGCTTGCCCATGTGATAGGAGATGTGTGATATACATACACAGCCTGCTTTTTGTTTTTCGTGAAAGTGAATGAACTTTTGAGAAAAAACTGGAGAAAAAAAAGTAAATGGGTTGTTTCCTCCATTTTATGACGCATAATAATAACCATTACATGATCATTCTTGGTGCTGCTGATGGTGATTATTATGCGAATATATTTTTTCTCGCGAAAAGTCTTCCACTTTTTTATTGCAAAGACATGAATACATATATACTCATATACACTTGGTGAGTGTACACACAGCTTTGTTTAACTTTCATTAATTTTATTGTGCTTTTACTTTTTAAACTGGTTGAGACGACTCGGCACGCCTTTCTCGTTTTTATTCAGGTGGGTCGTTGATATTCCATCGCCGAAAATGAAAATCTTGTTTGGAGAAAGAAGCTGTTAGCTCCCCGTATAAAGATGTAGTTAATATTGCAAAAAATGGGCTCATTTCCTGTTGCGTTCATTCATATAAAACGGAGCCAATGTGCGATGTGAAAGTGGATGGGAAAGGGAAAAAGTTTTTGGGTTTTCCTATCAGCAATAAAAAGAGCAAAAATCGTTTCAGGAAAAAAGTAATTTCTTAGCTGGCTAGTTGGCTGTAAAATGAGCGAAATATTGCTATTTATAACTGTAGCATGGAATATAGAATTACGTTCCAAACTTTGGAACGAACGTTCGTATAGAATAGTAACGAATGAAGAGAAATGTGAGCAAAAACTGCAAATTAGGTAGTCCATTGCCCTTGTGTACAATTCCTCAACCAAATATTCGTGAAATTACTTTGAGCAGAAAAGTTTTCCCCAAGATATAACTATATAAGTCAAACGGCTGCTACTGCTGTTCATGATCATATCCGAGCTGCACTTTAGACTTTGAGTTTGGGAAGAAATGGACATGTGACACACATTTAACGCTCTCGTTACAGAGTCTCATACTAAATTTAATTACATGATAGATACAATACTATATACAACCGTTCCAGAATGGAGCTTGATATACATACATGGGTGTAAAGAGAAAGAGAGAGAATATATAGAGTATCAAAAGTGAAATCAGAGCCATAAAGAACAATCCCTTTTGTGTCATAGTCTGAGAGCGGTGCATTGTATGCGAAGAGTTTTTTTGCGATAAGGCAGAGAAGTGAGAGGAGAGTGAAACGGCATTAAAGATGAGATGTGCTGATAAAAAAGAGTGAATGTGTGAGAGAAGAAGTGAGTCAACTAATATTGCTATACAAAAAGTGGGAGCAAAAGCAAAACATGAGAGCATATATTATTAAATGTATAAACTTACAGTCTTATCTCCCAAGTTTCTAACTCGGCAGTTGAGGTATGCTGTTTTTCCCAGCAAGGCAGTCACATTGGGTGAAGCTGCCTTATCAATATAAGGGTAATTTTTTCTCGTCGGTTGAAGCGACTGCTGTTGCAGACTGTTGTGATGGGATGTGGGAGCTAAAGGGCTCTCTGTTGAAGCCGCTTGTGCGAGGTCGGCTCCCGTTGATGGTGGCCCTGTTATAATAGTACCTAAATCTCGGTCCCCTGACTGTGCCATTCCCCCTCCTCCTCCTCCTCCACCTACCACTACAGATGATGATGATCCTTCTCCAGCCACTAGATTGCTATTGCTATTTACATTGCTACTACTGCTGCTGCTCCCTCCAATACCACCAACATTGCTCCCACTTATGCTGGCTGCCACTATAGGAGCGGAGACCACAGGGCTTATACTCAGAGTAGGACTACTACTTGATGAGATGGAAGCTGAAGATGGTGACGAGGATGAGGAGTTGGGCCCACTGTTCCGGTTCATTCCTCCTCCATCCGAAGCGTGCCCTATCACTGTAAAACATGGACCAAAAAAGAAAACAATTTATTTCATCTGCATATATACATTTCATTCATACACTCACTTAAGCAGCTAAATTATAGGATGAGCATAAACCAAACTATATTTTGTATCATCAACGCCTTTTCCTTCCATACCATCTCCTTTAGAAAAACCAAGTTTTTCATGCCACTTTTAACGAGCTTGCCATGCCATGCCACCACTCGTTTGCTCTTCAGATTTTAAAATCCTCCAAGGAGAAAGGCAATAAGTGAAAGGTCTATATGCGCGCAGATCCTGGGAGAGATGCCCTTTTAGGATTAGCAAACAAAACGCTAATGCCACCACACACATTTATTAGTCTTTCCATAAGAGAGCTGAGCAGCTCTCTGCTTCCTTTTTCCTTCTTCTCAAGAATCTCTTACCCTCCACAATCCACATCCACTCTGCTGAGTGAGTGAGTGAGTAACACAACACGATTTTAAGAATGGCCTCTATCTACTTATCACATTCATTTCATGCCTTGGAAAATATAAAGTACGTGAGCTCACATAATGATTCGCGAAAACTAGATTATATTATACTACCTATTATTTCCTTTCTTACTTATACATTCTTCGAGTCTCAGCAAACTTTTCCAGTTTTGCTAAAAACCAAAGAGTGGCTCAATGAAAGGAAAAAGAAAATCTGCTAAAACCATCCTTTTCTTTATTTTGCACACACACACCAGATAATATGCATAAGACGTGCCACTTTAGGACATTCCAAGACTCAACAAGAAAAACCAGGAGCTGTTTTACTTTTGCTCTTCATCTCCACTCTAAAAAAAACTTTAAGAAAGCGGCATGGCATGGAATGGTCCGGGTGGGTGCTCCTTTTAAAATGACCCGTTTCTCTTTCTCTAGAAAATCTCCGTAGTCATCATACTATATGTACATTTTTGTAGATAATTTTTGGAGCACAATATGATATTATGCTGAATAGGGCTAAATAAATGTGTGCTGCTATATTGAGCCCATTGCCGAGGTTGGTGTACACGGTAGAGTAGTACGCTATTTAGTTTTGCAGAAAAGGGAACTTTTGCCCAGCTGCTATACCATTAACTGAATGAAGTGGCTACCATCATCATCCTGTCTTGTGATTTTTTCTTTCTGCTTGAATAACACACGATGCGTTGAGTTGAGCAATCCAAAAATATCCCGTGGCTGAATATGGATAACCATCCGGGTTACTCTTTCACTTGTGAATGATATGAGAATATACATATGCACAAGTCTTAGTCTAGTCAAGTTAATGTGTGTTGTTCCACACGATTCTTATTCACTTTCTCTGTGTGAGTCTCTGGAATTTCTTGATACATTTTTTACCCTTCTCGTCATCCTCTGTTCTGTGCCTCTGAGATAAGACAATGTCCTGTCTTTTTGGCACAAAAAAATGTTTGGATGTTGTCGGTAAGGAAGTGTATTAGGGAAACTCAGTGAGCCATATGAAAAAGGAGTATTGTGGAAACTTAGTCTCTTCCATTCCAACTCATGTAACATTATATATTGCCTGTATTTTGTGAGGAAAAATAGAGACCACTATTTTTCTTCAAATTTATCTCGCTTACCATCCGCCTTTCTCGTTTTTTTGGAGTGAAAGTTTGAGATTGCTCATATAGTAAATGACCATGTTACACCACCACCACCAAGCGCAAGTGTTTGGTAGTGGTGTCGGTATTGAATTATTTTTTTTGAAGCTTAATGGCTTATATATACTTTTTGGGAGGAAGCTGAAACTAAATTGACTTTCTTTTTGCGGCGGATATTCCCCCATTTTCTACAAGACGTAATAATAATCTTATGAATGTACTTGTAAGTACTTAAGCATATGTAGGCGGCACGCAAAGCGCGTATTGGTCATACTCAAGTGAAAAAAAAGTTAGTCGATAAGAAGTGCGTTAAAATTATATCCACTCTTTTAATACGGAGGGTAAGCATAGGATACAATATACAACAAAAACTCTTTTAGACACTTCCGTATCGCATGTCAAAAGTTTTAGGGAGGGATTGGCGGATAGCGGATAGGGTAGCCAGAAAAAAAACGGGGAGAAGTGCGTAGACATCTTTACTATTATTACTCTCCCCGCTCTTACCACACACATACACCGGAGGAGGAGAACAAGTAAAATCCTAAGAGCATGCAAGCGGACAATTGCTTTATATCATTTTATTGTACACTAAAGAAACTAAAAGTTAAGTTGCTTCTAGACACTTTACTAGGCATTTTCCCTCTTAAAAAAGATACAGCAGCTACACACACTCTCTCACTCCAACTCCAAGCCTCACTTGGCGGGTGGGAGTTCATTTATTTGTCGATGGGAGCGAGAAGAGAAAGTTTTCCGAGACTATTTTTTTGTATTACAATATAAAAAAGACACCGTTCTCTCCACAATCAAGAGAAAGTTGGAAGTTTTGGGACAGGACAAGTGAGGAAAAAGAGGGGTCCGTAGTAGTGTTACTGCCATGCCATGCTAGCCTATTCTCATCTCAGCAGATGAGCATGTCAGTCACCACAAAGTCTAGATCTGGATCTTTTCCATCTTAATTCTTTCTTTTGCATCCTGCAGAGCGAGAACCACGCTTTATTTGACTATATAGTATATTGTATATATAATACACAATACTTTTCATAGCTTTCAGTTGCGGCGATGGTGGTGGTTGCAGGTGATGCGAGTATTTACGAATTTTCTCACTTTTCAACTTTTACATTGTGACTCGACTTTCGGTGCTGGCATGGCATGGCGTGGCATGTATGAGGTTGTGCTAAAATGAAAGCGCTAGAACCTTGAAGAATGTCTAACTTACACAGATTTTTTTTTGGACAAGCTTTTCTCCAGAAAATAGAGAGACTGACATGATAAGGTCTAGCGCTAACAACTTCCACACATCAAGAGAGTATAGTATCCTATTTTTTGGCTACCCATCCCGCCCGACTACCTTATTACATTCCGCCATAAGGATGGGCATAGTAGTCACAGCCATGAGAAATGAACTAAAATGCCCAAGTCATTCTGCTCGTCTCTTGTTTCTTTTAATACACTTGTCCAACTTATACACACGACTACTTTCCTCTCCTCCAAGCAATTTCATCAATTTTTCTTCCAAACTTTTCTCCTTGTCTGTTCCTTCCGGCATCAAAGAGAAAAGGCTGCTTGGGCTCGCCTGTGCTAGCGCTACGAAAAGTCAAAGATATTTTCCCCATGTGCGTCTCTACACTCTTGCGACCTTATCTTTGATAGCACAGTGGTATGGAGGCGAAGAAAAAGAAAATATTAAATGCTTGTTGGACACATCGGAAACAGTCAAACTTTTATATTTCAATGAACTTCTCCGCCACTGCCTCACATCCCATACCAAACCTACGCTCCTCGTTATCAGATTTTAGGCTGGCTGGATGAACAAAAGGGAAAATTGAAAATAACAAAAGGACATGGTCGTATATATATATTGTGTCTTACATTTTACGCTGAATTGACGGATGTTAGCTGTCACTAGCACACAACTAAGAAATAGGAGCAATAAAGTGTATAACAAATATATTATTGAGGAGTTCAATATTTGGCGAATAATTTTCCATTATGTAATAAGAAAAGCTTAAATGTTTGAATGTATATATAAATGTATGGGTACATATATGTGAACTTTTCCTTTTGACTTCATAGCCAAACCAACCAGCTACGCACTCACTCAGTCAAAAGAATAAAAGAGTATGGTTGATGCTCAAGGTTAGTCGAAGCCAAAGAACTCGTTTTTTGGTGATGGTGAGTGAGTCGATATTTAGTCGGCTTTTACTTCCTTTTGTATTTACAAAAACGAATTGGGAGAGAAGAAGCAAAAGTGATGCATTGAATGGGAACTAATGGACTTTCCTTCTCCTTTTTTTTGACTTGACAGACGTAATATTTCTCTTTCCTTTAGAAAAATAGGGAGGGAGAAAGAGAGAGCAGAAAGCAAAAGCAGCATATTGTTGAAGAGTATCTAGGAGTCTTCTTCATTTTCTACGACTGCTGCTTTCTCTTTCTTTCTCTCCTGCCAATAATAATATTATTTTCTCTTGTGTGATATATTCTGAAAAGGAGCTTGAAGAATAATAAACTTTCTTTGTTGACTATACGCAAAATAAATTATGTAGGAAGAAGATAGAAGCATATATAAATTCATAATGAATATTATGGTCACAACTTGTGACTCACAAGCATCAATTGTAAGAGGACTAAATTGGTACTTCCACCTCCCTTTGCGAAAAAGAGGACCGCATCAGATAGATCTTATCATTTTTTTGCCAATACCAAAATAATATGCCTATTCAATTCAAAGGCACTACTATAAAATGATAGTAAACACTTACACAATGAGAAGAGTATTATGAGGATAATGGCGGCTTTTTACGCATGTTAATAAGTATGTGGAAGTGGAATAAGTATAGTCATTGACCTGAGTTGACTTTGGCTTGTTTCTTTCTCCTTTTCAAGGAAATTCTTTGGTAAAAAATTATAACGTTTGGGTTAACTTCATTGATGAGATGAGAGGACACCTTTTCAAAGTGGAAGACAATGCAAAAAGCTATTTTCCTTTTGAAAAGTCAAAAGAACCTTGAAATCATTGAACCCTTTGCACTTTACTCTAAACGTGTGCATTAATAATGAGCTGATGAGTTGAAAAATGAAAGTGGAAGGATTTTGGAATTGGAAAGATATGTCAAAGAAGCTGCTTTTCCGTTCCTTTCTCTTAAATTCTATAGTCAATTATATATGCATAAAAACCGAGACTCGGAATGAGTGCATTGTTCTGCGAAATTCGTTTCCTGCTTCTCATTTTGATACTTGGCTTAGGAACAAAAATAAAATTGGTTTGGTTTTGTGGTGTGCGTGTGCGTGTGCCCTTGTCTTGGCACGTGCAGCCTAAGAGTTTTTGTTGAGATTTTTTTTCTTTTGGATTTTTATGTACTGTGAAATGTGTCATGTTCCGCTTAGGCAATGCTTAGGACCCCAGTGAAATAATGAGACACAAAAGGATTGTCTGTAAAATCAGCCAGAAGCGAAACTAAAAAAAGAGACTCTCATCTTCAATCTCCTCAACTTGAGTTGAGTTGAGTGAGCATTATATTCCCAAAAACGAAAGAGAAAAACAAAATTGTTGCGTGTGCGTATACCTCCTTCTAGCATCATCCCATGCCAAACACATTTATCTAAACTAGTACATTTTTCTTTCCTACGAAGACGACCATTTGACTAAAATGAGGCTGAGAAGGAGATGTAACGAAGCAGAAGAATGTAGCAAGTAGACAGATGCTAATGCCACAACTTCTCTCTCTTTTGCTAAATTTCCTTGTGCATTTATTATCAAGTAGTAACGAACTTGACTTTGCTTTCCCCTTTTTCCAACGATATATATTTATTCTCTTGCAAACCCCCTATTTTTCTTTTTGCGTAGTAAGTCTTATAATGCCAAGAGGGAAAATCTCAGGGGCTTGAATTAAATAACCCATTTGCATTGACTCTCTGATAGTAAGCACAAGCTTGAGCAGCATGAATTGGTCGAGATTCCCACTATTTTTCTTTGCTTTCTTGAGCATTCTTATCTGGAATTGAGTTGAGAGGAGAAAAACGGCACTTTTTTAGGGACTTAAAAGAGGAAAACAAGAAGGCTATGAAGCAAAAAGCTCATCATCATATCACACATTTAATATCAAATTTTTTTTCTTTGGAGATAAAAGAAAATATGAGCAGTTCTTCTTTCTTGTGACATCAAGAAGTTGTGGCAGTTGTGCAAAATAAAAATGTCCATTGAAAATAAAATCAAAAAAATTAAGGCGATGGAACGGAAAGAAATGGAAACACCATGTGATAAATGTATATAAATTTCTTTTGAAAAACTAAAAGTTGTGAAATTCTTTTCTCATTTTTTTCGAAAAGTATTGAATAAAAAGATTTCTTTGGGTGAAACATTCCTTTTCAGTTTCTATCTCGTTTTTTGTGTATTATCTTTCATTTTTAGACTTCCTCTTGCTCTTTTGCACTTTTTTATTTTATTTTTTAACCAAACCACATAAAAAAACTGAGTCTGGCTGCGTGCAGTTCAAGTAAAAGGATGCTTTCGCTGCATGGTGCCTGAGAGTCTATCCATCTGTATTAGAAAAAATCTCTTGTCCGCATCACTAAGCTTTTTTACTCTTCTTTTTCTCCCTTTCTCAATCCTGATATATGAGCCGCAAGTGGGAATAACGGGGACAGAAAAAAATAAATGAAATAATAGAACTAAAAAAGGAAGGAAGGATATTATATTTTAAGATATAGTCAAGAGGCAATGATGTACTGCTGGTAAAAAAAACAGCCCACCAAAAACATTTCCCGACTTGTCTTTCTAAACGAAAAGAAGTATTGTTGGTATATATTTCCCAATATTTTATGCTTCTTTTCATTCAGTCAGCTCTCATGCTATAATTCAGTTCATAATTCTTGGGGAAAATATGTATTGTGCAGTGAGATAGTGTGGTGGAATGCATTGCACAGGGCATTGAGTCGGTTGACGACAACACATTCGTTTTATGATAAAAAAACAGCAAAGCAAACAGGAACTTAGTTATGAATTTAGTTTGTATACTACAATAGGTCTGGCACGTGGGAGCTGTAATTTCTAATATAATGTGCAGTTATACTCTAACGCTCAGCCTTGTTAATGACATTGATAATGATAATTACTGAACTGAAGTATGTAACATTGCCCGCCGTCTTGGTAAGAGCATTTGCTTTGAAGAGAAGACGAGTACACATTAATTTCCTTTTAATAAATCATTTAGAGCTTCTTCAAATTCTATGTGCTGCAATAAGAATACACTGCGTGTTTGGCATTGACATGTTATCGTTCGTCTTTATTTTCATGCGTGAAACTCGTTAGTAGATTTTAAATGTTAACACGTAAAAACACTTACTTGATATGGATCTTTTAATACTAAGAATAAACTAATTATTTTGTTTTTCCATGAACAGTGTGTAATATGCACAACTAGAAGTATACATACATAAATGAAAGGAATTGTTGCAGCACGAGAGTATTTTTTTACTTCTTTGATTGAGATGATTGGCTCCGTGAGTCACTCTTCCGTAGTGATTCCGCCATAGAAATCAGTAACTAACTGCTTAATACTTTCCAATCAGCGTGTAGTTTCAATATGCCAACACACCTTGTTAGTATCACAATGCTTCTCCCACTCTACCCAAAAAATAACATCTTTCCATTCTCCTTCTGTCGAAGATTGAGTCATTACTTCCTTTAATGAAGCAGGGAAGCTGTTGGAATGTGTCTTGTGTTCATTATCTGCTTGGGGGAAAATCTTTGAAAAGTTATAGGGTTCGTTCTTTCATTTCCTTCGAAATAAGGTAGATTTTGTTTACAATAGGGAAGCACCCGCCTGCTTCTAGCAGTAATGTGTGGGATGATTGAGCGAGAAAAATGAAGGAAAGGGAGAGAAAAAATGATGTAATCGAAATTAATAGGGAAGTTTCTGAGAATGACATGATGGAACATGTAAGTTGATGGATGGTTGGTAACTCGGCTTGTATGTTTGCGTAGAAAAGATGAGTTGGAATAAAAAATGCGATGAAAGCTTCATTCACACACACACACATTTTTATATTCTTATTACACACACGAAAATGATGAAGAAGCTCCTTTATCTACACGCATGAATATTTTAGGGCTGATTTCCTCCGTTACTTCTCACTAGTTTGAAAAAAGTGAAAAAGTAGGTGCTACATCTTCATCAGGAAAATTTCCTAGCAAATAATGTGACGGTGACAATACACATTATTCCACTGATGGAATTAAATCTGGAGGAAGGAACAGCCTTGAAAAATGTGAAGGTATATAGAGACGTAACGAAATGGTCGATAGACATATATAGACATCTGCAACTTCACAGAGAAGAAGATCCATCAAGCTAGTGAAAAACTAATTGATAAAAATGGGTTTACTTTTTCCTTCCGTCGTGTACTACACTACACAACCTTTTCCCCTTTACAAAGAGCCAGAACTTGTGTTACTTTGTGTAGAAGACACGATGTGAGAACAAGTGACGAAGGAGGAAAAGACTTTTCTCTGGAATTTCTTTTGGTTCCTTTTTTAAAATGTTCAGTGACACATGAGTGATATAAGAACACGCTTTTCACTAATAGGGTTTCAGGCAGTTTATAGGTTTAACTAAGGTATATATACATATATGCTTATACAGCGATGGCTTTATTTAGTCATATAAGACATACGCATCTTTGTACTAGGACAGGAAGGAAGGAAGATTTTACCAAAACATGGAGCTTTTTTTCGCTCTCTACATTTTGCACTTTGCACATGTGTTCCCAGTTCTCATCTTCTTTTCTCAGAGTGAAAGGATAAGAGAGGGAGAGAGGTTGGTGAAAGAAAAAGCCTGTTAGTGAACTCAGGTAGAAAAAGGAAGGGAGAAGAAGAAGATGATGATGGTTTTGTAGAAAGAAGACCACACTATTGCAATGCCTCTGCTTCCCTCTACACACTGAAAAGTAATAGATTGAATTGAAGAAGCATAAGCATGCATGTATGGTTATGGTTCTTCTTACACGGCACACGGGTGTGTAGAGAGAGAAACATCATTTTTCATGTGGCTTGTCCCTCGTGGAAAAATTCATCATTTTTTTCGGGAACAGGTGTGCATGTGAACAATTTTATGTACATGTACATACCTACCTTCAGTATGTGGCTATGCATTTCTCATTTCCCTTGTCTGATCATCATCATTATGCTATGCATCAAAAGGTAAGAAATATTTTCCGTTTTTCCCAGTTCCTTTTACTTTCATCCCCTCTCAGACTTTGGACTGAAGAATCAGTAACTAGTAAACTATATGATTATATAAAATGGACATATTTCTCCGTCAATATTCTCTCAACTATTTTCTTATACTTTACTCCACCAACACCATCACCAACCCAGCCCACCATCATGGTTTTCCTCAATGTTTCCCTGAAGAGCAATCACACACATGTTTTACTTTCTCCCTTATCATTCCACTACACCAACTTGATTTTTTTTTCGTTGAAAAAGTTTTTCCCACATGAAATTTCAGAACTCATAATGATCTTTTACATCTCGTTTCTCGTAACTTAACCGCACACTATAGGATACATACCAACCACATAGGTATTCTGCATAGGAGCGTATCGTGATAAAGTAATTTAAACTGGGGAGATATCATTAATCAATCTGATTTTTTCCTCAGAACGAAATTAAGGGGAAAGAAATCAACCTTTGAGGAGGAAGCAAAAGCAAGGAAATCGTTTAGGAAAAAACTTACAAACAAAATGAAATGGCATGGCGCATGCTACTTCTTATTATGGCACGATGGGGAATGCAAACTGCACATGCAATACTGCGATAGCTGTACAAAAAAAAAACTGAAACTTGTTTTTTTATTTCATTTTCTTTCGTTGACCCTTTTGACTTTCAAAAATGCTTATCATCACACAACATCACTGTAACAAACTTGTGCTTTATGACCATCCGAAATGAGTAAATTGTGGGTATAATATTCTTTCTAGTATTTTATGGAAAAAGGACGTCATTCTCTTTTGAAACATGCTGTATATCTACATACATACTTATGTAATATGTATGCTATAGTTGCTGTTTTCTTTTTGCCATAAACCACAAAATAAACTGGGAGGTAGGGACTAAAAACAAAACTTCATTTCATTTTTTTATTTACAACAGTCTGCTTTCTGGAGATCGATAAGATTTTTTAAAGTGAGTAGTCAGCACGCAACCAAATATTTTTTTTCGGGAAAATTTTTCCAAAAATACTTGGGAACTGTAGGTTTACATTCACGTCATTTTAAGACATTTTTACAAGGCTTACGACACGATAGCCTCGCCCTACGTCAGCTTATTTTTTATGTGTTTGCACCTTTTCCGAAATTAAAACAAATGTTAGGTTAGGGCCTTCAAAGGCAAAAAATATTGTGAGCTAAATTGATTAACATATTGTTTTGTGTTTTTACTTTCCGCCTAGTTAACTGGAATTTTCATGCGAGAATAAATAGATGCGCTTTATTGTAAAATGAGATCCTGTCAGGCTAGTAAAAGATGTAGTTTTGCATGTAGTTGTAGTCATTGAGTGTAGTAGGAGCCCTGAAAATCAAATGGGCTTTGTTAGTGTTACACACCTATACTCATGCTCATCAAAGCAGGATGAGAGTAAATCAAACAGTATAACTTTAATGGAGGATGAGTACCATCGCATATTATGACGATGCTTTTTATTTATACAACTTAAAAAATTTGGTCAGAAAATACAAGTCTAGTGGCAGGTAGCCCCAAACTAAATTTCTCAAGACGACCTTGCTCACTATTTTAATTATAACAGAGCATGCAAATCGCATGTGTAAACCAAAACAAAAGTTGCAGTTGGTAAAGTATTTGGTGAAAATGAAAAATTCTTTTAATTTCGCATGCAATACATAAAGTTTACGGATTCAGTAAAATGTACTACGTCCATGGGAATTGATGGCTACGCGAAAAAAGTATAAATAAAAGAACATGTTCGCTGAAAGGTAAAAGGTGTAAGTAGACTGAATTATTAAAAACGGCAAAGTTTAAATGTATTTTTATGTATTTTACACGGAAAGAATCCTAGGCAGGTCACACCTAGTGTTTGCCTTTTTCAACGCTGCATGTCTATTTTTTAACAATAATTGTAGCTGAACGTTAAGTAAAAACTCGCGTGAAAAAAATGAGCTTTTACAAATGCATTTTTAAATTTGGATTTAAAGGTAAAAATTCAAGGTCAAGTAGTAATAAGTAATATGTGATGATGAAGGTTTCATTTGCAACATTGATAATATGTGGAATTGACGTTTTTTTAATTTGACATGAAATATTTTGTTTCAATGCAAGAGGAGCCTCAAATTGCAAAACTATCGGAAGGTGCATCCAAATTCTGAATTTTGAACGAAATACGCAGACGATGAGTATAATGTGTGTATGTTAAAGTAAGATCTTACACTCCTGAAGGTACATGTATTCACTTAAAATCATATTCTTGCTTCTAATTTAGCTCAATGTGACACTGCGTTGCAAGACACTATCCCTAATTGTGCTAGTTTCATGTTCTTTCCCACGCCACATGCGCTGCTTTTTGATGCATCTCTTCCATATTTACACACGCCCATAATATCATCCTTTGTGAAAGCAGCCAAGCGTAAAGGAAATGGGGGACTTTTATCTCCCGGAAAAAATACAGCGTAATTAGTTGATTCCTTCCTATTTACTCAGCAGAGACATGGTGGCTCCAAAAGCGAATGCGACAGGGAGCGAAAAAAACAACCTAATAATATCCATCTCTTTGCGTCGGGAGAAGATCACATCATTAAAAATGTCTTACACATCACATACAACGGGGAAAGGAGCGAAGAAACGAGGATGTACATGTTATATAGATAGTCACAAGGCAATAATGGTAATCCCAAGCAAACTAGCATTAGCAGAGCCCAATGCAGTAGCCCCGACCAAGTCGAGAGGACTAGAAGCAACACAGAGAATTAGCGAGATGCACAATTGCGGAATGGATGGAAAAGGAAGGAAATAGCGCAATTTTCTTTAAGAAGCATAACAACAGTATACGCTTTCACATCATCTCATCTCCTTCTTCTTCCCACACTCCCATCCTTTTCCTCTCATATTTCCAAGGGAAGTTAAAGGAATAAAATCTCATTATATTTCTCACTAAAAGTATATATAGTGAATGTGAATACTTAGGCAGGCAGCATAGCACAAACAACCAACTTTTTTTTGTTCCAGTGGCATACTTACAACCAACCCAACACCAAACCGCATCACATCACATGGCACGCACACACGAACAGAGTGCAAAGAATAAAGACACTAAAAAAAGAAAACACAAACGAACACGAAGAGAGGATGTTCTCTCGTAGGACTTTTAGCATCAGGAGGAGCAGGAGAGAGAAAGAAAGAAAGAAAAAGAAAGTGAGTGAGTAGTTTTTCCTCCAATTTTTCTCTTCTCTTATTTATAGCCCACTGAAGGCTTCTCCAACCAGCATCCCCATCCCATCACAAATATGCATATCTAGACGGGTCCATTATAGGCAAAAAAAATATACGTACACATTTTTACTTCGCTTCCCACTTCCCAGTTCTACTTACACACACACACACACAAAAATAAAGTGGGTCGGGTCGTTTGGTTGCCCCTTTTTCTCGCCGAACTAGACTTGTGTATCTTTGCTCGATCACGATGTAGGTAATAATAACCTATATATAGTATATATTCACAAATAGAGATAGAGTGAACTTGGGTCTTGTAAGTTAACTATTTTTTTCGTACTCTGCTGGGTGTGTGATGACGTTACTGCCACCATTCGAATACCGACACAGGACAAGACCCGTAGTCTTTCAGTAATCATCCGTGCTGGCGTATAATATGCAGTTTTTTTCTTCTTAGGGACGACTAGACTATACGGACGTAACGTACTCACATGGCAGCATTTTCTCCTTTGGCATCTCTCATTGATATATGGCTTTTTTTCTGGTGTTGGTTCGTTGCTTTCCTAGTACCCAAATGTTATTTTAGATAGATACATAAGGGACTTATATTTCTTGTTAGGCAGTCGGCACACACACATACACACACATTCCACAATGAATTTGAAGAGTAAATGGGAAAAATTGAATGAATTGTGTTTCTTCTCCTCTCGCAATATTCCTCTGCCGTTATTCCTCAAACACAAGAAAAAAAATCGTCTTCGTCGTCGTCTTGTTCATTTTGTATGATGCCATCAAATGATGTATGAAGGATATTCCCGGCTACACTAACCCATTTTTTCATTTCTGGCCCGCAGTTTCTCTTTTCCTTTTTGTTGGTAGAACGAATGGGGAGAAGTTAGTTACGGAATACGGAAGAGCTTGGTTAGTTTTTAAGTATTCAGTGAAGAAAACTCCATATTTTATCATATGCATGCATACGTTAGCCGTATCCCCTGTTTCAAAACGAGTAGTGTAGAGTTGAGTTTTTCACTACAAGTTTCTCCGCTTTCTCATTCATATGATTCAGTGGATGGCATGGGATCCAATAAAGGCTACGTACGTATGGCAAGCATGATGAGAGTAAGGGATTTTACTTTAAAGAAGAATAATTTGCACTTGAGACGCGTCAAGAATCTTGTATAAGCGAGAGTTGTGAAGTATAAAATATACATAGCTCATCCGAATCCTCCGCTCTCTCATGCCTATGTAGTCGGTACTCTTTCCCTCCAATCCAAAGTGCACAAATGCATGCAAACATATGGTAATGCTGTGCTGGGAGAAACTCTGGAGAAGGTGATGTGATGTGCGAGTGCGATGTATGATATAGAATTGAAGTACTATACTTTCATTCTCTTTTTTTTTGGAAAAATAAGAAGAAAAAATTAAGATTCACCCATTTAAGCTCTTCTCCTTCCTTCTTTTAACCGCATGCATGCACTCTCTGGAAAGAAGAGCAATTTCTCCAACAGATGAATACGTAATGTCAATAATCGTATAAAATACAAAAAAAGACGAGCCCCTACGTTCATACTGTGTACAAGAGCTAGAGCGTAGTAGTGAAACTTTGTGAGTGAGAGAGAGAGAAATGGAAGAAAAAGTAACTAATTCAGAGAGAGAAAGAGAAGAGGATAGATATCTAATGCAAAATTTATCCTTGATCGATTTTTTTTCTTCCTCTCTCCCCTTTTCTTTTATCCATACCCATTTGCGAGTGCTTAACCTAAAAGAACTCGAGATGAATTGGGTATTGTCATTCCCCAAGAATAAAATGGAAAGTATACAACTCTTGAAAAAGTGTACGTCTGTGCTATCTCCTCGATACTACACTACTACTGCTCCCACTTATTTTTGAAACAAGAATATCACATCATTGTAATACGGGCTTGAAAAGGAAAGGGAACGCAACTGAGCATCATATCATTACGAAAAAACCAGAAAATAGGAAAATAAAAGTGTAATATTAGAATGATCATATATCAGACCATTTTTTATATCCGATTTCATCGGTCATGAAGGCATGGTAAGCAGCCTTATGGTTTTTGTGGAGATATGCTCATCCAAAAGTAAACAATATGAGTGAAAGTGCACGTCAGGCAAAGTATAAGCTTTTGAATATTATTGCCCATAGTGTATTTTTCCTGTTACGAAAGCATTACAATACAATCTTGGATAAGTAGGGAGTTACTACGAGTTGGTTGCGTTTGCTTTTTGCCAGTTTTGTTTGCGGATTTTATCTTCCTTCTTCTTTTACCCTCTCAATCTCATTGGATACGATGTGGTGTAACACGTATCCAGCAGGAAAGAAACTATTTATATCCATTCCTTGGCTCCTGAATACACCATCACATCCCACTTGGAATTCCATATATCTTGGACTAAAAACTATAAAAAACGCATGGTTTTCATGTCTTCCTGTTTTCTTTCTTTCCCGCAGATTTGCTTTCCTTTCTTGTGTTTACTTAAATAATGGCCGTGAAGATGAAACGGAAAATGAACTCCTTTTTTGTTGAAAGGGCATTCGCAGATAACTCCGACGCGGTGATGGAAAGATTCAGAACTTATGGATTCGCCGGTACACAATATATATAATGTTTATTTATGTGCATATAATATTGCATACGTGACACGTGCAGATTAGCTGTGCATGGAGATTACAGGAAACAATAATATATTTTATCATTCTCCTTGTGAAGTTTATCCTAAAGTCTGAAGTTTTTCCACCAATGGGCTAATATCTCTCTGTGCATGTTTGTTGAAAGGATTTTTTCAAACTGCAAGATTCATCTTAAAGGATGAATGTTTTGGAGTATCAAAATGGTGTTTGAAATGTAATTATCAGTACGTGTACCAGTTTTAGGGGAAGGATTGCAATTTAAATCATGAAAAATAATGGGGCTCAAGAACATACCAATAAATTAATGATAACGTGTGACAAACAAATAATAGCAAACCAAGATTTGTGTGTACTACAGGATCTTTCATTCGTGTGGTGACTTGGTAAAATATTATGCACCGATTTGTAAACATATAGGGACTCGAAGAACGGAGACATATGTAAGTAATCAAAAGTCTTTTCTCTTGAGAAAGCATTTATTGTTGTCCCACAAAATCGACCAAACTGAAAGCCAATAATTTCACACACTATTATTATCATCATTTACACCAGACTTGAGAGCAGAAAGTGTGATATTTGAATGCATATAATCAGGAAAGTCTTCTTTCATTTGTCGTTGATCACAATTTCTCATTGTTTTAGTTACATAAATATTCTTCAAGCTTAAAATTCCCATGCAAATGCAACCTACATGCGAAAATCAGTCTACAAATTTACTTTGTTGTTTGTTCTTATCTTTGTAACCCAGTTTCTCTCTGGGATTATTAGTATTATAAGCCTCAAAACTTTTCTTCTAAAGCCATTATGGTGTGTGTGTGTCTGTGTGACTCCTTTTCGGAAGGAAGAAAGACAAACTTGCAAAATTCTTTCTTCAAGGAACAAACAGAAAGTAGAACATTAAAAGTACGTAATCTTGATTCATTCTCGTCTTAATAATTTAGTGCGTATGCGTGCAAGCACGGAGGAAGGACGCGCTCTAGATGAAGAATTTTTGATGTGATGGGATGTAAAGATTTTTATGGTAGAGTGCGTCTCTTTCCATTCTCCCGTTTCCAGTTGATCAATTGTAAAAAGAGTTATGTAATACATACAGCACGTTATATACTTATCACAGAGTGAAGAAAAGATCCATTCACACTTGAGGAACAAGACGCTCCAGTTCCTCTTGCATTATATTATTACATTGCTACACGACTTACGACACCAAAACTACTTTACTATAGGCTACTATCACCAATTTATCCAAGCGCTTTTTGGTAGGAAAAGCTGCTAAAAACTTGTTCTTGAGTGAAAATCTCCCTTCTACGACTACTTGTAATGAATGCAGATAGTTTTCCTTTTCTAGTTTGTCAAGTTCCCATTCTGACTCATCCAGCTATGAGGGAGTAAGGAGGAAAGTAAAAGCGACAAAAGATTTAACTGTTCTTGACTCATTGTTCTTTTCCTTCATACCATTTCATCTTCTTACGTTCTTTGCATTTACATTGCACATACTATTGTTGCGTATTATATTATCTAGTCTAGGCATACCAAAATGTGAAACGCTGGAAGGCAAAGTACAGAAGAATAAGAAGGAAATAAAGCATGCATAAAGTAAAATGGTTAAAATTGCAAAAGGACATATAATTCAGTAACATTCATATTATATTGCTGATGCAGAATTAGATAGGAAGGAACCAAGAGGATTTTCACTTGAAGCAACCATAATACCATGATCTCAAGTTGCAACGTAAGATGAAGAAGAATCCTATTGAGATTAAAGTTATTGCGAAAGGTAAAAGAAGCTAATATGAATACCAACTCTATCCGCCCACGTTATACCTTTTGCTACCTAAATTTAACACGCAATGTTAACAAAGTCGAGAGTTGACACTGAAAAGTTTTTTATATAGGCAAATTCATTCCCATGAATCTCTATGTAAGCTTGGATAGGATAAGATGAGGATAGACTTTGTAATTTGAAAGGATATAACATTGCCAACAGTTTAAAAAGTCTGCATTTATTAGTATGGCACATGGGATGGAATGGGGAAGGAATAAAATATATTTTTACATCCGGTTTAACTCCTTTAATTTTAGGGACGCCTGCAATGAAAGTCAAGCTGTATAAACGGTGTTGCAAAGTAGAAAAGCTGCGAGGAACGAGGCAAAAGAGGATAGTGATGGTGGAGGAAAAGAGGCATTTCATGACAAACAACAGGAGCAGGCTTTGGAATACGAAATGAGGACGGAGCTCTACATGGAGAAGAAGAGGAGAAGGAAAGGAGTAATTTTTGGAGACTGTAAATATATGTGTGGATATATAGTAGCATGATGGTACGTATACGTACTTGCACAGCCCAGGGTAAAGAGTATGATAGAGGCAATGAGATCTCATAATAATTTACGACGTACAAAAGGTGAATTACCACTGGAAGGAGAGGAGATGACTAGCCAACCAAGAGACCTGTAGACTTTTGCTCTTGTGCTTGTGTGCTCAAACAAGAAAATGTAGTTATACATATTTTACTGCTATCCAACAAATGCTATGGTATACACACCCCAACATTCTAAAAATTTATACGCATTTTGTTTGCCAGAAGGTGTACCTAATACATGACTTGTTACCATTTCACAGAGAGAAACAGCAGAGAGCTAAAAAAAAGAGCTTATCTTGTTATATTCAAATGGGATGGGTGGTTGGTTTTTTTGGTTGTTGGTTGTAGATACAATTTGTGTTTGAATTGAAGGGGGTATACTTAAAGGACGAAGTACGAGTAGACTGCTGCCATCACCACCACCACCACCAACCACCGCATTTTCTTTTCTGTTTGCTTCGAGTTTGTTGCAAAAGTACCAAAAGTGAAAGCAGACGAGGAAACGTGGAGTAGGCGGATTTTTTTCCCTTTGTGTTTCTTGGCACACTGACCCATGTCCATTCATTCGCCTTATTTCCGGTCAATTCACTCTTTTCTACCATCCCACCAACCAAACAAAGCACAAAAAGCCGAATATGTATGAGGAGCAGCGCCCTTTCTCCGTTTCCAAAAACGTGTTTTTCCTTCGTCAAACATTTAATGTAATGTATAGGCCACGTACCTATGCGCATCTTGCCCTTAATTTAGATAAATAGCCAATCCATTTTTGGCAACAAAACAACGAGTGAAATTACATGAAAATTTAGTGACCAGACTCCTTACACATTCCCTTTCTCTGCTAATCCGGATAATTGCTCAATCGTAAAAGAAAACATGTCATAGGTAGCTTTACACAATTACACAACATGAGTGAGTCATTACAAACCCATATATTTCCGTCAGATTGAATTTTGTGATTGGATCAGATCATGAGGGAAAAAATTGCTCATTTGGGACCAATTATTTATAGATAAAACCAACTACGTTCTTGATTTTGATCTTGATCGTTAGCCAAACCCATATTTCCTTTCTATTTTGACTGGCTAAACTTGAAAAGGTGGATAAAAACAAGTAAGATTATTACCTCTCTGGAAAAAAAACATGAAAAAATAATGGCAAATTTTTTCATGAATAAAACAGGACCAGATAATGATAGGTGTGTGTCCTACACCCAGGGACCAATTTAAGTGACATTATCTATTTACATTTGCATACGAAAATGGATACAGCCCAGCACAATACACATTATAACAACTTGGTCTTGTCTGGTCTGGTGACAAATGCTAAGTAAAGTGAAAGGGGAACTGTTTGGGCGTAATTCACGAAGGAAATCAATATTACTTACAAGAAAGAAACGTTTTCTCTAACAATGGCCATTCCCCCCAAACGAGTATTCCCACAGGCAAAATACGTCAATTTGTATTCTATTTCACTTTCACTTTTTGTGAAAGCACTTCCTCATATCAATGCAATAAACTGTCTTGAACATATACAAACCACATCGAACCACTACTGACTACCACCACGATCAAATTCTCATTCTATGCTAAATGTCGTGATGCCCTCTGGGGCACAACGGACAGTTTGCAATTTGCAATGCATTACATATTACATTTATGATTGCTCCACATAGTACACATCTTCAATATCTGCCACCACTGCAGAACTAACTCCGACCGTCTTTCAAGTGATGTGATGACGTATAGAATTCCATTCAACTTTTTTTTCCAGCTCAAGATACGATCCATCTGCTAATGTAATCTGGATTGGAAAACTTAATGCGCTTCTCCCTGTTCTACTTATCGACAATACAAGTGGCTTTGGCTTTTTATATAAGTATTTGGTTTTGGATTCAGGGCAAGCGAATTTTTTTTTGCAAAGCAAAGTAAATACGTGCCGCCTATAATACAGAACACTTAAGAAAGAAGCGGAGGATAAGTAGAGTAAATTAAATTGAATCTCTACTCACTCCACTACTCCACTCAAAGCAAAATTGATGATATTATACAATATCTGATCTTATTACTGAAATGACTCTCTTTCCATCCTATCATCTCATCACATCGCTCCCAAAAGTCTTTACTTACTTACAACTTACCAGTTGATCTCTCAAGTAAGAAATTAAACGTTGTATGTCAGCCTGTTACTCAAAAAATTCAATCTAATTTTAATGGAAATACATACTTGTCCGTCCATCTTCCAATTTTCAAAGTTATTCACTCCGACAATGAGAAACCCACACAACCGCATTTAATGGGCATCATGTGATTATGCTCTTCTTAGAAGGCTATGTATGTGTGCTATCCTCTCTCCAATAATTTTTCGTTTGTGTGACGAGGCGATTCTGTAATGTGATTGCTGGGAGCACTTTAACAAAAAAAAAATATATTCATTCAAGACAAGTTGAATAAAACGAACAACAAGCAAAGCGGAGAGTTCTTTTTAGTGTTGCCTATTGCCTACTTTTCACGAGTGACAGGGCGAGAAAGGGGCTTCCAAGAATCTGGAGCAATATATTTTATATTAAACTTACTACATGATTGTGAGAAATAGCACAATATAATGCCAATGAATGAATGAATGAGATGATGATGATGATGAGTCCCAAAAATGTCAACTCGTTTCATTTTCTGAAGAACTAAACTAAACCTACTCTTTGGAATTCCTCATTTTTAGGTTTCACCAGAAATGCAAAGGATGTTGAACAAAATGCAGTGAGTAAACAATAGACAATGGCTATCCATTCCATTACAATCCCATTATTCTTGTTTTCAATTCAATTCCATAGGAGGAAAACTATATGGGGATGGATGAGAGAAGAGTTGGGAAATGACGATATTTTTTAGGTATAGTGCTATGTCGTTTCTCTATCTTTCTTCTTACTCAACTGCGTCTACTTCTCATGTTGTTAGAGACTATCCCAATACGGTTTGTTAGTGGCGTGGTTGTGTTGTAGAATGCATATAAACTATTTCTTTTGAATATGGGTGAGCTATAAAATGAAGGAAATCGAAAGTTATTCAGAAGCCGAGCCGAGTGCAGCAATAAGAGTTGCTTTTGCCACAAGGCATCTTTTGACTTTTGCTTTTGTCTGGTTTGGTGAAGCCGTATAATATCTGAAATATATTTGGTGGTGTTATGTTGGAGAAAAGAATGCGAGGATATATAGATTCAAGGCACGACGAGGTTATTCACCCATTTCCTTTCCTTCACTCTTGACTTTTTGACATTGTAGCATATTCTCCCCTTTTACTATCACATTTTCTCCTATAATCCAACAAATAATATTGAGAGAGAAATAAAATGCAACTCTCAAACTTTTTTTATGGGAGCAAGAAAGATGGAAAGGATGGGTATATGGTATAACTTTATTGTTGGACGGACGAAAGAAACAATATTTTCCTTTTCATGAAAGAGCAAAATCCAGTAGCATATTATTTTCTTTCCCTTTAATATTTCAGTATTTTGTTGCACTCTGGGTAATTATTATATGCTCATCTTTTATGTCGTTCGCTAGCCCCATTATGGTCTCGTAAAACGTTAACGAACCAAAGCAAAAATCGATGGAGGCCCTGCTTTACCCCGTCTCGTCGTCGCTTTCATGATAAGAAGTTTTAGTGGAGAGTGCACCAAATTGCATTTCATTTCGCATGTGTGTCACACTGCCAAATCATTACATCTATCTCCATCTAAACTACTGATGATGAGAGAAAGAGTGAAGACCAAATAAGCTGGAGGAGAACTACTGATAAAATTTTTTAATGCGAAATGGACTTTGACCATCGACCGTTACAAAATAAGTAAAAGTTGAGCATTCTTTATGAAAAAAGCTTCGCTACGGCATGGTCAAAGGCACACGAGCATGCTTCCTCTTTCATAGCCAGCCAGCGAGCCAGACCCATTTTATTTTTGTACGAGCCCCGAAAAAAAATTTCTGTAGGCTGGACTACAACTCGACTGGAGCGAGAGAAGAAGTATCAAAACAGGCATTAAAGAGGCTCCCATTCTTTCCGGATTTCTTGTTCTCGTTTCTCCTATTTTTTTTCTTGCTTAAAAGGCACATACGGTTACAGTTACATAACGTCGGATACAGCAACTGCATACAAAAAGTAAAGGCATTCAAAAGATTGAGAGAGAGAGAGTTTCTCTTTCTCTTGGGACGAGACTCTTAGATTTCTCCCTCTCGTTTTCCCGTAAGTATGTCTATAAGTGTATATGTCCTTTCCTCTCGGCTGGAGCAGCAGCAATAAGTTGATGGTAAAGAGGAAAAAAAGCAAAATATATGATGCATTTTGAGTAAGAGTGTAGAAACTACTGTCTCGAATTTTATATCCACTTTCATCTCCTTTTGTAAACGTGCTCCTTTCCATTTCATCCTTACATGGTATGAGAGTAAAGTAAATGCAAGTTAACGGAAAGAAAAGCACAAAGAGTGAACCTACTACTACTGGATGAGAGCCTGGAGGGGACGGTTGGTTGGCTAGGTAGTTCAGCTCAACTCTCAACTCAGTTCAACATTCAACACAACAGAACAACTACAAATACAACCAAAGAGGCACAGGCATATTCAATGGATAGAGTAGAGTGGGTTCGGGATCGTTATGCGGAAGGAAAGATGGGATATGGAGGGAGAAAGAAGCATGTCAGCAATTACTGCTTAAAAGTATGTGTGCATGATGATGATCATCATCATCATCATGACGAGGGCGATGATGATGGTGATGGTGAAAGCCAAAAAAATGTACATTCAACAAGGACATTATCTGACAAAAAAGTGGATCTTTTTTTCAAACGAAAAACACAGGGAATAATAGTAAAGGCATATATATACCGTATCCTATATAATTCCTTATATCAAAATATGTAGGATAACATCAGCATCGCATCCTTGATGCTGATGCCATGCCAGGAGCAGCATTCACATTACTTTTATTGCAGGCTGTGATGTTATGTTGTTGTGGTTCGACTTGTCGTTTTCATTCCTTGTTTTTTTGTTCTACATTTCCAGTTCTGGAAAAGGCTAAAACGGAATTTGGAATGTGAGGATTGTCTTTTTTTTGTACTAGGTTATTGTGCACTGTGTGCATATATGCCCTATCGACCCACATATATTTTAATGCTGAGAATAAAAACTGAAATGCATGAGAATGTCCTTGGTATAGTTCCGCATGGCAATGCTGCTGATGATAATGCTATGGTGGCTGTGCTAAAAAACAATCAGAATCATGACTGATTCATGTTCAACTTTCATCAACAGCAGCATCCGGTTAAAACTATATACGCTCGTCATCCAATTTTGAAAATAATGCTGCTGGCTGGGCTGTTTACTTCATTGCATCAAACTTATATGTATTGAATAAGAAGACGCATGCATATATTGTTCATATTGTTCTTCAGACTCCGCGTGCTCGCCTGAAGGGAGGAATTTCTGAAAATTGTTCTACTTTATTAGTTTGTTCTGACAACTTCATCAAATAAATTAAAAGTTTGTTACGGCACACAGTAATCTACTCTCAAACTTAATTGATTAGATTGGATGGTTTTGATTTGTAATCTTCATTTTTTGGAGGTCACATGAAAGAATTTGATCTGTTAAAGTTGTATGTATTCACCTGCTCCAAACTATGAATTCATTTTATAAACCGAAACGGAGGGTTTGTCTATTTACGTCTACATCTACGTCAACCCCTCCTAGCACCTAAGACTTACTTTACTTTTTGTCCGTTTGTTCCGGATTCGTGGGAAAGTTTCACATTTCTGTTTACCCAGAAAAAACCAAAGAAAAACAAGAAATTGGAGGAAGTTGTCTGGTAAAGCAGAAACTAGTATTTCTTTCATTTTCAATGAGGAAAACTTTTTTGAACTTGGACATTTGCTTTGTCGGAGAAAATGCTACAGAATGAGAGAACATATATATAGTTTTGAAAAAAGAAAAATAATTTTTTCAGACCCGTTTCTGCTCCTATTCTATATTACATGTCATTCGGAGAAAGATGAATTCTCACTTAGTGTATTTTTCTTAACTTGTTTTCTTTTTCCCAGCCTTTTTCACTGCCTATCTGCTGTTCCTACACGCAAGAATCTTTTATTTTCAAAAAAGAAACGAGACGGCAGAGGAGAATCTGAATCATTTGAAATTGGCAGTTTCTGCACAAAAAACCGAAGGAAAATGTGAAACCAACTCCAAATGTTTACTGACAGCTGTGAAATAGAATGTCATGAGTTTTTTTCTTCCTATTTCTTGGCTTCCACTCTCGTGCATTCATCCCCACTGGATACTTATGTACAGTATTGGATATTGGTTTGGAAGAAAAATATTTTTTGTTGGAGAAATTTCAAGCAATACTACATAAACACATATGTTCTCCCACATTTTACTTTCCCACAACATACAAACTCATTTATTTCATGGGCAACTTTTTCCATGTAAATTGATACAAGGGATTGCCATCTATTTTTCGGAGAAACGATTGGAAAAAGTTAATGATTGGTTTTCTCTTCCTGTTCCAAAATTTACTGGATCAACAACACACATTCCCCGGTGAAAAGTTGGATGTATTTATATTGAAAAAATAGCCGGCATGTCAATGACTTTCTTTTTCATCACACGTTGCCTACCATTTTCTATACCTTTCATGTTCCTTCATTCCATTTCATTCACGCACTGTTCAGAAAGTGTCAACCTTCAATGATAGTTGTAAAGCCTAGACTATTTTTAAACTTGAAAAAAATACATACATATGTATCAGTACATCATTGCATTTCCTCATCAATTCGTTATCCCTTTCCATCCCACCACCTCCTCCACCTCACTAATCTCTTTGAGCACTTCATTTCATTAGACATGCATGATTGCTCCCTGTTCGTTGAGGATGGATGATGGTGACGCTGCTGATACCAATCAACTTTTAAAACCTATATGGAAAGTCTTCTTCCTACTTTTTTTCCCTTTCTCTTGCCCTAAGCGGCTTACTCTATCATTATCTCGTGCCTATAGGATGTTTTGAGAAAGCCTTCTTTTTGTGAGTTACAACTCCAACGCTTTGAACTCATGTAAGTATGTGTGTCAAACTGAAACGCTTAAAGTCGTTAAGTCATCATTTGAGAAAACGAATGCACGTCATGATGACATGCTGCTGCTTTCAATCACTTAAGAGCCTCTTCTCTCATTTCTTTGGGTTGGTTTTGTAGCCTATTTGAATATAATATATTGCCTCTTTTCTTCAAGAATGATGATGATAATGATGATGATGGCCGTGTACTCACTCCGTTGTCAAATGAAGGATGAGCGTGTGTACATATCAAGTATCAAGTTGAGTAATGTTCTGCTGCTGTTACAAGTACATGCAATTCAATACAGCACATTACATATTATACAGTATAGGCTCGGCTATACAAACTCAAACGGAAACATGTCTTGACAAAAAAAAGTTGTTTCTTTTTTCCCAAGTGCTCCTTAACCTGTATGTTGTTTTCATTGTATGTATTACTCTTGTTAGTTCAAGTCGGCGGTCCCAAAACAGACGTCAGCTTTATTACACATGCGACAAATGAGAGTCACAGTCAAGCCAATGCCAATTCGAAATTCAAAGTAGGCTTGAATAAGAGAAGTACAATGAAACCAAACCACCACAAAGTCAAAATATTTCTCTGTTGTGCTACTTCCCTTGGCTTACTTTTACCTATATAAAGTATATTTTTGTAGATTGGCAAAGGGAAAGGAAGCCGTCTTCATATATATGTGCTAATAGATGTAGCCATTACTAAAGAGAAAGGACTACTATCAGTAGCACACAATTTCCAACAAAAAAAAAGAAAAAAAATGTGTGTGAGAGAGAGAGAGAGTTTGTAGGAGCAAACAAAAACATGAAAGAAAAACAAGTCTAATGCAAGCTTTAGCTCTTTGCTCTGCGACAAAAAAAATGTGTGTTGTGTTATGTTATGTTTTACTTCAAACAAACCAAATCTCCTTTCATAAGAGTAGGCACAGAGGAAGTAATGTCTATAGATCTAAGCTACGGAACAGAATAGGGTCATTTACTCCCTAAGCTCCTTTTTACTACTTTCACTAATTTCCCACGGAAAAATGTAGGGAAACAGCTTGACGAGAGGAGAAACAGAAAAAAACACTCTAGGTTCACAGATTACACACTACTTTTTATGCATAAATATATTGGGGATATAACCAAAGGTAAGTACATAACCATATTTGTGTACACAAAACCATATTACACAAGGTGTGTGTTGATGTAGGCACCAGCCAAAACCGAGTTGAGCTAGCAGGTCTCTCTTCCCTTTTCGGGTTGTTCGACATTTTCCCACTTGCAAACTTTTTTTTGCTCTACTACTATTACCTACTTTGGAAGAAAAGCAGAGAGAGAGAGAGCAAATGAGACTCTAGAAACAAAGTTTTTTAGGGAAAAACAATTTGACTAGATTTTATCAATATTATGCTTTACTCACCGGTACGCTTGGCTAGAAAGGGCTTTACGGATACTATACTCCATTCATTACATATTACACTCTACGTTTCAATAAGGAAATATATGACAGTTGGTAAATGTAATATGGCATGCCCTAAAGCCAGTTCTTTTCTCCTTCAACGTTGATGTTGATGAAGGACGGTTTGATATTATGCGCTTGTGATTGCTACTTTCTCTCCTGAGAGTTGCCAGGAATTTTCTGGGAGTTGAAAGCAGTAATTTTCCCCCTATACCTACCTACCTTTTCCCATTCACCTTTTCTTCATTGCTTTTTTGTTGTTTGGATTTCTGGAGAAAATTTTTGAGTCAATCAAATGGATAGAGAGAAAAGAGAAAGGATAAAAAGACGGCATTTTACCACTTCCTGGTATTTCTCTATATTGTAGATTCAGCTGCTTCTTGAAATGAAGTTGTGTGGCTTTTCTCCTGTACAAAAATGGTATTTGGAGTTTTTGAATAAAAAAAATTGCAAAAAAAAGGTTGTTAAAAAGGAATGGAGGAAAAAACTTGAATTCAACTATCGCAAGTTCTAGCTCACCTTGTTATGTACTTAGTTATTATATTTAGTGGAAACATTTTAGAATTGATGAAGAGGACAAGTTGATGTTGATGTTTAGTTGAATATATAGTAGGTTCAGGGCTCGACTTGAAAAGATCCCTGGCTGTTATCCCAATTTTACTTGCTTAACTTCTTTTCTAAGAGGAAACTTTTTTCGAAATAAAGTATTTAATAACATGTCTACTTCTTTTTACAATACTTATATATTTCATTTTGATGGAAATATGGAGGGGGAAATAGTTTTTGAAGTGGCATTGGAGTGTGTAGAGCTAAGAGCTGCTCCACTAGTCCCACTTATTTTAAAAGGCATAAGTTATATAGCGAAATATCAATTACGAAAAGGTACAAAGGGAGCTTAAGTATTTCTTAAGAAGGAAAAATTCTCCTTTCACCTTCGTCTTTCCACTTTCCTTCCTTGTCAAAACCAGTCTGACCTCCTGCACGCTATATTATTTAGTTGTCGAGACGGTGTGCAAAGTTTTATAAGAGAAAAGTGAAGTAAATTTCATTTCATTCTCACTCTTTTTTTTTGTGTCCATCACAGTTTTCCCTTATAGTTAATAACACTGGTGGAGTTTTCCAGAATGAATTTTCTATTTACATTTTCATTCTGCAGAGCCAAATAACAACATGAATCAGTAGGAAAAAGTTAGCGTTGGTCCTTAAAAATAATCACTTATTGCTAATCACACATCCGTGAATTTCGTCATTGCCACTGCCGCCAGTGAGAGTCAAGAATTGTGTATAAAATGGTGTGGTGTGACGCTGTGACGTCCGAGAATTGAGAGTCAATTTGCGTGCTTGAGGCTATTCCTATATATTCCATGCAATCAAGTTCAAAGCCAAAAATATCTTTTTGAAATGCACCCGGCTTCACAATAATTATTACTGTTGAGCCAGACGAATAAATTTAGCCAACAGGTAGCTTTAACGAGTCAGAAAAAGCAGAAAGAATTAAATTATTACTATTATTTATGAAACGAAAGAAAATCATTTTAGTTGTGACGTACACAATAAACATCCATAATTTTTAGCGTCACTTGCATACTGACTGACGCTTAAAATGGGCATATTAAAGCCCGTCTTTCACCCATCCAACCTGTCAAATCCCTCTCGCCTTTGTATAGAATTCATTTTCAGAAAAACGTTCCACTTTTACTAATTTAAAATGTACATGACTATAGTATCACCAGGTATGACATCTGAATATTTTATGGTAGAAAAATTCATTAGGAGTTTTTGGCAAACAACATATTATATATAACCCCGAGCCCAATTCGCTAAGCCTTTTTTTCGTTTAATTAAGAGCTGAAAATTGTATATTTCATGTCAAAGACACTTCTTTGTAGGGATTATATTGTTTTATGAGTGGGAATATATGCACAAACGCAGTATACTAACTCTGAGTTGATTTGATTACCTACCCATTTTGCCCAATGGGACAAAAGGTGGAAAAGTAATAAAAAAATCACGCGAGATCAACATTTTGTTCTTTCTATTAAAACAAGCAAAGAGAGGGAGAGAGATAATACATCCATTTATTAACATGAAACCGTACTCTGTTCACTATACCTAACTTTTTTGTAGTCACTCAATTCACTGCAATTTACAACATGTCATGTCATGCATTGCACTGACTCTCACCCAACAACCTCTTTAGGTATGCATGCATCTACGGGGCAAAATTAGGTTGTAAGTTGTAACATTTACGTTCTACTGCAACGTACACATAGTAGTGTAGTTACTCAATAAAATTGTCGCACAAAACGTGAAGAACATTAGGGAAAAGTGGCAATTTTTAGGCCTTGAACTGTGCCAAAACCATTTGACTGCGAAAAAACAAAAAAAACATGGGCTCATGGGACAGCCGAACCAAAAGTCATTCCTGTATTGTATACCTATGTAGAATAGAAGAATAAAATAAATGCACATGAAAATAAACTTTTTCTTTCTCTAAAATACAACACCACGCTACGCGTAAGAAAAAGAAAGGCAATCACAATCATCACAGTTTACCATTAGCCATGCGGTCAACTCAACCATGTGAAACAAAATGTTATACACGGGAACTCATAATCCAGGATCAAAATCGCAAAAAATGGTTTGGCACACATAACATATGACATTGTATAGGAACGAGTACACTAATCGTGAGCACCTACATACTGCAAGACTATTACGAATATTAGCAACAAGAGGAACAAGGCAATACCCGTATGTCTGAAGATATTCTGTATATATTTTCATAAATGTGTGAGTGGGTGTTTCGTACCTGGTTGATATAACCTATATCAGAAGATGAGGTGAGTGTGATGCGGATACAACTAGCGATAATCGCGTAAGCACTACTGGTGGTAATAAGCGTATAATAGAAGCGAACTATTTACTTGAAGCAATATTATTATTGCGAAAACTACGAATTTATTGAAGGTGAAATATTAACACTACAACGGAAAATATTCACTGCAAAATCTACGAAAGAAATATTATATATATTTGACAGCACAAAGTATATTGATGTTGATGATGAGAAATCCTGGAATGGAATGGAGTATTCCCTTTTACGCATCTTTCAATGCCACACACATACATTCATCAACATACCTTTCATTCATTTAAATAATAACCTAATGTGCGATTACGCATATGTGTTCTACACTTCTTGTGTGAAGTGTACCTTTGCCTTATGTTGCATCCAACATCTCGGCACTTCATCTCACGTCACTCAACCTAAATATTAGGTTGTTGCTCCAAATCTCCTGCATTGCACCTCCATGATGCCCTCCGGAACGGACTCTCCGCTGGGGGGTAGGGGGGTTGGTTTGGGGTAAACTAACGCCTCCTCTCCTGACTGGGATCTCTTATTGATTTTGTTGGGACTCTGCATACATGTCGATCCCCTTCTGAGTCATCTTTGTTGTAGGCGAATCCTACGTCCTTCTTTATTTTATTACGCTTAAGGAACTCGTGTCATTGCACGGTATATGAAATATCCGACTACTCGAATCATATGGTTTATATTCGGCAACCCGAATTTAACTAAACATCATTCGGCAACCCGAATCTAGCACACACATTATTCGGCAACCCGAATCTTTAAAGTTAAAGCTATGTGTCTCCTTCGTATGCATTGTGATGCATTCTCATTCTTTCAATCTCTTTTTACACATTGCCAATAAATGGCTTCAATGTCGTGGCCCGGTATCCGTGTGGACTGAATTAGTCCATATGATGGAGTTGCTTTAGGGATTTAACCTGTTGGTAAACCTCGGTACTCCTTAAGGTACTTCCTTCTCTCGCTATCCATCTATACCAGTGGAAACGGTCCTTGATTTTCCGGGTGATAGGCTTGTACGCCCGATGTCTATTGAGTGACATCTTGAGGATCCGCTTTCGCAAGGATAGGGTACTGCTAGTGGCACAGTAAGTGCTAGTGTTTATTTTCTTCAGTAAATCTTTACTCTTCATTTTCTGTGGATCGTCTTCCTTCTTTTTCTTCTTTAAATTTTTATTTCGGGTAACGGTTAGTGCTACTGGAATGGCCAATTCCAGATTTATGCTTGGCATGCCTTCTTCTGAGGGTAGTGAATTTTCACATCCCGTTAGCTGTGCGGTCAATGGATAATCCAATGTCTCCGCGTGTGGGTAAAACTCGTAAGTTACTCCCACCAGCCCTATGATTGACGGCCCATCCTCCTCGAAATACATCTGGAGTATTGCTGGATCTGTCACGTTCCCGTTTTCTATCCTTTCGATTAGGATTCTCGAAACTATATTCTTCTTTTTCAATTCTTCTATGGGTTTCTTGCAATAATCGTTTATGTTCTGTTCTCTGATCAGTTCATCGCGAGTGATACTGTCATTGAATGGTGAAGCCACTGGAGCAAAAACGTGGTCTTCAGATTCTTTATTTGATTCCCTCTTCTCTTTCATGTGATTGATATAGTTTCCAGCCATGGTTGGGTGATTGTTCAAAGGTTCCTTAATATTACGTTGGATCTTGTCCTTTGAGGCGTCCCTCTGGTCCGATCCGGTCGTAAGATTAACTGTCGCTTTGTTCTTAAAGGTTCCATTTATTGGGAAGCAGAAGTTAGGTTCGCTACCGAACCAAAACTTCTGATGTTTCGGCTGAAGCACCATGTCGTACTTCTTCAAGACTTCTGCTCCGATGAAACATTGTACTGGTAAACTATTCATCGCGTAACAATCATGGTTGATTTCCTTAGCTCCTTTTGTTAGCTGCAAGTTAATTTTTCTCATTCGTTTGCATGTTGAGCCATTGGCACAAACTAATGGTTCTCCTTCTTCAATCGTGAAGTTTGGTTGCAATAGTTTTGCAAGTTTCCGATCCACTAAAGAGTGACTTGATCCTGTGTCAAGTAGTGCATTTATAATGCTTTTCTTCGTTGTGATTTTAATCACTGGTACGCCATTTGGGTGTAGACTCATAGTGGGGAAAGGGTATCCTTGGCGAATTGGTGTACCTTCCCCTATTAGTTTAAATTTTCATTTAACTGGCACGCATCGCTACCGATGCAATCAGTGCCGTCCGCCTGCTCAGGTAAATATACTTGGACTACGGTTCCATCCTCTAATGTGGCCAACGCCATTCTTCTAGGACTCGGACAATTATTGATGGAGTGGTTATATCCATGGCAACGTAAGCATTTCTCCAAGTTGTTGGAGGTTAGGACACGACCAAGTTGCAGGGTTGTCTTGTTATCCGTGATGGGTCTGCCGCCTGGTCCACTTGGATGTCCTCTTTCGGCTCCAGCGCTATGGTTGTCTTCATTCTCCTGGACTCTCTGACCTCCTGTTGCTCCATTGTTTCTTCCACTGAATGAGTAAAAACTCTCAGGGTTTCCTCTGTTTGGGTTGAATCCACCAAGACTTCCTCGGTTTCCTTCTCCAAAGTTGTCATTTGGGTTGTCTCCGAAAAATCCACGTTCCAAGGGGTTCCTTCCGGTTCCTTGTTGGTTTGGTTCAAAATTCTTATGATCATTTGGCTTCTGTTTGCTGGAATAATCTTTCCTGTCTTCTGCTTTCATTGGTGGAACAGTGAAGGATCTTTTCCACAGCATGTCTTGGGCTTCAAGTGATGAAGTGGCGAAGTCGCATGCGTCGTTCAGTTCATTTGCTGTTTTGAAAGTCCTTGGCCCAAGTGCAATGCGTAGGGTTGGGTGGAGTGCAGCCTGTGCCCTTCTCACATGGTCATCTGCGTTGTCATCTGGGAAGCATTGCTTGGACAAGTCCAACAAATCATAAATGAACTTGTTAGTCGGCTGGTTGAGTTGTTGTTGTTTCTTCTCAAGTTCTCTGCGTCGTCTTTCTTTGTCCTGCCAACTATTGTATTTAGCCTCGAAAGCGGTTTTGAATCCATCCCATGTTTTAAAAGTGGGTAGTTCATGGTTGTACCATGACTTGGCGTCTTCCGGAAGTAAGGATTTTACATGAGTAAGGTACTTTGATGCATCGTAAGCCATACTTTTGAAATGGTTTTCTGATGCTGTGAGGAAAGCTGTTGGTGTCAGCTTCTTGGTATCGAATTTGGGTGGGTCAATGTTGCATTTCATGGTGGTTAGCGTGAGCCCCTTCATAGCTTCTGCAATTGCGCCTGCTGTCGTCTGGTCCTTGGCTTGCATTACGTCGGTTTGCTGTTTGATGATTTCCAACATTTGGTTCATCTGCTGTCTGTCCTTCTCTCTCTCCTGGGTGAATGCCCATAATTGCCTGGCGAGGGCGTCTTCAACGGCCTTCGTTATCTTAGCGTTTATATCGCTCATGTTTGAGTCTACTTGTCTCTCCCAATTTCCCAAAGATATTGGTTTGCTACCAAACCATAAATGAAACTCCTTTTAGCTTCAGGTAGAACGGCTACCCGATCTATAGTACCTTCAGTTGGGAGTAAGGGTTCAATTGGTTGAGTGCTTTTATTATTTTCTTCTTGTTTGCTTTAGTTGGTTATCTGATGTCTGTTATAATTTTTCCGCTTCGGGCTGTACACTTCTTAGTATCAGCAACTGGCTCCTTTTTCGTCAGACATTAATTTGTCTCATCAACATCAGTCCAAACAAAAAGCTTAGTTATACGTAAGTTCAGGATAACTGACTTAGTATGCATTCATTTATAATGAATGTCTGGTGATTCCATTCTGATTCCATCCAAATGTGTAGATTCCAATTCGTTTGTGTGTAGTTTAGAAAGATGTGAGATTTTGTTTGTTATTTGTGTGTATACTGCAACCAGTATCGTAGAAGTGAGTGTATATAGTGTAAACCCCGCTACCGGAGTTATGTATTGAGTGAGTGTGACAAACACAAAAATGTCGCTACCGACATATCATAGTGTGTAAGTGTAAGCATTCGTGTCGCAACAGTGAGTATACAACACACTACCGCAACCGGTATCGGTGTAAGCTACACTCGTGTAGCGATTTATGCTAAATGTACATGAATATATTTTGGTATTTAAATGAGTCTCATATGCACTTATGACTATACTTGTTAACAGAAATTCATAGTGCAAGACAGTAACATCAACACTCAAAGCGAAAATCAAAATTGTATGCACTTCTGTAAGTACTTGATGATGTGGCTAGCATATGCATAAACACTAAATTCTACTTTGACAAAGCATATCTATACTCATATCATCGTTGCAGTAAGTCAAAACAAAAAATCTACATTTTAAACTACGTTGGTTCTTGGTTTGCAAGCATATTCTCATATAGCGTTTAGCTGAGCAAAATTAAACAAAGAGAGAAAAAAAAATTGAGCGGCTTTGATCTCATTTGCATAACGGGGAAAAAAATTGTCATGAACTTTTTCTGACTTGTACGAGGTAAAAATCACTAAAAAAAACTGAAATTTTCTTCACTAAAACTAGCTCATACTACTGCCGAAAATATTATGCAATAACCATGTCAAATTATGACAGCAAGTCTACACTGCTCTGCATAAAATTGACCACCACCCCGTTAATGTCACTACACAAAAATCACTAATTGACCAATATCACCACCTGGTTTTTACTCGCCATGCAAGACTATTACGAATATTAGCAACAAGAGGAACAAGGCAATACCCGTATGTCTGAAGATATTCTGTATATATTTTCATAAATGTGTGAGTGGGTGTTTCGTACCTGGTTGATATAACCTATATCAGAAGATGAGGTGAGTGTGATGCGGATACAACTAGCGATAATCGCGTAAGCACTACTGGTGGTAATAAGCGTATAATAGAAGCGAACTATTTACTTGAAGCAATATTATTATTGCGAAAACTACGAATTTATTGAAGGTGAAATATTAACACTACAACGGAAAATATTCACTGCAAAATCTACGAAAGAAATATTATATATATTTGACAGCACAAAGTATATTGATGTTGATGATGAGAAATCCTGGAATGGAATGGAGTATTCCCTTTTACGCATCTTTCAATGCCACACACATACATTCATCAACATACCTTTCATTCATTTAAATAATAACCTAATGTGCGATTACGCATATGTGTTCTACACTTCTTGTGTGAAGTGTACCTTTGCCTTATGTTGCATCCAACATCTCGGCACTTCATCTCACGTCACTCAACCTAAATATTAGGTTGTTGCTCCAAATCTCCTGCAATACTATATCCATCCCTATATGGAAATTCCATTTTTCTATTAGAATTACTATGATTACAACATTTTCTTCGACAATCTCGGGGCATAGGGAGTCGAGTCTAACTTTTCTCTCAATTTCACCTGAAACTGTAGTGCGGTGCTCTAAGAAAACCGACAAACCGAGTAGGCACATTTGTGTACGTTGTGTGTAGATTGTAGATCGTATGAATATATGATCACGATCCTGTATGGTTGCTGGTAATGAAATGAAAGCGTCGCCACAAGTTTCAAGGAAGCAGAAGGCGATTTACTCAAGTACCTATTGAAAAAAACACACGCCATCACCATCGCCATCATCATCATTGTGAGTTGGAGAGCACGACATGGCAAAAAGTGTTTTCCTTGCCATATGCTATGCTCCATGTCTCATGCGATTCCGTACCATTTACTATGGACCATAGTAATATTTGCTGACGTATAAAAAATCTCCTTTTCCTTCTTTCTCTCAAAGAATGTCAGCGCCCAAGCAAGCATTGGTAACAAACAAACGTGGTGTAGAAAAGCAGAAGCTGAAAACATTCATGTCATAAATAAGTCCAAGAGTAGTAATCATGAAAATTCCTCCAAAGAAAAACATTGTTCGGATCGGAGAGAAAGGAAAAAGCAGCGATGCATTTTGATATTGATGATATCCTGCTGATAGCACTTTCCCCAAAAGAACTGGAACATTGATTGGCCTTTACTACTTGCATAGAACCCGCGCTCGCTACGACTACTCCCTACTCCACCACTGTATTCCTGCCTTTCTTCTTATCCACAGAATAAAATGAGGATGATCATCATCAAAACCAAAGGATATTCTTAAGTTTTGAGGAAAACATGCAGTTTTTGTCGGATCCACGTGTAGCAACAAAGGGTATTTTTATGTTGATCTGATCAAACCCGACAACGAGGTTTCAGAGAGATATAGGAACCGTGGGGAAACCTTATGGTGCGTAAGGAAATATGGATTTTGTCTCCCATCCAATTTCTCAAGCAAGGTATTTCCTATTACATTTCTTCTTATTCCTTCGGGGAAAGAATCAGAAAGAAGACGAGACGTGCATGTATGCACCACACACATCTGCAGCTCCTATCACATTTACACTATTTTATTTGCAATGAATAAGAGGATTTTGGATAAGAGCAAGGAATGAATGCATGCATGCACTGAACGAATGTCGGTGGGAGAGTTATGGACATGTCGTGCCGCAGCCACACTCCAGTGGATATTTTGGCCATTCCATCTCATCAAACTGGCCCGGTGCGGTGAAATAAATATCAAAGGTTTTATCTCGACATTTTCACTTTGATGATTTCCGAGAAACGCAGGTTGCACTAGGAAATGCTGGTCCAAGCTTACAAAATTGAACCTGCTTGCCAACGTTCACACACAAGTCCAATACACTCCCCTTTAATGAATCTACTGCAACATTAAACTGCACTAAAGTACATGGTGGCCACCCACGCATTTATCCAGTGAAAAAAATAACTGTTAGAGTTTTAAGAATTCTTAAGTAACCCAAACCCATTCATTTGTCCTGTCCTGGCACACTCCTTGCATCCAAAACGCGGCTGAGCTCACAGAGTCAAAGGGACCGTTGAAACTAAACACCAATTTATGAGCGTATACAATGCACCTGAGCTTCCGGTTTATTTGAGCTGCTTCTGTTTGGTGAGAGAGTGCACTCACACAACCTGATATAATGATTGCGTGTTTGCATTTTATTGTACACATATTTGCATTGACAGCACATAATTTAAGTAGTAAAAAGCTAAAAAGCTACTAGCTACAGAACCCAAAACACAGCTGGTCTTGTTTGGAAGCCAGTTTCCCTAAGTATATATTTATGTTTTATAGAGTACATTTCATCAACAGCATTTTCCACTTTGCAACATATTAAACAGGCAGGGAAACTACATTAGCACAAACCGTGTAGTGATTGCTAATTAACCGTTGAATATCAAAACATGATTGTATTATGCAGAAGCGAAAATATTTACAGACATCTCAAGGACAATCTACCTATTTATGGGGTATACATAAGTATGTAATGTGATGTAACAATGTACGTATAAGCTATAATATACTACTACTACTACTACTACTACTACTCTATTTACATAAAACCAGGGACATATGATCATCCATATTCATTTTATTTTTTTACCACATAAAAATTCCATTCAAGCCCTCCAGCACGTGGGTGTAACATGTTGAACACGGAGAATAACAAAACGTTTTCAATAAAATGTCAAGCGGGTACTCACCAGCATAACACCAAACACCATAATTTTAATTATAGCATGGAATCTCACTCATATTATTATTATTTGCAAAATGAAAGGGTTTTGCTTGCACATTTTCCCTTACATTTGTATTTCATCCTCCGGCTAAATCAGCACGGTCAATGCTGCAACTGGAATTGGGTTGGAAAGTGAATCAGCTTATAGGTAGAAGAAAAACAAGAAGCCACGTAATAACAAAAGGAACCTCCACTAAAACCAAATCCTTTTTCTTTCCTAATCCGCATAGCATACAAATTGAAAAATTGATCCTGTGTGTGTGTTGTGTGTACGAAACCAACAAATTGGACAAGGACAACACAAACTGCAATTTTCCACCAGCACAAGAAATATGGTAAATCCGCTCCCTTTCCTTGTTAGCCTCTGGCTATTATTGCAAACCAAATGGTATAATCGCCTTTATATTTCTTCGCTGTCTGGATTTTTAACGATGGAAAGAGATCATGAGCATTTTTTTTACTGTACTTTACTTTCTCCATCGTCTTCCGTTCGCGCTCCTTTTGTTGCACAACAATAATCAAACCAAACAGCTTTTTTAAGCGGTTTACTTACAGCAACTCGTCGAAACCTACACATATCACATCTACTTCGTATGAGATTATTTGAAGGGAAAGCAAGCACATAATTGTATGGTGTATAAAAAGAATGAAGCGAGACATGCACACAAAAAACACAAAATCGCTTTATTCTCCTCTAAATCTAAAGTAAGCTAAAGTAAAGTAGTAAAGTTTCACGAAGAAAAGGGGGAAATGCAGGTGCAGAATAAAAAGCCCAAAGCGGCTTCACAACAGACTTTACTTTTCGTTGGTGATCTGATGGCTACACACAATATCCTATTCCCATTCCATCCCACGTCAAATGTGGAACGGCGAGTAATACCGTGGTGGACGTGAGTGGAATTTTGAAAAAGTCATAAGAAATAGTAGTAGTGTAGTATATATAGATGAGCTATACACACATTCCTTAATCCATTAGAAGCAAACTATTTTTTGGGTAAGTGAGTACAATCTTTCCCGAAGAAAATGTGATGTGATCACTTTTTACATCGATATATAAACCGATGGTTGTGTGTAGACAGAGGAAAAGTGTTAATACAAACGTTTGTTCATCTTATTCCCTCCCCCTACATTCATTTCCATCCATCCACATAATATGAACAATATCTATAGAATTCTTTTTAGTATCACCAATTTCTACGGCTCATCTGTCCCGCACCATATACCAAGTCCAGGAGAAGGATCAGTCAGTAGTACTCAAAGAAAAAAATCTATCAAGCTTGCTTACATACCTACCTGCTTCTCCTCCCTTCTTGTTTCATTTCATTTTCCCATCATATCATTTCAGCATTCCTATCATATTATATATACGTACCACATTCTCTTCTTGATGAAATGAAAGGTAAACAGAGAGCAATACGAGTGCAAGTGTAAAGACAAAAAAATGGATGAGGTCTCTGCCAATACCAAACCAAACCACGAAACTAAAAGATGTATACCATCAGCCATCAGGTATTCATCCGTCCGAGGAAAAAATAACGGAGGAATCAGAGGAGAACGATGATATATACGTACATACATTTCGTTTCGAATAATATTGGTTGAGCGCACGACTACGCAGTATAAACACACACATATCTCATCAACTTGTCTCACATTTTCCCGACATATATGTACTTCCACTTTCACCAAAAATGTGTAAGCATAACGCATTGCATTGTCTACAATTTTCCCTTCACCAAACTTTAAACCATTAGGGTTATCCTTTTTTGCCTTTTGGGGAAAATATATGTAACTTATGAAATGTTATGCTTTATAATGAAGCATTGTAATAAGCAATACAATATATATAGAGATCCAACAAAAATAATATTATAAGCTTGAATGCCTCAAAAAGAAGGATGGATCTTCTGATCCGATCCTATATCACCTACACGAAACAAGAGTGGAATGACAAACGGTAAAAAAAGCTAAAAGAGAATTATTTTGGAGTCAAGAAACCGTGAAAATAATGAACTCGGTTGCTTTACCACTGCTTTCTCGCAGAAGAATATAATACTTATCTTGTGTGTGTGTGTGACACATCAACTTGAACGAATCAAGTACAAAAAGCTAAGCAGTGCTTAATATAACACATAGCATAATTGAAAAGATGGATTCCTGGAAAAAAGATGGGATTTTAAAACGTGGAGTTTTACCTAGTTTCAACGTGCTGTTACGAAGTATTTATCAAGAGAATGCGTGAGTAGCAGCACTCTTGTTTATTCAAAATATTGACATAAAGTACAAAGCGGGTTTGAGACATATGAAACCAGAAGTACTCAATTATTGCTATATATAAACGTTTTCCTGTTTGAATTTGAAGAGGATTTTCTTTGCCCTTTCATCTAATAGTATATGTATATTATTCTGAGAAATTTGATATTAGTTTTCCTTTGTAGTAATGTTACCTAAATTATATTGTTCTTGTATTAATCTATTATATAATCTGAGAAACTCCATTATTTTTTAGCAAATGAGCATTTTTGAGAACTGGTGGTGTATAGTTTTTGTACAGGACGGAAGCTTTATTGTTTTGTAACTTTTCAGAAGCAGACAAGCCCGGTGTAAAGCGGAATATATGGAACTACATACATACTTTTTTAATATATTTCACTTTTGACAGATTCAATTTTCTAACAGTCCATTTCCTCGTGATATTATAACAAGACATATTTTTATTAAATACCACCGACAAGTAGAACTCCTTCAGAGAAAAACATGTGCCTAAGCCTAAGCTCAGCAAGAATGCTTGTGAAAAAAGGAAGGTTTTTGCTATTGTTCTAGTTAAAAATGTATGAAGATTGTAAATATGAAATGTAATGCAACAACATTATAAAAAAAATAAGTTTTTTTGATCCACCCACTGTGCCACCACTCACTCACTCCTCCGCTCTTAAAAACAAGCGTGGACGAACATATCGATTATTTTCGGTTTAAATTTGCAATTCCCTACAGCCAACATCATAATTCGCATTCGCAACTGAAACATATTTTGCATTATGACTGAACAAAACAACTGTGAAACGGAATTCATGAATATGCCTACATTGCAAATCATTCCCGTGAATTATATCCAAAATGGCAAACATTCCGCCGTATCTCTTAAAGTATGAATGCATATTATGTCATGTCTTATTACGGTCGATTATAGACGCAGCAGGCGCATTTAAAACCATCTAGTTGGTTCATCCTTTTCAGTGATTTGCTCACCAGGAGACTCCGCTCAATCTCAACCAATTTACCTCATCACAAGCCAAAAAGGTTGATTGACAAACCTCACCTGTTTCTGAGTGGGGCTCGGAGGGAACATGAGTTTGAGCTAGTGAGGAATCTCAAAGCATTATCTGGTGTTGATATCTCATTTCATTCCGAATGAAAGTGAAGAATGTATGAATGTGTGTCTCCACACTCCATACATAACTTCTTCAGGGAAATGATTATACGAATGAAAAAGTTTTGGGATGTAAACTGCAGAGGAGAGAAAGGAGGAGTGTTTTGCTTATAGTTAAGTGAGTTTACCATGATATGTAAATCCATCCTATAGAAAAAAAGACATATCTGAATTCTCAATCCTTTCCACTTTGACGTTATAAGCTTGGCAGTGTATCTTGTTCCTGTACAAAATACTTCAGCATAAACCATTTCTTCCAAACAGTTCCAACTCCCCTCCATTCTTCAAAGAGAATATTTTTCTACATGAAAACATATTTTTTGCATATATCATGCGTGCTGATGATGTCAAGATGGAGGGAGCTTGCATTTGTTTTTGTGGTAATATATATAAGATCGTACCTACTAAAAGATCTATATCGATTAAGATTTTTCTCCTTAATGAAATCCTCGCCTGGCTCACTTGAAACAAACTCGTTTAAAGGCTCTGCCCTGCTCCCCTTCCCTTTTTCTACTTTCTTACAAAAGACTCTGCAGTTTCTTTTTAAATCGAGTTGTGTGTGGCAGTTGTGTACATTATAAACAGCATGCCAAGCCAACTTAACTTGTTTCTTTTCTTTTCTCCGTCTTTAAAAAAAGAACATTTAATATGGTGAATACACGGGAAAGGATGGAAAATCTGTAGTTTTTCTTCTCACAATGTATATAATTCTTTTTTCTCCCTCTCATGCTTCATTCTCATTCAATGGAGCCCAAGGGGGAAAAGGGTTCAAGAGACGAGAAAAAGGTTTGTAATTTAGTTCCAGAGAGAAGCTTTTCATCGCTCATTTCTTTTTTGCAAAAGAAGTCCTCCTATACACATTTTACACATATACACAACACACCACACATATTTCGCACATGAAGGGAAACTTTTAATAATTTCGTGCTTTTTCTGTGTACCTCTCCAAACCTCTCTGAAATGGCTCTTCGTGTAACATGGATTGTTTGTGATGTGATGTGAAATGATGTAAAGTTTAGAGGATCGCATCGCACTTTCCTTTTAAACTATTTTCTCTCTCTCTCTCTCTCTCTTTCAGAGAGATTTTTAATAAAGATAACTCATAAAAGAGGAGGAGCTGGCCTACTTGTCAATCATCAAATAGAAGGGGGGAAATGGAATTTTGCGTGGCTACTATTCTCGTAGGCTCAAAGAGTTCATTTCATAATCATTCTGGTTGTTGTTGTTGTTGTTGTTGATATGATGATAATAATAATGATAACGTCTGAAAAGTTTAGAGTTTGCTTATATTGCCGTGCTCAAAAAAGAAGTTGGCCAAGCCTCCTTATGCACACAGGTATGTCATCATCAGCATTCTGTACACAAGCGCATATCTTCATAATATAATCACGAGCTTTCTATCTTGTCCCAAAATAGCAATTTATGGTATTATGCGAATGCCTCTTTTGATGTTTGTATAGCGAGAAATAAGAAAAGTGGCCTTTTTAAATTGACATTTTAATTGAAACTGATACAAGCTTTCAATTTACTTGTTTGACATCTCAATTGCAATGTGAAATTGAGTTTGACGTATCCAAACTGGTAATAAGTTGACTTTTTATTGTCAGTTTTGTCATACTACAAAAGGAAAAATCCTTGCTTTCTAAATTCTATGTCACTTTTAGAGCAGGAGCACACACAATCCTAAAAATTACATGCGACGCGTGACGCTGTCTTGACTAAAACTATAGGAGGGCGGAGAGTGACAGAACGATGTTTAGAAGTAGTACAATATTCTAAGGTAAAATTCCGCATGTGCGTGAATGCAGCATAATTGCAAAGAAATAAGTAAACTTTGTAAATAAATAAAGAGAAACCTCATGTGGGCATGACCTCGGTTGACATTTATTGGCTTTTCAAATGGTTAATTACTGAAGAAATCGGATTGTCTGATATGAAATGATAAACTTTTATACACAGTCCTTCATTGTCCCGACATCAACTTTCACAACATGGCTACACAACATGTAACCATTAATTATAGCATTTGTATTTTGCTACTCAAAAACAAACATTCAGTCAGTGTCACAATGCGTAGGCTAAACCTTTAGCAATCATGGAAGCAGGAATGACTCTCCTTTCGTCAAAATAATAATTAATGAATGAAATCCAGATTATGATTTCATTAAGAGTGACATGTCTTGGAGTGGGACGAACGTAAAAAACCTACCAGAATTTGGAAGGTTGAGATAAGCCCAACGACAAAAAAAATGATGCCTTTTTCATTTTATCATACCAAGTTTTTTGTTAAGTTTGAGTATAAAATGAAACAAATAGTAGACTACTGACTACTTTGTTTTCCTAATTTTTGTTGACTTATCTGAACAACTGAAGAAGCCAGATATGTTATGTGCCTGTTGTCTGTCTTTTGTCAAAGGAGCACAGTAAAACACTCTATCGTGTGGAATTTCGTTGAGCAAATAAATAAAGATTATCATGAAATACACAAACTCTTCCAGAATATTTTTTACTCAAAAAGTTGACTATGATTCTATCATGCAGAGCGTGCTGAAATGACATGGCATGAGAAGACTATACGATACGATACGATAACTAACAATAATCATGAAAGACAATTCCAATTTAAAGGAACATTCTTTCGTAAGATGATCCTACTTGAGCTCACTTTTGTAAATCCTTCTCTAAAATATGTCCTTGTGTAATGTAGTAGGTAGCTGCTACAGAATGCTTATATATTCTATGTAGCCGTAGCCTTCTTGAAAAGAGAAATATAGGGCTTACTTGAAAAAATGGGATTAAGAGAATGAAGGAATGGTGTGAGCTGTACACTTACTTGCAAGTCAAGCGTAAGTAATAGATTGCGCGTTGGGAGCGGAGTGTAGACTTGTTTATGAGGACAGATTCCGTTGTTTACCGGAAACATTATTCCTACTGGGCATATTGCACAATACAAATATAGCAATACCTATGTATACCCATTATGTAAGGGAAAGAATGAATGAAATCAGAAATGGAAGGCAAACGCAGATGCATAGCACAGCCGCTAGCTATACCACCGAACCGATGTTGTTCTACTCCTGAATGAATCTCTTTGCTGATTGGAATCGGAAGTAGAGGGCAATAAAAGACAATATATATGAAAGTAAATAGAAATAGATCCAAGAGCTTCATTATAATTGCATACTAAAATCCAATTCAGCAAGCTCAAGCTCATGGTTTGCTTTTGCGTCATCCTATTTTGTTCATATGACTTATTTGCAGAAAGTGAAGGGTACTTACCACCATCAGTGAGAAGGATGAAAACGAGAATCCAGCGGAATCTTCCCAATAACTCCATGGCTTTGACAATAGCCGTTGACTCAACAAAACTGGGAGCTCCTCTGAATGAGGATGAGGAGCTAAAGGGCAATAAGCTTCTCATCATCCTATTCCTCGGAGGAATGCTGCTAGTTGGAGCACCACTCATTGAGCTGTGATAATTTGTGCGTGAGCTAGCAATAATGTTAGCAGCAGTAGCAGCACCACTGCATCTGCGACCTTCACTCCCACAACGTTTCCACAGACGCACTTGAAGACTCGCAGACATTGACGACAAAGACAACTCACTCAGCATTAACAACTTCACACCAAACCATGTTTTATATTTCACTTGCTTGAGCTATACCAAATTATTGTGGAGAGGATGAGGAAGCAACAGCAGGAGAGTCAATGACAATGAGTCCATGTTATGTACACACTCTGTAGAACTTGTTCCTCTTCCTTTTAAACTAATCAAAATGAACTTGTAATGATGGTGACCATGTCACAGAGTAAATTACATGTGAGACGCAGGGACAACTTGTGAAAATGTTGGGGAAAGTAGAGATGCCGACTCTACTGCTGACACGACAACTTTCTTTCTTGATTTCTTATTCGCAGCTTCAAAGAGCACGATCAACGTTTGGAGCAATGGGAATGTGAGTAAAAAGTCTGGTCGGCACTAAATACACTCGATTGTAGTTACTTTCACTCTGTTCGTTCACTATTCATCTTATCCACGCAATATCACGTCTTTAAATGGATAAACACGTGTTTGGAACCAAAACGCGTAGCGAGTCACTTTGAAACTTAAATTACCACCTGGCTTTGACTAATGCTTGTAATCATATATGTTCGACGAGACCAAACTGTGAGAAGAATTTCGTCCTTCATAAAAATAAACTCTTTTTTCTAGTGATAAGCTTCCCTCACCACACCAAACACCACACCACTTTCAACTTTACTTAAAGTTCCTAGTTGAATACAGGAAGAGGAAGAGTCTGAAACTTTTTAGCTGTTTTGGAAAAAAGGGATCCTGGTGCTGACGTGACGTTTCTTCCGTGTAGAAATATGGTGAAGGAAAGAGAGAGTCGGAGACTCAGTCAGTGTCTTCTTGTGTCCTTGATTTTTTCCGGTTCCTTTACCTCACTCACTACTCATTCACTCATGCATTCATATTATGATGATCTCTCTCATCCTTCATCTCCTAACGTTGTGCACGCATCCATGTTTGCCATGAGATGATGATGATGATGACATTCATTCATATGCAAACCATTTGCATATGAATATCCTTCCAAGTGAATAAAAATGGAAAAAGAGAGAAAGCAGGAAACAGCACACCACTGCTGCTTCTTCCTTCTGAAACAAATCTTCCCTTTTCCTTTTTTTTGTTTGACAGTCTTTTATCGTATTTTGAACACTGGAGCGTGATGATGATAATAATAACCACAAACGAAGAGGTATTGAATTGAAGATTGTCGGTTGGAATTTATTGCACAATAATCAGAGGGTTCTCCGTATTATTATTGCCCCTTTTTCTTCTACCACGTGAGCGTGAACCCACTTTCTTTATCTTATTTTTTGTGAAAGAAGCTCAATTGCAATGCATTCAATAATACAAAATTCTTGAGAAAAATGCATTGGGGGAAAAGTGAAATCAAAAGGAATTTTTCAGTTCCCACATTGATAGAACATGTTCAATATAATTCTATTGTTTTTTATTTTCCCTTCACCCTTACTTCCGCATCATATCACGGCGTATCTTTGTTCACAACGGTGTTCAAAACTATGCATTGGGGCTTTGAATGTTCACAGAACAAAAAATAAAATTGTACAAAAAGAAACCACAAAAAACAGAGTATTTTCAAAAGAGGTTAACAAGAGTAAAGACTGCGGCGTGCTTCAACTTCCACTTGAAAATTCTAATCTGTTTTGTTCACAGCAGTGAAATAAAGTACACAAGGACATGATACACCTACCACGTTGAGAAGGTATCTCTTTTTCTGGAAAAAAAGAGAAGAGCGAGCGACTTTGGCGTAGTTGCTTCTAACACGAGACTCTGCAAGCGACTGCTGGCAGTTTCTTCCTTTTCCACTGCTGCTGGTCAAAAGCACACACACGGAGCGGATTGAAGCCGGAGGAAGATCGATATGGGGTAGAGAGGGAACACTGACGCACTAAATCAACATATAACTATATATACTTACATGCACACTTGTTTCTTTCACTATCTCTCTCCTTAGATGGAATAGGGAATAGCATTATTGCATACCTAACTTGTGACTTTTGTGTCTATTCGTTTTTATGTGCATAGAAGGAAAAGCACGCAAGTGACCGTTTGTTCCAGTGAAATTAAAAATTCTTTTGGCTCGGCATTTCTTCTCCGCATAGTCTTCTCTCAGTGTGGGGTACTTAATAATGCGTGCGTTTTAATTTGGTCCTGATGGAATTGGAACGAAGGAGTTGCGGTGATGATAAATACAAGACTAAAGACTAGTGACATGAGTGACTTGAGTGAGTCCCTGACTTGTCTTGTCCATGTCTCTCCGTTACGTGTCAAGATCGTGACCTACAGGTGTACAAGGAGGAGAAAGCTTTTGAATATAACTCATGCTTTCTAGACTGCCATCCTTATAAATATTACATTTTTAGAGAATATCCTTAGACAGCTTTGACAATTTTTGTGTTAATAGATGTACATATATATGTACACATCATATAATGAATTTTACATGGCGATGTTGTGGGTGGTTGCGGTTATCAAAGTTTGCTTGCGTGGGATTTTCATTTGAAGGAAACGAGCATAAAAGAAAGTCAAAGACGAAGCGAAGATTTATATTGTTTCTACTTATTGTAAATTATTTTATATTAAACTTCGGTTAAAATGTATACTCTACAGATACATATTATCATGCTTGTTTTACATGAATGAATGAATCATTCTGAGAAAACTGTAAATATATGATACCGCGTATTCAAATCAATTTGTTTAAGAACAAAAGCAGACCCATGGCCAAATGTTCTAACATTCTAAGCCCATAAGTATATCTGAGAATTGAAAGTTTTCCGTCTAGACTGTTCTTAGCCTAAATAATGTATTTACAAAAGAGAGAACCCTTAAGAAGTTATGTGGTATGGCTCAATTCAATTTTCAATGGAATTTTATTCAGCATTGTTTTCGATTGGATTGGAATACTAGACTAGAATTGTTCTGGATAATTCTGCTGGGAGCTCGAGTACCCTAGACGTGTTGAAAGACTCCATCACTGTGAAATTGCTTCGAATGTTACCATTTCCATTTCGAAGCAAAGAAAAATGGATGGTTTTGCATCGAAATAACAAACAACTTTTGCATAGCGCGTTATGCGTTGTATCATCAAATGAACCCGTTTTATATAAAGTTCCTTTCTCGTTAAAACACTGAGTTGTTGCCAACTAAAACAAGTGAAGTAACATATTCTCTGAAGCATTCGCAAATAAATGCACTTCAATGATTAATCATGCTTTCCTTTAATTGCATCCTGTCAGCATGCAATTCGTAGGAATTGTAAAGCATCTGTAAATTTGGTTTTTAATCATTATTTACTTTTACTTTTCATGACAAAGGATGGCAAACAGTTCTAACAAAACTGCATGAACTTGCAATTATTGCTTGTATATATGCAGTTGTTGGAGGAAGAACAGAACTGGTAAAAGACTGGAACTGGTCCTTCGTTTTTTCACATGCAAGTTTACCTACAAAGCAACTAGGCTACAGCTCCTCACTCCGGCACTTTTGGACAAATACACTTTCTCGGTCTGGCTCGGCTTCCATCGCATCGCGTGAGCCTATTTACTTACAAGTTCATCCTTTCTAGTTTCGTCTTTCGCTTGGCTGGAATTACATGAAAGGTTGGCTAGGTGGACCCTATGTGCTGACAAGGACCTAGCCCTTTGTCACATCAACTAACTTTCATATTTGTTCTTGTTGCTTGCTTCACAGCTATACAATATGTCCAACCCGTCCAACCAATCACAAACTTTATTCCTATAAATTAAGCCCACCAAAAAATATATATATGTACGGATACTTTATTGCTAAATTCTTCTTGGCTCACTTGAAATGAAATGGATTTTTTATGTATGGATATAGCTTTCCAGGCTTTCTGTTGACTGTTGAGTTGTAGTTGTAAACTTGAGCTGCTAAAACAAATGCATTGCGGATTTTAGTCAATCATATCTCAACTTGAAATTGGAACACGAAAGGTGACCTTAAACATCCTCAGCTTCAGCACCGTTCTCTAAACTCCATCGTTCAAGGTTATTCCTCAACTAGCAACTCGACTGATGCTGCTGAACGTTCTACTTCCGTAAATTGGCTCAAGCGCATCTTAAATATTTGATGAAGTTTTTTTTGGAAATGAATTGCTGATTTCATGATATGATAGAGCATAAACTTTTTCCTTTTCAAGTGCTACGTATATTAACAATATTTAACAAACTAACTGACAAGGCCTTTCTAAACTAAGCATTCTCAAGTATCAAGGCTTATATTAAAGTATGTTTGAAAATTTTAGTGTATTAGTGGAGTGGTGGATAAATTTTCCTGGTGCAAAAGTGCAAATCGCAAAAACCCAATTTTATGCATTATGCATTTTGATGAGATTATAGTACTTGACTTGGCTCTCCTTCGTTTGCTGATGCATGGATAAATGCATAAAGTAGCATAATATGAACATGATTATGATTAGCCACTTTTAAAGTGCATACATACTTTTGCAAAACATTACAAGAGCCATATCGCATAAATTTATGAAGCTGGGATGAACAAGTCGAATATGTGTTGAACTGTAAAATTAATGCTTGAGTTATTACATGATGGTCCTTCCTTTCATTAAAAAAAGGCATCGAGTACTCTCGCTTATGCTTGGAAACTTTTTCCACAACAAAAAAGTTACATCATAAAGCGTATCATTAGCTAACTGTTACCAAACCATCATTTTTGAATGGACTAACCTTGCTTTCATGCCCGATAAGCAATCGGTGTGTATTTGATTTATTTATTAGGCTTCAAATGTTTCACATTTCACTTTCTTTGTACAGCACTATCCGGTAGGATTTTGTAGGTTTATTGCACAATAGTAATTTTTGTTTTGCTTGTTAACTCCCTAACTAAGTGAATAAAATTGGAGTAGAAATGGAATCTGAAAGCAATACATGGCAAGAACTAATTCCTAAGCCCTCTACTTTTACCCCTTCACAATTGTTCATTTTGTAAGTATACTAGAAGGTGAGCCCGAACTGACGAAACCCTTAAAATTCACTTTTTTTACTACACACAACCATATGAATTACTTTCAACGTATTTGTGGTTGGATTTTGATTATGTCTGTATCCATCAGCCATTGTTCACGTAACAGATCACTTATCTTAGAAGTGGCATTGCGTAACTTATTCTCAATGAATTTTGAAGTGTTTTTGGATTTGATTTTTGTACATGTAACTTATACCTTTCTACAATGCTTTAAAGGCAAAACGAGAGCAAACCTTCACAAAACCTTAGCTCAAAAAGTTTCTTTTAATAAAAACTACAAAGGTAAGGTTTTCACGTATAAATTCCTAATTGGCTTAGCCAAGCCTGTATTTGCTCACTTTAAATTAAACTTAATGAGCATACCGTTTACCGAGCAACGAATATGGACCACAACAATAAGACAAGGAGCAGTACGTACGTAAGAAGAATTACGATATCTAGTAGTTGTGAGTGAGCAGATTTAATTGGTGATATGACCTTGGCATTGAATTAAAAACCTTTCTCAACAATAAAGGTCAGTACTCACTCCTTGTTGCGGGGTTGATGGTGGCTGATTGATTATTTTCAAGCTTGAAACGGAAATGCCATGTTTAAAACAAAGTTGGGATTGAGCACAATGCAACGCTTCCAGCTAATGTACCGAAATGAGTAAAAGCTTTCATATAGAGCTGTTAGCATATGAAAAAGTCTGGGGCCATGACTGATGTGCTTCTGCTGTGTATCCCGTCCATATTCCACCGAATTAATCATAAAAATATGCAAGTAAATCCCAAGGGAAATTTAGTTACGGTTAAAAGTGCTTCACATTTCATACGTTTGTTTGCCCGTACGAAGATTTCAGTACGTTGCTGCGAATGTATGTTTAACCAAGCCTTTTGGTGCTTGTTTGTATAAAACTTTCTCTAGACACTCACTCCGACTTCCCATCTTCTTTGAAACCAAAGAAAGTGTAACAGAAGAAATGAAATTAGGGCTTTTACGACTTGGGGTATTTTTGTGGTTTGTCTTACCCTTCGCTTGAGAGTTCTGAACTGGTTAGTTTGGTTGTGTTGTTGTTGTCAGACATATGTATGAAAGACCGATATAGAATTCCTTGGGAAATTCTTGAATGAAGTTTCATGTATCTGTAACAATTCATTTTGTGTCTGCGCAGTAATTGGAAATAGAAGTCAGATGTCTTAGCCCACTGATTTGCGTGACAAGTTTTTATTTCAAGGAAAAGGGTAATATAAGCATTCTCACATCCTTTTATCTTTTGATTTAATATTTTTTTTTCATTTGATGAAAATGCAATTTACATGGAAAATCAGTATTCATGATGCCCATAAAAATACTTTTCAATACAAACGGAAACAAATTGAAAGTTAATTAATTCCCCCCCTCCAATTTTCATTTCAAAATAATACAACTTTTACCACATAATCTGTATTACTGTGAAAACATTTGTTTAAACCAAGTATATGTAGCTTGCAGTAGTGGAAATGCTCGAGGGTAAAACTATCTATGTCAAATATCTGGATTAAAAAAGTTATAGAGGAAGCTTATTTCACGTTTCATTCAAATATGGTCTGTTTGCAGTGGACAAACTTAATCCTAAACCCACTCACAAAAATAATTATTCTCTAGTTGTTGTTCCAGTTTTCCCCAGTCCTCAACTCGAACTCGAACCTCCATGTAAGCTTTCATTTATCTAGAATTACTTATTTTTTCTGCTCCACACCTGTACTTACATACGGTTCACATTTCCTTTCCATTTATGACCTCGCTAAAAGTAAGTACTTCTTCAACATGAACTTTTATGAGTTACATGTTAGTACTATTGGGTAGATTACCAATTCAAGGAAATGAGAGTTGACTCATTCAAATGGAAATCTACTTCTACTTTGTGCAAACGAGTGCGATGAACTGGAAATCATAAGATGACGTGTGTTCATTCATTTATTCCCACTACTGCCTGTATCTACTAGACTTGACTTTTGGGGTTTCAATATTTTTCCAATTTCCTCACAAAATGGTTTCGCTCAATTTGTGTCACTTGAATGGTTATTGAATTTGCACAAGATGCTTTTGGCTTTGGTATTTTGTTGGCCATCATGAAGTTTATTCAATAATTCCAATAAAATTGGCAGCTACATAATGTATGCAAGAGATTTTTTCATTCATTGAAATAAAATTTCAGATCAATTTACCCTTAAAATCTTAGAGATTCACGATCAATTTCCTCTATCTAGATGTATAAAGAGGCGTCGCAAGTGTGTCAATTACTGTTTCCCGGAAGTGAACTAAAAGCTAACCGTATTAACCTTGGCCAATTTTAGATTTCTGGTTGATTTATAATGCTTTTACATTATTTCATCAAGGGGGAAACAGTGAATAGCGTTAACTTTCTAAATTGATTTGATTTTGTTAGTCACGCATCAAATATGACTGAATATTACACAAAGATAACCAAGAGCCATGACGGTGGTAAGTGGTTGTGGGCAAAACATGAAACAACTATGGAAGAATAGACTTTGAAAAGGAAATTCACAGTCGGGGAACCCATGGATCAAGAGACAAGGAAAAGTCAAACCCAATTTAGTTTGATAAAAATACGATTCTTTTAACTTAACACAACCATGAACTCTTGCTTGTCAAGGTGTTCTACTTGACGTCACACATGCACGCTTTAAATGAATGAATTAAAATCTAAAGAGACAGGAAACATCAAGTTTCACTATAAATGAAAGAAATATTAATTTTATTGTTAACATTATTTCAAAGCACAAATACAACTTTTCATAGTGTTATCATTTGGTAAAGAAGGCATAGAAAAGTATTAATAACCACACACTGTCAATTATGGAATAAATATGATTGCTAACTTTGACATGAATCATAAATCACATTGTATGAATTACATGAGGATAATGATAACGAACAAGGTCAATTTGAAGTGTTTTGACGATTAAATGATGAAGAATGTAATGGTGTCCTTGCTTTAGTTTGTCGCAGTTACAGCTGCAGAGTCTCATTCATCACCGTTGTCGTTGTAAACCAGCCGTTTTCGACGATGATGAGCGTCTTGCTTTCTGGTAGGATTACGGCGTTGTCGAGGTCCATTCTCCACTGCAGTTCCAGCGGGTGAAGCGGTGGTGTCGGGTACCAACAAAGAGGGAAGAGTGTAGATCTCCTTTTTCGGTGAGCTTCGAGTAATGCGACGGAGAACGTCTTGGTCATCTTCTGGCCTAGGTAGATTGTGGGCAAAGAAATCAATCATTTACTTGTAATTCGATTTGCAAAGTTTTTTATAATAGTACTTTCATTATGTTCAAAATTTGCAACCTTGAAATGGGTGAAGGTGGAGTCACATCAAACATCATTGTGGTGGATTCTGGGTCAGCAAATGAGACACGACTTGACACTCCCTTTGCAGATGAATTCACATGTCCAATTCCAAAATATTGAGTAATAACTTCCCAAACTGAGCTAGGTATCCAGAGGCCACAATGGAAAATCATGGATAGAAGAATATCCCCAAGTGTACAACTTCCACGGGCAAACTTTGGGTAGGTGACTGCCGCCGCTTTGAGAAGCCCAAAGTAAACTGCACTGACGATGAAGAGCACCAGTCCTGTCTGAAGCCCCAGGTAAAACATCTGTAAAAGGAGGGTCCAGCCAATTGACCACAGGGAGCTAAAAATAAGTGGTGTACTGATGATTCCCATGAGTATCAGCAGCATCGTCTCCCGCTCCATATTCTCCAAAATGTGAATCAGGGCCATGATGGTTTGAAATCTCAGTTGGAAATTGATGTCCATCATTACTCTACTCAATGTAAACTTTTATCCAGTTCTGACAAAAATTATCTCAAAAGCACAACTTACAATAAATTATTATATCTACACGGTTGACGTGTTTGAAATTATGTTAAATATACTTCACTGAATAAAACAACCTGACTGTCGACTCAAATGATAGTAATAAATGCACTTGGTAAATTAAAGCGTTTTGCAGACTTTAGATTGGCTGTTTGTGAGAAAAATGTACACAGTAGAAGAAGAGAGAGTAAAAGAAGAAAAATCAGCGGAGGAGAATCCACTACCTGATCACGATGCGGATTAAAATCGGGAATTATTTTACATATCTCCAGACAGTAACCATGAGAACGGTCAGCATATAGTAGAAATCGGTGCACTCATTGCAGCCTCAATACATAAGAGAGCCAACCGGTAGTGCCCGGTGACTGGATAAATCCCGATAATTATTCTCAAAGACGTAGTCAGTCCCGCCAGTTATATGCGTTTCACTGAAAATTCATATTTCTTGGTTCTGGTTCGCGCTGGCAAGTTTCTTCTTGCTTACGTAGAATATAAGTATTACTTCTCGATGAGTTGTTGGTTGGATGTTGGTACTTGATTTGACGTAAATCGTAATTGACATCCAATTTTTATTTGAAGAACAGCTTATTTATTTCCTAAGTAGTATCTAATTTTAATTGAGCTTCTGGCTAAGACACCATGATCTGACATGTCACATGCACCACATTTAAAAAAATACTTTTATACTATAGTCAATGAATGAAAGCTGAAGGCCATGCACGTGTTATTTACCTAAGGGAACGAACGTGGGCAAATATACTTCTCCAGATTTATGGAATAGATTTATGGAATATTATATATGAAAAGGTGAAAGGTCATCCCTTCATCTACGAAAAACTCAAAAAAGAGAGCAGAAACAAGAGTCCAATTTTTGTAATAAACAATTCCAGAAATAGTCCCCCCGGACCGGAGTGAAGTATTATCATGTATTATGTATTGTCAAGTCAAGTCAAATGCGAATTGAATTTCCAACTGATTCATGATCCGAATGAGTTTAATGTCAGTCACACTCACAATAATGTTAGGAGACTCTTTAAATTGCCCTGTTTTTTGGGATGGATCCACAAGTTTATCTGTTGTTCTCGTTATTCCCACCATTTGGCTGGAGAAATGATATGATAAAATCATTGCCAAAAATATAATATGGTACTTTAACTTGATTAAGAGTTGTGTGGGAACCATTTCACATTTATTCACATTAACTGTCATATTATCCATGAATATCGTTTTCAATGTTTTCTGAATACGACGGAAACTCATGTTTAGAGCAAAAATATGGATATGGTGATGGTAGGCAATCCAGAAAGAGAGAGCACAGGGAAATTAGATCAGAGCAAAGATTCCAGTTTTAAGATGGAGAGATAGTGAAAGCCGTTTAGACAAGACCAAAGAGACACCACCATTTTTTGGGCCAAATGAGAGCGTCATTTATTACAGAAAGTTGGAGAAAGCGTGTAGTGTAAAAGAGTACTGCCGTTTATTGCCTCTACAATATTTGTCGCGGAGAGAAAAGCACCAATAAACTTGTTCATGGTGAATTCTGATAAATTATGGTGAATATCCAGTCTGTATGACTCCAAACCAAAATCACACACCAGCAGGCAGCAGGCGCTACATGGTCTATGGATTCTTTTCAGAATCCTGTCTGTGTGCGTATATATGAAGCGTTTATTCTATGGATATTGCACGTATGCCAATATTTAACTGCGAATTACTACGAGCTGCAGTGAAACCAGTCGTAATGGCTTGGGATCGTAAACTATAAACATGGTCCAAATCCAAATGCTGTTATGTTGTTGTACAAGTCTACTGGTACGAGTACTACTCTTTGTAAACTGCACATCACTCTTGATCACTCCCCTTTCTTTATAAGTGTTCATACCTGCTTCACAATTCACAAACAGTCTACTCTACTGAAAACCAGCCAAAGTCCGAAATGAAGAGAAAGCGTAATTTTCCTTAATTGCTTTCTCCTCCCATTCCTACCCTCCAGACAACAGGCAGATGAGTAAATTAATAGATTTGCTCTTATCTCGTGTATAATTTATTCAATTGCTGTTTCGTTCCTTCCTCTCTCATGTTACGAAATTATTGCGTACTGTTGACAAATAGATATATGCTGACGAGCTTTGTATTCAATCAGACCAGACTCAATTCTTGTGATAAACTTATGATTTCCTGGCATTTTACCGATCATAGACCTTCTTCTGAAGAACAACTAAACTAGCAGATTAATGTATTATGATGCGGTGATTTGAGCCTTTGGATACACGGATTCTTTTCTTTGGATTCGAAAAACGCGTTGGATTCTTTTGTCGTTATTATTAGTCATTCATTGTGACGTCTACCACCAAGTTACATACTTGCAATCACTACAGGAAGAACAATTCTAAGACTTGATCTAAAAGTAGGACTATCTGAGGAAATGATAATTATGATAAACCAGTGGCCCAGTTTCCTAGTTCATTTAGAGTCTTATATACTTAGAAAAGAAAAAAAAATCAGAAAAGAAATCCATTTAATTTCCATATTATTAAGCGTAATAATGTCCAATCTAACATTAAGCATGTCTTTTAATGCCCCGATTGTGAGAAAAGTTTTAACTATGTCATCTGATATACACTACCTACCACCATAATTCTATACCAGTCTAAGCCATTAACTCCACAAAGACCTTTGCATGCATTTAGTTTAAATGAAACCGTGCCCTATAGCCATAAACTCATACCTATTTTTTGGATTAGCAAACAAAAACTAATGGCTCTCCATTTATTAGCCTTCTCGCGTAATCTCAATGAGACCAGTGCAGTGCAAGACTATTGACTATAGCCTAGAATCTTCGTCTCAAAAACGAATCTCTGTTTGCATATCTTCTTATCAAATTTATGTCTGCCAGAAGAAATTCATTGTTCACCATACGTGAGAACAAAACTGTCTCTTCAATAGCCTCTCTCACTTACAAAGAGCCCCTCTGCTCTTGAGAACTCCACCAAAACACATTCTTTGTTAAATACTTTCTTTAAAGCAAACTTTTTCCGTACTTTCATTCAACCCAGAGCCATGAGCAAGAGGAAATGAATGGACCAACTAATTCTAAATCGCCTAGCTATTCTTCTTTCTCAGCCAGTATATTATGGGCTGCTATTCCATTCACCGAAAAAGTTTTCATTTAGAAAGTAGAACAAAAGTGCACTTTCGCTTTAGAGTATAATATGATAATATAAATATACTGAGTATATCTTCAGACAAAGTGTTCTTAACTATCAAGCATGAAAATTGTCTGACTTTCAATCAAAATGTTGATTATCTTTTATCAACATAAATAGCATGCGCTCATATTATGTGATTTGCTGTGATGATAAGGTAGATTGAGGTGCAGATTAAAGACCTAAAGAGATTGATTTTAATATTTACGTAAGATTTTTACACAGGATATTCCAAAAGAAGGTAACGTTTTATCTCACTTATCTAAATATCGTCTATTGCATAAAGTCTATTAGTCACAATTTGAAAACTGAATAGCCATACTAGTTGAACTGCAAATTACACCATTACTACTATTTCCTCCTCCTTTTATAGTCATGCTCATAAAATGTTCAATCTGCTTCCACCGACTGGATTGTTCCTCAAGCTCTTCTTTGACTTCAATGAACGCTACCTTCGCTGCTAAAATAGCTTTGTCAACCTTGTCAATGACCTGTGTATTGCTGGTAAAGGAAGCCCGGATAATGCCCCACTTCCACCCTTTCCTCTTTAACTTTGAGTACGCTTCCTTGGCGAGCCTAAGTTGTTCCTCAGCAGCTCGTTGCTTTCGGCAATGGGATTCGTATTCCTTCAAATAAGTCACTTGCAACAAGTGAACTAGCGGTGGAGGTGGAGCCCACTTTTTCATTTGAAACTCATATTCTGATTGTTGAAGCTCATTTTGGAGCGCTTGATTATCACTCAAGAGCCTAACTTCAGTTCTCTTATACTCACTCTGCATAACACTGATTTCCTTTCGAAGCTCATCTTCAGCATGCTGGAGTTTTTTACTAAGAAGACTTACTTCCGCTCTTAGTTCGGCTACCTCCTCCTCCAGTGGAGGTGGACTGTTACTATTATTCATCTCTTGAATCTGAATCCCTTGATGAAATTTTGACAAATCGATTTCTTTCTGTAAATTTCTTAGGGCTTGTTCAGCGACTATGAGAGCTTCCATATCCTTCGACATTCGAATTAGGTCCTGTTGAGAAGATTTGTAGCGCCAAGACACCAACCCACACAGCGTCATAGCCACCACCAACAATGTTGTCAACACTATGACCACTATGACATGATTGCCGTTATTTTTTGGAGGACCAAACAGAACCGCATCCTGAGCCTTCAAAATGAGTTTTTGTCGCATTCTCCCGTCCTTAATCCCTAACTTTGACGAAATGAAGTTTTTATTGTTGGCTGCTATTATTGGTAAAAACGTTCCATTCAGTTGGAGTTCCCTGATTTTCCTTTGAAATTGAGGAAGACCTACAACTTCATCCATCCAATTTGCAACATCCTCCACTGTCCAGTTGTGCACCTCAGACTTCACCCACGCCTCCCACAATTCTTGAACAGACACTTGGTTATCGTGGTCGTCATCATTTCGATGCATATTTTCCTCCCTCTTCTCAAAGTCCTCTTTGTAGTGAAGCTCTTCTCGTAGAAACCCATTGGATTCGGAATGATCAATGTTGCCATTCTTATCATCGTCCAGTTGCTGGTGGAGCAGTTTTATGGATTCCAGCTCATGCTTAACGACGGAATTCAAAGTACAACAAGTTTGTTTTTGTTTATTTTCAATGCTATTTTGGTTTCCAAAGTTGAATTGCGACACTTGAGCGTTGGAAAGGAGTACACCATTTCCACATAAAACTACCACAAGCAAAAGATGAATCATTTCCACAATCAAGTTTTAGATTTGTTGGCGACGATAGCTGAAACGTGTCTTCACTTCACTACTGACTGTGTTTTGGTTTGGTTTGTATTGTATCTGGTTTTATAACATCTTTCTGAGGTTTCTATTCCCATTCCTCGATCGAAGGAGGAAGGAATTATTATACACGATATATCTATAGTGATTGAATTAGCCAAAGGAAGAGGGCCAAGTGTCTAGTGGTTCATCAAAAGTTTGAAACTTTCTTGAACTCTTGAAGTGTGAAACTCTTTTGAAATTCAAGGACATGGTTACTGCTCGAGCTAAAAGGTGTTATTACCACGTGCTCGGGGTGGAACGGGATGCCACAGAAGATGAGATCAAGAAAGCATTTCGTAAGCTCGCCCTTCAACTACATCCCGATAAGAATCCTAATCGGCAGGATGAAGCCAAGGAGGAGTTTCAGAAATTGCAACAAGCTTATGAAACTCTAAGCAACCCTCAAGACAAAGCTTGGTATGATAAGCACAGGGATGCTGTACTCCGAGAGGGCTTTAACCAAGAAGATGATGATGACGACTTCATTGTTGATTTGTTCCCGTACTTCACATCTACCTGCTTTACTGGCTACACAGATGAGGAAAAGGGATTTTACACAGTTTATAGAACAGTGTTTGAGTTGATTTCGCATGAAGAGGTAGAAGCAGGATGTACCGAAGACATCCCATCATTTGGTGAGTCGTTGAGTTTGTATGATGATGTTGTTGGTCCATTCTACGGATTTTGGGGATCCTATTGTACATGTAAATCCTTCATGTGGGAAGATGAGTACGACTCGAGACGTGCTACTAACCGAATGGTTGCCAGAATGATGGAACGGGAGAATAAAAAAGTTCGTGCTGAAGCCAAGAAAGCGTGGAACCAGCAAGTACGGGCTTTGGTTGATTATGTCAAGCGAAAAGATAAGCGAGTTCAAGATTGGAGGGTTAAGTTGGAGGCAGCAAGGAAGCAGAAGGAGGCGGAGGTTGTCAAAAAAATGGAGGAAGAAAAGAGAAAAAAGTTGGATGAAAGGAAAAAGGCGTTTGCGGCTTTGAAGAAAGAAAGGGAAAAGGAGCAAAAGGAAGTTGATATGCATATTAAAGAAATGAGTGGGGTTTATGGTGGCGCTAATTCTGAGGAGGAATCGGACGAAGAAAAGATTTCTTGTTGGTATTGCGCAGCATGCAACAAAACGTTTAGGACGGAGAAAGCGTTTGCTAATCATGAAAAGTCTAAAAAGCATCTTGCTCAAGTTGAAATACTCCGCGAGGAGTTCGGAGAGGAGGAGGAGGAGGTAGAAGAGGATATTAAAAATGAGTCTGATGGGGATGAAGACATTAAAGGCTTGGAGGAAGACGGTGGCGATTTAGAAATTGATGGAGTAGATAGCAATCCTGATGAAAGTGATAAAGTAAAAACCGACTTTATTAATGACATGGGAAACTTGAACTTGAGTGTTGAGGTTGAAACGAGAACAACTGAAGAACCGGAGGGCCATGAGGACTCCTTCGGAACTAGCTTGGACCTAAAAACCGGAAAGTATCGTGCCACAAGTGAGAACTCCTGTGATGATAATGAAGAACCTCTGCCATTAGAAGCAATACTCAACGAGACATGTAGCAACGCAACGGAAACTTCCAAAAATTCAAAAAAGAAGCGAAGGAGGGCAAAAAAGGTGGAGATGCCAGTTGAGAATGAAACGGATAGGGACGCGGATGAGGCAGAAGGGCACGGCTCCACTGAAAGCATATCCGCAAAGTGTATTGTATGTAATCAGATTTTTCCAAGTCGTACCAAGCTATTTCGTCATATTAAGGCAACTGGTATTGCTTCACCACTCACCAAAGCACAAACAAAAGCAAAGTCAAAGGATGGGGAATCTGCAAAGTCAGTTAAAAAGAAAAAAGGAAGAAACATTGATTTATAAGTTATTTAGAACTATTTTTTTTAAATAGCACTTTGAACTGTTTAACAAGCATGTAACAAAATAATGGTTATCGATTTTTAATAATAAAAACAGTGATATAAGATACAGTATAAAGCCTAAACTGGTTAGCTAAACTTTGCATAACGATGAAGGAGAGCATTTGTAACCTACTTCCTGTGCATTCTGCAGGATTACATAAAAAGTTTGTTGCTGAACTGGGAGAGAATTTGCGAAATTCAAACAGGAACAAACAAGATGATCTATGTTATTTACGAAAGGGAAAGACGGTGAAGTATTAGCACCAGAGCATTTTATGGTAAATTATGCAATGCACCTCTCTAGGCATGAAAAACTAATTCGTGTTTACAGTGTTAAATGCATACGTGGGCACATTTCCACAAGTATAAAAGACAATCATATTCCTCAATGGTCCTTTATTCATTTATTATTGCAATATATTTTACAGTTATCATCACACCAACCCAACCAAAAGTTCTTAACGATTTTGGAAGGAAGGGAAAGTTCTTTTTAGTGAAAATTTAGTGTAATGAATGCAGAACACGATACGAAAGAGTTGCTTTCCCTTTATAATTCGCTAGACGCGCGCTGATTACTCGACAAGCTAGAAAGAGTAGGTGGAATGTCGGCTTTAATCTTCTCGAGTCCTTTGTTCCAGGCATAAAAGGCTTGAGAAGTAAGCACGCACTGAATTATCGTCTTCATGTAATATCCCTTCAAGCATGGTTAAACTTACTCAGAGTCAAAAAGAGAGAAAAAAACATCTAGCAGCCTGGCACTGGCTGGAAGGCAATAACGGAGAAGCAGGAGGATAAAGTACGCAGATAAAAGCTCAATCCTTTTATTGTAGGCGAGGCGACACGTTCTGGCTTGTATTATTCGTGGTTTTGAAGCAGAGCTGCCTTTAAAATCGCATTTTATAATGATAATTTAAATTTTAAGGTAGTTTCAGGTCCTGCAAAAGAGTTAAACATGGACTAAAACTTAGGCAGCAAAGAATTTATGTAGGAGATTGCACTTATTGCAGTGACTTTTTGACTGTAACATCAATTGGATTGGAGGTTACATTCATTATTTCATCAAATTGTCAGTTTATTGCATTGACACTCACATCAACATAACATTTATGCAGCCACATAATATACTTTTTCGTCCGAATATGAACATGGGTGGTAGGATCTTTCATTTACCTTAAGTGAAGTAAGCAGGCACGACTGAAATTTTATTGAAGAAAATATACCAGTTGATGCAGATTGAGATTGGGCTAAAACTCGGAAGGTGAAAGACCTGAAAATTAGGCAACCGCAAAGTCTTCCATAAAAACAAACCTAATCATAATCGTAAAGGAAGAAAAGTGATAAGACATTGATGCGTGGGAAATATATGCATGCGTTCGTTTGTGATGCAAAAGGGCGACTTTCTCGAAGTAGTTGTTTCTATCACGAGATTATAAGCAAAAAGACTAGCCACGCTTTCCTCTGCTCGTCCAGAAACGCAAAAGGAAAAACAACACGTTGAAGCCAGGAAGCCCAATCGATATTACGATTTCAGATTTCCCAGTCTTACCACAATTCATGAATGAATGATGGAATGGAATTATATAAAAAAGAGAGCAGTTGGTAAGGTAAGGAGTTTTTGAATTATTTGAGAAAGGTATTCTGCTTTTGACTAATTTATTGGGAAGTAAGTGTCACCGGCAGCTTTGCGAAGATACAGTGAAAGTAGGCAATTACAATTGATGTGTAGTTTATTTGTATGTAAATTTTCTTGCTGAGAAACAGAAATTAGTAAACAAAAATAAAGTACAGAAGACGCTCGTTCATTATCATATTGATTAGATCCGCATTCATTCCTTTTATTGATTTTTCTCTCAAAAAACTGTTATTAATTAGAAGTAACATTGATTACAAACTAGTTATATATGATATAATATGTTACGTTACATAAATACATTAAATATTTTTCCTTTAAAAATTTCTTATTGTATACGTATATATTCAAAAACATGTTCATGAGACGTATTTACAACACTTATGTATATATATATATATGTATGACATACAGTTTTGTTCAATAAAGTAAAATTTGTATGTAGCAAGTCAGTGATTACTCTTTCTTCCAATAAACTTACAAGGATGCCAGGATAGCAAGAATGGCAATGTCAGCGGAGAAAAAAATCAAGGGAAACCAAATCTCCGGTGTCGTTTGTCCTCCAGTATGCATAGCGGCTGGGAGCTCTCCTACAAATAAGCCAGAAATCGTAAAATTTAAGTCTCATTATCTTATTAAAGTCACATTTTCATAATCGTGTGAATTGTCTCAGTCAGGCGAAGCATATAATTGAGAGGTCGTATTTTGTGTTTTGTAACATTTCTAGTGCATATAATATGCAATGAAACATGTTAAAATTAAAACCATTTTGTAATATCTACTTACCGTTAAGAACATGGACGATGATGCTGTGAGGTACAGCATTGGAAGGATTGCACGAATAACGACCCGAGTCGGTGGGCTTTGCTTGTTGAATCAAGAGGTACGACGTGGTCGTCGGACCTTTCTCCGTGAGAACGCTAACTCCACCGCGAGGTGAATTGTAGCTAATTATCTGTAACGAAAAGAAACAAGTATCTAGTTATCACCCATGTTTGTTTTTCATCATCACAAAATCATTTAAGCATTTTATGAGAAGCGTGGGAAAAAAAGCTAAATAATATTTAAGTATGTGAAAGCACCGAGTTTAAAAAAAATCGAGTTTGGAAAGATACGGAGGAGCTGGGATACGCTAATGTTTGTGTATGTCATGAGCAGAACGTTAATACTGTAATAAAAGGAAGAAGACATACCGGTACAACATCATCTACACACTTTTATGCTTTCACTAGAGCCATCATATCATGCTCATCGTATCACCGCTACTGTTTCCCAAGCTCAACTACCAAATTAATTATAAAAGTATGTACGACTCCCAAAGGAAATATAGTTAGGTAAGAGTAAAAGCTCCTCTCACATTTTCCTTCCTCCTTTTTAAGGTACTTTTCTATTTTAATGCCAAAACTACTACACAAACATACTTTATTCAACCTGCGTGTTTCAACTAAACAAAACTTTTCCCCAAACACTCTTCCCATCTACTACCAACCCCACATTTTCAAGCTTCTGAAGAAAATGTAGACAATAGAATTAGGAGCCTTTATGATTCAGCTTACTTTTGTGGCTTTGGAATACGGTCGAAATCGTGTGCTTTACCAGTTAGTTTTGCTGCTGAGCGTTATATATATCTTGATTGCGATTAGTTTTTGGTACAAGATGGAATTCATTAGGGAACATTAAGAAGGAAAAGTGAAAGACTGCGACTGCAACACTTTCCGAGTTTTTTTTTCAGGGTAAATGATTTTACAAGTTGATTCATACACAATGAACAAATAAGGACGTCAAGGGATTTTTACGCCGACAGGCATCAAACTAACATTTTTTTTTATTTTTCAAGGAAAAAGTTTGACATTATATGTGAAAGCAATTTCTATTTGGCAAGAAATGGATAGAGATGAAGATGATACTATATGTCACGGATCTGGAGGTCGTTCACCGCAGTTGCTTTGAAGCACATATTTCATAACATCAATATAACCCGACAAAGATTTCGGATGGTTGTTTCACCTTTACCATTTTACTTTCCTCCTATTCAGAAATGGAACATAATATTGAAGTACCCCACATTCTTTCAATGGAACCCAAGCAAGGGAAAGTAGTACTCATTTCTAGTACAAAAGAGTTGGAAATTGTAAATTACCAACTACGATTTTCAAGTTAGCATTAATTAGTTTCCTCCTACGGTTTCATCTATTTCTATATCTCGTTCCATTTCATTTCATATGCAGCAACCAAAAGAATGCAATGCAATGCTTAGGCCAATGGTAATGGGCTTGGAATTTATGATTTGTTATTCCAAACAAGGATTTCACCAAAGGAAGTTCAGGAACGAGAACAGTAGTCAATGCAATTGAAAAGAGGATGCCTCGTGGGATGTAGTGTTTCAACCAGTAATTGCATTTACCCACTCGTTTTGCTTCTCTAGTCCGAAATTTGGTAAAATTCCAGGAAATGTTATGCTTGCCGCATACATTTTGAAAGCATTATAAAGTACATAGGCAGTAACATTGTGGTTTTCAGATGCAGGAACGCAAAAGCAATACAGATAGGATTAATTTTTTGCTAGCGGACATCTGTACACGTAGGCAAAATCTGTATAACCCCATAACTACATCAAGCTTAACTCATTTGCATATTGTATGCTTGTGTGATAATGGTTCTGGCAATGGGGGTTTCCAGCTTCTTCCCGGTCATCGACATGACATGACAAACCATTATGTATTCGTATCTTTAAATCCTTTGTTATAAAAGCCATAATAATCCCTAAATGTCGACAACCTAAAATCCACTTTGCTAAGTTCAGGATTAATTGGAACTTACTAACTATCCACGAAAAATTACTCGATGGATCGGGCAAGTGAACAAGAGTTGAGTTATTATTATTAATATATGGTAAAATTATGCTCCATACTTATGCCTCCAAACGTCGTGCTCTAGACCTTGAAACTCAAACTTCTAGGAAATTTCCAAAAAAAAGTATTCATTCGAGAAAAGACGGTAGCACTCATCCAAAGTTTTTAAGTGACGTTATTTCCATCTCCACTTTCACTTTCTTCGAATAATCCTACTACTCATATAGTGAATACATAATAATAGAATCAGATTTCAACAATCTGAATCCTGTGCACCAACCACTTCTACACGTGCGAGTCCTACCACTACCTATAAAAAAGGGGAAGGAGAAAGTTGAGGCGACCTTTAATTATTCTCCACACACTCCACTTCTCTCTCCCATTCCTTTCCTCCCAACTTTTTATTTTATTTGTAGGCGTTTGCTGGTGTAGTGATGATTACTTGATAACATGTACCTCCAAGTGTGAAATCCCTGGAAAGATTTAATGAGCACAAAACTTTGAGTTGAGGCTGGGAGTCGAAGAAGGCAAGTCGACGAAAGATAGGTCCATAAAACTTTCAGTGGAATGCATGAATACTTAAATATCATCTTGGAGTCAGCGTCGTCAGCAAGTTTCTGCATGGTGTGCCTCTCATAATATATGTAGGGATATGGGAAACATTTGGGAATAGTCATCTTCACAAATTGGTTGAAAAGTATGCAATTTCCTGAGCTTTATATGGATGTAATCTGTAAAACCTGAAGTTTAAAATGAACGCAGCAGAGGAATAAGAGGAGTCAGGTCAACCAAAGCAAAACATTTTGTTAGAATGATACATTCATTTGAGTTCAACATTTCCTTTCCACAGTTTGATCCTTTCCAGAAGAAGGTGCAGAGACAAATAACTTCCTTGTCATACCTCGGAATTTGTTGGATAAATATAAAGGTCTGATGTTGAATAAAATGGTGGTAAAGTAAAGTATGCTCAATCTTGATATGAACATTTGAAACCAACAAAATATATGAGATCGAGGATGTCATTTGACAGCGTTTCTGGGATATCTTTGCATGTTGCAACTTTCTGTTGTAGCTCAGAAAAATACATATGTACGTTTTACGTACGTGTTTGCTCTTGTTTTGTGGTAACAGAAGAGGTTTACCTCATCTACTCTTATCGTTGCCTTCATCATCAGCATCATCGTAGTGTGCTGTGCTAGATTTTGTCAGTTTGTCGTGTGCACATTCATTATAGATGAATTTTTCCACCAATGTAATGCAGTGCGACATAAACTGGTATCGTATATTTTGCTTCAAATTCAGGGATGTCAACTCAACCCATGAATGCATGGAGAATTTTTTTGTGTTGGTGTCTCCACTGGAAAACTGAGTGTTTGTGAAGCAAAACGAGACTAATTTTGTAGTGAATGTGAGACATCGTTGTACTTATAGCCAACTCCTTACTAAACCCAACCGCAAGCCACAATTATAATCAAAACTGAAAATACTTTTACTCTGCTCAAATTCCAAAATTTTCAACTTTCAAGTGAAATTCCCATGAGGGCTTACCATTTCATTAAGACTACGAAAAATGCTGTGTGTAACCCATCATACCTACTCGAGGATGGCTGGAGTATAAAGAAAAGTGTTTCATATTTTAACATTGTTTCTATTTTGGATATCTTCAGCAGTTATTCAAACCTATAAACGCATCCTGATGTTTAGTTATCATCAAATAATTCGACTTTACGTTTTTTTATTGAAAAATCATGTTTTTCAAAACTGTTTAGTTGCAGTAATGGTAGAAGAAGCACCAGATCATCTCTTAAATATCAAAAGAACTGCTTAAAAATTCCCTTTGGTTATGCAGCAGCTTTCTTGAGTCTTGAGTTTTTCTCAATCTCTTTACTCTTACGCAGTGGTATATATCCAGTTCAAACTCTAGGAATATTTATGCAGCGAGAGAAGATTAGAAGAGCATTTAATATATTGCATTGAAAACATGAAATTACATCAGGGTAGGAACATGTAAAAACATATTATGGAAAAACAACATGGAGAAAACATGTATTTACGTGGAGAAAAGAAAATTCTTTTCTCCATGGATAAATGTTTTTACATGGAAAAATGGATAAATGCTGCTGGACTAATCAAAAACTCAGAAATAACACCCTGGTGAGATACGACTTCACTTATTTTGTCGAGCGTTGTGTTCTTTCATATTTTCTATAGTTGAGAATATACATAATACTGCGTCAATACTCGCTGAAACTTATAGTTATCGTTAGTATAATTTAATCACCCTATCTTTGAAAATAAATTCGATTGGAAACTGCTAAAAGTTATGATGGAGGATCTTAAAAATCACTGAAAAGGAGTTCAGTCTTGCTACTCCGAGTATAAATGTGCATTTTAAAAGTATTATATCCATTATAGAGTGTCTAAAACATGCGAACGGAGTTTTTCCATGTATACAAGTATTTCCATGTTTTTTCCATGTTTTTATTATTTTTTACATGGAAATATGGAGAAAAGCTTTTCTCCATGTTTTTATCCAACCCTGAATTACATGTACATGCTATTTGTATATAAGGAATATAAAAATTGCAGCTCCAAAAAGCCTGGCAGTATTCCTCCTAAAACTTTCCAAGTATATTACAGAGTCTACGTCACATTGAAGTTGGGAGAGACTTTTTTCCAGCTGTATAAATTACAATTTGTCAAATATCGATTCATAACCGAAGGTCCAGGAGCTAGCCGTTGACTTGGGTCAATGGTCAAACTTTTTTTGTGATTTATATTCCTATGAAGCTTGAATCATATTGGATATTAGAGTAGTAGGATGTCTCGTTCAACGCACTTCTTTTCCATTCCTATATTATCCTACAGAAAAGGAAATATTGAACTTTTCATGCGAAATCAAATTTTGTTGCCTAAATTACATTCCTACGTACGCACCACTTGATCTAGCAGTAATTCAGCCAAAGAGGGGAGATGAAATGAAACCCTACAGGCGAATAATATGTAGTCCTCTTTCTTGACAATATCATGAGGCTCACATATTATCATGAAGTCCAGTTTTTTATCATGTGTTTGTAGAAAATGTTTTCAAGATGGGTTTGCTATAGAATGAGGTTGCTTGATTGAAGGACAGTTTATTGATTTAGATGAAGTGGAATTTCATCTAAAGGTCTGATTTTTATTATTTTACCCGATTCCGATTTTTCCCTAGTCTTCATCCACAACCCCAAACAGGCAGGCAATGGCATCATTCAGCTTTACTCAAGAGTTTTCGATGAGTGTACTTTTCATTACTCCCTTTCATTTTCCCCTTAAACTTTTCTCAAAATTATGAAGCAAGTTAAATTTTATCCCTAAATTTTTTAAACTTTTCTTTACACAACATCAATTTTAAGCACAAGTACTAGAGATGGGATAAAGATATACCGGCCATATGAAGATATTTTAAAGCCGAGGAACGAGAAATCATATTTTCAATGCATAGAGCAAATATTTTGACAGAGTTTCCGCTAATTTATTGCTCTTATTTTATTCATTTTAGAACAAAACGGAAGTGAGAAGATGTTTTTATTCTTTATTTTATTTGCATTCATGCAGAAATGGGCTAGGATGAGATAAAGTAGAAATATAGAGCAGTCGGTCTTTGTTACGTATTCATACATAAAACAGTAAACTTCAGAGACTACATCATCATGTCCAGGAAAGAAGAGGTGAGGTGGTTTCTTAAATCTTTTCCTTTTAAGATTTTTTTCTCCTTTGCTGTTGTAACTTTAACCCTATTTATGCCCTTTTGGCGCAATGCAGTCTACATTGAGAAAATGATGAGTGGGAAAGTGAAAGCAACAAGACAAAGAGCATGCACGTACATTATGCAAAAGTTGTTATGCATATTATTACTATATTCCATTTGCAAGACTCTTTATGTCCTTTACATAATGCTCTACCGCCATTATATTACATCATACCACCCGGCTTTTGAACCAACCAGTTGCCGTATAAGGTAGTTGTTGAGATTCAAGTAGACTACCCGTACTAAATGATATCTCCGAAAAACCAGAACAATAGTTACTATGATCAGTGATTTATCACAAATAAATAAATGCTCGAAAACTACAATTATAGCAGGCTTATTACTTTTGAAAACTCAAGAAATCTACTGTTTTTATTCAATCACACCCTTTTCATCTCAATCAAAATTATCAATACTCATTCTCTTATCAAAAAAACTGAGTCAACTGGCTCTCTCTGAAAAGGCTAAGACTCTTCCTGTCTCTAACTGTGCTGTCACCCACGAGCTACTACAGGCTCAAACACACACACCACCCCATGCCTTGCCTCATTCATAAGCTCCCACAAGTATTATCATAAAAATGGACAAAGCACTAGCAACATCTCAAAATCTATTACTCCAATGGAATGAATTCCAACATTTTCTCCCACCTCATTTGTGAGACGCAAATCACAAATTAACAAACATATAAAACTAAAATTCATTCCAAACATAAATGACTGTGGGCCAAGGAAAAAACCAACGAAACAATAATAAAAAAAAAAGGACAAAAAACCTTGCCCAGTAGGAGTGAAGCTCCCACCGTATTCACCCAGTCATATCACTCATCACTTCACTAAATGAAGCCATTGGCCGTATCGCACAGGTTGCTTCACCACCCTCCCAGCTCGGGTAACACACGTATCTTCACGACTTTCACTCCGAGTTGGAGCAGCTTTGGATTTGGAGATAGCTTCTTCTTGCCTTGACACTTCCAATGGATAGATGCGCTGCAAAGGTCGAGTCAACACTCCATTCACCGTCTTCACCTTCACCACGCGAATCTTGCCATCAGCACCAGGAAAAAGCTCCACTATCTTCCCCAATGGCCATTCATAACGCTTCCGGTTATCAAACCCAATCAGGACCACATCACCAACTTGGACTTGAGATTTTCTTTTTTGATCTGCACGGCACACAAGCAGTGACAGGTACTCCTTCCTAAAACGAGCCTGAAGGAGAGCCTGTAACTCTTTCATCTTTGCATAACTTCTTTGCAGATTTTCAGAATATGTCAATTCAGGAACATGTCCAATGCGGCAGCATCTTGTAAACATAGCGGGGGTGAGAGGAACAAGGGCATCATCATCTTCAGAAACTAGTGTAAGAGGTCGATCGTTGACGGTTGCAGCCACTCTTGCTAAACACGTACGGAGCTCATCGTAACTGAGCTTAGCGCGCCCCAACATCCTCTTCAACAAGTCCTTAATTACACGCACCAGACGTTCCCACCAGCCTCCCCACCATGCAGCTGTTGGAGGATTGAAGATCCACGTTATCTGCTTCAAGTCACATTGCTGTTGAATGTCATTCCAATCCAGATTATGGAACATGTTGGCTGCTCCCACAAAATTGGTACCATTGTCCGAATACAGCGTGTCTGGGCGTCCATGTTCACTCACGAACCTCTCGAACGACCCCAGAAACGCTTCCGTAGACAAACTGGTCACCACATCAAGAGCCACGCATCGGTATACTGCACAAGTGTACAAAACAACCCAAGCCTTCTGCCCATTCTTCAAACTAAGTGGTCCTGCAAGGTCCACTCCAGTGGTCTTGTACGGCTCACCATCGGAAACCCGTCTTTCAGGGAGTGCTGCAGGGTCCACTTCCGCTTTGGCACTCGCATGGCGTCGACATTTTGTGCACCCATGTACAATTCTTCTCACGACACGGCGAGACTGCACAATCCAGTATTTCTCTCGCAACTTACTCAACAAAAAATGCACACCACCGTGTCCGTGGAAGAGGTGCAAGTCACGTACTAGCAGGTCCACCAGAGGATGGCACTTTGGAAGCAGCACAGGATAGATAAAATCATGTTTATCCTGTCTGTTGATGAGTCTTGTCTTCAATCTCAGGATCCCTTCCTCATCTTTCATAACATTCAATCCTCCAACGTCCACACAATTCAAAGGGAAGGACTCGGCTTGAATCTTCTTCAAAACAATTTTTTCAGCTTCACGAATCTCATTCATCGTCAGGAAGCTGCTTTTAATATTTCTTTTCTTGGTGACGTACACATCCAAAAATCTCAGCACCCAGCCCCAAACACGAACATTCTTCACGTAAGATGAGAACCTAGGCTGAGCAGGTGCCACCGCTGTCATCAAAGAAACCGTCCTTTTCTGTTCTTTAGTGACTTCCGCTTCATCTGTCATCACCACACCACAAGGAAATCCACTCTTCGGACCACGAAGCCAACAAGGACCCTCCCACCATTTGGAGCGCAGCAGAAAACTTGGAGTGCACCCACGCGATGGCAAATCGGCAGGATTCTCACTCCCTGGTACATGCTGCCACTGGTCCACTGTTGTCGTCTTCAATATTTCTTTGACCCTGTTAGTCACAAATATTCCCCAATCACCTGCTCTTTTTATCCAGGCCAATGCAGTAGACGAATCACTCCAAAAGTGAAACGTCGTTCGCCCGCAATCTAAGGCATCCCGGATAGTGCAGGCCAGACGGACAGCAATCACACAACTAATAAGCTCGGCTCTGGGGATAGTAGGCTTTTTCACAGGCGTCAATCGAGACTTCGCCAACAAAAACTGAACCGCAGCTTCACCAGAGCACTCGGTTCTCAAAAAGCCTACGCCTCCCATCGCATCTTTCGAGCTATCACAAAACAAGTGAACCTCACGACTAGTCGTGGTAACCAATTGACAAAATCTTGGCACCTTGATCTCAGAGAGACACCCTACGGCAGCCAACCACTTTCGGAATTTTTGATCCACCTCTTTCGGAACCGGACTGTCCCATCCAACTTTGGATGCCCACTGCTCCTGAACTAACATTTTTGGAACCACAGTGGCTGGACAAACGATTCCAGAGGGATCAAAAATCCGAGAAACCACAGAGAGCATTACACGTTTAGTAACGAAACTCCCGATCTCAAAATCTTTTATCACAACTGATAAAGTATCCAATTCTCTATCCCAGGATAAACCAAGGATAGGCATCAACTTTTCTGCATAGCATGCCCCAGGTTGAGACTCCAGCCTGGAAGAACAACTGTCACGATTTTCCTCTGAGTCTCTCTTCATGGTAGCAGCCCATTGACGAAGCTCCATCTTGGCTTCCAACAAAATACAGGTCGCTCTCCGTTGCAAGTCTTCATACTCATGATAAGTACTCACGGACGAGACCAAATTGTCAACATAAAAACATTTCTGCAACTTGTCCGCCATTGACTTGTCCTTCGCAGAATCAAAATGATGTTTGAGGGTAGCACCCAACAAGAAAGGGCTGCATGTAAACCCAAAAACAACTCGAACATGTTGATAAACCACCATCTTCACACAAGTTTCGTCCTCCCACCATAAAAAACGCTGGTAAGGTTGATCACTCTCACGTACCACTATCATCATGAAGGCTTTCCTAATGTCTGCGCTGACGCCAATCTTCTTTTCCCCAAAACGTAAGAATAAACAAGGAATAAGCTCAATAAGATTGGGTCCCTTATAAAGACATTCATTAAGAGACGGCGACCTTCCTTGTTTGCATGACGCATCAAACACTGGACGAACAGGTGTTGTTGAGCTGTTTTTAAAAACAGGCCGATGTGGTATCAACAAGCCTCCTTCTTTTTCTTCATTTACACGAATAATAAGACCTTCAGCTTCCCAACCTTTGAAAACATCATGGTATTGCTTGAACTTATCTTCTCTTTTCAACTTAAATGTCGTAACCTTGAGCCTTTGAACAGCCACAGCCTTGTTGTAAGGGAGCCTATCAATGTCATTTCGCCAGGGAAGAGTCACAATATATCTTCCATCTTCACTTCTGCTCACAGTCTTGGCAAAATGATCCATTGCTTCTTTCTCCTCTTGCTGGGCGTTCTTCACTTCGACAGGATCTCTAATACCAATAGCTTCCAAACTCCACATCTTCTCGATCTCATGGGGGCTCACACTGCGCACACTACCCAGCATGGACACGCTAGGATATTCATGGAACGGACCTCCTAGGACCCATCCAAATATGGTTTCCTCAGCCCAGACTCCAGTGGGTAGCTTCACAATCTTGCCAGTTCTTATTGCACCCCAATAATCGTTCCCGATGAGGATCTCAACAGGTGAAGCTCCAACTCCAAGATCAGTAAACTTGATACCTCTTCGTTCAAATTCTTTCATCCAGGGTCCATGTGGAACTTCGCTGATGTCACCGGAGATCTGATCTTTTGCTAACATTGTCAGCTTCATCTCAACTCCATTCATGCCTTGGATTGCCACTTGATAATTGTTGAACTTACTAGGAGGGGTTGTGTCACCTCCAAACAAAACATTTTGAAGCCACTCTGCATCCACCCAATTGCAGTTGACATTCTTGATCGTGTCAGTTAGGATATAGCTTCTTTGACTGCCACTGTCACATAAAAGTCGAACTACGACTCTTTCACCTTGCTTGCCCTCCAACACTACCTTCAGAGTATTCAGCTGCACACTTCTCGAGCACAGGTTACTTGCTTGTTGGTACGACTGATGTGACGCTGAGGCTTCCACTTCAGATTTTGGACTGTTATTATTAAATTTTCTCTTCTTAGCAGGAATACTATTGCTTTCTGTGTTTCTATTCTCTCCAGCACCGTGTTGTTGTCTTCTATCCAGTTGAGGGCATACAATGGGATGATGACCACCTCCACACATCGTACATCTGACACGTACTCTGCATTTTCGCTTCATGTGACCCATACGAAGACACTGGAAGCAAAGCCGCTTCTCCCTGATTAATTTGTTCTTGTCTTCCATGGTCATCTCTTTAGCTTTAAAACACTTTTCGGTGTCGTGCATCTTTCCACAGAACCCACAACCAGCTGCTTGGAGAGAAATGAGTCCAGCTGCTGTTGGCACATCATCAGTCTTCATCAAACTCTTCTGTTTTCTTTTACTTGTTGTTGGAGCCTCTTTTGCTTGCTGGAATCCCTGTTGAGCCAACATTATTTGTTGCTCACTTTGAACCTCCAACTTTATAAATTCCATCAGCATGTCCAAACGTGACTTTGCTGGTACAAGATTGGAACCATCAAGTCTTGAGTTAGCACTACGCTGCCATGCACGCAATGTCTCTTCACTTAAACTTGACTCCACTAACGGATACAGCCACGTCGCAGGATCTGCTTTGTCTAGATTTAATGCTGACAGTGATCTCAAATGAGACTCCAACCTCAAATAAAGCGTTGAGAGAGTGAGCTTTTCTTTAGTTGCCACATTTGTAATAACGAGAGTTAACAATTCACGTACGTACACTTGAAGCAGTAGATCTTGGCGTCCATAACGCTCCTTCAGTGCCTCCACTGCCTTTTCATAATTTGCTTCGGTCGGAGGATAACCATCAATCAAGTCCTTTGCTTCAGAACCAGCTTCCATTGCCAATTGTAAATATTGGAACTTGTCAGTTGCATGGAAATCCTCATCATTGTGGATCTTTTCGAATTGGGACCACCATCCAAGCCATTCTTTGAGTTCACCTCCAAAAGTCTTCAGCTTCACTTCAGGTAAGCGAAACTTTCTTTTCTTCGCCTCGATAGGGATGGACTCCTCTTCTTGGAATGATGCATCATTTTCGGATCCCAATTTTTCTTCAATATCGTTATTAGTTGTTAGGTACAGCAATCGGAACCTATCAATTTCTTGAAATTCTTGATCAATCATATCATCAGTGGCGTCGTCCTCCAGAAACTGAGCCTTCACTTTGAGGTCCCATTCTTCCAGCTCATTCATCACCTTTTCAAGCAAACTTTGCTTCCCTCGGAGAGCCTTACGGTCAGGGTCATCATCGGCTATCAGTTGGACTATCTCCTTGATGATCTTATTCAGCTGATTTCGGACTGGACGTCTTCCACGTTTTGCTCGTTCCATCCTATCTGGTCGGTTGTACTTCCGAACAGGCGCTGATGGTCACTTTCAAACAATCACTATCACTAACTATTAATCTGGGCAGGGCCTCCAGAAATGTTGAGATTCAAGTAGACTACCCGTACTAAATGATATCTCCGAAAAACCAGAACAATAGTTACTATGATCAGTGATTTATCACAAATAAATAAATGCTCGAAAACTACAATTATAGCAGGCTTATTACTTTTGAAAACTCAAGAAATCTACTGTTTTTATTCAATCACACCCTTTTCATCTCAATCAAAATTATCAATACTCATTCTCTTATCAAAAAAACTGAGTCAACTGGCTCTCTCTGAAAAGGCTAAGACTCTTCCTGTCTCTAACTGTGCTGTCACCCACGAGCTACTACAGGCTCAAACACACACACCACCCCATGCCTTGCCTCATTCATAAGCTCCCACAAGTATTATCATAAAAATGGACAAAGCACTAGCAACATCTCAAAATCTATTACTCCAATGGAATGAATTCCAACAGTAGTAGTAGTATATATAAAAACCTCCTCCCGTGAACTGCAAAACAACTCGGTCGCCCTTTAATAATTAACCCTCTGAAGCTTTCCTTTGACTCATTCCTTCATATTTCATGCATACTACTATGTGCATATTTTATTTCTTTTGTGATCCATATTATCCGCGTTTCCCATTCATGACTAACCCAGATTTACATTTCATGCCTGGAAGGAGTAAAGCAGCAAAGCCAGCTTTGGGTTTTGAAATGAAATGTTGTTTTTAAAATGATATTTACCATTTTGCATATGCCAGAAAGCAATTGCTAGAAAACAATTTATGAGCAAGAGCAGTTTTCCTTTGGCTATATGGTTTATAGAGTACTTTCGGAACAAACCAAATATGAGCAGAGAGAAATTCCACTATTCAATCTTTTAAGGTATTGCACACAAAGTCAAGCAGATTAAAAATTCTCAGCCAATTCCAAAAAAGCACGAATAATCACATTTTGATCGTTTGAAGGTGGTCAGCGAATAGCAATATTTAACAATGAAAAAATGAGCTTTGCATTTCGTTATAGATTGCTATTATATTAGCATCATATTTCACGAGCTAAATTAAATGTCTAAGAAAAAAAATGGAAAAGGATATGAGATAAAAGAAGACTTCAAGGACAAACGAAACCTGTCGATTCAACCTTTAATAATTTTTGAAAGGCAATGATTTGAAAAGATAAAAGATTTTTTTATTGAATTTATTTTCTTAAATCAACAATCCGTACAAGAGGTTTTTGCTCTAACTTCACTTTTTCATGCAGAAACACCGGTTTTTTTTGGTAGAATTTATTGGATTTCCTTTAAACATGTAATATATGTAGTAGTTACTACTATGAAACTATTGTGAATATATGCAGCTACAAGAATCGAAATACAAATGAAATTCATTTGAGCACTCGTAGAAAATACGATTTCCTCAGTGAATACCTATGTAATTCCTTTCCCTGCTTTGAAGAGAAGGAGAAGAAAGGTTTCTCGGAGTCTAATAGTATTTTTGATAAATGTGATGTGTTAGGTAATGAAGTAAGCAACCAAGGCATTCAACTACATTTCCAATAATATTAGTTTCTTTTGAGAGAAGTGCAGGCACCATGATTGTACTTGTCATCTCAATGAAGACTTTCCTCTTCACTTGCACGAATAACTCTCTTTATTCTCCTGTCTACCACAGTAGTTGAAAGTACAATTTAATCTGACCTCAATTCTAGACGCGTATTTCAATAAGGGAAACGTGTAGGCATGCTTATCTACATTGTGAGATAATGAAAGTAGATTCGTTCAAACAGGAATTCTACTTTGTTTTTCGCCAGCAAGCATATAGCACGAACAAGCGGAAATCAAAGGTATGCAAATGTATTTAGAGCTACACATTCGCCGAAAAACTATGTTTGTGCACGAGGCAAAGAAGTCTTATTTCTTTCAAGAAATTCATGTTCAATGATGAAAGTTCTCATTTTTCACATTTTCACAGGAAAAACTTCTATCAATCAATTATTAAAATGTTTCGTTTCGTTTCTGCCAAGTTTAAACTTATATTTTTTACTAAACAGTTCAATTTCTTGAAGGTTATTCAGTTATTCAACACCTTCTTTTCAAACTTACTTTAGAAGATTATTTAAACAGAAATTATCAGTAGCTTGAATTTTGTACTTAAGCGTGCCCTACTTCACGGTTGAGATCAGAAATTTAAGAGAAGTTGAAGGATCAATTTACACCTTTCCAAAAACAAACTCTGCAAAACGGCCGTGACCAATTTTCGTGCAAGTGGATTATGAAATTTAGTTATGAGTAGGAAGTAGTTTAAGGAGGAAATGGCAAAGGAAATTTGAGAAATGCGTATATACATTTTCAAAACCTGCGATGCAAAGACTGCTTTGGATCCCGACTCAACAATATTACACAACATAGTACATTATTCAGCGTCAACTTTCCTACAAATATGTCCATTGTTCATAATAGTTCATCAGGACATGACTTGTTAATTATATTAAATTATATTCTTCTCTTTGTGCAACTTTAGATGACACAACCTGTCAAAGACAAAAGTGGAGAGAGGAGAAGTGAAAAGGCAGTTCACCCTTAGCTAGAAGAAGCCCTCCAGCAATCTCTTTAAGTAATCCATGATGTAACATTGGTAAAGGAAAATAGTGATGATATGATGATGATGAGTACAAGCAGAAAGTAGCAACTCTCTTGACTTTACTTTGTTTCAGACTTTCCTGACTAATTAATGACGGGAACATGAATGTGGCTGAACACGACACATTCCATATTAGGAATTCATTCCACAAGAATGTTTAATATATGTACAATACAGGAATGTATCATAAAATATGAGTGATGAAACCTTGTTTACGCTCAACAGATAGAGATCAAGTAACTTACAGAGAAATATTTAAAGAATGAGAATATTTAAACAATAATAGTTCTCTGCAGGTTTAATAAAAATTACTATGAAATGAAAATGACAAATTTTTGTGTACTTGTTATTATAGCAAATGTAAAGCATTCTGCTAGAATTATCGTTATCTTAGCCCCCCGTAAAACCATAAAAAATGTAACTTACAGCATTGTTGTGATTCCAAATGATGTAGGAAGGTGGTTCAGGGGAGTGCTTCACAGTGCAGGTGAGATTGATTGTACTCCCGCGATCAATAAACAAGTCTGGGCCTCCAATTACTTCCGTCACTGGTTCTGAAATACAAAAAAAAGTATACTCAAACTCTAGTTAAAGATATGATAGGGAAGGAAGAGAGTATCCTCAATCTAAAGGCAATGCAATTACTAATTACCATAATTTTATGAATTTCAATCCATTTCATTAATAATACCTACTTCATACTTACACATACACAACATATGTAAATGTAAAATTAAATTATGGCAACTGTGCTTTTAAAAGGAATTACTGGAAGGTTGAAAGTATCAAGCATCTAGTATATTTCAAGGCCAATTAAATATATTTTTTATTTTTACAGGGGACTTTCAAATGTACGTATAGTATCACTATAATTTATTCCATTATTATTTCATGCTTGCCAATCCATTTAATTTCGCAGCTTTCATAAGTTTGAAGATCAATATTGACACTGACAACTGAAATTGAAAAATAACATATTGGCTGGTTTACAGTCAGACTCAGCATAATATGAACTCTGAACTTTGAGTTCATTTTTAGAAACAGCCAAGAGGAACAATGAGAATTCAATTTTCTGCTAGATAAAAAGCATTTTGCAATGGGTAAATAATGTTCGCATACTAAATTAAGTTTTGTGACTTTGCCGCAGGTACCTTATTGAATTCTCTTTTTTATCAAGCTGCATTCATTCCTGCTGCATATTCCTCAGTTCGTTTTGTTTGTTATATGCTAACTCACACCCACTCAGGAGAATTTTTCATTTGAAATAGGAATTTTATCATTGTTTACCTGTCTGAGAACGGTTGAAACGTTTAATTTCTAAAAGAAAAGCGTGCCGCCATTTGGGAATCAAATGAAAAAGTGACGTTGGAGCCAATTAGGTACTTGTGCAGTGTTCGGCATGTCAATAAATGGCATGACTGCAATGGCTGACATTATTGTCATTCGACTGACATAATACCGAATTATTGACGGCAATAATGGCAGAATTTGCCAATATTTACTTTATCATTGGAATAAAGCAAAGTACAGGTAAAAAAATTTTACGAACCTCTTCAATCATGTCAACAAATATGAATAAAAAGATTAACTATTTCTGTTAAGATTCTGTTTGCCCGTTCTTGTGCTTACTCTAAGTCTATCCATACCATTTTGTATGGTGTGTATCGAGTATGCAGGTATATATAGTGCAAATAACACGGGAAATACTGTCAAATATTACCAGCCATTACTGCCAATATTGTCAATTATAACCAGTCAGTGGCATAATAGTAATATTGCCGGCAAAGTCCGAACACTGTACTTGTGCAATTATATATTACAATTTAATTATGTGGATTATTTTCAAGACATAAACTCATGACTTTTCACTCATGCTTGCGTCTCTTGGTTTCTTCAAAAAATTTAAAGGTCAGTTAAAAAAGGTCAGGCTGGTTTTTTATTGAGTGCTGAAGACTGCAAACACGTTGATATAGCAGATTACTCATTTTTCTTTCGCGTGGATGTAATAATACAAATTTCACTACATAGGCAAACCCACGCGGTTTTAAAAATTGGTGAAATAGGCTTATGTATCACGAAATTCGCGTGAATGACAACCATTAAACAGCAATTTCTTTAGACTGCATCAAGTGAGATTTCTCAGTTTCTGTACTAAAACTTTCTCTACTTCCTAAGTTTTCAGTGTGCAAAAAATAAAGCTACTTATTATGGTATAAAAAAAGAAAGCCATTGCAAAAGACAAAAGCAGTTGTTGGTTTTTTTTGATAAGTTAAGTGCATAACTGTGTATGTATGTATGTATATCCATAGCACATTCTTTTTTAGAAAGAGACCAACGAGATCCAGTGAAAATATAATAATCATAATGCCCATTGTTTTAATCCAGTATTATCTTAATGACCCTCGTCAAATGGCTATTTAGCTAGTTGTATTACATACCATTTTCTATTACACTTTTGATTCTTAGTAAAACTCTGTATTACTACTTACTTATGGCAATCCCATTGCTTTCAGGCTGAATTAGAAAGTTTAAGAGATGATAATGTAATGACTACTGTTAAAAAAAGTCCACTTAAAACGACACGAGGACAACAAAAATTACTTCCAGGCCAGTTCACACTTGATGATCAAAGAATGCTTGAGACTATACCTATATCACAAACATCCATGCTTTCACTTCATCTATCAAACCCTTGCCTTAATGCCACAAAATTTTTATTGGGAGTGTTGTGTCACCGTCATTCTCATTGTACAAACAATAACGTAGCTCTACTCTACCCACAGTCTCCAATACCACTTCAGGTACATTGCATGGGGCGCCATTATGGCTAAACCTTTGGTTAAGAAGAACAAGAGATTTAGTCTGGATCGGATGGATAAATGAAGGTGAAAGGAAAGGGAGATGCAGAGCAGCAGTACATGTGGAATATACTGCAGCAAGTGAAGTGATGTGCAAAGCCAACTCCCTTCGCTGCTTAGGCTAACGTTCTATTTGGTTGTGTAGGTCAATTCTTGGCCTTGGCACGTATAATAGCACTCTGTCTATGTCTTTGTGACTTTGATATAACATTTCATTTCACAATGCAGTAGTTAATGTGAGTATCTTCATTTTACCACCGGCTATATTACTATTTCTCTGCTTGTCTTGTGTGGCCTTCGTTTCTCCTGCCTGCAGCAGTCATGGGTAAATAATGAGCTTCGTGCTGGGGTTCCAACATAACTACTATCAAATTCGTGCATAAAGCGCTTCCTTATATTTGGCCAACTTTCACTGCTAAATGCACAATACATAGAGAACAAATGATGATAATACTAAAACAGCATTTGGCTGTAAAGTTCCAAAGCAGTTTTACTCACAGGTTTATTACGGGATCTCTCATCTCTTTGAACATTTTTCATTTCATTATGGTTATTCACCATCACATTTCATAGTATTAGTGCATCCAAAATGAGATTTTGGGACAGTTTTAGAAGCCCTTTAAGTGGATTGTTTATAAGGTATTGCTTGTTTTACTTAATAATAAAAAATTCTGCAGCTACTTTCATTTAATTTTTTTCAAGGGGAAATGTCTACAAAAGATTCTAAACTTTTTGGTTTGTATAAGAACCTAAAAATATGGTCACACTAAAAACAAGGCGAATTAATGTAAAACTAAATTACATTGCATAATATCTCTTCAGACGTTCTTGCAGCCCTGCCATGCGCTAACATTATTGAAAGAAAACGGAATCGATTTAGAGACAAAAACGTTGGTAAACACCAAAATCGGTAAACAAGGCAACTGGTTATAAATGGAGTGTTGGCATTAGACAAATCACGACAACGTCAATGTGCTTTTACTATTCATAAGAAATTGTCAAAATTCCACAAAACCCCCCAAAACGGTCAGTCCAGTCCTCGTAATAGAAAAGCCAACGGCTGATGAATCTTGGTCTATAATTTTGGTTGTAACTATGAGGGTATATAACATGAATAAGTTATAATAAAATGCTGACGTGCTACTTAAATGCAATAGCAATTTTACTGTATCGTAACAGTAGTTGAACGTAAACTAGGACCATTTTTAAGCCTTCATTTATGTCCGGATCCGGACTGACTGTTTTGGGGGGTTTTTGGGATTTTGACAATTTCCTATCTCCAAGTATAAGCCCATTGAGGTTGTCGCTATCTGGCTATGCGTGTATACTCCATTTATTACCCGTTGCCTTGTCAAAATATCTTGGGTAAACACCCTAAGACCCATGTTTATTGGACCTTTTGTTTGAAATTGTCCTTGTAGGTAGGGTGGGATTGTGTACTATCAGGATCAACAATCGCTTTGTTTGCACCGCGTGCTCAAAACAAGTGTGAAAAATGCTAGGAAAATTGCAATGTCTCAAATTGCTGTGGACGTTCTACTCCACTCATGTTTCACTTGAGAACATTTGGTTGTAGTTTGAGGGTGTAGTGTTTATACTATGTAAGAAAGGGCCTGGAAATTGAGATACAATTTTTCCAACAAATATGCAATTTCGAAAATATGCCCATTCTATCAATCGTTGATGTAGGAAGCTCTGTTTTACAAGAAGAAGTAAAGCATTCCTTTCTAGCATATGTAGCATGTGCCTTTCAGTTTTCTTAAAATGTTTTTCAAATAATTTTATACGACTAAACATATACTTGTTATTTTCTGACATTTTATATTTAAAAGCATCTGTATTTCTATGAGCCCTCTTTTCATTCTTCGCTTCTTTTATTCATATTTTACTATAATAGTTTTATATATGTGTAACATAATTTTCGTTTTGTGGAAAGATGAACACAAATTCCATGCTCATCTTTTGTCAAATTCTCAGAAGCCAATCCAAACATTTTCTTGGTGCAGAAGTGATCTTGTCTAGCTGGCTCAACATTTTCAAAGATGACTTTTTTGAGCTTTTGTTTTAGGTTTAGGCTGAAACGCAAACAACTCGAGTGAAAAGGCAAGGCCTAAACATGGGAAGAATTTTAACATAAAGGAATTCTTAGAATAATGGAATATGCTGTAAAAGAACCTCGTATTTGTTAGGATGAAAACACTATCTAAACAATGTACTATAGTTGTTCATCCCAAAATAACAAACCCTTTATTTCTTGGAACCTCAATTTCTGAGCATTTATTTGAAAATCATTGTTCAGGTATTTACATTTGCTGGTTTCCCTAACATATAACTCATTCTTTTTTACACACCTGGTTTCTCCTCTCTCTCTTTGAACATAATATATATGCATTCTCGTTTTCGACTTTTTATCACAACTCTGCGAGATGAAATCTTTGCATGCACTCTTTCCTTTCCATTCCTTATTTACATTTGAAAATCTTTCGCTTCGTTTTTGCAGCACTGTTCCTGGAACGATGTTGTGTAAACATGTTAAAAACAGAGGAAAAGTAGGTACTAACATGAACATGATTTACGAAGGAAAACATAATGCAGTTTGTGATTCATCCCTATAAGTTCCCATGGGATGGGTGACGAGTGAACCTACAACTGCTACAAGCAGAAACTCAAACTCAGGATGCATATCTAAAAAATATTAAATAGAGACAACCATTTCAATAAAAAATTATTAGTAAAGCCGATAAGTGTTCAACACTTTTAGCACTTCCTTAAATACCACTTTTAGTTTACTTTCCTACATTGATTTTGGTTATTGGACCCAATTTAAAGAAAGCTACATAAGCCAATTTCTTCCCGAGAGAGAGGCACACACTCTCATATGAACAAATATTTGTGCAGCTGTCTCAATTTTCAATTTCAAATGCAATGAAATGCAGCTTGGGATTCCGTATCACACAATTTTGAACCTGTCATGCTATGTCATATGCCCTTAAAAATAGCATAAACATGTTGTTATAAAGGTGGGGTGCATCCATGCACATTCCAGTTTCGATTTAAGGTTTTTCAAACAAAAGTACAAACCAAAACATGAACGAGAGCTCATATATAAGCAGATAAAAAGGGAAGGAAAACATTATTATTCATTCTTCCCAAGAGAACAATTTTTTCCACAAGTTTGAGCACACAAGAGCTGCTTTAACGGAAACCACTAGAGCAAAGCAATGATTTTCCAACTTTGGAAAGGAAAATGTGTGGCTTTTCTCATGAACATGGAATGCCGTTATACAGAGTTTTGAAATAAAAAGGAATTGTGGAGTTGCATGAATGAATTAAATTAGCAACTCAACGTGAAATGAATGTAAAAGTAGGTCATTGAAAGAACAAGAGAAAATGAACTAACTAAAAATATACATAAGTACATAATATGCTTATATATAGCCGTGTTCAAAAGTGAAAACATAAAAATGCGAAATTTTGGTGGAAGCAAATGTTTATAAATCGTGCATGACGAATTCCGGCACCAAAGAATTTAACCAAGAACTTTCTCCACATTATTGTTTCACAGTTGAAAATTATTTACATTGTTTTAGGAAGAGTGATATAGAAAAAGTAAATGTTGCATATAATATATTATTATGCTTTCACCTAGCTCTTGAATAGGTCGAATTTGTTTGACAGTTCATGACGGAAACAGAGGTAAACTGAGAAAATGCTTTTGCTTCGGTTTAGGTAAATATACTATACGTTTGCCCTGGAAATCGAATTTCTAGTTGAACGAACTATTCCACGGGAAGCTTTTTGGTGGTTAAAACGAGTGATAATCATCAGGATCAGATAAATAATCCAGAATGGGAAAGAAAATAATTGTGAACATTCATTTGCAACTCATGATTTCCTCTAATTTGTCCAGGCGCTTGGGAGTTTAGGTGGTACGAGTATAATATAAAGCAAAGAAATTTCATGGTGAAGCAAACAATTAGGTCTGACCTATTATGGTCTATCGCATGGAATCGGATCGGATACCTTTTTGCTCATTCCCGTACCATCAGACTTTTTTTTACCTATAATTAGAAATGCTTGTTGGAAAATAAATGGGACTTTACTAAAGTCAGAGTTCAGAGAACTGTATGCTTTGCTAATGCAACAGTGTAAAAAATTGAAGACCGCACCAGTCTGTGTGAAAAATTATGATAATTGGCGGCTGTCACGCGAATCCGGTTTTGTATTCCTGGTCTTGCTCACTTTCAGTTTGGCTACTAGTCGGCCCATGCCACGACTAAGAACAGAAGTCCCGTTAGGTATTCTTTTGAATTTGCATTAACCCGTACAATAATATCGGATGGGAGAAAGCTGTTCCATGACTTAAATTTCTGTCACAGGAATACATTCCAGTGAAAGACAAACTCGCATTTTTTATTCAAGAGTTATCAAGTCTGTTTTCCTTTCACATTTTACCTAGATTGCATCGAGTGATGGCTCGAAAAGAAGCAGATGAGTAGTTTGACTGAAAACAAACATTAAATATTGTATTAATCAACTACGCTAGTTTATTGTCTGTTGGCTGGTCTTCTTTTGTCTTTGCTTGTCATCGTCTCACTGTTCGTGGGTTTTAAGGTCAAACATAAACAATCTGCTTTTCGTCATTAACTAAAAATTATAGCAGTCATTATTGCACTCTACCTTCCTTATTGAAACGCAGAGTTGTTTGATGTTGAAGCAGAAGCGTTGGCTTAATTACATACAATATTGTATGTATTGCATGTGTATGTATATGTAAGAGTGCTGAAGTGAATACATAATATCATGGAGTTCCAAGTAAGTGCATTCAAGTATCGTAGAAAATCAATATTGCATGCCTAAGTTGAAGAGGTGGTAAGTAATCATTTCAGACCATACGTCTTAGCGAGCATGAAATACTATATATATTTTATACATAATAGGTTGCCTATCAGAAGGCATCCGACTAAGATTGCTACTCTACATATAAATTCAAAGGATATGAATTTAGCTCACCAACAACGCCTAGATGAACATAATGGCTGAGGTGGGGCGTAGTAGAGACTTGGCTAGAAAAAAAAATTAATTTCAACAGATTTATACAGATTATTTATTATAATTATTACCATTGAGCAATTAATTATTAATCAAATCAACACAAACCATTCATAAATGCCTGAGTCCCGATGCTGAGGATACTTTATCTGGAGCGTGTAGTCATCTGTACTGGGCTGGTGAATAGCCCGGAATCTTTGGTCGGTTGTGTATGTGTATCTACCCACTGTCAAGAGATGAATGTCTCTGTGTCGCACCCACGAAACCTGTAAAACAAAAACGAGATTCGTTAGCATGTGTCTGCCATGCTGAATTTACTCAACCTAAACGCAAAGCAAAAACTTTTTTTACAAAAATTATGTTGGAATTTGAAATGTAAAACGAATTTATTAAAACATGGACATTAAATAATTTGAGCGCAGATTTTTTTCACTCATCAGTCAATTTTTTAGAGAAAGATTTTACCTTTTTTTATCACGAAAAACACAATTTTTATAGATTATATTCCAGCGAAAGTTTCGTGCGTCCGATCTCTAAGTTATGGCTAACCGAGCGATTTTAAAACAAATTCAATATCATTGCTATACAAAAGCATTCCTAAGCGAATCGTTCAATGTGCAATATCTGTATGCCACAAATTCTTGAGCCAAATCTTTTTGGTCTTCATGATACGATTCAAGCTATCAAATTTACATTAATCAATCGATGACATGAAATTAAAGAAGCGTAGACGATGGCATCTCAAATCAAATAAAAAAATACCATTCAGACTAGCGATTCTCTTTTCTCATACATTTGGTGTCCACTGGGCTCATGTGATATGCGCAAATGTTTAGCATCAAAACGAAAGAAGTTGTCAATAAATATAAATCTAACTAATCGCAATGCAATGATGCACCTTTAGGAGTGTATGTTAAAGATTATGTCAACTATGAACATTCTACTGGACATACAACACCACATCTGCTAGGATTAAAAACAAACATAAAATCAGACGGCAATTGTAATGATACGATCAGTTACAAAATAGCTATTAAAATGCTTTAACAAATGTAAATCATTTGAAAATATACTTGAATTTAATCTCTGACCAGGTTCCAATGAAATTAACCAATTTTATTCATCACAGACTTCTTTTCCTCAGTTGGTATAAAGATGCAACTAGTGAAAACAGAACCAGAAAAGGTCAAACCCGTCAAACAACTAAATGTACCGTGCTCTTCGCCCTGAACAGACGGACGACATCTCAAGCCTTTTTTAATATGTTCTAAGGAGACCTAATGCAAACCATATTAAGACCAAGATTGATGAAGCAAACAGAAGATCCAAAATAGCAAAAACGGTGAAAGTGTTTCTTTTTTCTTTTCATAAATGTACGAAGATCATATACGTAGCCTACAGCACAAAACATATGTCCACATGTGCTTAAAATGTCTGTTCTATTACCAAAAACGAAATGAAAAAAATGACTCTGCTTTCTCGGTCGCAGCTTTCGACTTTATTTACCATGCATTACCTACTCGCGCTTATATTAAAATTTAAAATAGTCTTAGATCTATTCACCACTCAACAAGAATGATGAAGAAGGAAGCCGATAGCGAGAATGGAAATAGTTCAAATCAAACTCAATTCCCAATCTATCTATCCATCCTTCTAAAACGAAACTGTCAATACAAGAGACACTCCAATATACAAACATTACACGTCACTTTCACCTTTACAACTTCACTCTATCACTTTCTCACAAAAAGGAAAGGACGAGTTACAAAAGAAATGACACAAAGAAATGGCAAGAGGATATAATACAGCAAAGCTTCCTATTCACCCATCGCTTTTCAAAATCGCTTGGAAAGAAGCAAACAAAAATGGCAGCGTAGAAAATGTTTTCCCTTTTCTGAAATTCCTTCCTGATAATATTATACGATATGTAACCCAAGTCCATGAAAAGACACATCAGTAGAGAGCTTTTTGGATTTACATAATGAATGACAAGGATAAAGAGAGAGAGATGTTGTTAGCCAGTTCTAGCTTTTACTCACATTTTCATGAGTACGGCCACGGCGTACCATATATTGCCTCCAGCAACATATGTACATATAAATGGTGCATAGAGAGAGATGTTTTTTAATCGATCTGGTGCTCTTTGTTTTTCTACGCAGTGCACAAACCCAAACCCCTTTTTCATGCTTTTATGTGTCATAAAGATATATTAAAGTTATTCGCCCTCCCCTTAGCCCGTTCACGTTCTCACAGAAATTTGACACCAGATACCGACAGAGATAAAAAGCTGAAGCAAAACATAGCGTGCAACTTCATTTTATACTCTTTTTCCAGCAGCAAATCGTTAATATTTCTGGGACAGGACAGAATGAATGTATGAAAGTATATACATATGTTATATGACCATCATCAATTAAAACAAAGATACAATGGGCCAGCAAAACCACGACCAGCAACAACATCAATTCAGTCACCATATCACACATTCATGCATAATTTTTTGCTTAAATTTTAGCAACGTACCAAGTACTATTCTAGGTTTTGTGCAAACTCTCTCGTTTTGTTTAGTTTTGTGAGGTCATCTCATCCCCATAAAATGGAAGCACATGCTTTGTACATGGAGTGAAATTTATAAGTGACATAAACTGCGTTCTTTTGTTTTGCCACTGAACTCTTGGTCCGTGTTCTATACTTATGTACGTACGGGGTTTGTTGCTGGAGGCTTTTGTACTTTCCCCAATCACAAAGAATTTCATTATGCCATCTACAAAATTTAAAAAATTGGAGCAAGCCTTAGACAAAAGCGGGCGCTTTCAATAACCCTAATGCGTTTGTTTATTACCATCGTCCTTTTGTTTTTTGTCAATGACCTATTATACTTTATTCCGAAAAAAATATCCATATTTTCTCATTATCACATTTGTATTTTTCATGGAACATAATCGATTTTGTGTCACAGCAAAGTGAATGGACTTTGGTTATCTCTAATGCTGCTGAGCTGTCCTCGTTCCCGAGCTTTACGAAGAAACTGACGTGCAAAATACTCCTACATGTTAATTTATTGTCACTCCTACATACATACACGCTTTGTCATTTGTTCTATAAGGATAAGTCTGTTAAAGGGAAAATTAAGGAACTGATCCGTTTCATTGGAAGTCTAACAAATTTCCCAAGGGATTTAATCCAAGCTTCTTTTATCCTCTGGAAATTCTCGGAACCACTATACCTACCACATGTGATTAAGCTTTTAGAAATAAATGAGCAAACGAGGTGTATAGTATAGCTTTTATGTTTTTATCCCTGTTGATGATCATTTTCTCTTCTAAACACAGCTATCAATCATAAGTATAACCTGACATTAGAATTAACAGCATGCTATGTATATAACATGGGGAGGTTTCTTAATTTCGTCGAGAACAGAGCTGAAGACACATTATAAGTATGAAAACAAGCTTTAAGGAAAAGGGGGAAACCTGAATCATTCATTCAGTCAGTAGGTGCACATACACAGAAACTACACTAAGGCATTAAAAGGAAAGTGTAGGCGTCCTATCCTTTTTCCAAGTAGTTTGATAGTTTCATCAGCAGCTGATGGAAAATAGTTGTTATCATGTAACAATGTTGAGTGTGATCAGATCATTCTCTGGAGAGTATGCCTAAAAGTAGTTGGAATTAATAGGTTGTTGGGATGTCCAAAAATGTATGGAATTGGAACAATCTCTTCTACACCAGGACCATCAGTATGTCCCCAAAAACGCATTCACTCACACATGCATACTTGGTCACGACATTAATAGCAGAAGCAGCTACGCTCACAACCAGGTTGTTTTTCGCAAATGTCTTTAAATTGGAAGAATCCTGGTGAGCTGTGCGTTAGGTTTTAGCAAATTCCTGGAACTCGGCTTGAGTTGACAAGGTAAGGGAAAGGGAAGACACAAGCAAAAGAGCAAGTGTAGGAATGAAAAATGAGAGACGGTAAAGAGTAGAGAATTAAAACTCCGCTGGGGTTTCCACTCACTCCTGCAGTTATTTCACTCTGTCTTTCCTTTTGGATGCAAACCTATTTCCTTTGGATATGTTTCGGAAGTGAGCATATTTGAACATAAATTCCATACATATATCACACATTTGCTCAAAGTCGCGACAACATTAAATATTATCGTTTTTCCAGACCGTATATATATGCGTAACATCAAGCGTAGCCATCATTAAAATGTTTATATAGTGAATTCATAAGTATACAGTATACCCCACCGTTGTAAAAGGAAATGGCTGGTGTATCAAAGTAGAAATAGTGTCTTTGTATTTATTGTTATCTCTCTGATTCCCTACCCCATTTTTGTATAACTTTTAGCAAGCAAGTACTCCCATAACGGGCTTGAGAGACCATTATTATGGAGATTGAGGAGACATTCACATTTACTCAAGATGGCATCTTACTTCAATGAGCTTGAGCCTTTTCTCTTTCTTTCTTTTTTTTTTTTGCAAAAATGGCAAAGGGAAAGGAAATTACGAAAAAGTATGCTTAAGAAAGCCTACATGTAGTGCATGAAAAAAAAAACTTCCAATTTTCTTTTAGTAGATTTTCGCAGATCCAAATCCAGTTCTGCTGCACTAACAACTATAACCATTTTGACAATGTGCCTATTTTGAATAATCATGTGTCGTAAGTAGTGTGTGTCTCTTGGATTCGTATATACAGAGCTTATTCCATTACAGACGAGACAACTATGATTTTAATGCTTTTTCATCAAATCAGTTTGTTCCCTCGCTGTGACTTTTCATCACAATCACAACCTTTTCCAGTGATGCACACACATACACTAACTTATTACGGATTGTACTGCAGAATACAATGTGTGCTAGTGGGATTTTGGGTCGTCCGTCGCAGCTGGTACAGCTTTGTGGTGTGAAGCTAAGCCGTTCTTATTCTGATTTCAAACCAAAAGGCTCATAAAAAGTCGGGATGTCTGTTTTAGTTAGCATATGCCAACTGCCTACGTGAGAGCTGCGATAGTACGCAGTGTGCTCCTTTTCCCTCATCAAAGAGTTAGAAGAGGGAAGTGAAAGTACATGATTTACATAAATATTCTCCATTCTTTCTCCTTCCGTACTAAATAAATACCAAACGCGAAAACGGATTGCCTCTGCAACTACATAAAAGTTTTGCATGCTTTCGCATGTTTGATATGGAAAGTTCAAAACATTGACATTTTGGATTAGCTGCATGAAATGCATGCAGCGTTCAAATTTGCGAAATGAAATTGGTTTGGGACTATAAAAAACGATAAAGCATAATAATAATATGGTACAGCTAAAAATAGGAAATTTGAACTTACAGTCTTATCTCCCAAGTTTCTCACTTGGCAGTTGAGGTATGCTGTTTTTCCCAGCAAGGCAGTCACATTGGGTGAAGCTGCCTTATCAATATAAGGGTAATTACTCGTCGGCTGTTGCTCTTGCAGCACACCGTTGCTATCATAATGTGCGGAAGTTGACGTATTCTCCGTCGAGCCTTTTGTGAGCTCAGCGTTAGCCACCGTTGCTGGTGGCCCTGCTGTAACGCTAGCTAAATCTCTGTTCCCAGTTGCTTGCGCTCTTCGTCTTCTTGATAATGACACTTCTCCCCTTACTAAATTGCTATTTACACTGATACCGCTACCACTTATGCTGCTGGCGGCTACTACAGGAAAGTCGATTCCAAAACTGGTACTGAAAGTAGAACCTCTTGAAGACGATAATGATGAGGGGCCAGTGTTTTGGCTCTTTCCTCCTCCATCCGAGGCGTGTCCTATCACTAGAAAAATATATACAAATACACATTCCATTTAATTTCCATATAATCAACATAAAATATATACACAAAATCATCCTATTCTTGTTGTTTTAAATGCTGGCCTTGGTAGTGAGAAAGGTTATGATATGAAATGCACACTCGTACCGTAAATCTTGTGTGCCATGTCCTCCCATTAACTCCCCCCTAAAGTTTTATGGAGGGAAAGGCTATTCATGCTCTAACCTTGTACTCCTTTTTGGATAAGAAAACAAAAAAACTAATGGTCTTCGTCTTAGTCTTAGCCACTTACTTTCCTTCATTTCTGCGTCAAAATGAATTCAGTTTGCACTTTTGCACATTTACTTATCTTTTGCCTGCGGGAGAAAATACGTGACTGGAAGCGGTAGAACTCATTATCATTTACAAAATATACTATTATCACTTTTGTGCCTTATAGTCTTTGTGTAAAAAAGACTTTTGTTTTTTGTAAAAGCAAACTTCTTTTCATTCAAGTTGAGACCAGAAGCAGGGACGAAAGTAATGGCTGAACTAATTCTAATTCTTCACAGTCCGTCAGTATGCATGAAATGGACGTATCACTTTCAAAGAAAACTTTTTAGCTAAATAAACTTCATAACCACTTATTTCCCGTCTTATTCAATATTCATTTTTAGCTAAACTTGTGAAAGTAGAACGAAAGTGCACTTTGTTCAATGGATAAGGTTCTACACTTTGCGCTGAATGTACTTGGTTGTTCTTATCATTTAGTTTGAAAGGCCCGCAATTGCTTTCTTTCAAAGTAAATCTTGATGCTATAGTATAGTATGGTTTTTTTTAGTAAATTGAGATGAAAAGGAGAAACTATAGAAGGATAAATAATGGAATGCTAAAATGAAGTGTGTTGTCATTGCTGTTTTGTGTTGTTGCTTTGTGAAATCCCCCACGATAACAATCATCATGCCTGTTTTAGACACATCAGAGTCCACTGACTGATTTTCGAATTGTTTTTGCAGAATTATAGGATGAAGTTTACGTTTCTTTGATGTATGAAAAAATATTTTTTTAAATCCAATTTGTACCTGGACTAGCGACAGAGTACAACACGTATGTGTGTAATAGGGTTATAGACCCTATTTCCAGATTGAAGGTCAAAGCTACCTCACTTCACTGTTCATATTATATTGGTTTTCCCCAGACACCAAAGAATGGGATAACGGCCCTAAAAAATAATATCCTTTCTCTTTTCCAGCCACCCATAGATTCATCAAACGAATGACAGTTCAAGGTTAAAAAGTCTCAAAGGAACACAAAGGGAATTGCTGCTTTATAGATTTTTTTATCCTTCCTTTTGTATTTAACGGAAATCAAGATGCATTGAAGGGAAACTAATGGACTCGTTTTTTCAGACGATATAACATTGTACCTCCATACATACTCTAGACTTGTCAGACACAAAATTTCATTTAACAGCAGCATTCCATTATATTTTCCGTCAGTGAAAAAAAATTGGAAAAGGAAACTTTGAGCAATATATGTATGTATGTCTGTATAAATTCACTATCTCAATCCCATTTCCAAAGTCAACCCAAAGGAATTACTTTTTTTGGGTCTTCTTTTAAATTGGGAAACCACAAGAAAGCGACATGTGTACAGTTAGCGTCCAAATCCAAATCACTTACATCATAATTGAGTTCATTTGTAGCAAATGGTCAGTTTATATTCTATGAATATTTAAACTGGAGCTAAATTAGATTTTTGTGGAAGACGTAAATACATTTTTCAGATAAAAGATCGAGTCCATTACGTTGATTGCGCTTTGCTAATGGTGGAAAACAATTTCAATGCCAATTTTATACGCTGCCTATCTCGTATGTCTGCGCTTTCAAGGACAAGCAAATAGAAACTGGAAGCGGTAATGCAATATGGTACTCAAAGGCAATTAAATATTTTATTTGAAAGGAAGGAGCTGGCAAATAACTCACTCTTTACTCTTTACACTCACCTAATTCACATGGTATGAATTACCCTGTTAATAGGGCACATTTCATAAATTATTGTTTGAACATTACGCGACAAGGCTGCAAGTCATGGCCGTGTTTTGCCTAAATATGTACACATATACGACGACAAAAGGGTAAAATGCAGGGAAGGCGTTGGAGTGGAATTGCAAAAAAAATAAGATCAAAGCAAACTAACTGTCGTTTACAGACAACGTGATCATACATAAAAGATTTTCTCTTCTTCGTTAGTATCCCCACTCATTGTCAGTTCAACTTTACAAAAAGAATGTTCCACGGAAAAGGATGCACACTATACAACATTATATACAGCGCGTATGAAAGACAAATACTCCTTTCTCCTCGTTTTTGTGCATCACACTATCCTTCTTCTTTGAATCTTTTTTATTCTTTGCACTTTATAACTGAAAGAAAAAAGAAAAGCAAGAAGGGATACAGCAACGTTATTTTTTCTAACATGGTAAGAGTATATATTGGTACCAAAGTGTCTATCCATTTGCATTAGAAAAATCTCGTGTCTGCTCCAATGAGCTTTCATTTTGTCCGATCCTGATATATGGGCAGTGGGTGTGGAAAGAATGGGGGAAAGATAGTTCAACCAAGAGGAACAAAACACTTAAAAATCCTGTACTATTAAACACTTCAACGTCATCATGCTCGAGGCCCCAATAAAAATAAGTAAAGTCGAACAGGGGAAAATTGTCACCATTTATTTCCTCAATCACCTTTTCTTCTTGTTTTCCCATTGCCTTTTATTTAGTGGAAGAAAGGTGTAAATAAAAGTTTTAAGGTGCAAAGCACGAAAACAATTAGGAAGAACAAATTAAGTGCAAATTTAAAAAGTAGGATTCAATGCAGTAGCATTCAGATATAATGACATAATGAGTAATTTTGAAATTACATAGAGTAAATGAAAAAATATCCTATAAACACAAGAGATATGATACAATGGAAAGAATTTTACCGAATGAGCGAGAGTTTCAACGAATCAGAATGAGTTAGTTGCAAGCCACCAGCCAATAATATAGAGCCACCAGCCACATTATTGGCTGGTGGCTTGCAACTAACTCATTCTGATTCGTTGAAACTCTCGCTCATTCGGTTAAATTTTTTCCATTGTGTCATATCTCTTGTGTTTGTAGGATAGTTTTTCATTTACTCTATGTTGAAATTACATACTTTAACTTGTGAGTAATTAATATAAATTCGATACTAAACTAAACGCAATTATATATGTCCATTTCATTATTTGAAGAAAGGTAAAATGTAACTAATTTCCAAATTGCTTATTCGTATATACATAGATGCCTGAATTGAAAAATTAACACTATATAGGACGGTATGTAGTATACACATATATTCATAGAATCTGCTTCAACTTGTTTACTCAATCTCCTGAATGCAAATGAAAAAGTGTTGTGGTTGTTTGGAAAGACACACTGAAGTTGAACCACTCTGCTTTTCAATTTTCAGGAGAAAGCAAAACATTTCTGTGTAGATAGAGGAGCCGCCGCGTGTGCAACAAAATGCCCATTATATGGAGTATAGGATAATGCTATGCAAAAGCAGAAAGTAAGTGGCACTTGAGAAATGAGATTACCATTTGTAATCATGTCCATTATTTTGCATTAAAACACTTTTCTTTTTTCTACATCCGCTTGCTCCTTTCTTTATTCATAATTCTTGTCACTTTCTTTCTATGTATACATACGAACCTTGTCGACCATATACTCGTTTTCTTTTCTATAGCTATACAACAGCATTCAATATTATGCGACAATGTTTAATTTTCCGTACCAATGATTTCCCTTTGAGTCCTTTTTAGTTTTTTCAAGCGCGAAGAAGCGGAAGTGAAAGAAGACAATTAATACCCCAACTTGTGGACAGAAATGTGTAATTAGTTTTTCCTTTAGATTAATCTTGTGGGGGGAATAATTTTCTTCTGAACTAACTGAATCGTTCTTGATACAGTCGAGAATATAAATTTTTCCTCTTCGCATAACGTACATTAGAAGAAACGACCAGACGTCTGCAATAATGATAATCCCACTAAAATGCATTACGGAAGAAATTTTGTGAAAGAAAAAGGAAAGGGGGAAATGGAATTTTCTACTTGGTTGCAATATTTGTAAAAAGAACAAGCACGACACCAAATCGTAGTTTTTCTTTAGACTTTTCTCCTCCATTCTTACACAATATATACAATGTTTCGCAAGGAAAAAAGAGAGAAATGGATACACAATCCCATTATTTTTATTTTTGTGGAGGCTACACACGGCTGTTTATACCCAGTACATTGTTTTGTTTTGTCTACCAACCAGCACCACTGGCATACTTACAAGCCTCACCAAACCACAGCACATCACACACACAGCACGCCATCCCATTCATTTCCACATTCAGAAAAAGAAAGTAAAGATACGAAAAATATAAAGGGAAAAACTCCCACAGCAGCGTCTCTCCATTTCTTAAGGGAAGAGTGAAAGTGAGCGAGTAGTTTTTCTCCAGTTTTTTCTCCTCTTATTTATAGCTCAACACACTGAAGGCCTTTTTCTCCAATAATTCGAAACCCTTATCGCCATAAAACAAGCTGACTCGTGAAGAAAAGAAATAACTATGTGGGTCGCTTGCTGGGGCTGTATTGCTGATTCAGGTTCACAATACAATATTCTTGTTTGTCTTTCATAGAACGCATCAAGGCTGGGTGGTGGTGGCACGGGTTTATCGAGCAACAAAGAAAAGGTGAAGCACAGCAAGCACTCATCCTTTGGTGCGTTGCTGGGATGATGATGATGATGATGATAATACCCATGACCGTATTTTGCAAACAACTCCAAATCCGCAATCATTTTGATGGAAGTACAGAGCTGGAAAATTTCTAACCTCTGGTCATTACTTACCTACCTCCTACATAAAACATAAGCTGGATTGGCTTGATCAACGTGTATTTACGTAGCAGATTTATTACTTTGTATTTCCTCGCATTAATTTCAAGTGGTAGAAGCTGGCCAGCAGCTAATAAACAAGAGTCACTGGAAAGTGGTGGCAGCAGCCATAAACCTTTGTAAATTTATGCGTGTCTTGTGAAATGATGCAGCGAGTGAACCAAACCACCTTCTTTGAAGTCAACGTACCAACATCAACGTTAATATAACATATGAAAGCTATGCATACATGTAAAGTTTTATGAACTCTGTGGATCAGCAAACCAAACCACCAAATCACCGAGAGCAAGAAAACATCATAAGTTACAAAATGCATACATATGTACGTTTTACCAAACCGTCCAATTTCCCTTTCATTTTTGTATTCCATGTAAAATGCATAGAAAGTAGGGGAAGATGATGGAAGAGGATTTTACTCTAAAAGAAGAATAAATTGCGCTCAAAACGTGTCAAGAATCCCATATTATTTAGTAAGATACGAGCTTACACTACTTACATGTAAACTAACAAATTCATACGTACTTACGAATAAAAAAGACACACTCTCCGAATGGAAATGAAAGAAGATATGGAGGCATATATGTAGGCAGAGCAATTTTTCTTCCTCCAGCAATAACCTATTTGTTCTAGTTACTACAAGATTCGCTTCGTCTTCCATAAACTTTATTTTTTGAGCAAGTATAGCACTTTCTCCAACAGATGAATACGTAATGTCAATAATTGTATCAAATGCACATATCTCTTACACATAACTTGTGAAAAAAACTTTTCTCTGCATTCTTTTTTCCTACTTTCTTAAAACATGCCAAACCACACAAGAAGTGGTAGTATTCAAGGAACATGGAGAAATAGATCTAATGCAAAATTTATCCGTGATCGATTTTTCTCTTTTTTCTCCTGCCTTCCAACTTGATCCATCCATATATCCATTTTGTTGGAGTGCTTAACCCACAAAGCATCTTGGATTGCTTGGGTGTTTGAAGTACAAGATGGAAGCTCAACAAGACGAGGAGAGAAAGTTGAGTTCAGTGTAGCAACATGAAATGATTGCATTTTTTCTTCAAGAGAGAGAGTCTTACACAAGATGAGGAATAGGTACATTGATCACCACAAAAAAAGACAGAGATAGAAGAGAAAAGTAGAAGAATGATATAATACAATTTGGACTATTTTTTGTTACTTTGCTCCAGTAGTTGTAGATTGAGTAAACCCATATATCACAAAGTGTGGTGGTAATAAAATATATAGTGCAATGGAATTCTCTAGCAGCATGTAAATTTAATTCACAAATATGTGGATATTAAGTTAGTATTCTATACGATTTAAATTTCTTTCATTGGGCATGCTTGTTTGCCCTGATGTAATATATATATATATATATGTGGCCATATTTAAGAGTTTTACAAGTACGCATCCACGCCAAACCATGTCAGATTTGTCTGTGGATTCCACTTTCCATTTGCTTTCCCTTTCCATCCTTTCACATCCAGAGAAATGTCTGAACTTGGAGCCAAAATGGGATGTTACATATGAGCATAACTCATTATATACAAAAATCTACATTTTGGGCTAATGTTCTAAAGCTTAAATTTATGTTAGATAGAATAGACCCAGTAAAAAACTATGATTATTTTCTCAAGTGCTGGAAAGTATTAAGACAGAAAGAAGAAAAAAAGACATGTGTCAGTTCAAGAGATAGAATGTAGAATGAGGGATTTTCTCCAACACGAAGAAGGCCATTCCATTTTAAGCAATGAGTATGTGTATATTATGTATGCTCTTAAAATTCAACTGGAAATGGAGGTTTTTATGTACGTACAAAGACTTGAAATTATAAACCGAATAAGATAGAAAGTAAAAGTGTATGGGCACAGCAGTTCAATAAATTAAGGGTGACGTCCTGTCTGAAAAGAGGAGAGTGTGTGTTGTACAAAATGTTTTTCTGACTAGATAATGATAATCACTATTTACGACCATTGCCAAGCTGTAGTGGTGGTGGTGGTGGAATGGTGATGTTATGTTGGTGTGGTAAAAGCCCATGATGGTGATGATGATGATGATGACGAATGAAAAACAATCTCGAGACTCCTCTGCTGCCTGACGAATTTATCCGACGACTAGGCACGTCTCACCATCATCATTTCCATTTCCGCAGTAAAACTTGGTTTGAATGTGTCTTTTTTTTGCATTTCGTTCGCAAACTTGTAAATTCACGAGAGTACTATGCTCCAGCCATCCATCCCACTTTTGTTTCCACTTTCCACCATGTTTGTAACCTACTTATTGTAGGATTTGCATTAAAAAGTTTGTTGTTGAACTGGGAGAGAGAATTTGCGAAATTTATAAAGGAACAAACAGGATGGCATGTCATCCTCATTCATTTTGTGAAAGAGAAAGAAAAGCTCTGTAATTTAGTGCGTGCACGTTTTCCAACGTGGTTTGCAACATATCAGAGCATTTTAGGCCAACTGCTGCAATGCACCCCTCCTGTTGGATAGCTGTACTTCAAAACTTAATCGTGTCTACAATGTTGAATGTTTATGGGAGAACGTTTTCAGTATAAGACAATGACAATGATGCCATTCCTCATCTATTCATTTATTATTGCAATATATTTTACAGTTATCATCACACCAACCCAACCAAAAGTCCTTAACGGTTTTGGAAGGAAGGAGAGAGAGAGAGAGAGAGAGAGGAAGGGAAAGTTCTTTTTAGTGAAAATTTAGTGTAATGAATGCAGAACACGAGACGAAAGAGTTGCTTTCTCTTTATAAATTGGTATACGCGCGCTGATTACTCGACAAGCTAGAAAGAGTAGGTGGAATGTAGGCTTTAATCTGAGTCCTTTGTTTCAGGCAGAAAAGACTTGAGAAGCAAGCACGCACCGAATTATCGTCCTCATGTAATATCCCTTCAAGCATGGTTACGTTTACTCAGACTCAGAGAGAGCCTAGCTGGAAGGCAATAACGGAGAAGGAGGATAAAGTACGCAGATAAAAGCTCAAGTCCTTTATTGTACACGACACGACCTAGCTCGCATTGGTTAGTTAGAACGCTGAAGAAAGGAGCATGACTCGATGCTTTTAATGGGTTTCTATTTAGTATATAAGATACTCTGTATAATTTTATGGCGGGATGGATACATACATAGATGTATACTTTATGCAAAACGTACCATTTTCCAAGCCAGTTAAGTCTGGAGCAGGCTGGCTTTGGTGGCTCGGCAGAGCTTCAAAGGAACCTGATCTGAAGTTTTAAATAGGAAAGAGGAGCTTGGTAGCAGTTCCAGAAGATTGTTCCACATATTTCGAGATTAAGGTAGGTAGGTAACATTCAACCCGTTTATTCAAAGTATGGGAAGGTGGTGACACTCAAAACTTTGTTAGGAGTTACTGCCAACGCCAACCAACTTACGTCTGTCGGCTACAGGAGAAATATGCATATAGGTACTTAACCATTATACAAGAAATGATTGCTCCAAAAGTTCTCTCTTGTAAATTGTGTGAAATTAATGCGGAGACGGTATACTATAAACCTATACAAAACCAGCTTTAGGCCTTCGTCTTGGCCAAAAGTAGAGGAGGTAGGTGGAGGAGTAAAATTTGTTGCAAAGTGGAAAAGCTCCAAAAGCAAAAACTTGAGAGAGGCATTTCATGACAAACAACAGGAGTGTCGTTTGGAATACCAAATGAATGGTGAAACAGCAAAAGAGCGAGCATTTGCCTTGTATTCCTTATAACAAAGATGTGCATACATTTAGAGTAGTTGTGAAAAAAGAAGCAAAGAGAGAAAGTTATATCGAGACGACTCATAATAATTTTGCTGGTAGAGGTGAGTTTGCCACAACTGGCGGTGGTGGAGACACAGGTTTTTATGGTATGTGTAGGATTCCTGTGGCTTGGCAAGAGAAGTTGAGAGAGAGACAGAGAAACAAGAAGCAAGTCCCGCATCACTACTGGTTTGTCAACTCAAACTAAAAACTCAGACCAGACCCAACCAAACTGGCTGAATTTTGTGTCCAGTTTTACAAAAGTAGTGGGAGGACACACATTGTTCTGGTTACGCATTGGTGAACCTATATAGAGTCTATCTACTGACGGAGGTGAAATAAATTTTTTAAAAAACTACTGTTTTCCAATTTCTTGCGTAGAATGCTGCGACATGGCAATGGTTGTTCAATTATGTATCAGATGTGGGTGAACGACATGTACTATTCTTTCACATTTGTGTCACTAATTTAGATAAATAGCCTGAAAGACAAAGAGAAAACTGCACATTCCTTTTTATTCTTTTTGTAGGTAACATTACGATCATGGAACTTGTAGTAGTATTTACAGGTTCTGCTTGGAAAATTGGGCTCTCTCAGCTATACTACCTAAGTGAGTACGTTTAGTAAGCTTTGATAATTGGGGAATGTTTCAGGCAAGGAAAAGCGTAACACTTTCAATACACATACCATTTGTATTGGAGGAGGGGAAACATGAAAGAGTCATTAAAAACCAATATATTTTGCAAAATCCATTGGAATCATACAAAAGAGTAATCACTCTGCACTCTTTGTGGCTTCTACTTTTGTTTAAAAAGCATGAATGCTTTGATTTTGACGATGCCATTGTATTTAAAGAATATGCTGTGACATTTATCTTGTTATATTGAGATAAATGTATGCAAATGGATTTATGGGGGATAGATGGATGGGATTTCCCAGTGCTTAAAGGAATAATGATGATGATACGATGACTGCCCAAACAGGAAAATGATAAGGGCGGTGGCTCCCAAACCAGAGAAATGGCCAATTTAAAAGGCATTATCGGTGTAGATTTGCATATGAAAGGTGTCGGTCGGTGGGAGAGGTAGAGAAGTAAATCCATGGAATAAAATGGGGCTGGTGTTTACTTACATTTTGTCTATAAAGTGAAGGGTAATCAATATAAATAGTGGGATAGAATAGGGTTTTTCTAATTTCCCCATTGACTCACTCAAATGGTCCGTTGCAGCTGTAAAACTTGATTGCCTCTGAAGAGGAGGTGGAAAGAATGGGGAACCAGGCAGACACGCTCATTCCCAAATCATTTCATTGATTTAAATGTCCACAATTTTATTTGACTAGCAGCAATTATATATTTGTACACTCCAAAACCATCAAAACTATAACCGACCATCCATCCCACTAAGCGCATAAAAGTATAGATGAAATTGATTTTTAAAATGTAATTGGAACTTGTACACTACTATACTTTCTTTCATACTTTGACTAAACATGTCAGGGAAAGGATGTTGCTGAGTAAAAGGACGGAAAATCGTTTACTAACACGACAGGAGACAAGTAAGAGCAGACACAAAGTTGGACTTGGACATATCTCACTAAAGTTTTTAGACTTGGCCTGTCTGTAATCTGAAGGCTTAAGCATGTAACATGTACATTTAGCAGGGTACGTCACTTGCTCACTACACCATAAAAATGCAATACAATACAATCTCCAATATATGCTTGTGTAGTAAGTAGCAGTAGTAGTGTGCTACATCAACATCGCATCTTAAGAAAAAGATAATATTTAGGTATAATACCATGTTTCATGTTCTCCCATAAGTTCTATAAGCCTTTTTTATGTCCATGATACCCAACTGACACAAATACATAAATATTGACATGGTTAGGGAAAAAGGTATGGCTGGAGTGTTGCTGGTGTTGTGTGATATGTTACTCATACAATATTGAGATTACTGCAGTGAAAGGAAATAAAGCATTATGAGTTCAGTAGAGCACCTTTTGGGAAGGGGCGATGCGATGTTGATACTGTACGTATCACTATACATTTCCTTTTGTGCCATTTTCTTTTCATCGGAGATGAGATGTTGCTACTGGGAGAATTTTATATGAAAAGGAAAACCAACCACCATGTACCAGGTTATTCACCCAACTTTGCTCCCTGCCCTTCTTTTTGACTTTTTGACTTTGGTCGTTGAACGTGAAATGAAAGAACGGTGGTATCAAAACCTAAGATAATAAAATGTATAGTTGAAAATGATAAAGTTGATTGTACAAAAGGCAAAAAAATTGGTGTTTTCAAGGTCATATCATCATCGTCACCTTATCATTATATCTTGAAGCACAAAACAATATAACACACTTGACATTTTTCGGGTAAATAATCCTAGTGAAATGGTAGAAACAATGAATTTTTGTTGTTGATTTTGTATCAATTTTGATACACTTGCCACACTGCTTTCACAGTTCAATTGGCTTTGAAACTCATTCATTGCAAAAAAATGTAGCCTACTTTTCCCCAGTAGAGTGGAAGCAATTCTGTAGCGAAAATAAAAAAACACGATAAAAAGGATACAGCAGCAATAGCACAAGCTCAATGGTTGGGTGCATACTTTTCCTTCCATTTACGATCCAACGATTCAACACAAAAGAAAAGACGTCCAGTCCAGCAAGACAAGAGAGAAGGGAGATGTTATATTCTCTTGAGATAAGTCTTTCAGATTTTTTCTCTCCTTCTTTCTTTCCCCCAGATGTGGATTTATACTAAAACTGAACAACAAGAGCAGAGCTCTGAGCTCCTGTATAAAAATTCTCTATATATATTTCAATGCAATTTCACAAAGTACTTGCTTGCTGCTTTTTTACAACCGAGCCAGCAACCAAACCACACATTTTCCATCTTCTTCTTTTGTTGTGTTCGTTCGTAGTTTTTTTTTGGTACGTACGTGCTCCCTCCATTTTATTCTCCATTCCATTATTAGTCCCACTAAAGGAAAGGGAATGCAAGTGAAAAAAATATCAAAAGCAGCAGTGAAGAAAGTACTACAAACTAGAGAGGAAAGGAGAGGCATCATCTCACTCTTTCTCTCTGAAAAAAATACTAGGAACGCCTGAAGGGAACGGTTCGCTTCGCTAGTTAGGTAGCTCACTTCCACTTTACATGTTCTGTAGAAAAGCACGTTATGCGGATGAGGAAGAATACATATATAGAGAAAAATGAGCAAGTATGTCAGCATATAAAGGAATGGCGTCTCTGGATGAGAGTGAAAGTGTAGATTCAAGAAGGACATTAGCTGACACAAAAGTATACATCCCTTGTTCTTCTTTTCTTCCCCAAAAAATACACAAAAGAGATGCAAGATGACTCCTCTAAAAATTGTATTATACAGAAAAACAGCAAAGCATGCAATAGCAACGCCAGCAGCTTGCATGAATACAGTAAGGCTTTTTTTTGCTGATCGTGCCATTATTGTGGTTCCAGTAGCCTCGTTTTTGTCAGGGTACTACTACTATCTGTTCCGTACTCTACGGAAGAGTTTTTGTGCTTGGAGATCGAGATGTAAGGTTTTTTTTCCTCCTCTGTTCCCCTTTTTGCACGTTCCAACGACCCAAATTTCATGTAGTGACTTGCTTAAGCTTAAAAACAATATCATGATGAGGCTAAGCCCGTCTTGAGTTAGCTTTAAAGCATCACTTTCACAACTCTTTTGACGCGGCTTAAATAGGGGGACTTAAGAGAAACAAGAGGAGAGAAAGTGTATCCTCATCTTCATCATCATTATCGAAACGTAGAAGAGAGGGACGACGGGAAGGAGAGAGAGAAAAGGAAGAGATGCAAGAAAGTCATTAAGTGTTGCTGGAATGAAGCTAAGTAAGTTTTTAGAGGATTAGCAAGTTGGCCTTCCCTCAGCTTAGAATATTGGCTACCAAACTTTTCTTGGCAAAAAAGTGCAGTTTTCAGCCAAAACGGAGCAGCTGCGACTGAATGGGTTTCATATATGTACGAAAGTTGGTATTGGAATTGGAATATCTGTATTATAACAGTCAATTTTGCAAAAAAAAAAAACTTTCTTTCACTTTGGCATCGTTTGCTAGACTGAGATGGTATATGGATGCTGGTACATATTTATTCAGTATTATATATGCTTTTCCAGTTTCCAAACTCATTTTCTTCTCATTCTTTGCGAATTTTCCTCTCAACAATAGGAAAGGCGTAAGGAGAACAAATAGTCCAGTGTAGTGAAAGAACTAAATAAGTAAGCTAAGGAATTTTTTCGATCTAATACGTATTTGTATTTGTATTTTATATAATATAATAGTGTACCCAACCAAAGTTGCTTTTCGTCTTATTTAGAACGTAGAACTTGTCCCTACAAAAACGAAAATAACAATAGTTTCAGTTCCAAGAATGAAATCATTCGCTGCAGACAGACTTCAATTGGGCCAATTGCTAATCCTACCAACCATCTATAAAAAAATAGTCGTTGAAATTGAAAAACTGAGAGAAACAAACTCTAAACAAGAAAAAATGGGGCCTTTGTAATATGTTCTCGCAAATTCTAATACGTTTCGTTTTTATCATATCTTAGCCCCAGTGTTTTGTGTATCCACTACAATAAGCAATTTTCAGTTTATCGTATTTGTATAAGGAGTCGATTCCGATAAAATTGTATTTCAAAGTCAATTTGTGCACATTTAATTGCACTCCTTTGTCTAGTTCTCTTTGCTACTTTTTAATTAAAACTCTATTTAATTGTCATTCAATACTTATTGCTAGCTATAACGTGAATGTACATAATTAACTGCGAAACATTTTTAGATTTTTTTTAGCAAAATTGTCATTAGAAGACGAGCTGTTCCAATTCAACTTACATTCCTATTGATGGTAGCTCAAAATATATACTTACTTTCTTTTACTTAGAGGCTGTAATGAATTTTTAAAACGAAATTTGATAGCATTGGCATTATTATCACAATCTTATTTCACTTAAGCCATTAAGCGGCTTACTTTATCGAAGCAATAATGACAGCTCGTCCAATGTTCAGTTATTTTGTCATTTCAAATTGAAACATCTCAGTATACATAATATGATAGTATAAGTCTCTTACAAAAATTTAGGAATTATAAGGGCTTTCTCGATTCAATATCAATGTGTTCTTGGTTATGTATAGATCCACAAAAAACGTTTGGACATGCGTTTCCAGCAATGAATAAACTAGAATCGTTTCTAGATGAATACTACTTACTTTCTTACGATGCCTCAGAGTTTTTCTTACATTGTTAAAAAAGTGACATGATTGCCTACATCCTCATTTTATTTTCAAGGTGATGTTCATCAATCTCTTCCTCACTGACAAAGTTGTCGATGTGGAGTTGTGAAAGAAATGAGTGGCAAGCAAGCAGAAATAGAACCGTTTATATGCACCTACCTCTAAAGCACCACCAACCCGAGTAAAGAAGTAACTAAAAACTATATTCCTTCCAGCTAAGTTACGTACGTGATGTGTCAAAGCGAAATGCTTTAGAAGCGCTCAAAGTCGTTAAGCTATCATGTCAACTTGCCAGACGTAAAGTACCTGATACGCTTCTCAATATATGAGTGTGACAGACAAGGGTTCATATCCTTCACTTTCCTATGTAGGTACTTAAGCACTTTCTATTAGGCTCGTGTGTTTTTGTTCCGCATTTATCCTGTGCACTATAATATTGTGGCATGATATGGCGGCACGACAAGGCAAAACATTTTTGAAGCGATGATGATGATGAAAGAATAAATGCACAAACTCGTTTCCGTTTTTTGAGGGTTATCTCACTCAAGAGGCTTAATGACCATATATGCATGCTTATAAATTGATTTCTATATAAGAAACGGAGGCTTGCATGTAACCAAAACCCCTGTTATGTACGTTATATATCGTAATATGTAAAGCCAGAAGGCACATAGTAATTTATATAAGTAAACGAATATTATACGCTAGACGCGTAATTATATTCGCAATGCAAGTTGACAGCTTATCAATGCATCCAAAGTACTTAATGTACTGTAATGTATATCCTTCTTCACAATATTTATACATTCATTCTTGCATCCATCCCATAATGTGTGTAGTTGAGTTGGTTCTGGTTCCATAAAAACAGAAAAAACATACCAAATGAAATATGTTGTATTCATATCATGTTTTCTCTTTCATTTCTCTTTTCTTCCACGTGGAGAGAAAACAAACGAGTAACCAAAACCTGATAGTTGCATGCTATTTGCCATTGTCGATATACCATAAGCATTGCACCAACCATTACTTGAAGAAAAAAAACTGTTTCTAGTTGTTCCGCTTGCCTTGGCTCACATTGGTTGGATTGGAGGAAGGAACGGAAGCCGACGTCGTGCTAATGGATCTCAATATTACAAGGGCAAAAGCAATACAAAGAAGGAGAAAGAGAGCGAGCAAGTTATCAGTAGTAATAGTGCCAACCATCTACTATTATTTCTCTTTTGGAGAAAGTGCTAAAGCAAAGCCAGCTCACAACATAACACAAACAAAACAAAAAAAACATGGTGCCACTGCGACAAAAAATGGCAATCTTAAGTTTAGGTTCGTTTCCTTTGCTCGTTCGTTCGACTACACAAGCAAAATATGGTTTTTCTGTCTGCAATCTACATATCATACTTAAATACGTATATTTAAGGGTCATTTACTCCCTCTCTCTCTTTCTCAGAAAACTTTTTTTTTCACATTGATACCACAATACACAGACCAAACACAAGCTTTTCTTTCTTCTTGAGTGAAAGCTATCCAACCAATTCAGAGAAAAATACGTTTAAAGCTTTTCTCCAACTCAAATAAACATTTAGAATAACGCGTATCACAACTGCTGGCTGGTCTATTTAAGACTTGTGAGCTACGGCACACGCATCGTGTTATTATTTCAATCTTGTGTATTTCCACGTTATTTTGGTGAATAGACGGACGGAAATGCGAGAGTCCAAAAGTTTTTTTTCTTTTCAAAAGACTTTGTTGTGTTTTGTAGGGAAAAAACAATTTGACAAGATTTTTATCAATCTGGCATGGTGTATTATTGTAATGTACATAGACGGGGGCTAACTTTTTTCTCTCTTCATTTTTGCTTGATATGCAAAAGAATGCTATGTAATTGCAGTAGGAAAATTACCATATGGCTCCTAAACCAATTGCATTTGGGTGGTGGGTACTATAAGCATGGTAATGCTAAGAGTTAAGACAATATAAGATTGTAAACTTTTATTTTTTCCTGTTTGACTGAATTTGAATTTTGTATAATGAACGGAAATCTTATACACATACAAAAAATGTGAACATATTGTTCCTTTCTCTTTTTTTCCATGTTATGGTTGGTGAGGATTTTTAGTGCATTTTTGAAAATTATGTAAGAACTGAAACTAAAAATTGTCAAACATATTTTCAGCGGCTGAACATGTTTGTAATGTAAATCGGCGCTGAAAATTGTATTAGTCGTATAATATTATAAGTTCAAAAGTTGTAAAAACGCTTGCAAAAAAAACTATACTAAAAGTTACCTGAACTGTTTTATGTGAATGCATCACATGAATACAAAAATCCTTTCTCCTTTTTTCTAAAGTAAAAACTTGAGAGCATGTATATACATTATGTCAATTCAATTCAACCCTCGGAGGCTTTTTATTAGATTATCATCTTGTAAAATGGGTCAAAGGTGAAGAAAGTAATAAAAAATCACGCGAGATCAACATTTCGTATTACAAAGTAATACAGAGATAATGCCTCCATTTCGTAACACACACGCTTGTACTTTTTTCAGCAAATGTATTATGTACCTATCCAAAATAAACTGGCTTCTATATATATGAAACGGAGTAAAGTATGCCACTTCCTCCCACCTACCTTCACACGAGCGCCCAAAAAACTACAGTATCGTTTTCATTCCATGACGGGTGAAAGTTTTTGCCGCAACGCAGTAAGTCATATTATATATTGTTATTGTAAAGTATTTTGTTGAAATTAGCAAATAAAACCCATTTTTTCACTTTGCTCTTAACTATAACATCCACACTAAATAAAGTGAAATGAGCAAAATTCCATTCAAAAAAGGGTGAGGAAATAAATGAATGCAATCGTAAACAAAATTATTAAGCATACACGTATACTACATACATACCTATATATAACACAACAATGTAAATAGTTATGTTGTTATGAGGTCCACTCGCCCACATTCCATTCCGTCATCATTACATTATGACTAGCAAATTTAATGTAATATAAGAAAGAGGAGCTTGTCCCAGTAACCTCTCCATTTTGTGTTGATAGGATCATGCCAAAAACTCTTGTTTTTTTTACATTTGCATACGTGGAACCCAAAACCGGCTTTTGGTTTTTAGCATGAAAAACTGTTTGCCAACTCAATAATACCCTATAGCTTATATAGATTGCTACCCACCAACTTTAACTCAACCTGAACTGAGTATATTAGGTTCTTTGAAATAAAAATACGTTTGTTGTGTTGTTGTGTGTACCTTGTTTCAAACAATCAAAGCAGCAGTTGTGAGCGGTAATGGCAGAGCACAACATTTTCAATTAGAATTACTATGATTATAGCTTTCCCCTCCCCTTTACTCCTGACTCATTCCTCTATTTTCCTTAATTTCATTCACGTGAAAAGAAAACAGAAAGCTTTTTTTTTTGCTGTGTAGTCACCCAACCAAAGCTTATACACACAAGTTTTAGGTTTTAGGGAGATTGAATCGTGCAAAGAGAGGATGGATACAGGTAGGCATTTGAAGAATGGTAAATGTGGGAAGGAAATGCATGCAATCATAAGGAAAAGGAACAGGTCAGCAAAGTTACAAGGAAAAACTGAAAAGGTGATTTTCTCAAGTGCCTATGCATACGGAAAACACACGCCATCGCATCGCAATGAAATAACAGAGCTCGATATGTCCACGTCATTCCGTACCATTTGCGTTACTTTGTCTTACTGCCAGTTCTAGACTTACTAAGAAAAGAATAACATTTGCCGACACGAAATAAGTAGATGGGCAAGTCGTAAGTCCTATCGCTTTTCAAACAGTATCCAAAATCCAAGTGAAAGTCTACCTATAGAAAAAGACGAGAGAAACTTTTTTTTTACCACTACGTTCACTGCGTTGTTTTTTCTTGCAAACCAATAGAAATATTCTACTTGAAAGAATAGCCTTGCCTGCTGAAAATGGTTATGTTATAGAACTTCATGGGACGATAAACCCATAGCATTATTATACCAAAATCCCCGCAGTCTGCAATAGGAAGCTCGGCTAAAACTTCAAATCTCTCTGCATCATATCATATTATGCATTTCTTTATGCTCATCCAAAATATTATGCAAAGATTTGGAGGATCATGCAGTACAGTATCAGTATAGGATCCAGGAATTAGATTGGAGTTTGCCCGTCGTCACGCACAAACTCCAACCTTTATATAAGGTTTTTCCTTCTGGAAGTGAATGCGAGCTATAGCATGAGTGGATTGGATTATGTACGTGAAGTGGAGAGTGGAATGAGTGCGTAAAAAAATTGTGCCTGTGCCGGTCCACTTGCTATTTTGGTCAGACCAGACACCCGTCTTTTCTCTTTATCCCTGATACATATGCAAACTTGATCTTGTAGCATTTTTCATCCTAAAATCCTCCAAGAAACTATGCATGTGCTTCTAACGTTCCCCCAGGCAGAGATAGCTATAACTGTTTCTCCCCCTTTTGGAAACCATAAAATCCGTCAGGGATTTTAGGCCACCCACACACATTCATTCATCCGAAAATTCAAATCTCATTTCCATAAAGTGGAATGCATTTAAGTATCCCCATCCACCAAGCTATTAATTTGGTGTATGCAAAAATGGGTGAATGGCAACAATAAAATGAAAAACAAAATGAACATAAAGGTAAAGTATCTGAAATGGAAAGACTGTAAATGCAATGCAATGTAAACAAAAAAGCGGCTGCAATATATGCAATATAACGCTGATTACTGTCAGTCAGGAGTAAACAGTTAAAAATTCATTTCACCAGACCAATAAAAGGAACCAGCGTGGGTGGGCATTGATCATGATCTGTCTATAACATGTTGCACTTAAAACTTTCACCGGCAAAGCAATCGTTCGACGATGTACATGTACAGTAAAAACTTCAACGCAGCATGCATCACCTGGATCCTGACTTTATTTCTTGATTAAAATCACAAGAGAGTTTAAATCCCTTACTTGTATTTGGTCACGCTCCTTTTCATAAAGCCAAATAATCCCAAGGGCACTTTATTTATGAGGCAATAAAACTGTCTCGGAAATATGTTTTATCTCCATCAACTCTAAGCGTGGGTGTTTGTACTTTGAATGTAATCTCTATAATATGTCGAGTTTGCAATAAAATTCTGTTTTTTATATATATTTTTTTAAAGTGTAATTGTGAGTGACGGACTAGTGAAAATAAATACCTTGTTATTTTTCGCAAAAAACACAAGCTCTGTTATGTATGTCCGCTCAAAAAACTAATTAAAAGTCTGGCTAAGCCGACGACACGACCCACATACCTACTTGTGCTTTCATGCATGTGGGTTTGGTTTTAGTTATTCACTGCATACAAATATGTGCGATGGGAAAAACTAGCCAGGAAAATTGATAGAAGGCTATAATATATAAGCTGTCCAGTGAAAATACAATTTCCTAGAGGCAGTAGAGGCAAAGCAACAAATTGGAGAAACAGCTGCAGAAAATTGAAATTGGCCCATTTAGTCTGTTGCTATTAGGAAACGGGTAAATGTAGCGATATGACTTGACACAAGAGATTATTTCCCACCAATGGAGCTACATGTACGCCTTTCTCTATACCGCAGTGCACAACAACAATAATGAAAGAGTTGGAAAGTTTTTAAGCCATTTTGGCAAGGGAGGAGATTACATTTGCCATTTGCTATCACATTACATCACAAAATCGAACTGCATACATGTACTTATGAAGGACACGCGGATACATTTTCTTTGGATGGGATTGTGTTACGAAATTGCTTTCCTTTTCTCTTCCAAATCCAAGCTAGTCACGTCACAGAAAAACACAGGTGCGAAATAAGCAAAAGGGAGTAGCCCTGCTGCCTACTACTAGCCCTCCTGTATATCCTTTGCCGTCACACATGTGGGATAGATTTAATACCACGGTCAACGTGACTGGAATTGTGAAAGCCAAAGTCATTTCTTAATGCGTTTGCAAGAAAGTGTAAGCAAGAAACTCATATAAACTCCTCCATCTTAACTATTCGTCTTCCTACTAAAGGAATATACTTGTCCTTCTTCGTGACAGCTTTTGATTCATCCATCCACTCATCCATGAGCATTTATTGAGGAAAGTACTATATGCGTATATAGTATATATTATAGTAAAAAGCCTCAGCTTGAAAGGGAAAGCTTTACCTCAACCGTTCCATATATTGTGCATTTATACCAATATGCTGGAGATATATAAAATATATAATGCTCCTTTTATATTTATACGGTGCTGATGAAATGAAAGTTAAACTTAAAGTGCATATAAAAAGGAAAACTGGAACATGGGACCACCATGAACGATCGAGCATCAATTCCATCGAATCAGCAAACGTATACCGTAAGGTACATCAAATGGTACATAAAACCTGCCGGAAGAAGGAAAATGTAAATATCTACCTACATGCGAGATACAAGCCATGACATTTGTATCTTCTGGAGAAATTGGCTGGATGCACGATTGAGTACACACTTCTCATCATCTCAGTCTTACATCTCTCAAACGTCCGTACAACTTACAGCAGCACATCTGAGCACCATACAAAAAAGGAATAATGTTTGAAAGCGGATATATATATTGACACTGGCATGTTCCTCGTATAATTTCTTGCTTGTGTGCATTTTATTTCCTGCAATGAATTTCTTACTGCGAGAAAAATTGGATTTTTACCTCATTCTGGAGGAATAAATTATATTATCGGGGGAGGATTATGGCCCTTTGAAAACTGTATTTCCGGAGCCAATTACCGTGAAAATAAAGAACTTATTTTTTATATATTATATTTGTTTATCCTCTTTGTCAAGGCTTTGACTTCAACCATTATTTTGTTTATCCATCTTAGAAAAGCAGGGGGATGAAATATTGGAAGAGATGAGATACGTGTATTAATACTTATGTAGTTACGATTCATAAAACTTGATAGTCTTGTTGTTTTTTCTCTGGTCTCGGTATGTATCTATCTATCTATTTCAATACTTTTGTAATCATTTGACAGAGACAAATTTCCAATTTTAAACTTTTGTATTCATAAATTTTCCCCAAGATGGTTTGGAACTGAAGATGACTAACATGAGTCACTATAATACCAAATGTATTCCGTATTTTGTGAATAAATTGACTTGAAAAAGAAGAAAGGGGAAACGCAAATGTTATCTTTTTGTATAGTTGTGTGTAAGATTCAATACATGAAAATCATTCTTCAATCATCCATCCGTGTTTTTTGTTTTGTTTTAGTTCACTCCACTCCTCTCAATAGGAAACTGCCGTAGAAAATTCTTGGAAAATTGGACTGATTCTCATCGTCAAACAAAAAAAAGTCAAGTACAGCATGGCACGGGACTTCTTATTTTCTTTCAGTTTCTCGTTCAAGTTTCACTTGGGCAAAGACAAGAAATAGCTCACAGCTTATTTTTCTTCCTTTTTTGTAATAATCAGCTAGCACAGTTGGGATTGCTTCTGTTTCTTGAAAAGCAAACATTTTCTCCCGAGTTGAAGAATTTCTTATAAAAATAGGAAAAACAAGGCTTGGTAGAAAAACACAAGCTATTTCATGCCCGACTCAATCCACCTTTCTTAAATCATTTTGAAGAAAAAAAGACAGACTGAATTTTTCTGCGAGGAAGGAATGGCATGGTACACTCAATTTAACAGAGATATTCAAAACTTGAAAAGTTTCATTTCAATAACATGCTCAGAACATGTGTATATATAGTAGTAGAAGCAGAAAAAACATGTGCTCTCCTTCCACATCAATTCATCATCATTTGCCAATTTTTCCAACCAAAAAAAGAACTTGGAAAAAGTTGGCCAGGCTCACAAATATCTTTATCTTGATTTTGTTTCAAGCGCAAAATGATGAAGAAGAGATGACGAATGTGCAAAAGAGCATTTTACCAAAGAGTTCATGCATTAGTTACTTTTACTGACAGATCAGAAAGGAACTCTCAGAGATATGAGCTGGCGCACTCAACTCTCAGAATTTCATTTCAAAAAGATGAGTAGGAAATGAGTGACAAGACTCACCTGCATATCCGACTAAAGAACACACGTTATCTGGAGTTTCGATCCTTTTGCTCTTTGATGATCTCAATCTTGTTGTTTATTTATATACCACATGTAAAATAACTTTACGTTCCACAAACCACATTTATCTGTTTGCTAAATGGAATAGAAGCACTTTGATCTGATATGATATGTATGATGTGCTCATTTATCTATACTGATTTAGGTTGAACATGAACTTGCCAGATTCAATATGGTTGTGAGATCGCTTCGCATGGCAAATCCCATCTCAACCGACATTTATCTTTCTGGCGAATCTTTGGCACATTTCATCATGAACCTTCAATGCAAAGCTACGGTGGAGTCGTTTTGATGGTGCTCCTGTTTGTGCCTCAACAATAATAAAAGGACATGGCAAAGTGGATTTCGAAACGTACTTGCAATTTGCTCAAACCTAACCTACTCATGCTATTTTACATAAATATAGGTATATACATCTTATATATATAGATACTTTTAGGCATCTATACAAGACTTTATATAATTATATCGATTAAGATCTTGCTCTTGCCCTTGTGCTCTTGCTTTCCTTAATGAAAATCCCTTTGCCTTGTCTCTCTAAATTTATTCATGTGCTTGGGCTCCACCCTGCTTTCTTCAGCTGTAAAGAAATAACAAATATATAAGTTGTTCCTTTTGAAGTTCTCTCTTTTCACTCAGAGCACTGAGTTGCTAACAGACAAGAGGAGAAGGCTTCATGTCCCATGGCACAACCTTTCAGTCTCTTTTAATCGAATTGTGTAATGGCATACCAGCTTAAATTATGTATGTATCTACATATATAGGAGTGAGTGTAATGTAATACATATATTATACGTGTTTAAACAGAAGTATTAATAAGAAAGCTACACAAGAAGGGATGGAAATGGAATCACACAATTTTTCTCATGCTCAATTCCCATTCGCATTTCCTTCCCAGCCCAAAGGAGAAAACACACGAAGAAACGTTTCAGTTATGGAAAAATGGTTTGTAATTTACTTTCCAGAACACAATTTTTTTTACCCCTTCGAATCCTTTAGCGTGTAGTCTTTAGATGCAAATAAACATGTTTGCTAATAACATCGCAAACATATGGTAATAATTTTCTCTCTCTGTTTGCATGCAAAACAAAATATGCAAAGAAATTCAATACTTATTTTTTTGGTTTTGCCATGTCATACACACATCACATCCCTCCATATATGAAAGTTATGTGCTCGTGATATGAACAAATAGAAACGTTTCATTTCAAATGTGTTTGCAATATGTTGTGTAATTCCATGCAAATATGTACATATTCCCGAGTACAACTCAGACTTTCAAGGCAACTTTGAGCATGTGCTTTTTTACAGTAGGTAAATTAGCTTTTGTTTTTTCTTTGTGATGTGATGATGATGCTATGAGAAAGTTTTTTGTACTTGACTTTTTCCTTCTCATTTCCATCGTTTAGCTCTTGAGATTTTTAATAAAGATAAACTCCAAGTTGAAGAGGAGGAGCTGGCCCACTTTATTTGTCAGTCTTTCATTACGACAAAATATTTATTAATTTTTGTTGCTGTTTACTACTACTACAGCCTTCCTTATGCTTTTATGAGGACGTTGAGGACACTGTTCTTGTAATTGCCAATTGCGTGTGCATTATAACCATAAAAGCGAATTGAGTCTGAGAAAAAGTTGATTTGTTTTAATCATCGTTGCATTTAGATCGCTTATCTGTTCGTGACGATCTTCAGCACGATAAGAATGAAATTAATATTTGATGATTAGCTGGCTCTATATAGCTATTGTTTTGATCTAAAAATGTTTCAATTGGTTTTGTTCTATGTATGTATATTTCCCATTCTTTTTATCTCGGCGGATATGAAACTTGTTGTGGATTGACATTTAAATTAACTTTTGGCATGTCTTTTAAATTTAAAATAGAAAAATCATGAATTTAAACTAGGCATGATGAGGATAGCCCAAGGTTTTCCAAAAAGAAATCAGCAGGTACAAAATTTAATAAAAGGTTACAAACTTTTTTGAAGCCTGTTGTTAGCATATTTTATTACATTTTCTTGAGAAATGCATGCGAGCGGTCCAACTAAATATTAACATGAAACAACGCATGACCTACGCTGACTCAACCATGTTATTACAAACGCGAAGGTAGAAAACTGTTGACACAACTAAAATTGTGAACATACGAGAAATGAAAAGGCAAACAAGCGAGATGGAAAATGTTTTCAGTTTCGTAAGAACTGTCAACAGTGCATTTAATAAATACATCGTGTCTCAACTTCCAAGGTTCAATTCACTACATGAACAAGCACATTTGTACTTTTTATTGAAAAGTTCAATTTTGTTGGGAACCACGACAAATTGCTCTCACTGTCTGGCTCACACTAAGGGACTTCAACTTAAAAAGTTGCATAAGCAAAGTAAGCACAAGCAAGCGGCGGGCTTATGTTTATTTTCATGCTGAGATTTCCTCAAGAAAAATTATAAACTTGAGAAGAAAAAACATGGTTTTCTAGAAAGAAAAAAGTTCTGGCTCATTTCGCACCCTACGCAGCATCATGATCATCAACCATCATCATCAGTTTAAGCACTTATGCACACAAGGTATGTGTGTCCGCACATTAAAAGAAAAGAATTCCAACGGAGCTTCATTTATTTGGTCTGGCTTATTTACGCAGCTTCTTATCTCATATCTCATTTGAAAAGAGTGCTGTGTACGACTGCGTGACTCTGCCAATAAATGCATAAAGAAATCGCTGTATAAAGATTAAGAAGACAGAGGACGTGAAAGAATCTTTGAGACCAAGAGAAGACATGAGACATGCACTTTATTATTATACCAATTCGATCCGTACCAAGACCAAAAGCAAATCCAACTTCTGGACTTGGAACGGGTTCCCCTTTTTCTTCCGTATTCCCAGTTCTTTGTCTCATGTGACTTTTGACTTCTTCTTGGCATTAGTTAATGTGATGGCAATACATGATAAAAGCAGGAAATACGCAAAGTACACACAAAAATTATCCCCATTCAGTTTAACAAGAATATGCATAATGGATGGGCCAAAACTTTGAAAATTAGTAAGAGAGAATGAATATGAATGCTTGCAAGCCACATATTGATATCAACAGAGGAAGTCAGTGAGTCTCCCGAGTAGGAGTTGCAAGAACACAGACACGCGTTTGTGTGTAAGCCTGTCTAAGAGTGCGTTGCGTTTCATTCTTGAAAGACATTCATGTTCATTTCTGATAACTCCCATCTGTTGTGACACTTTTAAGAGACTCATCCTTCCTATTTTTAAACTTGTATCCTTCTCCACTACACAACTCTCTCTCTCTCTCTCTGTATTTCTCACTGGTGAGATGGAGAAAAGAGAGAAAAACTAAAATAAAAAAAGTTGACAAGCGGATATACAAATATATGTGAATTTTTGTATTCTTACATTTCACGGCAAAGAATGAATGTATGTATGAATCGTATTCATTTCTCCCTTCAGGAACATCAGAGGAATGTCTTTTTTTATCTGTGTTACTTCTTTACTGGATGAAATGGGAATTATTATGTCGGAGTACAAATTTCAAATGTGTCCTTACTTTTATTTCTCTCTTCTCCATCCACACAGAAACTAATCCTTTTTTTACTCGAAACGGAAAAAAACTTTTTGTAACAAGCTGGAACATTTCAAGTATTAAGGACGACACACGACGAGCTTAATTTCTTTCTCGCGTCGTGTGACAACTGTCATCGTCATGTAATCATGATGATGGTGATCGCATCGGAATTACTTTGCCAGTTTGAGTAAGGCTTCGCCTTTTACATAAAAAATTCACGCATGGATGATTACCCAAAGTGTGACTATGGATTGTATGATACATCCTATGCCATTCTTTCCGAGAAAATGTGGAGTAGCAAAGTAACAGTACAGTAGTAGCAGCACATTAAAAGAATATCTCTTAATTCCACTACTTTTTTTTGTTGCTAAAATTGAAGTACTTACTGTGAAGTCAAGTGAAAAAGAAGAGATACACATTGCATCCACATCCACCCAAAACACAGCAACAACTCGAAGAAAATAATGTTGATGAGCAAAAAGTGCAGCAATTTTTTTCGCCAAATGAAGAAGGAAATATACATTTTTCCGAACAAGAAAAAAGAGCTCACATAGATTACATTGTAAATGATGATGATCATCGCATCACATCGCATTCGGATCGCACTTTAAGCTCATTTCTTGTAAATCCCAAGGATTTTTAGACACTTGTGCCAGCTAAAAGTGTACTTTCTACATGGTTGGTGGTGGTTGGATGCATGATGGAGAAAAGGAAAACAATGCAAAATACGATGAATATAAGAAGACTATGCAATATGATATTAGGAGGGAATTAAGTATGACTGTTGGGAGCTTAACTTGAAAGAGTTTGAAGTCAAGTATACGACTTATAAAAGTAGAGTAATAAAAAATGTTGGTGGAATGGAGTAGCTAGCTCTAACGTATATGTTTTAAGTGTGAATTTTGTCTTATTTATGAAGACGTTTTGTATTGTTTTCCGGAAACATTATTCCGACTGAGATGTCATACGATATGGAAATAAAATGTCTTAAATTTGGGTTCAAACTAGAAAAAAGTTTTGAAGGGAGGAAATAAACACATATAAGTGAGTGAACGAATGGGTTTTCTCCTGATTGGAATCGGAAGTCGTAGGCAGTTAAAGACAATATGGAGAAGTTTGGAATGGGATGGGATGGAATGGAATACGGACATAAAAAGTAATCACGCATAGTTCCATTTTAATCGGGAGAGTGATGTGATGATAATATCCAATTCTAGCCCTATGTTCCAAACCAATCCAAACAAAAGGATTTTGGCAACGAGCCGTGAACAATGCTCAATTTATGCAAAGTATACAACATGAAAAATTCAGGATGAAAACAACAAAGTCATAATCATAACTTTTCTCACTTTTCCCAACGAATATAAATAGGTAGGTGTGTACAAGACTCATCATCATCATGAACGAATATAAACATATAGATGTAAAAGTTATTATGGAACTATGAATGAAAGTAGTGGGGGTTTCTTACCGCTGTCAGTGAGAAGGATGAGAAGAAATATCCACCGGAGACTTCCCAGCAGCTCCATCACTTTCAAAATAGCTGTTGACTCAACAAACCTTGCTCCGCCTCGGTAGTAAGATGAGAAGCTCATCATTTTACTGCTGCTGAAACTCCTTCTTCTCAAACTGGCTGAAGGGATTCCGATTGTACTCATTGAGCTGTGATAATTTCCGAGCAACTTATTCCCAACGCCAACAACACTAGCACTACTACTGGGCTTCCACCGACGCACTTTTGAAATCAGTGACGACAAAGATGACAACTCACTCAGCACCATATTTGTCTTGTGTCAACAAATTGGGATCAAAAAGGGAATCCCGAAAAAAGATGAATCTACACACGCTCACTCGTGTACATAAATATTGTAACTTTGTGTCTCTCTCTCCACAACAAGTCAAGAAACTCACGGATACACTCGCATGAAAAAAAAGAGAATTCTAAAAGATCCAATCCAAATTATTTTGAGCTGCACTTTTCTCTCCTAAGCTCCTCACACTGAGTACGTTTGGTTTGGTTTCGAATGTATTTGTTTATTTATTTATTGCACTTTACAGTTTTCTCTGGGGAAGGGAAAGGAGCTAAATATCAAATCAAACGTATTGAATTGATGCTTATATTGATACTTGTAAGTGTTCCAAAAGACGTTTGTTGGCTTGGATTGTTGAGCTGCAAAAGAAGAAAAAAACAGGGACAAAATTAATTTTACAAGAACATGTAACACCAAAGCTTTTTACACCCGATTTCACACCCTTCTCCGCCCAATCCAATCCAAAGCTACTTTTCCACTTTTGACTTTCCTCTCATCATTTTCTCTTCGGTTTTCAGTGCGTTCGTTACTCGTTTAGTTACTTCCTTTCAATTCGATTCGATTTTTTTCTCACGACGCGTTTCTTTAATTTAGTCAAAGTCAAGTGGAGTAAGTGGAAAAGTGAGAGACGAGCGATGCGATGATACATTATGGAAGCATTTAATTAGATTTTCGGGGTGTATTTATATAAATGTAAATGTGGTGGACGACTTAATACTAATATGCAGCTTTACTTGATTTTATGTGCTTTCGTTCTTGTGTTAAGCTTTAGCTTTTGGTAATGTGGTTTGGTTAGTTTCCCTTTATGCCATGTGTTGACATAATGCGTTGAATGACTGAATGAATTTCTCCTTCTCTTATCTGCTAGCGTTCTAGCTGGAAGGCTGATAACAATGACTTGACTTTTGTGACAGAAAGCTCACTCTTGTAATTCTATATGCTTCAAAAATTACACATGCATTCGTGTCTGTCTTCTATTTACAAGACGAATGTGACAATAAAATGGAAAAGGGAATAATATGTATTAGATTGAGTACTAGCTAGAAATAGAAAGTAAAAGTAGGGAATAAAAGGGTTTTGCGTGAAAGAGGATTTTCATCATGAGAAATTTTGCCGAGCCTAACACATAATTTTCACACGTTTCCTACTGGAGACCATAAAGGGGTATTAATAAAAGTGAATAGCTTTGGTTTGGTTAAGATTGTCTTTTCAATTTACGTATATATATATGTATAAATTATATCTAATGGTGGCCAACAGTGTATGGACATGATGATATAGTAATAATGCGTTTACCTGCTGCTGTGTTCGTCTTCGTTTTCAGTTTTCTTGACAAGAGGAAAAGGAAAATGAGTTTTCATTGCTATTGCCATATTTTCCAGAAAGTCCTTTTATTTCTGTCCGCGCTGGTGTGAGTGAGCACAAGTCTAACGAAATTATTGTAGTTAATGTCAATATAAATATATGTGGGCTGGTCTCTGGTTCAATGTTCAATGAAAGAAAACGTACGTTCGTAACAGTAATGTTGCTCGTGGAGCTCGTAAACTGATTAGATTATTGTTATTATCAAGGAAGCAAGTGAAAAGTTGAGTGGTTTGGTTCCAAATGACAAAATGTGTGACAGCTCAGCTCAAACATTCGATTCAGTTTTATGCGAATGTATGAATGTATAGGATTGTATAGCAAAATGCAAAAATTATTGGTCTTGTGGCTGGTCTCTCTCTCTCTTTCTTGCTTACTATTTCTGTGGTTGGGTTTTATCTTATAAGGAAATGTCAAGTCTCTTTTTGCTCATCTGCTTTCTTATCCAATCTATTATTGCAAGCTGGTGAAGACGAGTAGTAATAACAATTTTGCTCTCGTAGTTTATTCCAGAGAATGAGTGTGGTAATGATGATAATGTGCACGATGTGTGACAATCACACACACAGATAGATATATATTTTGTCAGAATTTCTATGCTGTATTCACACGCATTCACAAATGCGTCACTTTCTTCGTGTATTTCACTTGTTCCCCTATGGAGAATAAAAAACCTCAATAATAATAGTAATAGTCGTTCAGTCAAATGTTCACACTTGATATTTGATCCAGAAAATGGAACCTATTTGCAATATTATTGTGTGGCTTTGTACACGCAAACCTTTTCCACTAATTTCATTTCAGATAGAGTATATATACATATATATTTGCAAGGGATGAAAATGTGCAAGTAAGTCAGTTCAAACTCATCTGGTACTTGAGCTTAGCGATGGTTGATGATGGTGATGAAATGAGGAGGCGAAGAAGAAGAATGAGAAAGGAAAAGATGCGTCACTTCCCTTTCCTCTCGTTCTTGTCTTCCTGATATTTTATTTTCTCTTTGCAAAAAACGGGAAGACGCTGCTGACTGTTCCGTCCTTGATTTTTCCGGTTCCTTTGCCCCAATATACTTCTCTGCAACTATGCTTACTCATGCATTCATCTTCATCATCATATAATAATGATCATCATAATAGTACTCAACAAAGCTTTTTTCTCCTTTTCTCACTCTATAAAATTTGTTACGTATTCACACTCACTATAATGTATAACGTAGTAAAGTATGTTTTTTAGGCTGATAGCTTATAGCATTCAAAATCAGAAAAAACGTATGCATGTTCCATTTGACATATTTTTCATCACACAATCAACCAAATAATGCTGTCTTTTTAGCATTTACGTAAGAATATGGTTATGAGAAAAGGAAGGAACTGTCTCCAACACTAAAAAAATGAGTTTTTTCTCTCCTTGGAAAAGCCAAAAAGATGAGGATGTATGAGGAAAATTCTCTAATGATATTTTGGGCTTCCTTATTCTTCCTAGGGAATAATGCCTACTTTTTTCTTCTTTTACTGGTGCTCCACTATATTCAGGGAGGAAAATGTAAAATTTGTTGTTGATGATGACAATGGATTTCTCGGAGGAATGAGTTTTGATTTTTATTGAGATTTATCAATCTGCTTCTGATTTCTTCTGATTAGTTGCTCTTCTTGTCGACAAACTCCATAAGTACATGCCTTGAGGTACTTTTTGATGATGAATATGAATGATGATGAATGAGATTCAATTTTTGATTTCTCATCCGAAAAATATGGAAACAGGAAGTTTCCACTTTTGTGTACTCAAAGAAGGAGAAATGAGAAATTGGGAAAAAAAGTTGTGTTCAACTTGATTTAGTTAGGCAAGCTCTGTCCCTACATGAATATGAATGTCCTTGGAGAGAAAGACTTGATCTTGATGGTTGTGATGTTGTTGACTTTTGATGGGATTGAACATTTTTTTTCTCTTTCACTTTTCCTCTGCTTGAGAAAGGGAATAGACAAGTGAGTGAGTGAAAAGTAAGAACACAATGAATACGATTTTTTTATCTGATGATGTGATCCACTAGGCAAACATGGGAAAGTATAAACTGTGGATTTTCTTTATTGGCTGTTTCTTTTTGCTTTCTACGCGAAAACCAAACCAGCTTTAGCTTTTAGATGTGCAAAAATATAACATGAGTTTTTGCTGTTGATGTGATGTGATATTGTGATTTCTTTTTCCGCCTTCTTTTCTTCTTAAGCTGACAAAAATTGTGTTCACCCGTCACGAACAGATGGAGAAGAGAATCGGGGAGATCGACACAACACTTTCTATTTCCAAATTGAGTGTAACCGGCTGCGTCTACTACTGGTGCTGATGCTGAGCATTTGATTCTGTCTCACTTTCTTTATTCCTGGTGGACGAAAGAGTGTGAGTGAGTGTGAAAACTGTCGTGTCGTGTTTAGCTTTTTTCTTAGTCGTCCTCTCCCTCTTCGTTATTCCTTAGACATGCACTATTAACTTATCGAAATGAAATGTCCATATGCTCATTGAATCATAATATATGCTGAGTAGAGAAAAAAAACTATATATATTGAAGTACACTTTTTTTCTCCAGCAGTCACGATAGAAGCGTTTTATTTTTTCACTTCCAGATTGTGTTTTGATGGATGTTTGTGTAGAAAAGTGTGACAAAGCACAACCAATGTTGCAACTTTGTTCTGTTCTACAATGAGAAAGATGTTGAGAATTTCTCCTTTTTTTGAGCTTCTCCTCTTTCTGACGGTTATAATATGTTCCGTTTTATATATTTTTCTTTGAAATTCACCTTTTTCAACGTAAGGAAAATACTTTGCGTTTTTATTTATCTTTATTCTCTGAAATGGAGTGATTTACAAGAGAAAAAATTTCCTTGCTCATGGAAAGAAAAAAACGTGGAGAAAACAGTTGAGAAGGACAAGTTCAAAAAGTGAGATGATTTAAAGAGTTTCTCTTGAGAAATGGTATATCTATATAGGAGCAGCACATATATCTTGAAAACAAGAGCATGCGAATGTCAAGGGATTCCCAAAGAATTATTTTGTCCTTGTTTCTCCGTTCAAAGGAGGGGACGGGAGTAGGCAGTTAGGAAATATTTTATGGGGCGACCTGCGAAACTTAATTAGAAACAGTATTTTTTTCTCTTTTTGCTCTTTGTTTGTGACCTCCTTCCCTTGTTTTGGAACTTGAGAAGGGGAAAGTAATATGAGAGTGGAAAGAAATGTTGTGACTTTTAAGGGGAAAATATTGGACGTGATACACGAAAAGAGTACACACACACACAACGTGTGTATGAATGACGAGCAAGTTTTGGCCAAGTTGCTGCTAACACGACACTCTGCAAGCGACTACACCAGCTCTAACTTTACCCACTCCATCCAACTAACCTATCTCCCTTCCTCTGGTTTCGGTCGGACTCTGAAATCTATAAGGAAACTCACGGGGCTTACTTAGCATTAAATGTAACGAAGAAAACATATATGTGTATAGCCAAGTCAGAAGAGTTGGGAATCGATGAGGGCTGACGCACTACTAAATCAACACATACCCACATACACCAAATGCACGGTTTGTCTTATACTAAAAATAGTTCATTTTTTGTACTTTTCGTTACGTGTTTTCACTTACCGAAAAAAAAGTTTTTCTTTGGATCTCCATTCCGAAGCGGCACACTAACACTTCATGCCATGCAATTGTAGAAATTATTATTTTTTGAGATCTACACGAAACTGGAAGAGTGTGGAGTGGAGCGGACTGTCCGACTTTGCTATTAATTTGACACATTCGTAGACTTATTATTACAGGCTGTTACCTATATAGTGCAGTGCCCTGTCTACATTATTCATGTGTTTTTCGCGTTAATTTTTCTGCTTCAATTATACAGTACGACATTTGCAATAACATTTGTACTCTTAGCATAGCTTCCTAACAATAATGTCAGACGTCATTCATCATGAACGATAGTTGAGTTGAAGTTGAGTAGAACGATTTGAGTGCTGCGTTTTGGAAACACTTTTCCCATTCCCATATCAATTAATTAGTGATCTTATGTGTATTATGCATAATTATTATCCACAAAATGGGGCATTTACTTAGCATGTATTTATGAATGTGGTCATTTTGTATGGAAGATTTGCACACGGTTTCATGTCACCTCTGACCTCCTTCCCGATATAGTAAAAATAGCCATTGCCGACAAAAGAAAGTAAATTAATATTAATTTAAGTCTTGAATATTGTGATAGGCATAATTGAAGTATGAATGAGCGAATGAAGAGACTTTTGATTAGATTTACGTTTTCTTGCATCGTTGACATAAAAATCGATAGCTGGAGGTCTAGGTCAAATGTCCGACTAACTATTTTTTTGGGGAATGGGGCTACTTGAACACTGATAATGTTTGGACTCCTTGACGTCATGCGTAATTCCGTAAGCCAGCAGAGCTCATAGCATACAATCATGTATATTTACGTTCTGTTCACATTATTTTGCAGAGAATCTACCTCCTTTTGCACTAATTCAGTTATTTAAATTTTTGTATAATTTGCACATAATTACTCTTCAAGTCATATTTTAATAATTCCATGCGTTGAACGCATTGCGTTCATATTTAGAATTAGATTTTGTGAAAGTTATTCTCAAACATAAATGTCGCCATTCCACATGATACATTCCATCCCTGGAAGGAATGTAACCGAAATGCAACAAGCAAGAGATAGACTTGATCAACAATAAAGCATCATATATTTAGTTACTACTGCCAATCACATAGTACAACTGAATAATAAAATCACAGCACATCCAAATTGGCAAACATGTATTAGTACACACATGTCCTATCCTACTCGGTGACTGACTATGACTTCAACTATAATATGTATTACGTACTTATGCTTACAGGCTATGTATATTATGGAAATGTATTCATACATATTCTGCGAATTTCGTTCCACTTCACTCCGCATCAAATAAATATTATGTACATAAACCAGTGCAAATATCAGGAAGTGGAACGGAAAACTTGATGAAAAAGGGAAAGTCGGATCGGAGTGTGAGCATTTTCCTTTCTTCACTGTGTTGCTATATATTGCTCAGGACGAAATCATTGACGAAAAGGGGAAAAAGAGATATTTTATAAGTACCCAACAAAGTCCCTAAATACACATAGCTGGAGACTTCCCCTTGTTTGTTTACTCACACATAATTTTCCTACGTGTGTTGTAAAATCATAAAATCAGAACATCACTATTATGACTGGGGAGAAGACTTGCTTTGATGCATATTGTTAAGGTATGACTAAAAAGTACCTTTTTGGATACAAAACATAAGTACACACAAACACTTTTGAGGATCATTAAAAATTTGCAATGTGTTTCCCTGTATTTTGAGCATAATGGTGTGAAAGTGAAAGATGCTGATGCTAATGATGACGATGTGTATGTATAACATGTGGTGGCATCATAGCAGCAATGCAGCGTATATATAGGACACATATAGCTAGCTAGTGATAGGCTATAGCTGGTTGTCTAAATGTGAAGTAGGAAGTTGGAAGAGTAACATGAAATGGAGATTTATTGCATACTAAGCTTCTGGCATGACTAATGTGTCAAAGTCAAGTCAGCATGTCTGCTACTTGGAGAATCCAGTCAAGTCAACCTTCCTTTTATATATTCCTCTCCTTCTGTCTCACTCATTCCTCATCTCATCTCATTTCACATTCAAGGGAAAAGCCGAGAAACTGGAGCAGATCTCGAATCTCGACTATCTGGAAAAACTACATAATACTTACCAGTAAAAAGAAAACTGCTGCAGTGAGAGGAGGAAATACTGCAGAAACTTTATAGAATGGAAGGCAAAGTAGAAAAGGATGGAAAAAGACTTATTGCAAAAAAGATGAAAACAAAAAGTTGTATGTATTATGGTAGTTGGTAGTTAAGTGCGAGGAAATAAGCGAGTGTGGAGCAGAGAGTAGAGTGACTAACCTAAATTTTGAAGGATGAAAGAAAACGGACTTGAAAAGAAAAATCATGCAATATTGCAAACTAACTGTAGAGCAGGGTTTGGGAACCAGGACTTAAGACGAAGAAGCCTTTGAATTTCGTTGAAGGGGAAAAGAAGATGAGTAACCAATTAATGAAGATGAATGAAGGATTTTGTATGGAATTTTCAAACAGGAAAATATATATTTTTCTAGGAATTAAGATATTTGCTAGTAGTGCCGCATATATATGTGCTTTCCTTTTTTGTTCTCAAAAATATTTCAAACAAAATGAGATTTCACGTGTTAAGAAGACTTGTAATTTTGGCTTTATCTATCTAAAAAACTCCAAACGAATGTTCTGGATATGTATGTATATCTCCTGTCAAAAACGAGACAACGAAATAACTTTCATTAGGAATAGGGAAACCCTACATGCTCTAGTATATATATATAGAAGAGTCTGAACCCAAACATACGCAATAAAATCCGACAGGACAGATACGCATAAAATATATTCTTAGGGAAACCTCAGACAATTAGAAGACTCAAACCAAGTCTCAACTAGGTTTTGGCTAGTTAAGCTCCTCATACTGGAGCACTCTGAAAACTTTTCCTTCCGGAGAAAATCGCTTTCTCGAGTCCCCTCTTCGATTCCGGACGTGTTGGGAGCGCTAAGAAGAAAAATGTGTTGGTGGCAACTGATTTCCCCTATTGTTGTTGCCTTTTTTTCGACGAACGAACGTGTGATAGAAATTTGATAATTTTTCTATATTTTATGGATTGTTGTAAGAGAAAGGAGAATTGAAAATATGGTTCATGCAGTGATTTACTGCATGAGAGGCTGGATAGCATTTGTGGCGTTCATTGAGTTTGGGAATGCAGCCCAGTGCTTTATTGATGAGAAACAGTTTTTATCAAGTCACATCTTCATTCATGATGATAATGAGCCAGGTAAAAGCAATATTTTATGAATGGAATATCTATGCTTTGATTATGAGCCTTCACTTAGCCTACTTTTTTCTGCTAGTTACATCCACCCTCGCTCGAACGATGGGACGATACTGTCTCTTGAATGCCGTAATCATGACACATTGCGCCTTGTGTATTGACCATATACCAATCATTGTGCTCTCAATCATCACGCTCAGCCTCAACATCCTTATGGTAAATCAATTTCTCGCCGTGATAGAAATCAATGTACCTAATATGTATTAAAGTATAAATAAATTTTGGTGAATTTTAATTAGTATGGATCGGAGGCCTTTTACTATTACTCTGCGCCCGTCAATTTCTACATTTGCTTTCCAATCGCCATCGCCTTACTTACCATCGTATGCCTCATGATTGCTCCAGTTTTCTTGGAACCGGAACTGAAAAGGAAACCCATTGTGATCGACTCTGATGAAGAAGAGGAGTTAAATGAATATGAAATGTATAGTAAACAAAAACACCTACGAACCATTCCTCCCTCATTGCCAGCAAAAATTAAAAAGAATCAATAATAAAAAAAGCAATAATGTTTATATAATAAAAAATTAAAACTTGTATTTTATTTTTATCTCCGCCCCAGCCTCAAGATTGGTTTGGTTGTTTTTGGTACATGACGAATTGTTAGTGATATGCGGGTTTCACGAGGAATTTCATCGCTTAGTTTTACTCCTTCACATTGGTCCACATTGAGAATTTTTTCTGTAACTAAATCACTGGACCTTTCCTCGATTCCATGAAGAAAACTATGATAGCACGTCTCTTGTAGAATCAGCAAACTTCTTGGTTTGAGAAGTAAAGAAAATTCAAGTCTTTTTTCCCAGTCTTCAACTACACCATCATTTCCTTCGCTGGTATCCTCCATAGGTCGATAAAAGTTGAGGATGCCGTGAGACCCCAAATTTACGGTAGTGATTGTTGGAAAAAACAGCGGGCCATCTAAATGGGGCTATAAAAAAATTTCACTTTTTTCACTTCTGAACAATCAGTCGGATCTACATATTAAAAGTAGCTAACTTACCATTATCCCTTGACCGGATAAATACTCGTTGACTAGAACATGATTAGGTTTTTTTTCACCAAACACTCCCAATCCGGAAATTTTTTCAACCGTACTTAGCAGCCACTAAAAAGCCAATACAATATATTTTTACTTTCATTGTTCACAAATAAAATGTGAATATAAAACTGTAAATCTGGATCATATAGTGAATAGGATTGTCTTACCGATGGCAACTCCTCTGCAATCATACCCTTGGCATGTGGAACGCCACCCCAGTTTTGAAGTCGGCGATTCTGCAGCTGCGTCCATCTGGGTATTGGTGCCTTGTAAACACAATCCTTCAGGTACTCTTCTTCTCCTTTTGTAACAAAATCCGGAATGTAATAAATTTTATTAGGTCCTTTCTGTAATTAAAACAACAGGTTACTAAATGATACTGATTAATGAAAGGAATGCTGTTTCAAACCATAATTCTCACATCGCCCCTTCCAAAGCTATCTAATACTGAAAACGATTTGTAGAAAAGGTCTTCAAATGCCAAATGTCAAACGATCTGAATAATGAGCGTTATATTTACCTGTATGAGGTATTGCGCAAGTTTATCACCACTGTCCTTCTGCTCACTGTTGCTCGTCATGTTTAATGTTTGAAAACTGAATCAAATTGAACAATTAAAAAAACTGTCACTGTTGACTGTCAAGTCATGACAGCCTTTTTAGATAGCTGGTAAAATGAAACACATGTGAAATGAAATGACAAGCAGATTAGTGATGTGTTGATGATGAGATGCAAACACAGAAATGCGGCTGATGGTTATTCAGAAGCAAGTAACCCCAAAAAAATCTGAAGAGAAATATCCCAAAAGAAGCAATTGTCTGAGATGAGAACGCGCGTGTACCTCTCTGTCTTTATAGGACACAAACAATGATGTGTTGTCTTTTTCCTGCTTTGTCCTGTCTTATCATTTAAATTTCGTGAAAGGTAAATACTAAAAGTGCTTAATTATGAAAATAGATATTTTGGAATACATATTATTCCGAAAATGTTTTTAAACATTCATCATTAGCGTTAAGAACGGGATAAAAATAACGCCCGTCAATGATTATTTAACAAGACTGAAACAGAAATACTTTCAACTTGGCGATGAAGAAGTACAACTGAACCAACTAACAACTAAACTGACTGTCGTAAGTGTTATCATTAAGTCATATTTTCCTACATGCGCTACTTGGTTTGATTAGCTGAGGGATGGGAGGCATTAGGGGTATGGATGGCCAGTTACCGTGACTAATAGCATAGGATTTAAAAGCACCTTTTTAAAGCATTGTTGAGTGCATTTACTCATTCATGAGTGATTCATGATTTTTCTGGATTTCAGATTGTGACATAATTTCCTGTTCAAGGAGTTCATGGTACCTTCTTCATCTTTCCAACACTAAATACGGATGACGGACTGATTTGTTTCATCCCTTCAAGAGAATTAGCCCAGTTTGAGCCACTTCCAACTTATGAAGTCTTACATCGTAATTCGGGAAGCCTTTTCTAAGCCGAAGCGTCAATATTCTTCGTGATGGGTATTACTGGATTGCTTCCGTTGCTCAAGAAGGCGTCCAAGAACTGTAATGTGAGAAAGTTCAGTGGCTGCACTGTCGCAATTGATGCATATTGTTGGCTACATAAAGGTTTAAAATTACTAATTAATGTTTATCATAGTTCATACATTTCATATTCCATAATTTCAAATGCCGTTTATTGCTATTTAGGTGCATTTGGGTGCGCTGAAAAGCTTGGTAAGGGAGAACCAACGACAGCATACATAACCTATTGTATGAAATACATTAATGTCTTGCTGGACAACAATATCAAACCTATTCTTGTTCTTGATGGGAGAAATTTGCCATCCAAGGAACATACCGAGAAAAAACGGAGGGAGTAAGTAGTATTGTTACTAGCGCATAATCCTTCCGCAAGAATTAATGATGGAACACTTTCATAAAGTCTTTGAATAAACTATATTTTTCATAGGAAACGGGATGAGAACCGCAAGCTCGCCAGAAAATATCTCCAAGAAGGTAACAGAAAAGGAGCATGGGAATGCTTTACCAGATGTGTGGATATCACTCCTACAATGGCTAGAGAGTTTATCAAAGTACGTAATTTTACATGGTTTTTTATACGTGGAATCTCCAGTTTTAATTAAGATATGTTTTAAACTTTGCTAGGAATTAAGGCGTTTAAAAATCGATTACGTGGTTGCGCCATATGAAGCGGATGCGCAGCTTGCCTATTTAGCAAGAAAGGGAATTGCAGATATAATTATCACGGAGGATTCCGACCTTGTTTTGTTTGGCTGCCCTAGAGTACGTGATACGTGATTGTTTTATGGTGCCAAGCGCAAAGCTTGTTATGTGATTTTCTGTATTCATACATTTATTTGACCCTTTCCAGATATTTTTTAAGATGAATGTAACCGGAGATGGAGTATATTTTGACCAATCAAAAATTGCTCATAGTTTAGGCATAAAGCCGAACCAGTACACGTTTGAAAGGTTTCGTTGGATGTGTATACTTTCGGGTTGTGACTACCTTCCATCAATTCCTGGAATTGGATTGGGCAGAGCGAAGAAAGTACTTTTCTCTACCACAGAGCAAGACATTAAGAAGGTTTGATGAAAATAAACTGATCCAAGCTAATGTATTAATTTTGACTTTTTAAACTTAACAATATTTTTTTTGTCATGCATGCACAGATCATTTTACAAATTCCTACAGTTTTGGACAAGGTTGATGGAATTCCAGATGGGTATACTGAAGGGTTCATCCAAGCTGAGAACACGTTCCTATACCAGCTTGTGTTTGATACGGTTTTGCGGAAAGTGATTCCTCTTACTCCTTATCCGGTTACTGTTGACCCCGGGGAGCTAGGATATGCTGGCCGCTATGAAGACAAAATGGTATGAATAAAGTTGGACAAATTATTTACAGTGACTACAGTGTAGGAATCAGTTGCTTAACATTTTATTATTTTCTTTAGATGGCAATTGGATTGGCACTAGGAAATGTTGATCTTCACTCTTTGGACATAGTTGACAGCTTTGACCCTCTTAAATCTGTAAGTGAACGCTCAGTTTTATGGCATTAATTTGATGCTGACGTGAAAATAAAGTTGTGTTTTCTAAAAATTTCTTCCAAAACAGGGCTATTCTAATACAAGCATCTGGTCTGGTTCGTTCAACCCCGAGGATAGACCAAATGTGATTGAAAAAGTAGCATCTCATTCGACAACTGTAGGAATGCAGTTTTCAGTGTCATTGGGTTCATCTCTAAAGAAGAAACGTCCTTTAGCGAGTACTATTTCCATTTACTGTAGTATTAAGGACCGGATTTGCAGACTTTACAGAATTTCATAATATTTCGTTTTTTGTTTTTTTCAAAGTAACGAACAAAGATGAGAATGACGTTGGAGACAACGAACTGATGAATATGTATGCAGAAGAAAAGCCAACTCTAAAAACAAAGTTAGGGTCTGATAGTGACAGTGGCGATTTCAAAGAAAGCTCACGGGATTCTCCATCCAGTGTAAAACGCCGTCGTTTGTCCAAGCAGACGAATGATGATCAAGGTAGCGGATCACTATCCGTCAACACAAGGAGCCGAGCAAAGACACCATTCCTTAAATCCCCGGAAAATTCTGTTGTCAAACCTAAAATCGTGGTACGAAGCAAATACTTTCGACCAGATGAAGAGGACGATGTTGTCATTTCTAAACCCGAAAATGGGATTAAAATCGAAGCAACACAAACGTTTTCTGCTTCTGAGAAAGAAAAGGTTAGCTTGATGAAGGTTCAAAAGTCAAAAGTGTTGCTTCAAAGACTGTAACTGTAATCATACTTCGTAATCTCCTAATGTATGCAATTTGTAATTGAAATCTTTTTATTATTTACAGCTTACTTCAGCCCATGTATTATTGCAGAAACTGCCTTCTGATGTGTCCCTCAAGAAAAAAACCTCATCGCAGTTGAGTATATATAGTCTTGAAAGTGGCCCATCGTTTGACGAGTCTACATCCCAATCTCAGTGCTCTTCGCTCTCTCGTGAATCTCACACGTCTAATGAAAGCAACGACCTGTCGGAAGACACCAAGCTTCAAGACACCTGTAAAAAGGAAGCTTCTTCGGCCGTTCCCGAAATTACTTTAGATGATGATGAAAACGCTGAGGAAGACGAAGCTTATGAATCTTGTAGCGCCAAATCATCAATTTCTAATTCTTCGCCTTATTTTCCACAACGTTCGTCTTATAGTTGCTCTCCTAGTATGTCAACAAACTCTAGTATTAAAACAACTTCCACTTTCAAGACCGCTGTAGTAACAAGGTCGTCATGTCGTAGACAAGGGCTCTCTCGGTCCGCTAAAACAGATCCTCGCCAACGTAGCGTACGAGAGATGCTTGTTAAGCAGCAAAGTAATTAGAGCTTCAAAAAAAATATTCGACAGAGTTTACTATAGTTTATTTGTGTGAACTTTAAATATTGGGTACTCATCCACCCCTTACTTACATCGCCACTTAGATCCAATGAAACGTATTTTCGAAGATTCTACACAAACGATGCCAGTAGAATACTCAGAAATGTATCAAATGTTAATAGACATGAACTGTGCCACAGATCCATTCTCTTTTCCTATAATGTACTTTTGATATTGTGACTCTTAACGTTTTATTGTGGACCAATGGACCATGATCATAACCCCCCTTTTAAACAACCACTAACATTATCACAAAACTAACTTGTGGATTACAGAAACTGTGATTTTGACTCAGTGTTCATTAATTGATTGGTTGGAAGCTATTATAACATTTTAAAAGTGTAATTTATGATGACTAATCATTATCAAATCTAATTCTATTCTTTTCTAATCTGTGACAAGTGATTCAAAATAAGTAATAATATGGAATTAAATTGTTGATTTATAAGATGTAATTTTCTTAGTGGAAAAGTAGCTGTCAGTTTTATTTTATTACCAAAGTTTGTGCTGTTTCATTGTTAAAAGTTATCACACTCCACTAAACGAAGGAACTTTAGACTGATACAATGCAAATGAGTTAAAAGTAAAAAATGAAGTATCACATTTCATCTTTTTATTCCAGCTCGTTGTCTTCTACTACGTCAATTAATTTTTCCACTTGATACTCTGAAATGTTGCGTAATATAGGTTGGTGTTAGAAATTACCCTTCATATAAATTCATAACAAGCGTTCCAATATAATTGTAACTTACAGCATTTTTTAGCGTATTATCTGCATATACTGCCTCCTTCGAATTTTCCTCCAGATTAGCACGATATGTTAAAATAGCTGCCCTGTCCTTCTGCGCAGCGTAAACCTATTTCAATAAGGCATATTCATTAGTCAGTTGGGTTCAAATTAGCAATAAGAGACAAAAAATTTGGTATATTTAACTTGCATCTAGCGCAACCATGTGACACTTCAATTTCTTTGCTATTGTCAATCTCTTATCATAGTCATCGATAAGTCTCAAAAATCTAGAAATCAGATCTACAGGAGCTTCCTTCAAGCTGAAGCAAACGTCTTCTAATGGTAACAGGCACTTATCTTTCGTTCCTCCAAGCCACGACTGCAAAAAAAATCGTTTTCATTCGAATACTAGCTTATCTTGTAATTTCAAAAGATATCTTCCGTATAACCTAAGAAAGCAGTATGAATGCTTACCTTGGTCAAAAGAAGCGTCTCAATTTGTGGCCATTTCTGTTGCTTAACAAGAGCATGTAGAACAACCCATGCGTATTGCTTACTATTCAAATTGAACTTTTGCTTAATACTGTCTACATTTAGCTGAGGTGTAGTATTTTCATAAAAATGTTCAGCAACAAATTCTAGCGTTCCAAGAACAGAAGAGTATTCCGTATGAGGAAACAATGTATCTTTTTTCTCCTTTATTTCCTTCTGGATATCAAGAAGCATTAAATGCTGATTTATAAATAGAATAACGTCTTCGTCACAAAGCTGACATTCAGCAGAGTTGAAATGTTTGAGCTCTTTCAATAAATTCTGAAGATTTCCTCCAGCCCTTCTCAATATCTGCTTGTACCTTATAAGTAATGCTTCTTTACTTCTCCCTAGCATACTAAAATGACAAAGAAGATAGACCGAATTGTAAGAAACATTATGTTACCCTTTTAATTTTAATTTAAGTGACCACCTTAAGTTAAGTTAAGGGAGAGGAAATTGCAAACGAACTTACTTCAAAAGATCTACAAGATGGTTAATTTCGTTTCTAGTTTCAAGAAAACGTATGTAATGTTCCGTGGCTGGCTTATACTCCATTAATAACTGCCGGAATAAGCTTGGCCGAAGGCTTTTAGATAAAAATATTGTGACCTTGATAAAAGAAAAACTAAATTATTAGTTGTCACATCACATGAGTATTATCATAGTTTTAACTAAATCGAGTGTTGTTACCCCAAGTATGGCATTTCCATCATTGATTTCTACAGCTTTACTGAGAAGTTGACGCTTTTGACTGTAATTTTTGTATGGCTCAAGGATGACAGCGTCACTGCTAATTAAAAATTGGTGAATGGTTTCGTCCACTTGGGGAATGTGTAAACGGCCCTCTCCCAACTACAAAATGAACATAATTTACAATGAAAAATCTCAACTGAAGTTTAGCAAGGTTTGGAACATAAATTGGTTTTTGACTCACATCCCTGGATATCACATCATGGGCAAGTGGAGCACTTCCAGATATTATCGGTTTCTCTAGTTCTACAACAGAATTCAATCATGAACGAATTAACGAATTACTGATATCATGCATAGTTCATGTGAATCTTTAATTGTAACGTCATGGGGCAAGCTGACAAGCATACATACCCTTTTCAATTGTACCAGTATCGGACCAAAGAAATGCAGGCAAATCCCTGATTCTTTGTGTTTCCAAATGATCTTCACTGGACCCATCTGAAGCAAAGGATCGCAAAGAGCTGACCTCTGCTCGCAACTCCAAATTAATTTTAGTAGCTCTTTCATGGTGTCCCCCATAAAATGTGGTGTCCTGCAAAAAAAATCAACGCTATAAACTAAACCCTAAACAACGAAACACTAAATTATCGTATAACTACTAGATTGATATTTAAGATGAGACCTCCTCCCCTATAGAGTCCGCATCATCCCCAAAGTCAAAACCTTTGGTCTTGGATTCATTCCACCACTTGTCATCGTCCAAGGCTCCTATTCGATTTGAATCCATTGTATTGTGACATGTACCAGTACCACCTAAAACACCTCATCTTCAACACATTGTCTATCCTCAACTCATCATCATGATATATTGGATGCGTTATATTCGAGAAAACTACAACAGATTTTTACAAGCAGAACAATAATATTTATGGAGAATTTATCCAGCTCCAGCAGAAGTGTCTCTCATAGACAGATGCTGAGAATGAACTTTAGATGAAGAGCAGCTGATGATCTCACTCTTCTTACGCATAAAAGCAGATACATGATATTTGTGTTATGTATATCATCCTCATCCGACGGAGAGATTTCAGATATTATCAGCTACCAAACCAAAACAATCCCGTCATTTCTATAAAAGCAAAAAAAGCTTTTAGTTTAGAATTTTAGTTTTGTGCCGTTACAAATAATTTAAATCACAATTAGGATTAGGCACAGCCATGGCTCAAGCAGCGCAGCAACAGCGTCCGCTACCTCAAGGGAAAGAAGCACTGCTCAAGGCGTACAATAAGCGTTTGAAGGACAGTGTCAAATCCATGGTTGATAACTTTGCAGGTACTTTACCACGTTCAGCGTTACTTTGTTGCTCATTACTCGTCAGTAGTTTCAGTTCAATTTTACAACTAAATTTACTGATTGCAAAACAAATTTTTATGCAAATGTTTTCAGTTGTCATTTTTTGAAGTTTTAACATTTAACATACATTTTGTTGATTTGCAGAGATAATAAAGCTCGCTCGTGTGGAGAATGAAGGCCAAGTGTTTCGAGCGACACAGGCAGATGAGGACAATTTTGAAATGACTGTCAGAGCAGCTAACATGGTAAGTTTTAAATAAAATTTATATTCGTCATTCGTGTAAAATGTTAAAATTTGTGTCAACATCAACATTATCCTGAAATTCAAGTTTGACACGCTTGTTAATAAGTGCGTACAAACAAGCTTGCGCTTTTGCTTGCATGAATATTTGGAAATGTAAATTTAAGACGCAAAGTAATTCTCACTATGTGTATGTCAATGATTTTTTGTTGATAGAGTATTTGGATGATTGTGAATTTAAGTTTCATGAGCGTGTGGGTGGATGATGATTTTGAGCACTGCGCTGCGTCATGTATGTATTTAAAATGTATGTTTTTTTGTTGCTCAGGTGCGTGCAGGCGAAGCCCTGATGAAGCTGGTTGCTGACATCAAACAGTATCTCATCCTAAATGACTTCCCTTCAGTGAACGATGCCATTCTGCAGCAAAGTCATTTGTTCAAGCAGAAGCAACTGGAGTGTGACCGAAAGTTAATGACATTAAGGGATGACATGGCTGCTGATCTCTATGATCTTGAAGAAGAATACTACTCCTCCACTTTTAAGTGACACTTCAACGAGTTCATGTAATGCAAGCTATATGCTATATGATATTTTGTAGGATTTTATATTTACATAAATGTACTTACTTCACGCATCATGCGTAACTTGATCTATTTACATTAAAGTTCAAGCATGTTTATTACTAAAAAAAATATTAACAATAGTAGACTTTATTGTCACCACCCACCTCCTAAAATGGAATCTGAATAATGACTACAGCAATCTTCACCATGTCATTGTTAATGCTTACAGCAAAACCAGGATTCAGGAAGCATGTGTATGAATGATCAAATGAAACAAAAGCTATAGTATTATTTTTTCATACGTTACAACGAAATGACACAGTCTGTTTTATTTAAAGACAGTAAGTTTTTTATGAGTTTTACTTATCTCGTGATAACCTTTACAAGATAATGTTTTATATTACTGTTAAGTTTTTTACACTTACACAATAAGTAATAGTGGGACAAATTACGATTTCAAATTTAGTAATACAACTAAATACATATATATTATTTATAGTACTTTTTTCAATGCCGTGGGATTAAATGCGTATGCGCGTGTTTTACATTCTTTGTAGTGATTTACGTCAAGAGGTTAACATTCAAGATATTATACATGACATGCAAAAAGGAATTATAGCTCAAAGCAAAAAAAAACAAAAAATTGCATCATGCCAGTTTTAGCCTATAATATATACATTATAAGAATTTAAAGATTAAATGCTAATGGACAAATACTAGCAAACAAATATATTAGGCAAACTGACATTGAATGTTTTACGCAATTACCTGATAATTTACAATATAATATTTAGGTACTTATTTACTTATTTTCCACACCACACACGTTGTGATAAATATCAAACAATAAAAGTTTTGGAATATAGAAAAGTGGAATGAAATGTTGTAGCAATCACAATACTTTTTTACACGTTAAGATGTATATGGCTGTCAATATATTACTTAGTATTTAGGAAGTTTTAGTTTACATCCAATCAAATGTCACTCATTATTACTCCTCTAGGTCCATCTTTCCATGGCATAGGGGATAAGGTGAAAAATCACAGATGTGAGATACAACATGCACTGTTGTGGCCGTGTTAAGACTTACTTCTTCCTTCCTATTTGAATCTATTAAGGCTTGTGCTATATCTAGCAAAATAGGCGGTTCACCTGCTACCTACCTACCCTAACAATAATCTGCATCCTTCATCACGCTGCGTCAATATTAACCCCTCGTATCTTAAACATTACACACTGATTACAGGCCTTGCAACGTTACACTATTACATCAAGGCAGTATGTGACATGACATGTGTGACACTGATTATAGGCATTTAAAGTAACAATATTGACTACATTATAATTAAATATTTTTTTTGCGACTGACACACAAGTGCGCAAATTGTATCTGGTCATTATTATAAGGCAGCCTTATTGTAAAGGCATCTCTATCTCTGTCTTAACATAAAAGTGCTACCAGGCTAACTAAGGTATCTATCTCCACCATAATTATCCTTTTAGAATAGAATATCCGCTGACATCTCATTACTCCAAGTAGTACTCTCCGTATTGGGTTTTAAGTAGTCCTCTATAAATTCATTCTCTTCCTCATCTTGTTTACCGTTCGACTTTTTGTGACCAGATGAACCATCAAATGTTAATGTTGATGTTGTGTAGGATCCAAGTTGATAAGTGTTCGTTCCAACTTTGGGAGTGTAACTACCCAGACTACCTGTAAAAGAAAAAAACCAAAACAAATCCATTTGATGTAAGTTCAGTTTTAACAAGTGGTATAAAAACTTGTTGGCACCGATCCATTATTAATGCATGGAGCTAAGCAAAGAAAGGAATATACAGACAATGTAGCAGTAGTAGTGCGGTTGCACAATGCACCTATTTCTACACTTTGGCAGCACTAATGAGGCAAACCATTGTATGATATATAAAACCACAAAAAGGAAAAAAAGAACTGGTGCAGTTCTGTATTCTTAAGCTAGTCTTAAAAAACTGCCTGAGAAATTGATAACAAAACCAAGTAGAAAAATGTTTGGCTTTAAATACGTAATGAAAAAATGAAGGAAATGAAATGATACAATGTACTACTATGATTATTAACTTACTCCCTGATACGACACTTGGTTTCTTCGGACCAGTATTCTCGCTTTCGCTTGGCTCTTCCTCTATCATTAGTGAAGACTCGGACGGGTACTCGTACGTTGTTGTAGCATCCTCATTAAATGATATGTTTAGCTGCAATCGAAACCAATGGGGTATTAAAATGCAATCAAGACTACCGTAATGCAAAACATGCATTTCATAAAGTAGAATTTTTTTTTATAATTAATCTTAAATAATTACCTTCAGGGATTTAGGTTTCTTTTGAATTGAGCTCCTTCCGTTAATTATCACATTTCCTCCTTCAAATGTTGGGATAGCGAGTTTTGAGTCAACGGAATCCTTATCAAGGGCTGAAACACCTTCTCCCTCCGATGGCGCACCATCACCTCTGGAGCGTCGTATCCCATCGTCCTCAATGTAGTTAGGGACTTCTTTTCGACTTGTGAAATTGAACACCATTGAGCCATTCCCTCCCTGACTTGACTTTTGCTTCTGATGAACTCTCAGTTGCGACTGAGAAGCCTTATTATTATTTGAAGGTGTTTCCGTGATGACTGGGGATGGACTTCTTTGAAACTGCTCTTTCGTTACTACTAACTCTTTTACATTATCACTGACTTGGCCATTTTGCAATCCCGAATTTGTTGTGGAAGCAGCAGTCTTAGATTTCACCTCTCCTAATTTATTTGTCGCTGACCCATCTGGCGAATTAGTTCTAGCAGTTGTTGTTGTATGATTGACTCCTCCCAGTCGTTTCCCTGTCGTCCCATCGGAAGACTCGACTGGGCTTAGTTTCCCATTTAATGGACTTGATGATCTCATATATACGTCATGTCGGTCTTCAGTTGGTGAAACTGAAAACTTGGCAAAGACAGGAGACTTGGAGCGACCTGTATCGACAACAACACCACCACCACTATTTGCACTAGAATTCACAACAGGAATAGGGGACTCGCTTTTCACAGGACTAATACTGCGGGGATCTTTCTCAATTATTAAAATTGGCGACGTGGAAGGTGATTCCCGTGATGGAATTGATTTTGTTCCACCAGAACTTGTTTTAGGCGCAGGGATGATGTTAACTTTAGGGGAGGATGTAAAAATAGGTTTCGGACTGAGAGGAGGTTTTAGTGAATTTTGAATGAGAGGCTTCTGTGATGAAGAAAATCCAATGGGAGACAAAATAGGAGATCGCACTCTGTCTACCTTGGAAGGAGTCTCTCCGTTGGTAATCTTACTGTTCACTATAACACTGCCACTGTTACTCAGCGTAGGCTTGATGATACCAATCTGCCTTTGACCATGAGATGGGCCATTGGCCATGCCATTTGTTTGCGCAGTAGCATTGTTTGCCTCAACTTTGCCACTTGTCTTTGTTGTGAAAGACTTATCTTGAGGTTGCATTGATGATGAAGTTGTTGTGCCCTGAGCCGTGACGGGTTTTTGTTGTGAAGTAGTAGTAATAGTGCTGGTAGTACTGGGTGTAGGAGATGGTGATGTAAGGGGTGGACTCGTGATTCCTGTCGAGCTCACCACACTTGTTGTGGAATGTGATTTGCTCAGTCTTAAAGCTTGACCAATGCGCCTATTCAAGTTTTCTTGGTTCTTCTCAAATATCCTCGCAGTCTCTCGAACAATGTCATGAGGTGGCAGTTCATGTTCGGGTGACATGAGATTTCTCACCCGATTGGCTGTTTGCTGATCCAGGACGGCAGCAGAATTTCGCAAATTGTTAGATGTTAAGAGTAGCCTTGTTGGAAATCGCTTTTCTCCACCAACTCCTGTGCCATTGCTTTCATGATTAAAAGCGTTATTTGATGAGCTGATGGCTGAGCCATGTTGTGGTTTTGACACTTCTATAATCACAATTTCCTCTTTTGGTAAAACCACATGCTTGAATTTTTCCAAAATTTCCTCTTCACGCTTGGTACGATGAAGTGCATCCACAGAACGAGCACGTCTCATACGGTCACGTCGAGCACTTGCATCAGGTCCACTGGTTCGTCCTCGTGGACCACCACCACCACCACTTTTCCCAACCGAGCCATTCTGTTGCTGGACTCTTGAAAAATCACTAGAGTCTAACACTTGAGAACTGAGCAGCTTTCTACCACGATGCTGCTCTACTAGTTCATCCGTGTCAATGCCTTCGTCCGCATGTAATCCACTACCTGGATAATCTGATATTTTGGATTCCAGCGTAGCAGCCAGCTCCTCGGCCGAAACTGCATCCAAACAGTTTTCAAGACTGGTGGATCTTCTCAAACTCGGTCGAGCTGCGTATTGACGGAGGGCCAAACTTTGGTATCTCGACCTCAATTTCTTTACGATTCCCGGCCCATACTCCAATATGCTGAGATCCTCCCCACCGTTCGTCATTGTAAAGGCTTTCTTGTTGTCTTGAGTCGTGTCCTCCTCAAACATGGAATCTCTTTCATTCCGAATTGGACTCAATTTTTCTATCAGCATAATAAACAAGAACAAATAATAATGTATGATTTATCACATGAAAAAAAAATCGTTTTCACCAAACAAAACTCAAGCTATTTCACACTTGTCACTCTCCAATCCAATAAATAATATTTTCCTCCTCTTTTCTTCTCGCTTTCCATAAAATGAGAAATAAATGCATGCACAATCACACACCTTTCTTCGGGTTATATTTCATAGCGGCCAGAACATAGACGCTTTTAGCTTCTTCCCTCACAAAGACAAAAGTAAAAGAGTCATGAATCTCTTTACAGATTTCATTCACATCGTGTGCATGCCCACAAATGCATGATGATTGCATGCAACCTGCATGCAAAACCTGAGAATTATGTACTTTAGATATATTTTTCACTTCAGCAAGACAAATTACACACAGCAAACAGTCAACAGAGAAATAGGCCAACGCAACAAGACAACAAAAGCAACTCTCCTTTGCTTATGCTAGCAGCACATCTTCAATCAAACTGCTAACAACTCACATCACATCCAACAAAATATAAGCAATAATAAAAATACATGAAAAAAGTATAACGTTTCCTTTCCCAATCCCTACAAAGTCTACACACAAAAGTGGAGTGAGAGAGAGAATATATTATTATGCTTCTGTTCACTCACTCATACACACATAATCTACACACTTTTTGTAGTTCTCTCATATATAACAAGTGAATAAAAGAGAATAGGGATGATGGTTTGTGATGTTGATGATGACGAGTGATTGTGATGTGTGAGGACAAATACTTGAAGGGGGTATTGGGAAAGAAGCATGACAAAGACAATGTTGTTGGATGGATTGGAGACAAAAAAGAAGGGTTTTCTTTTCTTCTCACAGGGGTTTATACTTATTCACAGTACACACACCAAACACAAAAGCGACTTTTAGACCAAGACTACGTACGACTATATACTCTTCTGCTACTTACTTCTGTCCCAACAACATACATATATATAATATATTATATTCCACCGTAAGTAGTAATGTACATACAGAGAAAAATGTACTCATACGTGTATGCTAGAGTGGTGGTTGGTCTTAGGCAACAAACCGACAAAAATCACGTAAACTAACGTACACATATCCTATGAATGAAACTGAGCAGTGAGTATATATGTATGTTCTCATCAGAGAGTTCCCAGCTACTACAACTTACTGATGGCAGTGGCACAGCTATGATTGTTTCTTCGAAAAAATGTGTTCATGAAATGAAATAGGCTGGCTTTTACGTTCACTCGCTCCCTTGCTCAGGTATCACAAAGATGAGGAGACTATGACAGTTTGTGAAAATTGTAACTGCATGCTCAATATCACGCTCACCAGTCTCACCACACCATACCCGAGCTAAATTTCTTTTACTCTCGTTACACTTTGCGAGAATGAAGGATAGCGATATTGATGACGATACGATACCATGATGATGATGATGATGATGAGCAGGAAAGAGAACAACAAGAGAAGTAAGGTATAAGTGAGAGCCAACACTATGCAGTTTCCTCCCCACTACCTGACCCAACCATAACGAAAGTATGAGGAGCAATAAGCAATAAAAATACGATAGAGACGGACTGATAGGAAAAATATGTTGTGTATCCACCATCAACATCATCATCATCATCACTTCATCCAATCTGCCAACAAAAATGTAGCCTAGCCGTATAGGTATACGTCAGGTAAAGTAAAGGCAAAGTAGGAATTTCATAAACGTTACATTCGGTTAGGTATATATTACTACAGAGAAAAATAGCTGAAATGATGATTACAATGATGATGATGGTGAGGAGGAGGAGGAAGGGATTTCAGATAGAGCTCACAGCAGCAAAACGGGCACCAGACCTACTTCACTATTTTGTATGTAAAGAAAAAGAGAACAGAGCACACACAAAAATGTATAAAAACCTAAACCTGCACCAAGCCAAAAAAAAATTAAAAAGTATCCAAAAATTCAACAGCCAACCAACCAACCTGTGATTCGACTTAACGTAAAAAAAAACATCTACACACTTGAAATGTGAGTACATAAATGGTAAAAAAAAGGTAGCATACATGCATATCTCATGCTGATGAACAAAGTCTACACAAACCATCCACCAACGCTACGTCAGTTCATATGTATCATCATAGTCTACCATACAAAAAGTCAAAGGCAAATAATCAAAATAAATGCAATCTTTTTCATGATCGGGCAAAAAACTAATAATAAACACTATCAACATTGCATGCACTATCCCAAATCTATTTCAGCTGCAACTGTTAATATATATCCTTACAATGTATGACGATGATAGCCATTATAGTTATTAGTGGCTCAAGCGGCATGGCATGCATCCACATTATATCCTTAAAAAAGTATAATACAAGATCCTTTTCTTTTTCTTTTGAGGAAAAATATGAAAAACGAACCTAACAAAAGAAGAAGAACATATTATCTGCCTGTAGTTCTTAAAGGATGAAGGAACAAAAACCGTTATTGAAAGAACACGTTCGCAAAATCGTAATGGATGGGGGATAGATATACATTTAAACAAGGTATCCGCTTATTTGCTGGTGATTCTTGTCTGCAATAATGCAATGCTCGACTGATTCTCTTACCGGTATTTCTGCTGTATTGCTGACGCTTGACTCGAGAGTTATTTAAGAAAGCAGAAAAAGAAGGTTTTGATGAAGTGGGTGATTGGGAAGATGCCATCCTGCCCGTTCCTGATGGGTCAACAACCTTCTTTGAAAAAGTTCCTTCATTAACACCATTTGCTACTACCGGGGATGTCTTTGGAACAGATGAACTGGTTACAGAGATACATCGCTGAGGATTCGGAGGAGTTCCACCATTTTTCATTGAACTTGACTCCTGTTCCGGCTCAAAATACGATTCAATTGACAAGGAAGACATCATCTTCTTTGCAATCTTTGTGTTGCGAGCTCGAAGCTCATCCGCCCAAGGTGGAGTTAAGCTGCCCATCCTGACAAGTCAATCTAACCTGAAAAGCTATATAAGCACAATAGACAAAAATGAAAACATCAATATTACAATTGACTGTTATATTGTTATTATTATTACTATATGCTTCACGCAGAAAAACATGCATAATAAGTTCAAGGACTCTTGAAAACAAATTTTCCTTTTTGTAATAACACAATCAGCAATGCACAATATGTTACCAATAATTTGATGAAAATTACATGGTAAACAAAACCAGTTTTCTCCACAATAATATACAGCATAAATGCACCAATTTTCTATGAGCCACACTGCACTCAACAATCTGGTGCATCCCTGTTCCTAATGAAAAAGTAAAATTTGAGCATTTCAACACTCAAAAAAATATTACTTTCCACGAGATCAACTCCACAAATGACGAGTATTCATCATCTCTTACAAATTGTTACTTACGCTTCAGAAATAACTGAGACTTAAATCCATCCATACAAGACGAGGAATTACAAGTATGGTGAATATGAATCTACGTCACAAAATGGGATGAATATGAATACATATATATCTGAGAACAAGGAGCAAGTGAAGCACTTTTCTTTTTGAAAAGCGATGTTCATATTTAGTTAGTAGCACAAAAAGGGGGCCATCGCTATTAAGATCATTTTATTTCATAACAAAACACACTCATACAACCACATACAAACGTATAAATAAATTGGCTCAATTAACCCTCTTGAAAATATGTACTATGTATATGGCAATGAGGGCATCATATCAACATCATCATACCTATTTTGGTGAAGACGTAGACACACTGGAAACATTTTTCTTCTCTAACACAAACATCTTCATTGAAACTCTACATAATATTATTATGTTCGTCTATTTGGCTATCGTTACTTTTGCTCATGACTCTTCCGTGTGGTTCAGATTAAATGATTTGTGCCTCTGTGACGCTTTGTATTAGAGATGACGGACGAGCCATTGAACCAAACAAGGCGATAAGAATGAAAACTTTATGCATATTCATTCGAATCGCTTTACATTTCACATCAGCAACTCTTTCTTCTTGCAAACTAAAAGTGATATTACTTGCAAGTCAATTTGCAATGAGTGCGATGTGATGAGCATCTTAAAAAAGTTTGCCTTTGTACAGAGACGTACAAGAATACATAATAAAACATCAATTTATCAACGTTATAATGACCACAACTACAACTGCATGAAGCTGCAGCAAACGCGTCCTACTACTACTACTCGTCCAATTATTTCATCTCATCACACCATCTGATCTATTAACGACTTTGGAGAGTAGTGGACTCTAAAATAATCAAATGCAAATTTCAATTTCATATGGTCCATCTGTCTCCTTTGTTCAAATTTTTGCTGAACACCAACTGGTCGACATTCAACAAACAATTCTCAATTTATTATGTATATCGTATCTTCTATGCATTCAACATTCTTCATTAAAAAATATATAATGTATGTCATTATAACTTTCAATATTACTTCTGGATTCTACTCTAGCCACACACATGAAATTGCATTCAAGGCAAAATATAAAAAAAATCTTTAGTTTAGTATTAGTTTACGCAACAAAAAAAACTTCCCATTGGCCTACTGTAATCATCATAATCATCATCAAATGAAATTATTTACGAAACCACTTCCGATCTCATAAAAACAAGAGCACAAAAATGGCAATTCAAGGATAGAAAACTGTATAAGCTGCATTCTTACCAAAAGCCAGAGGCAAAAAACAAACGGTCCTTATCTCACGATCAACGATTTATCGGGAGATTTTTTATGCAACCTGTTATGTACAATTTCTGCTGACTAAAACTCATCACATCCCCAACCAAACCAGTGAATTTTTTTGCGTAGTATGTATATTTTCTATTACGTGAAAATCTGATTTAATGCCATACAAGTTAGAAGCAAAAAATGGCAAAAAGGTTATGCTGCGATGTATACTGTTAGTTGTTAGACGAAAAATTCATATAAGTCATACCATGTATGAGCGTGGACGCTTTAGAACAATGGGATCTAATCGCGTAATCCTAAAAAAGCTTACCTACACCATAAAAGTAATATTATTATTGCAGGGCAGGGAAAAGCATTTGATACTAGAACATGAAATGCAAAGTATATTAGTTTGGAATAGAGGACACACCCTGATAAAAAAACTCTTTTGCCTATTAAATTACATGAGCCACTTGACTTGACCGCTCTGTAACCACATAATAATAATGAGGTTTGACAAAGTAGACAGAGAAGAAGGAGTGGACATTGAAGCACGGACACGATGACGCTATTAATCTAAACAATACTTACTATACTTACATAAATTGCTATTAGTACATGAAAATGGAACAAACTGCAAAAAAGTCCAAGGACCCCTGACTGAACATCAAAAAAATGATTACCCGAATTCTTTTTTTGTTCTTCATTCTTACTGACTTGTTCGTTTTGGTTTCGTTGCGGGCCTTGGGTCTCATTTAAAAGCCGTATTTTTTCCTTCGCAGACAAGCGAAGCATGACTAGTCTCTAAATCACATAATCTCATAACGTTTCTATCATCATCATCTCTTCAAATTGGTGTATATTATACTATACACGAGTACTTTATACTGTTAACTGAGTTAGTTGCCATTCATTACTGGGTATTTTGTCGAGAGCAAAGTCTTTCATGCTTTCCTTCATAACCAACGACCTGTCACATGACAAAAAAATAAAGTCGAGAGTCGATACAGACGAGTAAAGAGCGAGCATGTGTAGGTACACAAGTAGACAGTAGTAGGTAGAAGAGAAAAATCAACAAACTCAATTAAATAATATCTAGCACACCCTTTTACACAGGCATTTCCGGTTTATTCACATTATTATTTGAGAGTCACTGCCGCACACTTTTTTCCTGCATTGCACGCAAACAGCCGTCGTCGTTATCTAATCCAACGCTAAAGCTATATAAGTACTTTTTCCTATTCATAAATGCGAAATACATTTTGCGTACCTTCAGATTCAGAACGAACAATATTGTGTTATTGCACGCGTGCGTACCTTTATGCCTATGTTTCTACTAAACAGATTTGATTTCAGGTTGAAAAAATCTTAGAATTTATAAATTATAATCCATCCTTCATCCTTTTTCTTAGTTGAAAGCGTAAATTAGCATGAAAAGCCTGAATCTTTTTTATGATTATCTAGGATGTACGCACTTTCGCACATCCAACATCTGCTAGAATGCCTCTCTGCCTTCCTCAGTTTTAAAGGAATTCTGCATGCATACAAATTTTACTATGCAAATAAAAATACAGGTTAAGTCATTTTTTTCTTCAGAAATTATGACTTTTTAAATTAAAATGTTCTCGTTGTAAAGACATGAACTGTACATACATCAACTGCAAATTGCAAGGCATATCTGTACAAGTATCTATCTAAGTAAGAAGAAACTGAAAAGTTAATACCTTTCAAAATCTTTGCAACAAAAGGAAATGGTAAATGGTACAGCGTTTAAACTGCCATACCATGTAATGTAAGATACGTGATACTATACGATTTCCCTAGTGGAACTATAGAGCCTACAGTTGGCTGTAAAACCTGGGGTGGTCAGTAAACCGTGTGAAAAGATAGATATGCATGACGATGATGAAGATGGTGAATATTTTGTTCAAAGACCAATAGCTAAACTACAGCTAATATTAAAAAGCAAATCAAAGCAAAAAAAATCTTGAGACAATTTCATGCGATAATTTTTAGTGATACATAATATATCATCATCATCATCATCATCATTATATATATCATATCGTGTTAAGCTTAATCAACACCGCACCGGGTCGGCCTAGTATTATGGTATTAAACGTCGAAACGTTATCAAGTCAAAGACTTATAAACTCATTACTTATTTTAGTGTACCGTATTTTATGATAACTGTTATATTTTTTTACATTGCGTCAATAAGACTGACTGTGTTTAATGTGTTATCAATAAACTTCTACTACATTCTAACTTTAAACCAAAACCACAATCAACACAATTTTTTTGGATGATGATAGATATTGGGAATTTACTAAGTAAACGCATTATCGAAATTTTTTATGCTGTTCTGAAAGGTTTCAAGTACTAGGTAATGTAATGCCAAAGCCAAATGAAATGTTTCAATTTTTCACACATGCACTTTTTCAAGCTCTTGTACATAAGATGAAATGAATATAATATACAATATATACAAATATAATACAATAGTCATGCGGTTATTACGTTATCAGTGAGTGAGTTCGCATCCCATCGCATCGCATGCACTTTACTTCATGAAATACACACATTACAATAACCTGTTGCAACTGCAAAAACTGCAATGCATCATTGTTCAGCCCTTTTTATAATTATGTATCTCCCAACATTTTTAGCTCATGATTTATAGCAATTCATTCAACAACATAAAACTGATAGTTGATACTTGTTTTGGTGGTACACATGTACAAGGGAGCATAAAAATGGATTACAATTACAATGGAGTCAGCAAGCAAAACAACAGTGTTGAGTTTTTTATACTATCGGTTCAAGTCTCACATTACGCAAAAGATGAGTCGAGAGTCGAGTCGATGAGATAAAATTCCTTTCCCTTCTCTAAACTTATTCTTTTCAATCATAAATCTACTAAGCTCCGTTCAATTCTCAAAATGTTATTCACCATCAACCATACCACCATATTAATAACATGGCATAATCTACAATCTACTAATAAGTCTGAATAAGTCGATGCGTATACAGTATACGAGAATCGTACTATTTTCTTGGGAATGCAGTTTGCTTTTGCATTCATAACTGTCTTTTCTTATACCTACCTATTTTTTTTTAAGAAAAACATAATCCCTTTCAATGAGGATCAATTGAGTTGAATTCAATTAGTCTATAAATAAAAAAGAGTTATGTGTTATGTTATACGTGCTATATTGCTCAACAAAAATTGTTGATAGCACAGTACAAGACAACTCTTGTTACTTGATATGAAACTAGGTATGAAATGAACTTCAGTTTGTAAAAGATGCTGATTAAGTTAATTAATACTGCATTGCATTCTAATATTTCTAATGTTCGACTTGTGCAGTCAAAAGATACATAACAATAATTCTGATTGTTGTACTGACTGTAGAAAGAAGCCACGTGTGTTTGTGTCGGCACAATTTATAATTAGTATTTTAGATCAATTAAGTGACTGAAGTAAACTTTAAGAATAATTTAAGACAAGATGTGGGCATGTATACAAGTTTACATTCATATCATACAAATTCGACCACTGGAATCACATCACTTTTTGCAACAAAAAAAATGCTTTTGCATGACATGTTTTGCCAATCTCTCTCTCTCTCTCTCTGTTTTATTCCATTTTCCTGTTGCACCAATTCTAAGGATTCGCTATGGGTTAAGTATTCATCAGAAAGGATGACAAGTAAAATATACAGAAAATTAAATTTTGACCCAAACCGATAGAAAAGCCAAGTTTGAATGGCAAACTGAAGATATAGTAGTAGTACAGCGGTTAGCCACGACCTAAATTTACAGCATAAATATATTTATCATGAGAGGAGCGTTTTATGTGTTGGCGTTGGTTTTGCCTTATATTTTTTTACTTTGTGCATAAAAACTTGCTTTAAAAAACTGAGATAAGCTAATGTTCATGCAATGTCTCAAGAGATCTCTACATGTATTGTCATCTATGTAAATTAAATACCAAAGGAATTGTTCCTTTTGTATGTTACTCACATACATAAGACAAAAATACACACGCACACGCTGACAACAAAATGGTTGCGGATGCGGATGAATGCTCTTGAGTGGTAAGCAAAGCAATTTTTTTTTATCATTATCGTCATTCATTTTTATTCCATCCATTCACTGCAAAGACTTAAGCCGTTATCATAAAGTCCACAAAGTAGCGGATTTACAATGAAATCAAGGTGAAGAGAGAGAGATATGCACAGTATCCTTACAAGTGTTCCGCTCCTCCGTAAGCTGTAATAATTCTGAGCCCAAACACTCAAAACAACAAAATAGAGTGACGATCAAAAAGAGTCAGAAGAATTACCAAATTTGCAGATTTAAAGATAGCACAGTAGATGGATTGACTATAAAAGTTACATGCAAACGAGATATAGATGGAATGACTATGACTCATGACTCGTACATAAAAAAAGGCTTTTCTTTCTGTCCCAAAAATGGTATAATAAAAAAAAGTAAGGATAAAAGCCCCCTAATTGGGGATCTAATAATAAAAAATACACTTTTGCTCACTCAAATTTTTAGGCTGCTTTGTTTCACTTTATCACATCATCACATCTAAAATACATTTGGCTTTAAAACTGTAGGGCTTTCGTTCAACCCCTTACCAAGCACCATTCACGTTTCACACCACACCCTCCTTGGTAAGGCTTATGTATACTTGTTTGTGTCTGCGATTAAATTAGTGTTGCTAAAACTGCCGAGCTGCACTTTCTTCTTATCATGTAAACTTTTTTTTAACTTTAACTTTTGTTTCCTCCTTTTTCATTTAGCTAAAAGGGTTTTACGTAAATTTACCATCTTTTTCCTTTTCATTTGCCATTCTTCAAAAGGGAAATAAAAAGAACTTCCCCCTTCTTTTTATATTATTATGTGGCAACTCTTTGAAGAGACAAGCTTCAATTTGCAATAGCGTGTTTTTGTCGACTCCTTAGCTGAAAAACTGCGAGAAGCAGCAAAAGCATCATGTCATGTCAATTTTTTGGATAATTCAAGGAATCAAGCTCTTTTAAGTGGAAAAATAGAGGGGGTATTAAAAAAAGTGAATGAGATGAATGATGATAATAAAGTGAACGAAGGATACTGTTTGACTGTAATGAATGAAGCACGACGACAACGAAAGAACGACCGTTTTATGTGAGCGTGAATGTCACTGAACAAATAATTTACTCTCTCCTTCTTTCTTCCCTTTCTATATAATATCGTCTGAAAACAGAGTACATAACACAACGTAGTCACCAAGTAAATCCCAGTATTTCATTCAATTCAATGGTATCTCTTACAAAATAGTAATTTCAATTTGTTATGAAAATACGAATTTCGAAAAAAAACTAAACTCCTTTCTTTTGAAATGGCAAATTGCACTCTTCCACTAACACTGTTAACATACACACATCATTAAACTAATAAACGTTCTCAATTTAGATTGAACATGTCATGTCATATCATTCGTCATGCAATATAGGTAGGTATCCCACATCCCATCAAAACAAAATTAGATTCAAACGTGTCATTCGTCGAAAACTCTCCCTTCAAATTACACGCCATTTAAGATTCATTTTTGAGACTCCCTTCCATTTCCACAATAATCAAAAAAATATCCCTTTGAATTACAAAGTTTGAGCAAAAATATGAGAGAAAGAGAAAATAAAAATTCATGCTAAAAAATGACATGTTTATGTTTTGTGATGTTGGGATGTGATTGCTTGCTTGTTGAATAGAGAGGTGCAAAAACTCATTTAGGATATATTTGTATAATAGTTCGGTTGGCTGCTGCGGTATCATTATTATTACATTCTAGCATCTCATAGGCATTTCATCCTTAATCTAAAGTAAATTGACATGAAGAAGAGAGAGAAAGACAGTTAGTCAAACACGGAATTCTTTAAGTAGTTCAACTAACTTGAGCAAATAATAATACAGTCAACAGTTTCACTTGTAAAAACAAACAAGCTGAAGCGAAGCGTTTTTATTTTTGTGCAAAAGGTGAATATGAGTAAGTGGAGACAAATGCGGAAATAAAGAATTAAAGAAGATAATTTCTCTTTTTCCTACTCGGCGGATGATGTGCATTTGACATTTGTAATTAAATTGTAATACAATCCCTATCAAAGTCCTCGTTACGAAATTCCTGTCATTCTTGTACCCCCCATTGATGTTCTTATTTTGATTTCCGAAATAGTACTCTTTTCCTTTGCATTTATAACGGCAATACTATACAAGACAGGCCTGTATCTATCTATAACACATTATCATATCATGAATTGTTTAACATTTTTTTCTTATTGAGATGGTATGGTATGACTGGCGTGGTATGCGATGCGTAGCATATGAATGTGAATATATGTATGTCTTCATCATCAGAAACATCATCGTCACACCAAACAATCACGAAGGCAGTTATGAGTGCTACTTCATCGTCCGGTCTACTTCTCCAATTTTACTATATTATTGCCATCGCCAATATTTTATGTTAAGTGTGTGCAGTCGTAGTCATCATCGTATCTCACGTAGGTAGCGCAAACAAGATGATAAGATAAACATGAAAATGGAAACGAAGAGTGCCAGTGCGACACACACTCATGTTACTATCATACTAATATATGTATATTGTAGAAGCTGCAACATCTTTCATTAGTTCATCAATAATTAACTTGACTCTCTTTGTACTAAATTAGTCAGGGAGAGGGAGAAGAGTCACTCAATTCTCCACAACAGTCCGCATACAACATTGCAATAAAAAAGTTATGTTTGAGCCCCTGATTAGATAGTAAATGTTATTGGTTTTCAGTCAAAGCCTGTTTTTTTTTCACTGATAAAAAAATGTGAGAAAAGAATCATTAACGGTATTATCTATCTGAATGCTCATGGCTCATGTACATGTTATATGTAATAGCATATATGTTGACTACAATAGACTGACAAACGAATATAACAAGAAAATAATTCACACGTTTAGGTTTTTCACATCTCGCAGTTCTCAAACGCATATAAAATCATCATAATGATTGAGAAAATGAGTGAGTGTGAGTACGAGCAAGTCCAAATCATATCATTATGGCACGCGTCCATCGTTCTTATAATTAGCCAGAATTTTTGGGAATAAAAGACGAAGAGAGAAGAAGCCTTTAATAAACATGGAATGCACCATTAGATATAGTGGGATGGAATGCTTGAATTGAAGTAATGAGAGTTTTACCAACTTTAGAATTGGCACTTCAATTGGATAATGATCAACGAAAATAATAATAACAATAATGATTATCATCATCATAATTTGCTTGCAACTCGATAGATATATACATGGATTATACCACTTATTTTTGCGTTTTCAATGCACTTTTCTGAACAATTCACTACTAACACCAATAGTCATAAAACAATGCAAGTCCGTCCTACTCATGTAGTACATACTTCTAAGTTTTATACGTTGATATTTCTCCCATTAGTCCAATTTTGCCTTGCAACTTGAAATTCGCTATGCATCTTGACTTGCATGCAAAAGAATTAAACTTGGCATCATCACATATCTCTCTCACACACAACATAACCAACAAAAACGCATTATTATTGTTGTGGTGGAATTTAATAAACCCAGTTTCCCACAGACGAACAACACTGACAGACAAAAAAAAGCACCTTAAAAAATATCACTATTGAATACAATGCAATGCGCATGCATGTACCTTATTTTTTTTCGTGTTCATTCATAAACAGAATTACATTCACACTTTTACACCTTACCACCGACTTTACAACAAACTATTCTTTAACGACTTTACCAGTCGCCACAAAACTAACTTGAAATTAGACATTTTGAACAAAAAAGAAAGAAAATAATAATACGAATTTGGCTACATCATGCCATCTGTGTACATTAAATCACTAAGTGCAAAAAATGAAAACTATCGCTAATTTTGTCTCCATCTCCATTCGATGGTGATACATATTGGACTATTTATGCACACACGCAGGCTCGGCAGGCACCCACCGAGAATTCGTTGTTCTTTCTTGAGAAAAGGAACTGCTCTACAACGACAAGACAACTAACTACATTCAGCTTGCGACGAAGCAATGTTGAAATGAAACTAATTAATTTTTTTAATGAGTACTAAAAGTCTACACATTCCACTCCACAGTGGTAACAGAATAAAGTTTTTTCTTTGAAAACTAAATTAGCAAATATAAATTCTTCATTGATGCACTTGACTTGTTTGTTCATTGTGTCTAATTTATAATGGCTCCTCTTTCTTGCCCATAATATATGTCAACTACAGAGATTGCATACATGAGATTTTTGCACATGTTGTATTTAATGTATCTGTATAATATTTTTGTATTTAATGGGCATGGCATAACGTAAAGACAAAGTCATGTGCATGCATGCAAACTAGAAATTGACTTAATGTCATTGTCATCCTTGCCCTTGTTATAAAAAGTAGGAAAAAACTTAAATAGGCTTAGCATTCTAATTCCAACAAATGAGATGTGAAAAAAACGACTGACTAGCGTCACAGAATATGAGGTATGCCATGAATTATGCATATAATCAGATCAGATCGGTGCAACCAGCCCATCAATAGACTGTTTTAATGATGCAAATATTCTCTCTCTCATAAATATGCAAATATCGAATGGAATGGAATAGAATACATAAACCTTGCATTAGTGCATAATGTGAAATACTTAGTCTTAGTCATTAAATTAATTTGTATATTTATTACTATTAACACTTACTTTGCAGCAATCAAGTGATTGTGGATTAAGAAGAAGCTTTCCTTTTCAATTAACGAATTAAAAATATCAGGCGAAAACACTTGTGAAAATCGCCGTTCACTGATTATTACTTTACTGACTTTAAACGGCCAATAAATACGAAATCAATTTTGAAAACAAGTTAAAAGCAGAAACGCGTAGACATTTAAAGCAAGCTGAAATAGAAAGTCCAGCTTACAGACATTTCTCGTCATCACTCGAAGGACAAACTATGAACTGTGGAAAATCAAGATAACAATTACACGTTATGGTATGGTATTGTAAAATGTATTGCGATATGACGAGTGTGCGTATCAATCCAGTTGATGAGACCTCGAGTAGAACCACACCACTATTGACTTTGTCCAACAACACTATCATATCACTGTCTGTGAAATGTGAGTATGGTATAGTATTATATGTAATTCTAAACAAAATCAAAGACCTCCCTTTTCATTCCGGAATACAAACTGATTTTGATGTCCTTCAAATGAATATATAAGTGTTGGGATCATCAACTACCAGCCACAACTTTGATCCATAGCTATTGCGTTACTGACAACTCCAACTTAAATTCAATGATGCCATCATTTCATATGTGATATGATTATGATTGTTGGGTTGATATATATAGCTGAAACCTTTTATCTACAGAGAGACAGAATGGGATGAGTAGAATGAGTACTACTACATAATGTAAAATAATAAATCACCTGCAACGCGTAACAATTATGATACACAGGTATGATAACAGTTTAGCATATCAACCGACACATCACATCAGGACTGACTACGTAGAGATGGAATAGAATGACTAATTTTGATAAAATTTAATGATTGCATAGGTAGCTCAGATACAAATGATATCAGATCCGATTTTTTTTCTCCAAACTTCCATATTCCCAACCTTCATTACGATTCTAGCCATTCACGTAAACGGATTTAACATGGATTAGTAGCGTTCATTGGCCAGAAGAAAGATTACTAATTGCTTCGTAACAAAAATATCAGATAATCTTTCGGAATGTGTCTCATACTTAATTACATTATTGCCGAAAAAAATAAATTTAGTTCGATCTTAACTAAAATGTATCCCCTTGTTTAGTAATAGAACTATGAAAAATTTGCCGAAACCCGGAAAAGCTTTGTGACACATTCCTACAAATACAATACAGGATAGAAAAATCTAATCTGATCATGGATGCGAAGACCGCTTCTTGTAATGTATATTTTAGCTTATTACATAATTTAAAATGAACTTACTGGAGTTGTAAAGAGCGCAATGCAACTTTCAGTACAACAAAAGGTCCAGTTGTTCAATCGGGTTACTTAATTTCCATCCTAATATTTGTATCTTGTAAAGCAGGCGGACTTTCTCACACTGTTGAAAACGAAGTTTTAAGGCACTAGAGCTTTAGGAGTCTTCAGTATTTCCGTCTTAAGGCACACTATAGTAAAGAGCCAGTTGCGAAAATGTATTCCCGAGAGCACTCTTTCCTGACGACCGAGTACCAATACGCATGTAGTGCCCTAAAAACAAGTAATCCAATTAATTGACAAATCATAAATTGACATCTGCACACAAAATCCTATTCATTTCTTACTTTGCAATTCTTTAATTTACCTTATCAAATCTGCTGAGTTCAAATACGCTTTCCACCTTCAACCTTTGACTTTGTATGCATCCGCTTTCTTTGTTATCCGTGACGAATCTCAGGTTTTGTCAGTCTACCTAAAACGTCCACACCCGATAGACTAGTTGCTTGCTTATCCAGTCTGGTACTCCTAAATCGTGACTTTGCCTACGTTGACGCTTTTAGATGGCAAGGTTATCCGATCTCAATTCCTTCATGCTTTCCAAAAAGTCCATCAGAAAAGTCCCTGCAATAAATGTATCAGCAAAACTGTAAGAATGTTCCTTCAGACTATGTATTGAAATAAGTAAAGTTGAAAATGCTTTATTTTATTTGCCAAACCTCAAGTTCCAAGTACAAGTGCTTCCAAAAACACGTCTCGTCCTTTAAATTTCTGCTGGTCTTCCAGGTAGGTAGGCAGGATTTAGAATATAAACTGGAACTCTTGATGAACCAATGTTCCAATAACTGCTCCAGTCGCCAGTTTTGAGATCAGATCATGGACAAACGGACATCAATTGGAAAATTTAAGCACGATCACAACATGGACAGTATTTAATTCCAAATTTGGAACTTTCAAAAGTAAACCAACAACCAAGTAAAGACGAGTCAGCTTAGCTTTCTCCTCTCCACTAAAAATTATCCCGGAAAGACATTTGGCGAACGGAACGGACGGAACGGATGATGGATACCTTACAAAAACAAAGCAGGAAGTGTGATGAATAAGCTGCTAAAAGGGAACTCAATTTCCTATCTTAAAGAGAGGGGAACAAACACCAGCACTATACACTTTTTTACACTCTCCCTGGACCTTTTGTTTTTGTGGGTATTTACGATTACACAACCAGCGACTCAGCCATCAACAACGGTAGACACAGCACAGGTGGTTGGCTTTGGCTGGCAAAGAGGAAAAGTCAATGTAAATATTGTAAATATCTCTTAGGGAAATTCACCTCATCTCGTCTCATATCACACAAGAAGCATAGGCTCAATGCACTTTTACAAGCACAATACACAATGTATTCACACGAGAAAGATAAAAACAGGAAGATGCGGATAAAACACAAAATTTGTACACAGCACAGAGAAGAGAAGAACAACGGTATATCGGATCCAATCCAATAGATTCATTGACTTATGTTGGTTTGACACACAGACACATCGCATCCCAAGTAAAGCATGAATCTTCTCTATTCATCATATCATATCTCATATACCAATCTTTTTTGGTCGGTTCCCATTCCCATCGTAATGTATTAAACATAAGATGTGTAACAGTGTAACTTGCGTACTTTGTACTTAAAGCACGTTACACAATCCCTAAAAGCATAAATGGGCATAAATAGAAGCACTTCATTCGACTCACTCTAAGAGTTGTGCATATATGCCATGCATCATACAACATGTTCATACGTCATCCACGTACAAATTTTATTTACGTACGTGGTTTACTGTAATAAGTACATTACTTTTTGCTATAAGCGATATAATATGCGTAACACAAAATATATATACCTAAGGATCTCCATCCAATCTGCATAATATATATAATCTGGTTATCATCTTATTATACCTTCGAGCTCTAGCAGCATACTCTTAATATAAATGTAATGCAAAAATGTTCGTTTCTATTTGTACAATTTGCTCTCATTCACACCAAGAATGCTTTCAACATCTTCAGCAACACCTTCTTCGACTGAGTTCCTTATTGAGCAGGTTGATTACCCAATTTCTTTTGGGTATTAGGCATATCGGCATATATTACGAAAACCTTATTTCGTTTCGAGAGTAAAGATTGTGAGATAATTCTCATCTCACTACATATTTCGAAGAAGGGCAAGGGGTCTTCCGAAAATGAATTTTTCAGCATAATATACACATTTTTTAAAACTAATTGCTATAATGCAAGTAAGCTATGATGTATGAAGCTTGTAGCGATGAAACTAAAGCGTCAAGAATAAGAATATAAAAGTATATTTCATTCAATCGCATTGCATTGTAAACCAAACCTAAGAAAAAGCTAAGGGAAAATGTCAAAAAGGGTATTGATGTGCTTTTACTATATACCCCCATCTCAACATCATATAAACTTTTTTATGCATAGTACCGATGCGGTTGCGTTGCAAATATATACATGTTGCTTATGCACAAATCCAATATTGGAGCAGATGGTGTGCTTGTGTCTTCATGACTTGACTGCTAAAGTACATGTAAATAGTGAACATCATAAGGAAGCATATGTTGAGTTCAGTGTGCCTTTTCCTTTCATGTTCCGAGAAGGCAAACTCGTTCTTGGTATTATTGAATTGAGTGAGTTTTTGAACTGAAAGGTAAACATTGGATTTTACATCACATTCGGCAACTGATTAGACATCCATCAAAAGCGTAGAGAAAGAAAGAAGGAGCAATCTTTGTGGACTGGACTGACTGATTAGTGATGTGATTTATGTGATGTAACTTGACTGATAACCGACACCGAAGAAAGGGAGAAGTTTTTGCCTCATCATTCGTAGGGCCATGTCACAGGCCACAGGGTTGATAAGAGGGCAAGTAATGTAAATGCAGGTAACTACAAGTGAGTGAATAGGGAAATTGCGTAATGTTTTTCTATTCTCATGATCAATATAAATGATTGCCAAACGAAATGGCAATGGAGGTGTAATTAAAAGATCCATTCTTTTGTCTTGAATTGCTCAAAATGCAGCCACTAATTAAAGTCATTTAACTGTCTATTGTCCCAGGAAGAAGAAGAAGGTTGAAGGTGACCAAATAATGGAGATTGAAGACAAGAACCTTGTGCCATTTTTTGTGTTTGCCAAAGATTGAAAGATTTGTATCATTGATTGACTGGTTACTGGGAAATGCAGTGAAAACTGCATGTAGGCTCTAGTTAGATTGAGACAGGCTGCCCGGGATTTTAACATCGAATAATATACATATTAAAATCAGAGTTTGGAAACATGGCTTTCATTTGTACAACGATCAAACCGCCATGTGCCAAATATTTTGTCTTAATTTGTGCTACATTTTTAAGTATAATTCATGTAACGGAACAAGGTGGAATAGTTGGAGCTCCGGAAGGTCTTTACGACCCGACTGATCACTTAACCATTCTTAATGGAACCAGCATTAAATCTACGATTTTTGGTACAACGAATGCATGGATTGTGGAATTTTATAGCAGTTGGTGTGGCCATTGTATCCACTTTGCTCCCGTGTTCAAACAGTTTGCTGCTGAAGTTGAAAGTATATGTTTACAAACTTTAAATGTTGTAACTCTTCTTAAAGTCCTAGTCGGTATTCTAACTGCTTGTTTCATTTTTGTGTATCTTCTAGGCTGGCAGAGCGTCGTGAAACTGGGTGTTATCGACTGTGCTGATGAACTGAATGTTCCAGCTTGTCGGGATTTTGAAATTATGGGGTACCCTACCATTCACTTTTTCCCCCCGTCGACCAAAGAAAAAATGGTTAATATAGCTTTTAAATCGTTTTTGTATTGCTTTCTCATTCATTCATAGCAAGTAAGCGCCGTATCATCTATTTCATACAATGGTTGTTTCTTATTTGTATAGATAACTGAGGACGGAAAGGAAGAATTATATGTTGGTGAAAAGTTTCCAAGGTCCGACAAAGTTTCTCAACTCAAGCAAGATTTGATGGACACGGTTACTCCGCATTTTCCAAACATTTTGGGTCCAGTTAGTGAATCTGTTAGAACCTTTCAGGAACTTTGGGGTACGGTCAAGTCATCAGCTACTGCTGGTGTTCCTGAACCTTCCCTTCTTATCCTTGTATACGAAGGGGATAAGTCATCGATGGGAAAAGAACTGGCATTGAAATTAAGTGGCTACCCTCAAGTAAGAGTGGTGAGATTTCAGAAACGAAACGCCCTATATGACAAACTGGGATTAAAGAGTGAATGGCCAGCTGCTGGATATTGGAAACCAGATTACGATAGCGGAATGATAGCGATTCCACGGAACCAGGATATTGTTACTAACCTTCAATCTTCAATTTTAAAGATGGTGAAAATAGAGCCTCAAAAACCTCCTATGGCTGCTCAGTTGGCGGCTCAACTCGTCAAAGTTGAAGAAGACACGAAGCAGGAAAATAATTTGGAAGAACCAAATTCAAAAGCTTCAGAAGATGTAGTAAGTATTGAAGACCTCATCCACGCAGTCCGCAATTCTCTCCGAAATGAAGTTGGAGTATTTAAGGTCATTAGTGGTTCTAAATTAAAAGCTCTGCAAGAGTACGTTCATGTTTTGGGCCAACTTCTGCCTGCTGATCGAAGAGAGTTTATTGTATTTCTTATGAAACTTGATAAATGGTTAAAAGCTCAGAGTGATGAAATTCAGGTATGATTTTACATATATTTCAGAACGAGATTATATATATGCTTGGTGTATTTGATTGTATTTTATTTTGTCGGTTCTTTCTTTAGATAAATGACTACCTTGACAAGTTGACTGAGCTAGAGCTGGAGAATCATCCATGGGACATTGATTTGAATACATGGGGAAATTGCAGAGGAACAGTGGTGGGACGCCGGGGTATGTGCCATTATAGCTGGACTAATCCACTGATTTCCATTATTTACAGGAACAAGAATAAACCCCGCATGATTAAAAATTCAATTTGTAACTATATTTGTAGGGTATACGTGTGGATTGTGGAGGTTGTTTCATACATTGGCTATGCTGGCTACACAAAAATCTCAAGAAATTTTTGTGCTTCCAGTTGTTCACGGCTACGTCAAAGAGTTTTTTGGTTGTACTGAGTGTGTTACACATTTCACTAAAATGGTTGCGGATGATGGAGCTCTGATGATAACAACAGCTCGGGGCCAGGCTCTATGGCTTTGGAGAGCACACAACAAAGTCAACTTAAGGTTAGTTTTACGCATTGCAAGAGTTTTATTGAAAAGTACACGTCAGCTTCAAAAGCAAAACCAATAAAAATTAATGTGCATATAATTTTTAATTAATTAATAGAACCAAGGGAAGTGAAAGTGAAGATCCAGGCTATCCAAAAGGCTTGTATCCCAATGACAAACAGTGCCCTACATGCTACACTACTGACGGTTCGTTTGATGAAGACAAAGTGTTTGAGTATTTACTCAACATTTACAGCAGCCCAATTAGAACACTACGAAATCACCAAACTGAAAAATCTAAGAGGGAAGTAGAGATACATTCTCGATCATCCAAGCACGAAGCACATCCGCCATCAAGATTTTTTAGCGGAACAGATTATTGGATATTTTGCATAGTTTATTTAAGTGTTGCTGCTCTTTTAATTTTTGGTTATATACATTTTAAATTTGGATCAAGAAGACGAGTTGATCCATTGGCCATTTGCAGAAAGTTTATTCATACATCTCGAAGCATGGTTTGAGCAGTTTGAGTTTAAACTACCTGAACAAATACAGAATTCATTGAAAATCAAATAAATCAATTCTTTTTTTCTTTAACTTTCAAGTATTTGAAAAAGTATGTTTCTCGTAAGGTTACAATGTTACAAATGTTCAAAAGATATTAGTTTTGGCTATAATGGCAATATTAATCAATTTAAACTTGCTGATACATTCCAAGTTCAGAGTAAAAATCCATGTTGACGATATGCATGCAAGGGTATTGAAAATTATGTGTCAAAAACGTAAAATAGACACTCTCAATCTGCCTTAGTCATGTTACATAATATCTATAAGGTGCTCAGTTTACCACTGTGATAAATGTTATTATTTTACGAAACAAAATATGTTTTCGATGCAGTTTAAAAAAAATGCAATGTAGTTCAGACTGCACCTACAAGCGTAGTCATATTTAAGATTGTTAAGCATAAAAGTTTTATTTTTTCTTGATTTTTTGTTCTATTCTGTAAACCCTACCACTTCATGAACCATGACCCCATGTAATATATTATGTATGTTTGAAAACAAAAGGATAATGGGGGAGAAAACCAATATTGAATATTTATCATAATATATGTATTGTAATTATTGTAATCATGCTACACTTTTTCATCAAAATCAGCAGATACATAATAAAGCTTATCCTGAAGTCGATTATTTTGGTTAAATTTTACACATCAGTAAAAGTTTCAATTTCGATACGACAAGAAAACCACAATCAATGCACAATGTACAGAAATGATGAAAGGAAGTTTTGCAAAAGTGTAAATATGTAATCGCATAAGATTGATTACTATTATGCTATAATCGTGATGTGATGAGTAAGTTTATCAGGACATTTTTCCGGCCACGTTTCATCCGCAAAATATGTTTTTGGTTTCATAGGATAAAGTTTCGGTATTCGAAAATGCGAAATAACTTTCACAATTCCATAAAAATGCGATCATGAAAATAACTGAACTGAGCTTCTTGATTCTTGATCTAAAAAGAGCACAAAGGAGAGAAATAAGCTTGGGCTTCTGCTTGGGCAAAGTGGATTTGATGTGTTGAGGAGGTAAAACTAAATTCATTATGCCGCTTTTTCCTGCACACATCCATATCCATCCACCACATTTTATACCAGACAAAAACACCTAAAGCCAACGAAAATGTGCTTTGAACTTTAGCAGCACTACTATATTGACAATTGATAATTAATGTTGAACGTGTTAATAGTAACTATCTGTGAAATCAAGTAATGTTGACACTTTTAATTTGTGATTTGAAAGTGACAATTTCGTTTTACTGTCCCCTCCTGTGTTCGTATCGTTTTACTTCTACCTTCGGACAGAATCATCAGCAGTGAGCAGTCAGATTCTTGGATTACGAGATCACAGCAAGATGTCGAAGTTCTGGGGTACGTACTGATCTGATGACTCAGATGACTATGATTAATTAATAATAAATAAAATGAGTACAAAGTCTTTTTTTCTATTATGTAACTATATGGCTATGTATGTTTGTTAACTTTGCAGGGCTAACTGTCAACGCAGGAAAGAAATTTAAGCAGCAAGTAGAAGAACCCTTTTGCATTTCCAGTGCAGCTGTGGAACCTGTGGATAATGCATCTGGTAAGTAAACAGCAAATGTTATAGGCATAGGCAAACTTTAAAGTTCAATAATATTTTGTTGGGTTTATGATAGTTTAATTAAATCATGATTCAATTTGTTGGTGATAATTTCAGACAAGCCTGTCCAGTTGTTTCTCCAGCAAGATCAGACTGACTTTTTGTTATGCACTCTTTCCTCTAAACAAAATGTCTTCCAGGTACCCCTTAATGTTCGGATTGGGAGGAAAGAAACCATTGGATTTATTTTGAAAGGTGGTTCCCCAAAATCAAAAGTGCATTTAACTGGGTTTACACTTCCAAGTAGTGACGCTGCAGTCGCAGTTCCATTCAAGGGGCTGCAAAAATCAATTCTTGTTACGGAACCTAAATCAGAGGATAAGCTGAAGAAGCGAGTGTCTATCCAAGAAACTGAGGCATATGGCGAAGTGGAGATGGAATCCATTGATGGGGAAGCGCAATCTGACACAATAAAAGAATTGAGAAAGAAGATTTTCAATGGAGATTCTTTACATGACAAGGAGGATGACGATGATGATGATGATGATGATGATGATGATGATGACGACGATTCGGAAGATGATGATGATGATGATTCTGACAGTGCTCTAGGTGAAGATGAAATTAATGAGTTAAAACAGTTGGTTCAGAAAGGCAAGTACAATCCAAAAACTGGGGGTAAACTGGAAGAAGATGAAGAATCAGATTTAGAACTTCTTGAAGATGATGACGAGGACGATGAAGATACAGATAGTGATAGTGAGGATGGCGATGAAGTCAAAGCAAATCCAAAACAAAACACTAAGGCTGCATCAGAAGTTAAAAAGTCTCCAAACTCTACACCTCAACCACAAATCAAAAAAGAGAAGATAAAGAGTGAAGGAAATCCAGATTCATCTGTTACCCAAACCTCAAAGACTCCAGAAAGTAAAAGCCTGAACAATTTAAAAATACAATCTGCTGGTCATACCCCAATGAAAACTTTTACAAAGGGAGGAGTTCTCGTTAATGAAATCAGGGCTGGGAACGGTCAAGTTGCTAAATTAGGCAAAATGGTATAGTTTGATTATTACGTTTTCAATCTTAATTATTTTAGATCAAAAAGTATAAGGGAGGTCTTGACGGTCTTGTGTCTTTTTGAACATGTATAATACAAATACTTATGCATCATTTTGATTAGGTAACGGTTTACTACGTTGGTCGCTTGAAACAAAACAATAAGAAATTTGACGCATCTGAGAGTGGGCCAGGATTTCGGTTTAGGTTGGGGAAAGGTGAAGTAATCAAAGGATGGGATCTTGGAGTTGAAGGAATGAAAGTTGGTGGTAAACGCAAGCTAGTTATTCCTGCTCAATTGGCGTAAGTTTACAATGTTTGTTTTTTCCTCATTCAAAAATATAATTATGTTGTGAAACTGATATATTTATAATTACCTAATAATTATTAATTACAGGTACGGCAAGAGAGGTGCACCCCCAGATATTCCACCAAACGCAACCTTGGTATTTGAAGTTGAGCTGAAGAACGTGTCTTAATACAAATTGAAAGTTATCAATTACTGTTTGTGCATTTATGTAATATGAATATGGATTATATTTTTTATCTTGCAGTGATATGCAAAAAATAATAAGCTGCTCTTCTTATTTTGTTACTTTGATTATCAGTAAATCTAGCTGTTAATCTTTTCTTAGTTGATCTATCTTTCATGTTTAGAATACATATTAGCCTTAAAGACAAAGACATTAATGACAAATATGTTTATTTCAATCAATCAATTTTCATTTTCTTGATACGATCGATATTATGTTAGGATATGTATGTATGATGTACACAAGGATTTCGCTGCTTTTTTAAAGTTTTTTTTTTGTATTTAAAAGCTAACTACAAGCAAGGTTGTTTTAAACTTCCGAACTAAAGATTTCTAGCTATAAAGTTTCTTTGTATTTACAATAGCTTATTTTCCAAAGTGATTGGATGTCTCCTGATTTCAAAAGTGTTTCTAAACAAAAAGCGGTGAAGTCCTTTTATTCATTAATTATATAATCTTAATGCAATAATATATTGTAGCTGTATGTAATAGAGGTAATATATCATATTTATGTGAATTTTAAGAATAAGAAATACCTAAAATCATTTGCAAATTGGAATACTTATTCATATATTTATTTTATTTGCTTAAACTTTAATTACATGTTCATGCCAATCGAATCTCACCACGTGTATTCATGTTTAGCCTCTTCTATCGCATCGAGTTTAATGTAGGCTTTGGTTAAAAATGTTAAAATACGAGCTCTTTTCATTTTCATAGTCCGTAGACATCATAATTCAAAACACATGAGTACAATATTGCAGCTTTGGTAAATACTATTGCAACAAATCTGTGACACGTGCGGGTTTGTAATAAAATCAAAATAAAAACAAATCATCGGATTTGTAGTAGTGTGACGTGTAAAAAGGTTAAAATGAAAGTTGGATCGCAACCCCTTGGAATCTTGACTAAACGCATGCATATTTAAAAAAAAATTAAATCAATGATACCTTGACTAGTATTGATTGATGTATCCTAGCTTAAATCGAATGTGAATGTCAAATGCGTCGTTTTGTAACATTAATCGCTTTTGGAATGAAGCTCAGCACCATTTTCCAACTTTGAGCTGCTCGCACCATTTTTAACGGGTGATTTGTCAGTTTTCTCTTTATCACCATCAGGCAATAATTTTTCAGATTCTTCCGTTTCTGGATTATCTTCCACTTTCCCCCATGGATTCCAAAATCTGAGGACTATCGGCTGGAGAAACTTATGCCAAATGAATAGGAAAAAAGGTATCACGATACAAGGCAGGCAAACCATTGTGTTTTGGTCTTGGGTAAACAACGAAGGACAAAAGCTCCAAAATAAAACTTCTGTCAACTGCAACCTGAAACCCAACAGAAATATATTCAAGTATTTTTTTAAAACATGGCAAGTTTAGCCAAGTTATTGATTTTTGTTTTAAAAATGATTTAATTATTATTAGCAGCTATGACTAGTACGTTTTAGCTAGTTGATGTCAGCTAGTGGCTAGAGATTCCAATTTCACAGGCGTCAGGTCACTCTTGTGTTGCTGATTATGTGGGCGTCAGCTGATTAAACTATAATTTTTTATTTGGTTTGCTACTCCAGTACTCAATTTATTTTAAAATTGACTGTGACTGTGATATTGACGCTGCTCCTTAAATTTTAAAATTGAGAGTTAGCTATCCGTTTGAAGGTATTTGAATCTCAATTACTAACAAAAAGTGCTCGTCATTCATTAATGAGACAAAAGATCTTAATCAAATTATTAAGCTGGCTGAAGTTAGGTACTGATAACAGTGGAATGACGAGGAAAACTAAACCATCTAAACATTAATGTATATAATACACATAAGCTTAATATACAGATCTTAATGAATTCCGCTCCTTCTTCTGATGCCCCATCCATACTCAGTTTTTGTAGACTAAACAAAGAAAAAGGCTTTAATATGCTTCTCGTACTCTCCTTCGACACTAATTTTGCCTGCGTTGATCGAATCCCATACCAAAAGCAAGATATAGAAATGTATCTTGCCAAAAGTGACAATAATTTTTCTCGAAAACAGTTAAAAGCACATATTATTGAATCATGATTGAAAAATAATTTGTATCATGAGCAGCGATTCAAGCTAAAAAGCTTACATAATATTTTCATCGCGATTAGAAAGAAATACACCTTCATCCTTATCCCGTATCTTTGATTGAGCAGCTTTTCAACAGGATTCCATGAGTTCCAGCTTTTTGTTAGTTGCATTTTGTCATTCCATCCTACATTCAACATTGCTGAATGTAATGACTAGTTTGATAGGGAACCATACTGACGATGAGAGAGAAGATCAGAAAATTAGAATGGTTTACTTGTACTTGTAAGTTTGCAGCTTACAGCTCAAGAGCATCCAATCTAACTATAAACTAGACTACAGTGAAAGCAAGTGAAAGTCTTCCATGAGAAGTTTGTTCATTCCTCCTGGAGATGGAAATAGTATGCATTGTCTTTTAGTTTACTCTAGATGATCGTATAACTTAGTAGAATATTAAATATAATGTGAGATCTTATACTCTAACTCTGGCTTTAACTTTAATTCCCAGCATGAAAACTACTGAGGACCATTTTGATACGTATTTGTGCAGGTTTATATCTATTTAATATGAACAATTATTCTTTGCTTGAAAGTTTTAACTATAATATGGTTTGTGATAGCTGATAAAATGTCACAGAACGTCTTTTTTCAAAGTACATATATAGCTGTTTAGCAAGGACTGTTTAGCGTTTTCAATATGAGACATTTGATAATTTTATTCACATGGTATGTGATTATGGTTGTGTTTGAGTTGGATGTGGTGTGTGGTGACAGGGAAATGATAGATGAGATATGAGAAGGGAATCAAGCGGCTGTAAATGTGTGTGTGTGTGAACTGTATATGCTTGGAGCTTTCTAAAAAGAACTCCCTTGAAACCATTCTTCTAATGCACTCTCTGTCTTTCCGTTCCCCATCCTCCTACCTTTTTTGATTTATTATCTATCACATCACTTACTTGTCTCCACTTTCCTCTCCTTCTGTCCTCAACCAGCATCATCACACTTTTTATATTATCAACTTTATACTATTTTCACTTTTTACCCTTTCACTAAACCGAAATTGCTCGCTCGTGTGCCATTCAAGCTTGTGTGTTTGGAAAACTGAGTTTATAGTTTATATTGCTTATGTTATGCTGCTACTCCAGTTTTTATCTTTCAATGCACCATTTCATCGTACCTGGGCTTTATATAAATGAGATGAGCTTTGACTATAAGTAATGAACTCACAACGGTTCAATTAAAAATGATGAATATGTGGTAATTACACAGCAAGTCAACCCCTTTGTAGAAATGATAATAATAGTAAAATGATGGTGTGGGAGCATTGAGCAACAATCACAAAAGTCATAAAACACAGCACAGGTCATCATCGTCAGATACGATAAAAATAAATTCACACATTAAAATTTTGTATGAAACTTATTATATTGAATCAGTCAATAATTCATTGTGTTATGGGTTGATAAAATGCTTACAGTTTTAACCAAACCAAGGGCATATTCATTATTTGGTTTATATGATCGATTGAGGGTTAATTTGTGTACTTTTGATGTGGGTAATAGGCTTAATGGATGTTAGCGGAAGGAATCAACAAAAGAAAGTACTTTGTACCTTTCCTTATTCAGGGCTTCGGTTCCTCAACATTATCAATCGGTGACACAAAGTAAAACTGAAGCATTATTTTAACTGTTTTTATTGAGAGTGTGAGCATACTGCACCGATCTATGCTCACTTCAGTTTGAATCAGGAGCATATTGTGTCTTTATAGTCTGTATACTTACAAAACTGCTTTTCCTTTTTCATAGCTAGCTGGACATTTCATGTTTTAACCACAAAAAACTGAGATGGAAAGGAAGTGCTAAGGGTCATTTGTATGGGTAACTGATCGTTGGTTCGATTTGTGAAAGTGCATGCTGCTGTGCTACATCACTACATGATCATCATGATGATGATGCACATCTTATAAGGATTCATAGAAAGATTACTGAATATGGCTTTGGCTTGGTTTGGCTACACTATCTAGCCTAAAACACCATATTATTACAGATATAGAGTACTTGTTGTTCTTGTAGCCGACGAGAAAAAGGCTCTTAAAGCTCATTTCATTTTTCCAATAAAACTTCATCTTGTGGACGGTAAACGTCTTGCGTGAGTGTCCTACCAAAATCTCTTACTAGTTCATAACACTTTTGTATGTTTACTCATGCTACACCAACTCTACCTTTTAGGTACCCATACATGTAAGTACTATATTATACTTCTCCTTTATTTAGTTCTTCACAGACTATAAAAATAGAGTCGATTGCCATAATCGCGACAATTTTTTCTGCTATCGCTATATACCCCAACTTTTTCTATTTACAACTATATTAGAGTTGATGCCGATGATGATAAGATGGTGTGATATGATTTTATATTACGATATGATTACCGGTTGGTGGCGAGTCCCTTTCCCCACATCTTTTTATGTGCTTTTTCGTATCAACTTCGTCAAATAATGGCCACCATATGGCAATAAAATGAAGCTTAAAGTGAGTTGGCTTTTCCATAATAGCTACTCATATTTTCTAGAGCCGTCACATCAGGAAAGCGCAACGTGGCCATTCTTCAGAACAACTTTCTCTCATTTATCCCCAGTTTCAGTTTTCCATAAGGTTTTCACTAATATTATATAATGATGGACATTTTATTGAGGGATATTAGTTGAAAATTGTGGCAAATTGATCGGATTCATCTAGATAATAAAAAAGGACAAACTGCTGCCCACAAAAAAACTTTCCATAATATTACATATATGCGTGAACCTTTATAAGCATTTTTATTTGCTTTGCTCAAGCAAATTTCTCACTATCAAATTGTAATGCATTATGTTAGACCATGTTATGTTATGTCCTATAAGGATTACGATAGCAGTAGTACATTAGGCTGGCTGATACACACTATTATGCATAATGGAAAGCTTTGCTTTTAATATTTGTACACCTACATAGTATGTGGTACTTACGAAATTCCTTTTTCCAGTGCATTCAACTTTTTTTGTTTTTAGTAGCTGTGTGGTCTATGGTGAATAAATAGAAAGAGAAAAGTATGTTCTTTAGTTCTTTCATAGACAAACATACATAGAAGCTGAAGTTGTTGTTGCCGAGAAAGAAAAAAACAGAGAGATCCCAATGGAGCGAGGCGAGAAAAGCACTTTCATGTTGCAGCATTCGTCTTGATTTAGGCGGTTGACAGGTCCCTACGAATTTTCCCCATTTCTCCCTTCTTTTCTCTCCATCTCTCTAAAACTAAAGCTAAAACTCCTTTTTCCTCTCTCACTCTTCTCCTCTTCTTCTACTTCTTCCTACCGACTTTTCTTGCTCACTTTTCTTACCAACAACAATAACGCTGGGCTCTTTCTCTCTGACAATGTACATAACTGCCAACTTTTGCTAAAAGCTAATATACCACTGAGGAAAATGGGGAAAGTCGAAAAAACGTATTAACAACTTTGCATACATATTACTATGTAATAACTTGCTACGATTGTTCCACCCTATATTATGTATGTATATAACAGTGTAGTAGTCACCAAACCTTCTTGCATTCACAGATAGAATCGTCGCCACATATTCTTTACTGAATTTCTAGAAGATTTCATCACTTTTCGCCTTCAGGACGACCACATATGCCACTCTGGAGAAGACTGATGGACGCTTAACGCTTTAACCCTTTCTTTTCCAATTATTATTTTTACTCAAGTAAAACTATCGCCTTTTACTTTATTCTACGACCTTACATTTCCAAAGTAATAGGTAAAAGACAGTATTTCTTGTCCAACACATTCCAAAAAGGAATCCCATCCTGATTTCCTGTGTCATTTCCCTTAAGTCTTAAAGAGAAAATATAAAAAAGTCAAAATGTTGAAAGTCAAGTAGTTTTATAAGTTGATACTTCCGAAGACAAAAATTGAAAAGGGTTGTTGGTTCAAACATCTTATTCAGTTTTCTCATGTACAACCTCAATCGTCAATCGCCAGCCAACGTACCCACCCATTTTTTTATTTGAAGCAAAATTTATCAGTTTAAAAATCAGCTCTGGTTTGAAGGGTTAAGCTTCAAGTTTGAAAAATGGGATGATTTTGATGGAAATGCAACATTTCAATTTTCATCTTCAAATTCTTGTTTCATAGAAAGTTAGCGTTTTAAAATTGAAAGTGTCTTTATTTTTCACAAATTTTGTAATGCGTACCTACACCAGATATCGTATATAATATGGTGTATAGAGAGATGACAAAATGAGATCAAGTGTATATAAAGTGTACTCCATTTCATCATAAAAGTTGGGAGACAGAGGACACAATTTTCTACTTAATTATCCCATTTTTTCCACTTGATTTCCAAATGATTACAGAGAAATGAATAGGGAGCATTGAGGAAGAGAGCACCCCATCATTCATTTCACCAGAGAGATGTATACATTGAAAGGGATAGATTTGATATTTTGTAACAAGTGAACAGTTGGTCACTTTTTAATGGAGAGGTTCAGTGGTGAAAATGATATGATGGTCTTTGCTATTTACTGCATGTCCTTTGGGTATGCTTTCCGGTGTCAGAACAGAGATTGGATTTTGGTGTTTGGCTGCCTCGAGTCGCTCCATATCCTCTCCTCTGTTTTCAGAGAGTGCCAGGCAGGACCAGCCAAACCAGAAAAAACCAGGAACATGTGAGAGTGCCTTTCTTTTTTAACAAACAACAAATGGGAAAATTGTCTCTGGAGATTATTATATGGTGTTTGGCTTGAGTACATGATCATCATCATGAGCTTCAATTCGATGATACACATCACATATACTATACTTTAGATATATATATTTTTAAAACGTTCAGTAGCAAAATCTATCCTTCATAACATAAAACTAGTCTAACTGAATATACAGTGGACGTAATAGGTCAGTAAATAGAGTACAAGTTGGAGTAGTAAAATGTTAAAAGTACCAGCTAGATCAGGCCGCAATAAGTACACTAACCTCATCATGATCATCATTTTTTTATCAAAAGCTCTAATCCATATTTCGTGTCTACTTTTTCCCACTAAAAGTAAAATGTCACAGAAGCATTATCATTAGATCATCCATCGCTAAAAGTCACCCTTTTTATTACAAGCCATACTTCTTGTTCTGTCCTTCCTTTTTATCCATCTACCATCCATATATCTGTACCAGATAAAATTCTAGGTGGAAGAGTGAGAGGAATGAAGAAGAAGAGGATTGAATGATGGATCACTGTTTTTTTTTCATTGATTCCTTTTCAAGCTGAAATGGTGTTGTGATGTTGAATGTGATGTAAGTAACGGAGAAAGTGTATCAGAATCAGTTTCAAGTCAAATCAGATAGATAGATAGACGTCACAGTTTGAATCGTCCTCCATCCTCGTCAGTCAAACCTCATGAAAGAAAAAAGACAATTTTTCCTTAGCTCATATCCTCATTCATCCATTTATTTATTAATAGCGACATATCATGTATTCCCTTCGGGATTTCGATTGTGTGTATTTCATCCGAAACAGCCATCCTATATTTTACTGGAAAAGGAAACACAAAATACAACAAACAACATTGTCTTTGTTGAGAAATGGACAATAAGTATATAAAAGTTTTTAAAACCAGTTGGTTTCAACAAAAGTTTTGGTTGACAAAAAAAGCTAGAAACTAGTCACTAGTCACAGAAATCTATGCAAAGAAAAATGGAATGTTGGGTGGTGGTAGTGAAAGAAATGAAATGAAACGCAAATATACAACGTATGTTGTGTTGTATGTGATGAAGGAAAAGTGTGACCTTGCTTTAGCATATTGTAAGAGAGGAAGGGGAAGCTTCTACGAGTCCCATGATTTAGGTATGAGAGGCAAAGAAAATGCTATCAATTTTCATTAGATGTAAGACCAGCTGTTTAATGAAGTGGGTTGCTGCTTTTCCTTCCTCTCACACACATATATACAGCCGAGACAATATGGATGCATCATGATGCCCTTTTCTTGCCCACAACCAGAGAAAAGTCTACACGTTTACACATCTTTCTCCGTTTATCTCTCGACTGGAGTTAGATGATGCTATGCTAGTGCCAATGCCAAGCCGCACCAGACCAGTAGAACCATGAACCAGCTTATTTCTCACCCGAATCATGCAGAAATGCTTTTAGTTTCTATATGTAAATGCCAAATGCCCAAGTATCCTCTCTTTCAAGAAAGCGTGAGAGCATTTTAGATTATTTTTAGGTTGTATTCTCAAAAGTCAGATTTTATTCTGAATTCCCAAATTGAGTAAGAGAAAAAAGCCCCTGATACAACAACGTTTCCCAGCTATGTAGCCTTTCCATCTTTGCTTAACATCACAACCACAGCGCATTACCACATTTTACCTCTACCACCCTCATGCCAATGTCGTCACTATGTTTTGACCGTACATATAAGAGCAGTTTCACCAAGTTTTTCTCGACTTGATATTCCATGCAGGTCACAGTCCAACAAAGCATTTCCGACTTACGTGGCTTTCCTTTCTTCCCCTTGTAACTAAAGCGTTTCTGTAAACTCATTCACCCAAGCAGGGCATATTACGGTTGATTTTGTGTGAATAAATGAAGCATATACTAATACAATACACTTGATCTTAAATGAATCATGAAAAATTTGTATTAAAATCCTTTGTAACACACACAATATCAGCATATATTGTGATGATTGTATTTTTCTCCTGGAAATGTTGAAGAATCTGTCCAAATTAGAAAACAATATCATAGCGGCATTTAAAGAAAAAAAAGAAAAAAATGACTCACCTTTGAATATTGATATATTATGCCATTGCCAACCCCTGAAACTGACGCATATAGTTTAAATAAAACGCTTTGATTTTTCATCTTGTGTTTGTTGGAGTATACAAATAACGACGAAAGGAAACAATTCACTATTATGTTGTTATACATTTTAATAAAGCATGTTTGCTTCTGGCCCTTCAAAAACAGGTATTTTATTAGATGATACGTACATATTACGTTCACAAATACAGCAAAATAAGGTTTCATCTTCAGCTGAAAACAAGAGGCAATACATAATATTATTTAACCTTTTCCATATTTTGTAGATGAAATGTTGAGAATATGGGATGACGTTCCAATGATTTTTTTGTTGCTTTCCTCAACATCATTATTGGAACTATTCAGGTGGGTTACATCATATAGGTGGAAATAAATATGAAAGATTGTTGCTTGATGTCGATGAAGAAGAAACGCTTGAGAGTTTGACAAGGAACGTGACTTCAAAGGCTCCTATTTCTCAGATTCAATAAAATGTATCTAATGAAGCCACTTCCCTTTGCCTAGTCACTTTTGATTTGATTAGTGTCTTTCCCTACTCCTTCCTATATTACAAAATTCCTTGGAGTCAACAAGGCATACTTGAATTCTCTGTGACAAGCCTCGTGCCATACTGCCTTACCTCATCATATTTTTCAATTTACCCTGCTTCCACATTCAGTAACATATAGGAGATCAGTATGATGTTCACAAACCAAATGAGAATCTACCAGCAAGCAGCTTTCACCTGTAAATAAGACGTATATTTCATTAATACTGTGTTACGTGTTGTAGATAATAAGAATGCAGAAGGACTCCTGATCTGTTGGTACTTGTCTAGTGAACATGAGTCTTTATGACAAGGGTCGGAATTAAATTTTTGAATGACCTAACTTTGAAGGCATATATGAGCTAGACCTCCGGGCTCATAGTGCCCCTACATCATCTAGAAAGTATTTAAACATTAGTCAGAGAGAAGGTTCATAAAAATGAGCACACGGTTGACGATGATGGTGGTCGGCATCTATCTGGTTGTAATAGATTTGTCAAAATGTTTCATTTTGAGCAAATTCACTTAGGCAAACTAGCGGCACGCGTAGTCCCCGTGCGATGCATGTTGTTGATTGTTCACCGTATGCCGTAAAAGATGAAAACTCTTTTTATGATCGGATGAGCCGATAGAATGACAATATTATACTTGACAGGATGATACACAAAGTGCATGTACAATGTATGTATATATACATATATCCACGTATGAATGTATTTACCCAACATCTTCCCTAATGTATAAATGCACCTAAAAGGCTTGCTTTTTTTGCCTATTCATTTTCCTAAATTAAGCTTGAGCAAAGGAAAACAAGGAGAAAATGAATGACTCCCCGTGTGAAAGAAAATGGTGAAGGAAGAAGACAAACGAAATGACTTTATTAGCTAGCCCCAAAGATTTATAGCTTTTTTTCTAAAAGTCCTCTCCTTCTTATGTGAGAACACAAACACGGAAACAAAAAGGGGAAAAGGCGTATATTTGGTTGTGTAAGTAAGCAATATTGCTCACGCTTTAAACCATTGGTCATTCTCAAAAGCAATAGGAATGGCAATAAAGTGTCTAAACGGATTTGTATTTATTGCTACTTGTTTTTCTTTCTCTGGATCTGAAAAAAGAGACATTAATTTATGGAGTTGTTCTTTTGTAGTCGCTTCGTGACACGATTTTAATAAGTTTCGGGGTTACTCGGATTGTTGCTGCTGGACGAGGCTCAACTTGTAAGGTTGTGTAGTTGTGTTTGCACTTGAATTATTTGTATTTTATATGATGGAGCATGAAAAATAATGTTTTCCTTGCTGAAAGTTATTAAGGATTAGCAACGTTGTTTAATAGTAGTAGGAGCTTATGTAAATAGCAGTTTTGTTAATGCACGCGTATATGATGTTTGCTCAAATTATTTGGCGTAAATATACTTACATATGTTTCAGAGAGATGAAGTATCAGGCAAATAATCAAAATGAGATTAGTGTCAGATTAGAGAATGTGGGAAGGAATCGGGGAGAGTTGCAATGTTACAAAAGCAGAAGGAAATCATACTACGAAATTGCTACAAGAATAAAAAAAGGCACTGGGTTCGGTTGGTGCGGTGATGGTGATACAGAGTGTTTATGAATCAACGGGCTTTTAAATCGGTGAGCCCGCATCGTATGATATGATGACAGCCTTTTGGTTTCTGTTTAATGTGATGTGATGCTCGTAAAGAATATTAAGGGATATTATATAAAGTGAATGAAACAGAAAATAATAATAGGAAGGTTGATGGTGGTGGTGGTGGTGGTTGTTGTTGGTCCCCTCAAAAAAGAACTTTCCATCCGTGTCCGTCTGTATGAACACATTTTGACTCTTCGCATCCCTTCCCCGTTTCCTCAGCATTATTATTCAACTGTATTCATTCACACTCATTCGATTTCACACCCTCTCAATCCAATCCATTCATATTCTACCCCGGCATTTCTCTAGCAAAAAGTCAAAGTCAAGGCAGAAGGACAGAAGAATAGGATGAGTGAGTGTGAAAACCGACAAAATAAACAAGTCAGAATTCTTTCCTTTAACAGTGAAAATGTGGATATTTCATTTCCAACTGAACATTTCAATTCAATTCATCGATAACTTTACTTTTCAGCATTTTTTTTGGAATTTCAAACAACAAATTAAATAGTAATTTAATGAATGATGCGCATGATTGACTGATCTCATTATAATAACGCAGAGTCTTTCTTAATTTAAGAATACTTTTCTTCACGCAAATCCAGATCATGCAGAGAGGTAGGTAATGACTTCAACATCACTACTTTGTACTTGGATTTTTGTGATTCGATTTTCATGGTTTGGAAAAAAGTTTGGCTGATGTGAAGTTAAGGGAGCCCCTAAAACAGATAAGATGGGAGAACCCCCACCGTTTAATAAAGCGGGACTGCTGCTGTGCTTGCTTTCCTTTTAATTTCATTTTGTATCATTTCGTTCACCATTGTGAAAATACTGAAAATGATGGTGAATGGTGATCGTGATCATGATCATGAGCGTACAAGAAAAGTGCTCTGCAAAATCCTTCTACTCTATTTTTTGGCAACACTTTCCCTTCCCTCTTCTTCGTTTTGGCAGCATTTGCTCCTTCTCTCTTTTCTCCATTAGGTTTTGTAACGTACGTGTGATGTTGTTTTTAGATTAGATGAGTTTGCTAGATCTGGTTTTGATAGTCAGTTTCGAGGAAACGCCCATCCGTTACCAACTTCCGAACTAAATTGCTCTCAATCTCATTTCATTCTCTTTCCTAATGGTTGATGAATACGTGTGTGTGTATGCTTTGCATTGAGAGATGGAAGTGTCGTGTATTTCATCCCATTCTATTTAATAACTTTGGAAAATTCAATCGTGCATTCAACTTCAGTATCAATTTGATGGAAATTAAATTTCAAGGTGCAAAATCATTTCGAATACACTTTTTTCTATACTATATTCCCCAGTCCAAAAAGATTTAATGGTATATGTCGATTTGCTGCATCTGCATTGAAGTCAAAATGTGAACTGACATCCTATAGTTCTCAGAATAAAAAGGTTTTGTGAACAAACTGCGAAATATCAATTTTTCCATTCATCACTACTTTTCTTTATCTTGATATAATGTTTGAAGGAAGTTGGATGCAAATGCAAACAACACAAAAATGATTGTTTAGTAGCACCACCAACACAACACCGCCATCATATTTTATTTCATTCACATCACACTCACAAACCATCACTTTTTTATAACTCATCCTGTGAATGAGCAAGAATAAGAATCTCTTCTGAATAAAAGAGAGGGTGAATGGCAAATACTCTGAGTGAAGCTAGTAATCTAGCAGCAACATGTAATCGGCTTCACAAAAAGACATAGTAGAGATGATTTAACCCGAACCCGATGGTGGTGTGTTGTTCATGATGATGATGATAAGAATGGAAGATGGGTAATGTGTGAAAGAGAACGGGAAGCCAAAACTAAAAAAAATACGTCAGTCAGTAGCAACGCATATAAAATCAAATTAAATAGAGGTGTATCTGAGCAAGCTTTAAAGTTTTTTTCAACGTTCTCTGTACTGTCTTGATGTGAAATATGGTTACAAAAAGTGATCTCATCCATCTCCCTACCACCGGCATAAGTAAATGTGGTTTACTTTCAATTTATTAATGCATTCATTAATGTACATCTTCAATAATTATTATTATGTTATGAATGACGCTTGCTCATCGTCATCGCATAATATCACTCTTCCGTTCTGTGGTCAGAATCAGGGGTACGCAGAACAAAAGCAGAAAAGAATATTCATCATCATAATGTCTTTGGGTAGACGTGGACCTGGGGCACACAGAAACACCTTTTGCTGTTTGCAGCTGTCCGTACTTTATCCTACTACTGATTGAGAGTTGTTACAAGTGATCAGATCATAGATCATATATTATTAGTTAGTCGGAAGATCTCGATAAGTGAGGTGATAGGTAAGTCACACATGTAACATTATATATGGCATGATCAAAATACCATATGTATTTATAAAGTGTTTAAAGCAACATATTGAGGGAACAAGGATTTCGATGAAAGAAAAGAGTCATGTTTCAAAATGAATTTTTAATGATATTCCTGACACCTTGGTGTTGAAAGTTATTAAATCCTATATAAAAGGCAGACGTTACATACGATACGTTAAGAAACTGGGGAAAGAGGAACAATACATAATATATCTGTATGTACGTATATACAAGCTTTTGACGGCTTAGTAAAAAGAATAAAGAGTTTGTTGGATTCGTGTTTTGAAAAGAGAAATATAGGCATTTAGTACAAAAAGTGTATGGCCCATAATATCATACACCATCCACATCCAAATAGGTACAATAAGTTAAGGTCTCTCTGAGAATAAAACGTTGCGTTGGTGTGTGTTTGGTGAGGTGAATGGTGGTGGTGGTAAGTTGATTTAGGTTTAAATTTGATTTCATTACCCTTAATCATTCTCATCATCAAATAAATAAATGCAATTTGTGCAAGTTTCCGCTCCTCCACGAGACTTGACTCTCTTTTATATGTCTAGCCTGGAAATATATATACACTAACAAGATGTACAGTGTGTGTAGCACTCTGATGTGGTGAAGTTGATGTTATTTTGTTTAGGCTACTACCCCTGAGATTTGTGTGTGTGTGTGTTTTTCTGAGAGAATGACTTGTTGTGAAAAGTAGTAAAGTGTATTGTATAGCAAGCAAAAGCAACAAGCGCGCACCTCTTGTAAATAATGATATGATGATGATGATATGATGTTGTTTTCCTAAAATACATACACATCTATAACCTTTTTATGTGTTTCAAAGAAAGAGCAAGAGAGATGATATTGTAGAGGATAGGAAAAGATATGGTTGTTGGCAGAGTTGTGATGTTGTGCAATGTTCAAGTTGAACGTGAAAGAGAAAAGCGGGCCGAGAGAGAGTGAGAGGAGCGCATTTATGCGTTGTAAATCTAAATCTAACACAAACTAATCTCATTCATTAGGTCCAATTGCGAACGGCATTAGCCAAAATTGAGCGTAATGAATTGGACTTTCAACCCATAAAGGTTTCCTGATTGCCCAGATGAATAGTAGATATCTAACCAGGGACTTCTCCAGTAGCGACTCTTCTATATATTTATATATACGTAACCATTTTGGAGAATATGCTTTTCTTTCCCTTCATTTCAAAATAAAAGATACATACATATATTTCAACCTCTTTCTAAACAGAAATGTGAGGAGGTTGAGGAGTGTGTATATTTCAAATAGGAACATATCATCATGATGATTTTGATAAGAGCCTTTGCTTCCACTACCTCCCTATCCATTTTATCAGCTGCCACACACCGACAATAATAACACAAATATACACTCACACGCTTGCTTGCTCACCTTCCCACCTGGAAAGTTAAAGTAGAGTCATAAATACATATAACCGGTACAATATATCCATATACCCAAATACATTACGAGAGAAAACTTTCCAAGAAGCAAGAAGGGAAAAGAAGGTAAAGTAAAGTGGCAAGATGGTAAAACGGTCTAAAAGACTTGTTGTATTGTATATTGCATTTGCTTCGTCTTACAAAGAGATAAGGAAGAAGTTGTGTTGTATGTTGTATGCATTATGTATTTGATTTTCGTAGTGAGTATCAAAAAGCATCGCACACACCAGCAAAAACTTAGCGTAGCGTGAGAGATCCGAGAGGAAAGAAGAAGAAGAGAGTGAGCAAGCAAGCAAGTTGGAGAATAGAAGGAAAGAAAAAAGGGTCGATGTGGGCTTGTGAGGATGAGATGATATTGCGCAAAATTGATTCGTTGGCTAATGTGGAGGGAGAAGAAGGCCGCCCACCCAACAAGCCGTCGTGATATGGTCATAGGCTGATCCTTCCGCACGCCTCCTGTGCCTCCGACCACTTTTCTCAAATGACATCCCAATCTCGTAAAAATCTCTTTTCAAATCAACACCATATACAGTAGTATAGTAGTATATACATATACAACTCGTGATGTACTTACAAGAAAAATACATACAAGTAATGTAAAAGTATAAATATATATATATGTATGTGTGGGGAAAGAGCATTCTAGCTTCCTTCGTGTAAAGCCTTGTTCTTCCCGTTATGATTATTATCATTACTATTACCACTTTTATCACATAGCTTCTACTTTACTACTCTGCCTATGGACATTTTTCTGATGTGCTTTTAAGCATCAATGTATACTTACTTTGCTCTTGCTCTGAAATATAAAAATCAAGGGAACCACCGTCAAACTACGGGGTAGAGGAAAGAGAGAGAGAGAAGAAGAACATAGCAAAAGCACTTTACTAGATACTTGCCTTTCCCTTAGTTTTACTGACAATACTTATGTAAGCTCAGAGAGAATAGAAGAGGAAAGAGAAAGAGTGAAAAAAATGAGATGAAATGAAAAGTGTAGAAGGCAGAAGTGAAGTGAGCTACAAGTCGATTGGAGCTAGAAAGAGAAGTGAAGACCCATCACATCTAATCAAATGGAATGATCAAGCTCAACTGATCATTTATTAGTTGACTTGTCTACACACATATTGTTCTCGTGGTGAATGGTGAACACAGGGCAGCTGCTCAAGCACAAGGCATCACATCACATCACACACTCACCTCCTTTTCTGCAGAGCTTTTACTTTTGCACAAGAAGAAGAGGAGAACAACATAACACACTCATTTCATATATATCGTATCGTATCCCAACCAACAACCTCCGTATCCTTTTTGTGTACTTCTTTATCATCATTTGGTGGATGGGAGAGCGGATTTTGGTGGCTGTTCTCTGACTCTTCTCCTTTTTATATATATATACTGTTTGGGCTAAAGCAGTGGTGGTAGTAGTGCTCCTGAGCTGATCATGTGGGTGTTTGTGCAGAGCAGGGAAAACAGAGACCGCAATTAAATTATCTTTTGCTTAAGTCGATTAATTTTGAACAAAACCTTGGCTCGGCTCTCCTCTCATCTTTTTTCCTCTCTCTCTCTCTTTCTCTCTCCAATCCCAATTTATCTCATTTATTTTGTTTAATGGTGAAATAATTGATGTAAATAAGCTTCAAGTGCACACAGGCTTACAAACCTATAAAACATGAAAATGTGTTGTTTTGTCAGTGCTACATCAACTTGATTAAGAATTCATCAAAGGATTAATGTAAATTTATCCACTTTTTTTTGCAACACAAAAAATTAAGAACCATTTTGTATTTATCAACAAAAGTGGTGATTATAGTATATAGTCAAAAACTAAATTCCGGGGCAAGCTGGAACTTCTCGCAATGCTGAATAATATCGGAGGTGGCACAGGAGGAGCAGGTGAGCAGCATCGAAGCTATCATCATCCTGGTAAATCTTTCAACATTTCTCTTTCAACTTTTTTATATGCATTTTATACTCATGTGGAAAAAAATTGTGTAAATCAGGAAATTTTAAGTAAGTTGTGTAATATTTATGTATTCCGTACTAAACACCTTCATCATCGTCTAACACGAGTTTCAGGAGTGAAATCAAATTAATTTGTTTTTATTATGGTGGTTATTCTTCCCATAAACATTGGTATGGTGTCGGAACTCAGGTATATTCTTTTAATAGGAGAAAGGTATTTGTATTCTGTGTCCGCATGTAGTAGTACGAGAAATATATATAGGGTACGTATCATACCATCATCAACAACAACATCATACATATAAGGATTCATTTCATGAGGGAATAGGAGCTAAGTTAATAAATTAGATTTGATTGAAGCTAACAAGAAGTAAATATCCTACTACTTTACAACTCCGCTATACGCTTTACTCTTTACTGTGTGGCTGTGGATCTAAAACACGGTGTAGTGTACTCCTCAACACCTTTTCCCTTTACATTTATTCTGCTAGTTTCATGCAATCTTGCCATCATCAGCATCATCATCATCATCATCATTGCAAAAAAGGAAAGAAGGATCTGGAGAAAGTTAAGTGAAGCTGGCAAAAAGTTGATCCTCCTCAATTGAGTGGTTTCACTTTTCCACATTAAGCAAACCCACTTTTTTATTACTTGAAATAGCTGGTGAAGTAGAGGAATCATCATCATGTCAATGGGAACATTTCCCATTCCCTCATCCATCCAATTTAGTATAAGCAAGCTAGGAGAAAAGGAAAAGGTTGTATTCGTCTACGATGAGCATATAAAAGTAAATGAGATCAAATTCCATTTATTAGTCAAAATCCCTCTCTGCTCGTTAAGCTAAACACTTTTTTTGTGACATACATACATATATATACAAAATGTGGATAACTACTTCACAACGCGCGAAATTAAGGCTTAACGGAAATTGATGATGGGGACTAACAATATAAGGGAAGACATTGACACAGGTCATGATTTTCAAGTAAAATGGGAATTTGGAGAAAAGAATGATTCATATTATGAAATATTTATTTTTTAAGCATAAATAAACAAAATAAACTAGTTACAGCGAGTGCTACGTTGAAAGCGATATTATAATTATTATTATATGAGTTGGAGACAAGACAAGGGGATAGAGGTGAATTGGATGATGATGATGCTAATAGGGTGTCGCTAACTTTGCAAATTACAAAAGACAATGACCAGCACACGCATAGTATGATAGAGCTGCTACCGATACGAAAAGGAATTTTGACTCCCAATTAGTTGCATCATTTTTGTGTAATTTACAGAATTAGTGTTAAGTGGGTTTTTATCAAAAAGGTAAAGTTATAGGTTGTTGGTAATCTGTTTAAACACTCTCGTGTATGCAAAGTCTATTAGTATAGTATTATTGTACGAGCTAGACTGCTTGGCTCTTTTTTTTATGAATGTGATATGTGTGTATTTAAAAGAATTGAAATATGTGGAATGATTTTATTTTTATATATTTTTGGAAAGGTCACGGGAACACAAATGTGTGCAATATCCCTGACCCTCGATCTCTAACAACGACGACGTCCATTACCTCCGTCACCGGAGGATTACAGGTTGGTTGACTGAACCAAATTTTCTCTTGAGCTGTTTTGTTTGTGCACACACTGTATTTTTTTCGAGGAAAAAAAATAGGAGATCAATTTTTTCTCGATCCTCTCTCTCTGTGTCTTTTGGGGATAACAAAATCCTGGTCATAATTTTTATGCAGTTGAACAACAGCGGCGGATTGGGAACAGGGACGGGGACGTCGACCCCAGTGTCATCAGATAGTGACAAGCCCGTGAAACAAAAGCGACATCGGACGCGGTTCACCCCTGCTCAGCTAAATGAGTTGGAGAGATGCTTTGCAAAGACGCACTATCCTGATATCTTTATGCGTGAGGAGATCGCGATGAGAATAGGTCTTACTGAGAGCCGTGTTCAGGTTTGCCCCAATAATTTTTTCCCCTTCTTACTTGGCTGTTATTCAATACCAGTAGCTCTGCAACAATCACTTTTTGTTTTACTTATTCGTTTCAAATCGTTGATATAAAACTATAAAGGCATGGGGATAGAGATACATAGAAGCACATAAACTATGATCATGAAGATTCCCTCACTTCGCGTAAGTCCATATAGGTAAAAGGTTCTAATGAGTGTAAATTGGACAGAGTGCGTAACTCAGTGGCAATGGAGGAATAGAGTGACCTTTTTTAACGTGGTTTGATTTGCTTGCACACACACATACACATTGGTGGTGTTGTGGAATGGACCATCACGTCTCATTACCACCTTCTTCATGAATTTACTCACGTCAAAAAATAACTGGCCACATCACATTAAAACTTAATATTCAAAAGCTCAGCTCAAATAGATGCTTACCCATTCTCTTGTTTTATCAATATACATCACACAACATACCAAAACTATATACTATATATCGCATCGCATGTCCGGCAAACCAGAAAATAATGGTTGTGCTCTTCTTCAAAAAAAAAAACTCCAATTGTGCAATAAATGTACATGAAATATTGGCAGCTACCTTAAACTTACCATATGAAAATGCTAATGCCTCAACTACTCTCACACATCACACACTCCATGATAGACAAAGTAACTTCAGAAGCTCCGAGGCATTCATCATGTGTGAAAGTAGTAATGGTGCGGTTGAGTTGAAGTGACGATGACTTGACGAGCTGAGTAAAAAGTTTAGCTGACAAAAGCTTTAGCTCTCATTTACATATGCATGCGACTTTTTTTTAAAACATTGTGTTTGTAGTGCACACACAACAACAGAACATATTGCTTCTTATATTCCTACCAAGTTTCGTCTAACTCAACATCAAACACTTTTTTTTAAAGTTTTGCTTCTGTTGCTTTTTATGAGGATGGTTTGTGTGGCATGGCATGTGAGAAAAGAAGAAAGAATCACAGTATGTATGCCACATTTTTTGTTTGCTTTGTGCTCAATGGTTTTCTCTGAAAATATCGCACCTTTTTCTTATTTCATAACAATAAAAAATATTATGGGTTCGGCTCATCACTACACCATCATCTTATGGTTTTGTGTATGCGTATATGTTCCTCCTTCGAATTTAAATTTACGTGCATCTTGTCATAAGTAAAATCTTCTTCTGGCTGAAACCTTGAGTAAATTGCAATTAAATGAGAAACTAGGAGATCCACCAAAAAACATGAAAATTTTGGAATATTGTTGCTACATCTGGTATTTAGTTGGCTTGGGTTTTCGTATTTATTGAGTCAGCTCAATCTTTTTATTATTCATAATCACATCATCGACCGCACCATTTATTCCTAAACGCATATTATGCAGTTTGAATATAGACCAGTTGCAAAGTAGTTTTCTCTCGTCAGTGGATTCCCAAAAGACCCCAAAAAGTATATAAAATCTCTAGGTTCATGAATGAATCTCTTTCTCTATCCACGCATACATTATGCATAGGCAAGGCACACTGTTGACTATGATTATCATCACTCTCTGTGCATATGATATGGATATGATGATAATGTGGTTGCTTCTTATTTTCCTATGCTCTTATGCTCCCGATTATACTTTTAGCTTTTGGAAAATGTAAAGCAGAGAGTCGGTGTTGGTGTTGGTAATCTGGAAAATATAAATATGCATGGAGTAGAGAAGAGGATCAAGCTATTGTGTACTTCTTATACATATACATATGACTTTTAGCTACGGGATGTGATATAGCATGCGTATAAAATGGGGTTACATTATTTTATCTAAAAGTTGGAGGCAACTAGTTGTACTCCTGATGGCATAATAATTTATTCAAAGCGAGAGAATGGGGCCTAAGGAATCTCCCGAAAAAAGCGCTCTGACTTTTGGACTTTCCACTATACCCAAACTTTTCCCTCTAGCTCACAAAATATATGAGACAAGGAGAGGAAAACAAAATACTGGGGATTTACTGTTTCTGTTTGCTCCCAGTGCGTACTTTGATTCAGCTGGAAAAAAAGTGGATGCATATAATACATTGTTTAGCTTTCCGAATTATCCAGAGAAAGACCCCTAGTCTCAATGCATAGCACCAAGAGTTTTTTTGTGAAACCATGATAAAAATTCCCGTGAAAACGTGTTTAATTATTAAACATCTTCATTTCGTCGGGCTAAAACTTGATGATCCTACCTTTCTACAAAGGAGGAGTAATCTTGATTTTTGCTGCAACAACACCGAAGAGTTTCGTAATTTTTGAAATAATTCTTCTGCTCAGCTTTTCTTCTGTGCATGAATTATGTTATTATTATTAAAAGTTGTTCACAAATACGACCAAATATTTTTGTTTGCAATTGACTTTCTAACAGAGTTTTAGATTTCTGCGTACTGATCAAAATGTCCAGGTAGGGAAAGTGCATATATAAATAATTTGGTTTTATAAGTGCATAAAATAACCATGTTTTTATGAGCTCTGTTAAAAAGAATAGGGAAAACATGAGAAGCAGGGTGAGTAAAAAATCATAAAGGGTCATAAAATTAGCTACTTTTCCCTATTAAGATGAGCCCATCGGATCAAAATAATGTTTTCAGTTTGATTATTATTATCATCATCATGACATGGCCATCCCATTATATTGGTTGCTAAAAGTCGAATACCCGTGTAGTAGTAACAGCTTCAAACCGCACCACTGCTTTATAGGTCTCATATCGTTTGCTTCTAATCAGCACTTTAGTATGCAACTTGATGAAAATTGTTGGGTGGTTGGTGTGGTGTTGAAATTCCCAATAGGAACTATAATGTAATATAATAACACGCATGACTTCTTATTACCAAGTATTTCATTATGAATATTAAATTGAGAAGAGTATAAAATGCATTGTTTAAGCCTTAACAAGCTGATATAGCTAAAGTATGTTTGGAAGAAGCAATATTGGGTGACTTGTAGGGGTAAAAATGGACATTTTAAATGTGAAAATGTAGACCTAAATAGGTGCAGCAGAGAGTCTCGCGTTAGCCCATTTGCATATAAAGCACATTTTTTGCTTGCAACCTTGCAATAAAAATGAAATCCAAGAGTTGTGGGGCAAAGTGAGATTCGTATTAAAAAAAAAAGTTATTTCCGCAAAGTTACTGGTTCTGCATGTGATATGATATAACATTAGTTTAGAAAGACTTGATAGCAAATTTCCCTTATTTCTTTTATAACGGGATATGGACACAGCACGTAATGATTTTATTTATGAAGTGAAGAAAGTATTAGGAAGTTTTTGACTATCACCCTTGTTGATAGGACTTATCTCATCTCTGGTCCTTTTTGGAAGTTATTCCATTACATACACACTTTAAATGGAAAGTGAATGTAGCCTAGTGTAATCAATAAATGTTAAGTGCAACGTAATCATGAGTTTTCAATAGTAGAATTTGTACTGAAATTGTTGTTTTACTCTTTTACAGGTTTGGTTCCAGGTATGTAAATCTTCAACTTCGTAATTATCTTTCTGGTTGTAATATTGTTTATGCTTTAATTCAATAAATTGTGAAGCGTATTTCATTTACTGATTAAATCATGATGTTTTCCAAATCAGAACCGTAGAGCGAAATGGAAGAAGAGGAAGAAGACAACGAACGTGTTTAGAACTCCTGGAGCTTTACTCCCATCTCATGGGTTACCCCCATTTGGCTCTGTATCTGACAGCTTATGCTCACCTGGTATGTTTGGAGCGTCGGATGCTCGATGGAGTGTCGCATCCATGAATGCAGCTGCAGGTCTGCCTTATTCTTGTAATTCTTTTTAAACTGACGCAAATCGCAATAATATAATTAAATTATAAATTACGATTAGAGATATAAATTATGTACGCATTACGTATCCGTATCCACCTATAGCTCTAAAATAAATGCAATAAATTTGGTAAAGATCCAAATCTACAAATTATGGGCATTTTATTTTACAGTTGGTCTTGCAGGACAATTAAGTCAGGCAGGTGTGTCCATGAGCGGTTTTAGTCAGCTTCAACACCAGTCATCCGGATTAAACTCTGGACTTCCCATTTCTCATTCCGTTCCAACGTCAGGAGGACCTTCCATGTATCAATCTCATTATGGTCTCAATTCTTTAGGTAAGTATTTAGCTTTGTCTATCACTTGTGATGTGATATGGAAAAAAGACACAACTTTCCATAAAAATCATTAATCATCGTGTACATCAATACATTTTTACCCCTTGTCTTTCACCCTCTGCATGATGAGCCCAAAGACCTTTCCTAACGTATTTGCTTTCTATGTATATATATATGTATGTGTGTACGTGTCTGAAAACACTTAAATGTCCGACAATTTTATGTGTTTTCTATGTTTTAGATGGAAATTTTCATATGAATCTTCATACTCACGGCGGTCACTCATGTTTCTAGCGACTCTAATACTAAAAAAATAACTAATAATAATAATAAACTTTTAAAGAGAACATGAATGACGCGCGTGTGTGTTGTTTCCTTCCAATATTTTTGCTTCATATAATTATTGTTAGGTGCACTACTAAAGAGAATTAAAAAATGTTACTAATATATAATATACTCGTATCATCATCATCCTCTCTCCCAGACAGTTGTTAGAGGTACCTATAGTACGTCATATATATGTAATGTAATGTATATAAGATTGATTACCTTTTGTGTGTGTATGCAATAATTGTAATTGTAATGCAAAAATGCAAGGAAGCATGCAGATTTCAACTTGACAGAATACTTCTGCTGCTACAATTCTTGTACCTACTGAAAATGTGAGTTTATCAGCTATATAAAAATAATTACAGCTTCAAGTTGTCTGTTCTGTTCTGTTTTCAGTGGTTTTGTACACTTGCTTTCAATGTGATTTTCCCTGTGTTATAAAAATTGATTGTATACATTCTATTAGGAAAAAGAATGGCATTATTTTCAATTTTGATTGTTATTTAAACACTAAAAAATTATTTTAGCTTTCATGCAAGTGGAAAGTAACGTAGTAGTTGATGAGACGTTTTTGTCTATTCACAGATCCAGTGCTATACGGAAGCCATGAGCATTTAGGTGGCTCCCGGGACTCCAACCACTGTTAAAAATTTTATCCAAAGATATCCAAAAAAACAAAGAAAAACAATGCCAAACGAGAACATATGAATCATGTATGTATTGGATCTGAAAAATAGGTTCTTGTAAAATTTGTAATAGTACGAATATTGTGTATTATATGTAATGTACAGTAAGCGTTGTATAAAACATATAATAACATAATCATTTAGTTTTGAGTTCTCAAAAAAAACTTGTATAGAATAGTATAGAATATGCAAAAGGTCACGATTTTCCGGTTACTTATATTAATGTACATGTACAAAATTACACAGATTATTAAATTACATGCATATAAAGCATTATCAATTTCATGTCAATTTAGTAGCGTTACTGTTACTGGCGTTGATGGAGATGGTTTCCATACATTATGCTCATTTGAATTGAACCCCTTTTTGTATGATTAAATTTCAAGTATCAATCAATAAATAGGTGGGTAATGCATAAACTTTTTGTTTTACGGACACTTTCAACTTTATTAACCAATAAAAATTCGAACATTGATACCTAAATAAAAATGAAAAATCAGTAAAAAAAATTTGTACTTTTATAATTGCTTCATATTGATTTTTTTACATTACATCAAGAGTATCGATTGGAGTTACATTACAATTCAAAATTCCTTTTTATGAAAAACATTGTCGAAACATAAAATATATAAATATTTAATAGCATTAAATCCTACCAAATCCATTTTAGTAGAGTAAGAGTGGAACGAGTTAGTTCCCAGGTATAGATAAATTTTTTGTAATTCTAAAATATTTAACCGATGTTTTATACAAATTTAGGGATTCCTTATTCGTCGACTATTTCCTGACCATAAGAGACCAAAAGAAGCAAACTTGAATTTCTGCAGTAGGCAAAAACCATCGCCAAGATGTTGACCGAGTTACAAAAGTTAGCTTTTCAAATGCACAAAGCATTCTTTTTTTACTTGCCCCCTATGCCCGGTCATTGGGGAAAAGATTTTGAGAGAGTTGAGCTCATTCGGCCCCACTTTAAATGGATTCCCTGGATTGTTTTAACCTCAACAATACCTCTAGTTGGTTTCGTATGTTGCTACGCCGTTCTTCTCTGTGGAGTCCTCAGTCCTCAAAAGAATTTTGAACGGGTCAACACAGGGATACTAACGGTATGTGGTGGGGGAATGATCATCGTTGGATACATTATTGCCAGTGCTGTTTGGAATCTCAAACTACTCATTCATGGATACAATGAGTTGCTTCAGCTGGAAAAGTTAATTTTAAAGGTTTGAAAATTAACTTTTTGTTAACACGCCCACTCTTTATAAAAAATATTCTTTCACAGAAATAAATTATTTACAACACTTATGTTTGCAGAATTTGAAGTGAAAGGAAATCGACCTCATTACAGAAACACGAACCAGAAAGACGCTATTGATGTTCTTTCATGTTATGTCATGCTATTTGCCGCACCCTGCCCATTTTTCATTTTACTTGTGGCCATTTCTACAGAATATGATGCAATGTATTTTATTCTAGAACTTTTTCTTCCTGATCCTATGTACAGGAGCATTGAAACGATTTTGCTTACCATCTTGATCAGAATAGTAATTTTATCCCCGTCAGTTTTTGAAGGGTCTCGTACCGTCTCCATTTTTCTATCCCTTGTACTCGTTGGAATGGACCGATTTCTTAACATTTTGCAAATACTTTTATTCCGGGTCACAAACTTTTCAACATTTTTCAAATACTACTCTCATTTAACTCTCATTAGGAAAAAGGTAGAAGGGTTCATGCACAAGGCTATCTACCTCGTCTTCTTATTATGCTTCTGGATACTTATTCTTACGCTTTGGAGCCGTGTCAAAGGGAAAGACAAGCTTCCACAAAACAATTTACAGTGCGTGCTTTCTTATTTTTAGCCTCATGGTGGTTTGTCACGCAGTTGTGCTTCCAGAGATTGGACAAGCTGCAGTTGTGAAGAGGTTGTGATGACCCACAGGAAAAGGATTAGTTATATTCATTCCATGGTGAAATCATCAACTCATGCCATTTCTAAAAAGAGGGCGAATTCTGTTTCTTCTTTTCGGATTACATACGGCACGGCTCCTTTTTCGTCTTCAACAAAAAGACTATTATAGAATACGCTTTTTTAATATTGTTACGAACATTTGATACAATACTTATTATTGACTTTTGATTTAGTCTGAAATAATTTAGTAACCTTGAATTTCAATTAAGATATTAATTTTGTTTTAAATTATGACAACATTAGTAATAAAATGAGCTCGAACTGTGCGCTACAATCGAACTGACATGAAAAAATTAAATATTGACATGGTTAAAGTTTACTGTATGCAATTATGGAAGCAAAAATAGCTTAATTTCCACAAGGTGCCGATTCTTATTTTATAAATTAATTATCTTCAACTTAATTTAATGCATCGACAAAAAGCATCATACTCTCTTTCAATTTTACTTCGTATGTATTTATAAAACTTAAGACTAGATTAATTTTACTAGATTGTATATGTAAACTTATATCTTAAGCATACTACGGATAATCCTGAAAAAATAATTGAGTTTTTGTCTTTAGAAGGTTTTCTTTTTAGAAGTATTTGACCTTTATAAGTTTTTTCTTTATGAGTTTTTGTTTTATGAGTTTAATTTTTAGAAGCATCTTCCTGCTTCCATGAGAAGGGGTGCAACGACTTCCTAAATGAGTGAGTTGATATTGAACTTCAAAATTGGGAAACCTCAATAACCGGAAGTCAACCAATTTTGGTTGATAAAGAAAATGGTGATTTGTGATGAACACAAATTAAAATATTAGCACAAGAGAGCCAAAATATTGTACATTGGGCCTCCATTATTGTCTTTACCACAAATGTATTGCATATCTCACGGCTGCTAACAATGAAATAACTTTTGGATGAATTACCAGCACTTACACAAAAAATCCACGTAATCCCTAGATGCTTTGCAAAAATAATAATCAATGAAGAAGTTACAAATAATTACTCCATATAAAGTAATTGGCTCCAATTGTTTGGCGTATTCGAAGGCACTTTGATACCCTTCTGTTTCTCGAAAAATCCTGATAGATGATGGAATATAATTAATTACACTAGCGCAATGCTGCGTGCTTGAGTGATAAACCTATAAAACAAACCCTGCGAATCTTCAGTCCGTATCACCATCAGCATTGAATCAGACACGAACGCGAAATCACACGCGTAAAGTGAAGCTATATCCATCTCAACTTGATGTTCAATATCTTATCTCTTCTTCTTTTAAATCAAGTTCGTCACTCGAACTCCAAGTTATTTTCCGGTATAGCCTATATGGAAGAAGGCCGTAAAATTTATAATGAAGCCGTTTCCAGAATTATTCCAGACTAATAGAAAAAGACAATAACTACCCTCTTGGGCAATGTAGTACAACCTCACACCACCATTTTTAAGAAATGATCACTACGTTGGTGAAGAATTCAGCATGTGTAATTATGCTTGTATGGGCATTGGCAGTCCATGTACGGAAAGAGATTGATTATGAGTGCTCCTTGCATAAATCAGTTACGCATAATCAATGTAAATTTCATTCGTAGTAGTACTCAATAGAGTTGGTGTACTTTTCAATAATATATATTAACCTTGCATTGCAGAAGGATGTTTCAAACCAAGCAAAGCAGTCTAGCAAACGCGGCTACTAACATGTTCGTGTACGAATTAACATAACTAAGCATGACGCGACAGGCGACCTTGAAAATCAGGTCTAAAACCATACTGTTTCACCATAGCATCATTATCCATTCGGTTTTTGGAATCTTAATTGAATGGATATCAAAAAAAAATTTATAATTTCTTTTGAGTGAATGGGCAATCATGCTACTGTATTTACCGTAATCTAAATGTGCATTAGTACCATACATAAAAGTACCTAAATTCTTTTACGTTTAATGGATGGCATGAAACCACACCCTACATGATTTCAAAAATATTACTTCCACTAAATTTTCATGTCAAAAGCAAACCTACAATTTATACGCTTTCCATTTTCACAGACGTATCAACTCTCACCTGAATTGGCCATGGCTTCACCTGTTAGTCAAGTCGAGATTTGATGAATTTTATTATTTTCGCATGCAAGATTCCTTTGAAACCCTTAAAATTTATGAGCTTTGATTATTTAGATAAAAACTGAAGAAACGATGGATTTAGCCCAAGCACTTCGAGACGGCAATTCCTCCACCGATTTCCTTTCAAGTATTGTTTTACATTATAAATTTTACCATTAAAAACTGCATCAATTGTAGAGCTTATTAAAGGAATTTCTGATTTGGATTTTCATTATGTAGATGACAATTTAAGAGCTGACAGCACTGACAGTGAATATCTTAACAAAAGGCTGAGAGATCTGGACCCATCATTTCGAAAGTTAGTGGTAACCAAAGAGTCGTCAACAGAGCTGATTCCAACTCAATTTGTGGAGTCTTCGGATGTTAAGGAGTGTCTCTCTGCTACTCCATTGTTGGTGAGAGACCTCAATGCAGGGAAAGGTGTTGTTGGAGATGATGGAAAACCCATTGTTGGCAGAGTGTTTTCCCGTGTCTACCATATGTCTGGAGAAAATAAGATGAAAAACACCAAGTCTCGGAGACACCGGAAGCTGGATGACAAAAGCTCACCTCCGCCTAGACCTCAGTCATCCCAAGATGGTAAAAGTAGGGGCGTGAGAGAAACTAATAATAATAGAAGCAATAACAACTCCAATAGTAATTGTCCAGATTGTGGCCGTCATGTTTCAGAGGAAACCATGAAACAGCATACAGTGTTTTGCAAGAGTGCAGTAAAAAAAGTCAAGTGACATAAAAAGTATTTTCATGCTTTCTGTTTTTCGCATATTCGGAAAATGCCACCTACCAACCTATTCAAACATAATATTTCCAGTCCAAATCTTTGGTGAAAATTAAAAATTCAATTAAAACAGATACACATTTTAAAGTATGAAGTGTGGTCAGAAAATTATAAAAAATTAATGCATATGAAAAGTTTGAAAATTAAATATAATATAAAACATTGCATCTCGAATAACCAAAACTAAAAGTTTGTAACATTTCTGGTGTGACGGTTCTTAAGCCGAGTATTGATCAAGCAGCATGAATCACCGTCATCTCTAGTTTTGTAGTTATCTGTTGGATCGATAAGAGTTGATGCGCGTAGAAGGCCAAGTGGAATGGAATATATGAATATTTTGAATAAGGTTTGTTATAACTTTAAGAACAAATCAATAAAATAATGTCTTTACGGATGACAGTCATTTAGGCACATACCCGCTACATAAGCATTGGTACTGGTGTATCAAAGTTCTAAATATTGTATTTAAATTTAAAAAATTGCATAGTTTATAATGGAGTCACCAGTTACAGTTAAAGATCTCAAATTAGATACTGATGGAGGGGAAAGCATTGTAGGTGGATCACGCTCAACTCCTGACAGCTGTCGTGAAACATTGAGAATCAATCATGAAGAGCAAGCATTTCATAATTACTTGACTGTAGGAATTCAAGAGAAACTGCGTAAGAGTTCGTGTAACTATATAACCTGTGTGGTCAACCTTCTTAATTACAGACATGGATAAGCTTTAACGTATTTCCTTTCACATGATTTTATATTTTACTTTAGAGAAAAATAGGATGATAAAGAACGTCAAGACACAATTTCGTAAACCAGCAGACAAGCACGCATTATCCATGTGGGAGAGGAAGAATGGTGCCACACTCCCAACAGATCTGAAGGATTATTACCAATCAACAAACGGTTTCAAATTGACATGGAGTTTGGAACATGCTGGAGACATTCTCCCAATAGGAGAAATGAATATAAATTCATTGTGCCATTTAACAGAAATTCACATAGCCGCTAAGCAAAGTGCCATTAGTAGTGGCACTAATTTGGGTGGAGGAAGAAATATGACACTTGGTGGGCGACCAAAAACATGTTCTGAAAGCACCAGCAGGAACTCAACTCCAAGAAAGCAAGGTGAAGGACAGGAGCCTGGACAAAATTTTGGACAAATTCCATTTGCAGAACTGGAACAAACAATTGTTGGTTCTAATGGGCATACAAAACTAACCATATCCGGATTAAACTACAACCCCGACAACAAAATGTTCATTTTGGATTGTGGGAGAAGTGGATGGGGCAAGGTTTGTTTAGTTTACCCATCTCCTCCATCATCAGAAGGCCCTAAATCCAACTTATCTTCGACTTCTTCTGCAACAAAGAATGAGCGGGCTGGTGGAAAACTAGAAAAGAAAGCGGTGGAGCCCTACACAGAAATTTGGTTCATGGATCCCTCATACCAATGGCATTACTTGGCCCCAACTTTCACGCACTTCTACAGAATGCTTTTATTCCACTTGGGTTTACCTCAGTGGCAGTATCGGTTTACACCATTTGGACTTTCGTCATGGGCCGAGCAAATGTTTTGGCTAGTAGCACCACATCTTCTTCAAACTCCAAAGTTGTCCAAATTCCCAAGCATGTATCATGGAGAGGGATTGTGGTGTACGGATGTACCGTCTGAAGCAGCGACACCCAACCCAACTCTCAATGTGCTTTCCAATCAACTCTTTCGTCGAAAAAAGAAGGATAAGGAAAAGCATCAGATGCAATAATCAATTTTAGGGAAATTTTAGTTGTTTATATAGGCATTCATGCTCATTGTCCAAAATTCCAAGTGTTTCATCTTGACCACATATTATTGGAAGTAGACAGTTTTTAGACATTATACAAATATGAGCTTTGAAAGTTCAGGAAAGTACAATTAGAAAGCTTCAAGGACATTTTGGAAAGAAAAATTTCATGATGGATAACGAAGGAATATTCACAGAATTTGTATTAAATTTGTTTTACATCCTCAACTAATCAATTCAAATTCGAACATTAATAAAAATGAAAAATCAGTAGTAAACATTCGTTTTATTGATTTTGTAATTGCTTCGTAATGAATTTTCGACATTACTTCATGATTATCGATTGGAGTTACATACATTACAACGAAATTTCATTTCATTTTCGATACATTCTTATAATGCTTTTTGCCAGCATATATAATATATAAATATTTAATGGCATAGACTAAATTCGTAAGTCTAAAATATTTAATAATGTTATATATAAATTCTTTCTTTTTTTGTTCGTCAACCATTTCCTGACCTTAGAAAGTAAACTTGAATTTGCTCAGAAGGAATCATCATCGTCATTGCCAAGATGTTGACCGAGTTACAAAAGTTAGCTTTTCAAATGCACAAAGCATTCTTTTTTTATTTGCCACCCATGCCAGGTCATTGGGGAAAAGATTTTGAGAGAGTTGAGCTCATTCGGCCCCACTTTAAATGGATTCCCTGGATTGTTTTAACCTCAACAATACCTCTAACTGGTTTTCTATGCTGCTACGCCGTTCTTCTCTGTGGAGTCCTCAGTCCTCAAAAGAATTTTGAAAGGGTCAACACAGGGATTCTAACGGTATGTGGTGTGGGAATGATCATCGTTGGATACATTATTGCCAGTGCTGTTTGGAATCTCAAGCTACTCATTCATGGATACAATGAGTTGCTTCAGCTGGAAAAGTTAATTTTAAAAGGTTTGAAAATTAACTTTTTTTAACACACCCACTCTTAATAAGAAATATTCATTCACAGAATTTATTTGCAACATCAATGTTTGCAGAATTTGCAGCAAAAGATAATCGACCGATGAACCAGAAAGATGCTACTGGTGTTCTTTCATGTTACGCCATGCTATTTGCCGCACCCTGCCCAATTTTCATTTTACTTGTGGCCATTTCTACAGAATATGATGCTATTTATTTTATTCTCGAACATTTTCTTCCTGATCCTATGTACAGGAGCATTGAAACGATTTTGCTTACCATCTTGATCAGAATAGTAATTTTATCCCCGTCAGTTTTTGAAGGGTCTCGTACCGTCTCCATTTTTCTATCCCTTGTACTCGTTGGAATGGACCGATTTCTTAACATTTTGCAAATACTTTTATTCCGGGTCAAAAACTTTTCAACATTTTTCAAATACTACTCTCATTTATCTCTCATTGGGAAGAAGGTGGGAGGGTTCATGTACAAGCTTATCTACCTCCTCTTCTTATTATGCTTCTGGATACTAGTTCTCACTCTTTGGAGCTGTGTCAAAGGGAGAGACAAGCTTCCGAACGCAATTTACAGTGCGTGCTTTCTTATTGGTTGCCTCATGGTGGTTTGCCACGCAGTTGTGCTCCCAAAAATTGGACAAGCTGCAGCCCTTTGTGAAGAGGTTGTGATGACCCACAGGAAAAGGATTAGTTATATTCATTCCATGGTGAAATCATCAACCCATGCTATTTCTAAAAAGAGGGCGAATTCTATTTCTTCTTTTCGGATTACATACGGCTCCTTTTTCGTTTTCAACAAAAAGACTATTATAGAATACGCTTTTTTAATATTGTTACGAACATTTGATACAATACTTATTATTGACTTTTGATTTAGTAATAAATATTTCAGGTATTCAAATACGTATATACTAATGCTTCTCTGATTTTACAAGAGTTCAATTAAAATTACAGCAATAAAATGAAATCGATATTACTCATATAAAATTTCATTTATTCATTGAATCTTGAATCGTCTTGAGTATTAAGTTATGGCAAGTTCATATTAATAAGCATGCTTATTCACATAAGATAAAAGCCGTATATGTCAATTTTTTCTTTGTTTTTACGCCCGCTTTGTAACATAACTTCAATTGACATATATATGCAGCCAGCCAGATGCACACTTACTTTCAAACGCTTGGCTGTGTAGTATGTAGCTTCAGCAAAAGTCTTCACGATTCCTATTTTGTTCTCGATCCAAGCATCACCATGTGTTTATAGTTTATATTATTCACATGTATTCTGCTGTGTACGTATCTAACTTAGGATTCAAACGTACTTCAAACTTACCTACATGAGTGATGAATGTCCTCAATGCAATGCGCTTAATCCTTCCAAGCAAATGTTAATATTTGCTATCAAGCCTCACTGCTGTATTGAGTACGGAATAAAGATTACAATTTTTTTCTTCTCTTCTTGTTTGCGTCTCGCTTTGATACACACACCACATCTTTCATCTTTTGCACATATCCTATCCTATCCTTACGCTTACTCTTGCTTCACTTACATGGTACAACGTTGTGCTTTTTGAGATGATGTTTGCAGCTTTAGCTTCGCAACGAAAACTGCAGGATGGACGATGATAATATTATGATGATGATGAACACGCGTGTGTGTGGGTATCAAAGCAAGTTTGTATTTAATACTTTGTCAAACTGGATGAGAGTAGATAGATATGCTGCTATCAGAAAGAGTTCCTTTGGGCTTGAGCGAGATCCAGTATGAAAGAGCTTGAGCATACAATGATCATCATCATCATCAACAACAACATTATCACAATTGTTGGCTGAATGAATGCGAATATAAACTGCAAAACGATAGGAATATCCCTTTTTACTGCCCATGTCATACTCATGAGTTTCTTTTGCTTTGCTTTTGTTGCCTTCTATGTCTTGTTTATGCTGTATTTTCTAAATTCTCACAAGTATTGCATTGCGTGCATGACTGACACATACCTACTTGACGTTTCATCCTTCTACTATGTCCGGTGGTGGTTGAAGATAATCATTGAAAAACACAGTGGGAAAAGGCCTTGCCTTTTTTGAAATGCTCTCTGTCGAGTTAATTTTGTGATGTGATGTAGTATAGTATAGTACATAATCACAGTTAGTTACTAAATGACTTTTCTTTAAAAAAAAAGTCCAGTAGAGCAGTAGTACTGATAATATGACGATATTCTCTGACATCTACATCTAATCTAGTCTCCTTGATTAAACTCCAGTAAATGCCGTAGAGTTAGTTTCGGTTGTACTTAAATGAATATACGTGCAAAAGTTAGTGCTCATAAAGTACAAACACGAAATGCATCCGGTAATGAAAAATCAAAGGGTGCTTGCAAAAGCTTGGGCTTACAACCTGCGTGTGATATTATTATGTGGTGTGCTAATAAGCGTGTCATCTGGAGAGGATACAAAAACGGAGTGGATAGAATTCACTCATGAAAGTAAAATCACATGTATATTAAAAGCAATATGTCACATATATTTATGCATGTGTTTCTCATAATCAGATTTGGAACAAAGTATACTTACGATTAGCCTGAGCATGAGCATGATGTATGTAATTTTGAATGAATTTTCAGAATGCGAGAAGGAAGTTCTAAGTTCGAATCAGTACAAAACGTTTTATGAAGCGGAGGAATTTTATGGACATGATGGAGTGTTCGAAATGCTGATTAGATTCAAAGGAATTGCAGACGGTCATGTTATACTGACAACAAATGCAACTTCTGATGAACCCCGCTACGCTGTAAGCTTGCGCATATTATTTGATATGAAAGTTTATAACAACATCATTTACCAATTTAACATGCTCTATTGCAATATTTCCAGATAAGTCTTGGCTCGTACAACAACCGTTTTTCTGAAATCCGAAGAATCAAACCTGTCAAGGTAGAAACAAAAGTGTCAACACCGAGCATCATGTCTGACTTACAGTTTCGAGGGTTCCTCATTACCTACGATCCTCACATTGGCCACCTCTCCGTTTTTGGAGAAGGGAGTGATGTGGCTTTACTCCACTTTGAAGATACCAACGAGCCTCTTCAAATCCGTTATTTTGGGTTTGCCACATGGCATAATCGAGTTGTTCAAGTAGCTTTCAATTGTGTTCCAAAGGATACCCATTCAACTGTGGACGTGCGACGACAAGGTAAATTACAATTTTTTTAAATGAATTAGTTTTTGCTTAGCCTAATTCTTTGCTTTCTTGCTTCGCTAATATTGCTAAAACAATATACTGTATACGAAGTGATAAGATTGTAAAACATTCGCGCTTCAATTGAATGAAGTATTACCACTAGGAAATGTCGCTCCACTCTAATCTTTACTTTTTCTCCTTTCATCCATATACTAAGTAAAGTAAAGGCCTTCATGAGTTCCCGTTCTTTTAGAACATTGTTGTACCATATACCTATCATGCATTTATTGATGAATTTATATTTGAAGATATGAATTATGAAATGAAGATAATTTTGCAAGTCTTTTGCATATCCTCTTACATTTGTTGTTTGAGCTTCATTCACTGCAGCGATGATGGTCACATGGGCTCATTTAATCAAAACCGACTTGGATCATTTGCTATAGGAAAAATGATTGTTCCTTGGATTGAGACCGACATTCATTCAACATTTAGTTTAAGTTAATGTTTTCATGAGGATGATTGTACGTAGAACAACATCACGGTCAATTTGATTTCTGAATTTTCTAGCAAAACGTATTGTGAATTATTTTGACAGAACGAAATGCATCTGGTATTAAAAATCCGAAGTGGGTTTGCAGAAAAATGTGCTTACAGCCTATTGGTGAAAGTGATATTATGTCGCATAGTTCTTGTTGTGGCATCCAAAGTATCTAATGAAACGACGACAGCGTGGCTAGACTTCACTCACGAGAGTAAGTAGAATTACAGAACTGCTAAAAAATTAAGTCTCACGCGCCAAAGTACAAGGTATAAATACTGTAATAAATTTGCAGAATGCCAGACGGAAACTTTGACATCGGTTCATTTAACAAAGTTTCACAAAGTGGAGGATTTTGTTGGAGAAAATGGCAGGCTTAAAATGTTTGTTAGATTCAAAGGAAGCAATGATGGTCACGTTTTTCTGACAGTGAACGCATCTGCAGACGAGCCACGATACGAAGTAAGCTAACGCAATATCATGTATGTCCAAGTTCAGTCCAGTCACCATTTGAATAAAGCAACATTACTTTACTTTACATTTCAATGTATCCGGCTCCGCCTAGATCTCAGTTGGTTCTTACAAAAACCGCTTTTCCCAAATCCGAAGACTCAAACCTGTTAAAATGGAAACAAAGGTTTCAACCCCGGGCATAATGTCTGACTTACAATTTCGAGGGTTCCTTATAACCTACGACCCTCACATTGGCCACCTCTCCGTTTTTGGAGAAGGGAGTGATGTGGCTTTACTTCAATTTGAGGATACTAATGAACCTCTTCAAATCCGCTATTTTAGCTTTGCCACATGGCATGGTAGAAATGTTCAAGTTGCTTTCAACTGCGTTCCAAAAGATTCTCATTCCACTACTACTGTGGTCATACAGGGACAAGGTAAAAATGAATGCTTATCTGAATACGTGACAAAATCCTAAAAAAACGCTTTGCAATCACTTGTTAATTTTTCTGTATCACTTATTTATTTGCTTGCTATCTCCCTCTTCGACTCTTTATTATCGACATTTAGTCTGGAGACTAGTAATAAAAAATGAAATTGTTTATGTCTTCTCAGAGTCATAAAGATGTAATAGGCAAAGAGTTAGGTACGTTGCATGGTAAATCGTCCACAAACAAGGTACTCTGTTCCTTTGGATTGCATTGGGCTGGAGTGCTTATATAGTGCTGACTGACGATGAGTAAACAATGCGAATGTTAAAGATTGATATGGCCATTTACCACTATTAACTACCACGAGCATTTGTATATGAGGTACTTACGTACATGCTATAAAATATTTATATATACATACATATGTACACATCTTCACTCAATCTGCTCTGGCTAGTTTCTTCTTTTTTTCCTTATACAATTGCAAACACACAGGGAGATTAGCGATTAGCCTGTTGTTTATATAATTTTGTCTGACATGAAGCGAAAAGTCTCTATCTCATCTCTCTCTCATTTCTTTGTAGTTGGGGAGTGCAGCAGGCAGTGGCTGTTGTTTGTGATTGTGAGACTTCTGCTGATGATGATGATTAAGCCACTTTTTTTATAGCTCTTGCAAAGTGTAATTTAATGTGGTTCACTTGACTCTTTAGAGAAAATCAAGAGTTGCTTCGTTCCTTGTTCTCCATCAAACATATTATCATTTTTGTCATAATATCACGTATTAGATTACATTTTTATGCTTGCATTAGCCTTAGCCTAGCCTAACTCTCTATATATACGAATTCAGCCCTGACTCGCAATAATAAATGTTGGAAAAGAAAAATGAGAATGGGAATAGGATACATATAATATGTGCCATGATGCCATGCACAACATACTTACTCTTCTCTGATTTCGAAAGGAAACGTCAGCAAAAAATCAGTTTTCTGACTCGTATTTTTCTTCATGTTATTACACATTATTTGCAAGAGATGACTTTTCGACTCTGAGTTGGTTTGGTCTCTCGGCAATGTAAACAAAAGTGTGGACTCATGTAAAAGCTCAAATATGAGTTTTCATCAAGGCATCTTTGCTCATGGTCATAGTGGAATTCGTACCCGAAGTGGATTAAAGTGTGTCAAGTTTCTTAGAAGAAAAAGAGTTTAATTTTAATTAGCAAGGAATAATAATTTGTAGTTGTGTTATCGTTTGGAAAATGGCCGGAATGGGTGACATAAGTGGGTTATCGTGCTCGAATCTGATGGTGATTTTAGTGTTGCTTTTGTTAAATGTGAACTTATCAAATAGTTTCGAGCCATCATCATCGGAGGAGTCAGAATTGCATACAGAAGAGGAATATGAACTTAGGACGGTTGACTTTAATCATGAAAGTAAGAATTTCGACAAGAAATAATAACAATTTGAGATTGGCATTTTTATTTTTGGTCGGAGAAAGTAAGTGTAGTACATATTGCTGGTTGCATACATTTTTGTAGGATGTCAAACGGAAACATTGAGCGGTTACTATCTGGACACCACTCACTTTTACTCAATAGATCCTTTTGTGGGGGAAACTGGGATTTTGGAGTTGCTCGTTAGGTTCAAGGGTGCTTCAGATGGGCACATTATTTTTACCAAGTTTGCGAACCTAACTGAGCCGGCTTATGTTGTAAGAAGCTTATTAGAACTTGATTCACATTTACACATGCAGGAAGAGAAAGTGTTTCCATATAATAATATCTCACTCATTTTTTATTGGGCAAGATCATCATGGGCTCGTATGAAAACAAAGTATCCGAGATCCGACGAGGTCTCCAGGATCACACCGTGTTCAAAATCAACACGCCCGAAATCCTCTCCTCCATCCAGTTTCGGGGTTTTCTCATTCGCTACAACGAGAAAAGGGGAGAGCTATTTTTGTTCTCGGAAGGAAGCTACATGCCGCTACTCCACTGGAAAGATCCAGAGCCTCTCAAAGTCCGCTACTTTAGTTTTTCCTCATATGTGGATAAAATTGTTGAGGTTGCGTTCAACTGCAAACCCAAAGACTTGCATTCACTAATATTCCAGCATAAGCCAGGTCAGCTATACATATAAAGCTTCTAATTTTTTTACTGTACAATTTATTTACACACTGCAACAACACCATATATATTATACAAAATAATTGCTTTCATAGTTCCCCATATCCTTTCCGACACCCGCTTGTAATCCACTTGTCAAATTGTTCATAAACTTTCTTTTCCACTTGCCAATTCGGATTATGCAACTGTTCACAAAGGTCACAGGCCAGGGGGACGCCATCATGGGCCTCCACAACAAAATCCTTTTTCCACTCAAAGTATTCGTTATACAAAGTGTCATTCTTGTCCAACAATTGTAAATACTTTGCCAACTCTTCCGGACTATACTGGCTCGCATCAATTACCGAGTTTGGGGGTGCAAAAAGGGAATAATTGCTAGCTCCAAAGACGACAGGGATGACATTGAGTTTTAGGTGATTGTACAGCTTTTCCGTGACGTAGTCTTCACACAGTGAGTTTTCAAAGGCAAGGACAAACTTGTAGCCAACGCTGACAAGCATGTAGCAATCGTCCTCCTCCACTTTGTATGGATTTCTCATGGTTTTCTGAACCCCACATTTGTAAGGGCCACAGGAGCCGTAAACATCCACTTGAATGTAATTTTGAAGCTCTTTGACATACACCTCACGATGGCTTTGGGATTTGCAGTTACGGGAGCTAGCAAACCATGCGACAAGACGACGTTTTCCGACCGCATAGTTCCTCTCTGACGTGCTATCCCTGGAGTTAATCCAGTTTGAGGTGTAGGCAGGGAAAATTGCATTTGGGGCAATTTTTGAAAAGGTTCCATGTCTCACGACAATGTCTCCATCTGTCCTGTAGCTCATTGTTCTGTTAAAGACTCCATTCAACCTTTTGAAATCGACTCCAGTATACTCAAGAATGAATGGGGGCTCATATGTCATAGCAATCCAAATTTGGTTAGGATCTCGGCTCGATGGAAAGTTGTACTTTTCTGTGGACACATCAACAAGGTGGAATATCACGGCATCACTCGTATTCAACTCGGCATGGTCGATGGTTAGTTGGCAATTATTTTGAGGGCACTGTTTATTCACAAGTTCAGCAAAAATTTTGTGCCAAAGGGCTTTTGACTTCCAGTATGAGTTCCATATCAAAATTTTCTTTGTTTGGGCTGCATACTCACCGAGGACATAGGTGTTGATTGTGGTTGACAGAGGAGCTACTGCTTGAAGCTCTTTGGGAAAGCTGTCGGAGAACTGCTCAATGTTCCAGCTAATTTCTTGCTCGTCTCTTCTAATGTCTTGACTAGAGTTGTACCATATGAACACAATGAAAAGAGTGAGTGCAGATGTGATAATGAACTTGCGGAGGAAAGACCTGTTTGGGCTTGTGAAAGCCATATTGCTCCGATTCGATGTGATTTGATAAGTTAGTAAAGACACTCAGTGTTTCAATGCATGGTTGTTAATTGAGTAGCTTATTCATTCTGCTTGTTGCTTCCCTTTGGTTCTAGGTTGATAAACTAGTAAAAAGACACTAGTACTACTTGCGCTTCCTCACTTAAAGAAACTTATTACGACTCCTCGTAAAATTAACCTTCTTTCGGCTTTTTATAGCTTTCCTTTGACTGATTGAGGAAAATATGTCCTCAAAAAAACGGAACTTTAGTATGGCTTGTGAGCACCTTGATTCTTATTCTAATGGTTATGATTTGGGTACATAATCCAGAAGGCTACGTTGATTTGTAGATAAGCTTTGGTTTAACATCTTTTCCTGCAATCTGCAAAGCCATGTAATCAGAACTATATTTGCAATTTGCATCATTCAACGATAGAGTTACGTAAGACAGTCAACAAATGCAGTGAAGGATATAGGTGAGACCATGCGTGAAAATTCAGCACGGAGATGAGATAAATGGGGAGTAGAAATCAGAGGCTGTAATTTTTATGTCACTATCCGTTATAGTATATAAAATATTGCCATTGCATTTGCAAAATTTCACGCTAATGCATAATGTTTTAAAGTGAACGCATATCTCCTGCATTCGAACCATGAAGTGTATTTGGTTTGGATTATTTATGTGCTGATCAAAATATCCAGTGAGGAGATAAATAGGATAGGATGTTCCTATCATATTCCTTACTATCAATTTATTTACAGTGCCATATAAATCGACATTTATTAGCATTTTTGTTTGTTCTGCATTTATATTCATATATTTTGTCAGATATTTGTTAAGATAATGGGATTTCCGCTATGCATACATACACAAGTGCGAATGATGCTTGATAGAATATCAAACAGCTAACTTGTGTATGATACATGTTATAAACTATACCACACATTCAATGTTTCAAAATGGATTGACAACCACCTCACCGAATGGCAAACATGAATTTGAAGACAATTTGTTTCCGTCAAGCAGGAATGAGTCCGAGTTTAACTAAACGATGCTAATTTTTCATGTACCTCTATATTGGCATTAATGAAGTTTGGCTTGTCGTTACCCCCACATGTCACATATATTATAGTTAAAATTTGAAAGAAATGTCACAACGAGATTCTGTCAGCTCATTGCTGCTAGTATTGCTATATAGTGACTTGGGGAGTTCAATTCCATCTTCATTTTCATCCAACGTTTTGCATGTATGCATGTAGCAAGTTCGTGGGAGAAAAAAGATAAAGGGACATAAAAATAGTTACAATTGTTAATCTCATCATCATCATTTATCGTGAATTTGTCCCATGTCCATCCATACACAGCTCATCCTTGGCTTAATTGATAGAATGAGCTGGATAGCTTGGATTTGATGAGCAGAATAGAAGCAGAGGACATGAGTAAAAGTTTATGCTATTTAAAGGATGGCAGATCTTCAAGCAAGCAGATTATGTATCTTGCATAATATGCTATACTACTAAAGTCTGTTTCAATTTGGTTTGAATTAGAAGAAGCGAGTGAGCTGAAGTCATCATAAAACATGAGTTTAACTAATTGTATATTTGTGGAATGGAAAGGGAGACTTGATGGAGTCGAATGTCAAAACCTAAGCCAAAATCTTAAGAGCTTGTCACTTGCTCAAGTGGTGCTCTGCTACCGAGAGCTTTTTCATAAATGTACTCATCTTACCATAGTACAAAAAGTATCTAGCATAATCATAGTCAGTGACTGAAGAAGAGAGAACTATCGTATTACAAATAAAAAGTGCTATATAAAATGGATTGGACTCCAATATTCTGGATCACGCTCGGACTAGTCTTGAGCTCATCAGGTATTATTTAACTTTGGTTTTAAAAGTGAAACTTATAAAATTCAAATTTTATTGGCATCATATAATAATTATGATATTGACTTGGGCTCTCAGCAACTCCTGATCCCAAGAAGCGAAAGGATGTAATAAAAGACTATGACCAAATGGCCTTACCCAACTACTCACCGCAAAGGGATGGTGATGCGAGTTTTGTCACTGTGACCATTACACATTTGACTTTGACACATTTTAGCATTGTGAGTGAAATTTGATACCAATAATTAAAGATTCATTTGTCATCATTTCCTCCTCATTTTCATAACTCACTCTCGACACATTTCCAATTGAACAGAATGAAGAGGACCAAACTTTTGAGTTGGAAGCTTGGCCATCATTTGTAAGCATAATAATTTTTCTTGCTGCTCAATAATATATCATCATTTAAATCACTTTTGTATATTGACAAGTAGAGTGTTTTGAAATAGGCATGGCAAGATACTGCATTACGGTGGGACTTGGAGAATGCTTCCGAAGACAGTCATTTGCATTTTGAGCCGGCTGAGATATGGGTTCCAGATATAACCTTGTATAACAGTGCGAATCCAACGGATCTCGGCATTTATGGAAAGACTCAATGTTTGGTCTCCAACACGGGAAATGTGAGTTGGGTCCCTCCTTCTAAGTTTGTAACGTACTGCGATCTCAACCTCAAGAAATGGCCGAGAGACACACAAGTATGTAGAATCACACTCGGCTCATGGACATACCACTCCAAAGAATTAGACATGCAGTTTGGCACCGAAGAGGAGGAAGATCGAGTGAAAATAGGGAGAGAGTTAAATAAGGAGGATATGGAGTGGGAACTCATTGACACGCAAGCAACAAGAATCAGCAAAAAGTATGAATGTTGTCCCAATGATTACACCACGATTGACTACGACTTCACGTTGCAGAGAAGATCTACGCTTTATACGTATACAGTCATCCTGCCAATTATCTGTAAGATTATATCCGACAACATCAAAACTGTGTGCACAAATGCTGGTCATACTTTTAGCACCATGTACTTAAGCATTGAATGTGATTACTTGCAGTGATTTCAATTGTCAATGTGATCCTTTTCTTGTTGTCACCCCAAAGTGGAGGGCGAGTGACTTTGGGAGCAATCAATTTCCTTGTGATCTGCATTTATCTGATATTCTTTCGTACTCGGCTTCCAGAGGTGGATCATGTTCCTTATGTAGTAATGTTGTATGGTTGGAACTTGATTCTGGTTTCCATTAGCATTTTCACTGCAGCTGTGGTCTCCAACATGAGTCGTATCATTGGTCAAAGTCATCCACCTCAATTTCTTCGACCTCTGTATAATCAGAGTCTCATGTCTGTCATTTGTTTGGGACATTTACTGGATGGCTCGGTATTTACATTTCTTTTAAACTTTTTTTTTAAACTAACAGTTTTGCAGGAATACAGAAATCATTAATTACTAACCCTATCCTTTGTAGTCTTCGGGAGGAAGCAGGGGTACGAGTTTCAAGTTGGGTTCACGTTCAGTGGAGGAAGCTTCTTCAGGAGCTGGGACCGCTTTAGATGGTTCCAGTTCTGGACATGACCATCATTCACGGTCCGAGTGGTCGCTTTTAGCAGCCACAGTGGATCGTCTCTCTTTTTTCACTTACTCTACTGTTACTATTGTGCTCCTGGCTTGCCTTATTTAATGTCATTTCTCATTCTATCATATAATCATCATCACCATCATCATGTTTCATTTAAAACTAAATAGATATGCCAGAAAAATAAAAATTGGTTCAGATTGAGCACTCGAGATTGTAAACAGGATAAAAATATTATGGCTGTGTTTAGAGCTCGTTTTCTATTACGAATGGCTGGGTGTTGTCGTGCGTAATAATTTGTCTTAATTATCTGCTCATCGTCGACATTTTAGCGTGCAGTTCATGGTCAACATCACGGTTAAATAGGGGTGCAAAAATAACATGTTCAGTTTTCTTCATCCTATATGTGTTCTGTAACATGTCATTACACCCTTTTTCCTTGCATTTCTTCAGGTTTTATTAGCTTCATTTGTGATGCGCAGTTGATAATACCTGATAGTAAGCCTCGCAACAACGCAGGTTCATCTTCCTCCATCATGTATCATCATAGACAACGGCATACCAGCATGCAGAACTTTTATATTGCAACTTGACAGCTTTTTTCCATTCAATGAAATGCAAGAGAGTTGGGCACAGCACAGATCTATCTGTGTGTGACTAGTAGACATTTCCCTTGTTCTGTTGTAATGATACACATGGTATGGTATGGAATGGAATGGACGAAAGGCGAAATGTGATTGCCAGAAACTCATCATCACATCATTGTTGCGATTGTTAACCCTCTCCATTATGATACCTCTACTCATCTCCGTTACATAAAGGTTATGCAAGCAGCAGTTGTTTGTAGTAGTATGCTGTATCTAGCGAATAATACACAAAGATGCTCAAGTTTATAACAGCATGCAACTCTGTTTCAAGTTTCGACGTCATCATCTACGTCTACATACAACAGTTTTCAGGAGGAAGGGAAAGATTTTTTACAAGACTTTTTTGTCCAATTGTGTACAACAATGGAACATCTCGCTAATGATGACAACTTTCAATGCAGTGTGCTTTGAAAGTTTAGTATCATCAGCATATATCCAAGAGCTCATTATATTGCTCTGTATTCTGCATTATTACCTCTTTTTTTACAAAAAAAATGCACAACACAGGTATTCCTGTTCTCATGCATGTCCTGTTTCAGTTTGACATTAGCCAGCGACTCAAAATAGACGTAATCAGTTAGGTGGTGCAAGAAATTGTGTAGAAGAAAGTCCTGTTATAAGTAAAACTTCCTTCAAAGTGTGGTATTTTGAATTTTGCAAATTGGTTTGTGTTGCGTATGGATTTCGGTGTTTTTTAGAATGACAAGTTTCTAAAATCATTAAAAGTGAGCTGAACAGCCGCATTTGTATATGAAACGTTACTTATTCAAGGTTCAAAGCCCACAGTTTGTATATTGAATTTGCTTCAAGACAGGGAACAGAAAGGGATTTTTGAGTGTGTTGTGCTATATAACTACAATATTGTGATAATCATTAGCCAGCGGGCACAGCATCTTTTTCAATTGAGCAGGAGTATTCTTGCTTTCATTTCGCTATGAATACGAAAAATAATAATAATTATTGTTTTTGCTGATGAACCCAAACTAAACACTCGGCGTATGCATGCATGCAAGAGTTGTTTCACCCACAAATACTGAAGCTGGAGAAGTCTTTTTCGTTGTTAATGATATTATCTCAACCGTACTGTGTATAAATATCTTGAGAAAATAAAAGTCGATTGAGAGGTTACCAGTGAGCGAGCGTTCTCTGTAGCTCTTGTTCCTATTCCATACCAAACCAAGTCTTGGGTTAGGGTTTTAGAAATCATTAAATTTGCATACATCAACATATTCACATATCAACTCAGTACACGAAAGTTTATATGTAGGGGTACATTACCTGCGTAGTCAATAAATATAAAGAATTATATGAGATGAGATGTGTGATGTCCATCAGATACGATTTTGTATGAGGATGAATAGAGAGAGCTTCACCGCGTTGTTGTGTTGATGCTGTCATTCGGCCTTCGTGTGTATTTGTGAATGTTGACGGAACACCGAAGTGGCAATCAAGTTGTTTACTCTTTAGTACTAGCTGAAACTTTTTATTATTGCAATCTCATGGTTCTATAATTGCAGGCTTCATCATGCATGCATAAAACTTTGTTTGTTTGTCGGTTCTCGCTGCGGATCCAAACTTTATATTCACACGAATAGTTTCATTATTTCCTCATTCTGAATGAGTTGAAGTTATAATATATTTTGTGTATAATAATGCATGCTGAAATCCTAAATGCATGGCATGCATTTATAGAGTAATTTCCCACTCGCAAGTTTAAGTCGCAACTGCGTTTCTGTTCGTTCAATCAACATGAGCTAAAAAGTTGAGTGACTCACTCAGTTAATTAAATATGAAAACGAATCTAATCCTAAACAAAATGGTGGAGAAAGTAAGTGTGAGTGTTTTGATTCTAAGTGCACTCTGCTGCTTTGGTTCATGTAAGTCTTGGTCATTCATAATTTACCTTACGATTATCATAGCATGTAGTTTAGTATCATAAAATTATATGCGTTTATTTTGCCGTGTGGCCTTTGTTCTGTCTGTTGCATTGTGGCTTTTTATTTTTCTAATCTAGGGAGTACTGTGCTTTCGTTAGTGTATTAAAATTTAAATATGATTAATTATAATATAATGACTTCGTTTCAGGTGGAAAGGGGCCAGAAGAGTTGAGAGCCGGTTTGCTGGAACACTATGACACCAAAATTCATCCTCCTGCACCGTCAACACATGGAGTCGTGAGCGTGGGCATCAACCTCATTCTCAATTACTTCAGCATTGTAAGTTTTTGTTTAAACCTCATATATTAAAAAGACAAAATTTTTCCTTTTTTGGATGGTTTTCAAAAAGATTTGCACATATTTTAGGAGGAAGTGGAGCACATGTTCATTGCCAATGTGTGGTTAACTCTGGTAAGAATTAGTAAAAAATATAATATAATGCATGTACTTTAGTTCCATTATAAAGGCCTATGACATTACTCGATGTTATGTATTTCAACATAGACATGGGTCGATCCCAGACTTAGCTGGAACACATCAGAGGTTAATGGTTCTTACATATTGAGATTTTCAAGTCATGAAATCTGGAAACCTGACATTACTCTTTTCAACAAGTGAGATTACTTTCTCCTTATACATTTCTTTACATTGTACCGCTAATGAGTTAATATCAATTGATTTTATCCACTCATTATATCCACAGTGCATACGCAGCAGACACTGATCATTACGGTGATACATTTTTGATGGTGTATCCTGATGGAAAAGTAAAATGGACCCCGCCAGCCAGATTATTAGCTCATTGTAAACTCAACCTGATCCGTTGGCCTTATGACAGGCACACATGTTACCTTAAATTCGGGTCATGGACGCATTCTGGTAATGAAATTGACTTGAAAATAGCAACGTTGGAACCAGGGTCCAATGCAAATAATAATAATGGTGAAGCCGTGGTAAGTTTCTGAAATATAATCGAACATTGATTATATGCACCTTCAAGTATGAAGCTAGCACTATCTGTCTGTATCTTAATGCTTCTGTTTCTTAGTTTCGACCTGTTGACGAACAATTATTCATAGGAAACTCAGAATGGGATCTTATCCGAGCCAATGTGTCCCGTGATGAAGAGTATTACACGTGCTGTGAATACCCGTATGTTGTGGCTACTTACAGTTTTGAATTTCAAAGGAATTCGCCATCCTATGTTGCCACCATAGTCATACCTATAATAGGTTGGTTAATATTACAAAAAAAATAACTTAATTTTAAAGGCTGAATAGTATGAAAAGGTTAATGTCAAATTTTGATTTCCAGTGATTTCAATCGTCAACATTATGGTCTTCATTCTTCCTCCAACCGCTGGAGAAAAAATTACGTTGGCATCCATCAACAGCTTCATTCTTTGCGTGTACCTCATTTACTTCCACAGTACGTTACCTGCATTAGGAGATCAGCTACCACTTTTGGGTAAAAAACACATTTTACATTGCACATATTTAAATTAGCATGTTTTATTATCATAGCTTTTTTAATACTTTGATCTCTTGTTTCCAGTTTTGATGTTCTCGTGTAACTTGGTACTAGTTGGAATATCATTAATCATGTCAGTTGTTGTGATTAATTTATCCCGAGTGAGAAGAGCCTCTAGTCCACCACAATTTTTTCGCATGTTTTGTAACGCACAATTTGCTCAGTTCCTTGGATTGGGCCATATTGTTCCTTATGTAAGTAAAAGTTATGTCAAACCAACCAAATTGCATTACTTACATATTTATATGCAACTCTATATACTTACATTTTGCAGGTATCCCAAACTCATACGAGATTGGATGAAGGTGTTGAAATGAGATCACCACATGAGAATAGTAGATCCAGCCTTAACTTTGATAAAGATGATCAAACAACGAATCTTGTTGTGGAGTATGATGCCCCTTACATGGCAAATGCAGAGTGGATTCTTTTGGCGTCCATGATTGACCGACTGACGCTCATCGTTTACTCCGTAGTGTGTGGTATCACTCTCGCATTGTGTTTAGCCTAGGATAACATGCATGTATGTATTTAAAACAAAAATCGGTATATCGGGACATAAATTATTGTCTCGTCAAAATAGTCGTTTCTAGTAAAAGAAGGCCTAAAAAGGCCCTTAATGTAACTTCCAACTTGCCCATTGCATGGGACTGATAGTTTTTACTAAAAACACCTTAAGTATTTTGTAAGCACGCTCCAAGAAGTAATTACCCATGTAACTCAACAAACTGACTACTTAACTGATCTAACAATTTTTATACCTAATAAGTATATGGCTTACATACTATGTATTATGTTATTATTAATGTGCATACATATGTTGTACATAATCGTTTTCTAATATAGTTTATGAGAAATAAAAAGAGAAGAATAAAGAAAGTCTTTTTTAGTTCATAAAGGACAACGGCCCAAAATCCGAATCGTGTTTTTATTATTAACTTTTTTTTAGAATTTTAGAAATGCCGACAGAAAGTTACAAATACTCAGTGTGTACTCCAAAAAAAGAAAGAAAAACGAAAAGTGCAAGAGCCACAAAATATTTGAAGAAGATATTGAATAGTGAACACTGACTTACATGTAACTGCATTATCAGTAATCGTTATTATCATCATTATTGTATATTGTATGTAAATATTTTTTCAGCGACGATATGACAAATTCACTTACGATACATTTACATTACACAGTTGAACCTTACTTACATACATTGTAAAGAAAACAGTGCCGCGACAAGTTTTTTTAAGGAGTCAAAAAATGTTAAATACATTCCTTATTTTGATAATTTCAAAAGTATCACATCACTGTACCAATATTATTGTTTGTATAGTATCATTACACTTATTCCTATACAGCTAACCTTTTACGTTGTAGAATTGACTTAGCAAGTGCTGTATTTTTTATAGTATAAATTAATTTGTTCAACAATACCATTATATCTTGTTAGTTAGTATACATATTCAAGAGAGACAAGTACTTTAATTATTATCATGAGAATATTATCTGAGGTTCACATGTTGGTTATTGATTTTCAGGATACATCTCTTTAATTCCGAATTAACAAACGTTTTTATATATTTTAGTTTTTTTAGTCACAAAATGTATTTTATGAGTTGTTCTGAACGGAGATTACTACGACGCTCTATATATAAACATTATTAAACCCTCTAAACTGTACCTAACGTAAAAGAACTGCCATGGCACGGGCGTCAGTATCAGGAATTGGAGCAAATATTTCCTCCAGATCGCGACTAGCCAGCAGCCGCTGGTAGGATAAATTAAATATACCCACTATTTTATCAAAAGTATCTCGGTCGTAGACGGATCTTGCGGTGTTTGTCCGATCAAAAGGTTCTGAATAAATGGGGAAAAATTGGTTAGGTGCATTCATTTCATTTAGCTCTTAAGAGCTGTGAATTATGTACAATATAGTAAGTACTGAACTAAAATGGTATGTTAGAACCTTCTATACACAGATACTTCCATTGATGCGGGTCATTTTTGACTGATTTGTAGGCAGCAGCTTGTTTGATTGGAATGGTTCCACCTGTTCTTACTGAAACAGCATTCTCCGAGTAGCTTGAATTTTAAAACAAAACAGTTATTAAGCAAAGAGCAACAAAGAATTGAGATAGGTGGTTAGTTGACTATTTTTGTTTTGACTTACTCAAACTTGTGGGCATAATACTCTAAAAACTGAATTAGAAGATTCCCTATGCTTTCATTATTTTTACTCTGCCAGGCTGGAAGAACTTCGTTGATTTTGACATGGAGAATATTTGTGGCGTTGGAGAATTTATCCGGATACATCTGCTGAAGAACAGGAAGTACCGGTTCCTCAACACCACATTGCAGGAAATGTATTACCATCAAGACCAAGGAGTAGCTGGAGATGGTCATGTTTTTAGCATCATTGATTCCATGATTATGCGCCCAAAGTTTGACCACCAAGACTAAAGGTTTCAGCCGCCAATCCGCTTGTGAGTAGCAGTACAAAAGATGTGTATTGCGAATCCCAACAAAATTGTTGCAGTTAAGATCAACCTCTAAACTTCTCTTAGGGTCTCTGAACTTAAGTATAGGCACTTTAGCATAGATTAGCTCCACGTTATCTATCCACTGCGTCCCACTGAGAGCTCCGTAGAGCACTTGTAGTTTATCTACAGCTTCGTAGCGTTGATCAACTTCAGAACCTCGCACCAACAAACACATATCAACGTCACTCGTATTACTCCCAAAACCGGACATTGTAGAACCCACAACTTGAAGGCCGAAAGTTGGAAAGTTTCGTGGCTAAAACCGAATAACATAAACACATAATACAGTTTTCAAAAGATTGTAAAATCAAAAACATTCTGAAATTCATACATCTGTGTATTTTTCACCAGGTTTTGACTTACGTCGGGCTTAAAATGGGCATTAAAAGTAAGATTTCTAACAATGCGATACACGTCTCTCCACAGCTCCATTTTCTTCCGAAATGTTGCAGTTGTTTGTTGATTCTCCACGAATTTGAGCCAAATTCCCTCAGACAACTGCAAGCAAAATAATTGAAAATTAATTACTATGTGACGGTTTTAATTACCGCTACCATATTAATGCTAATTCCATAATTGCAGAATTCACTACTTTGAACTTACTGAATCACACTGAGGAACCTTCAACGCTGCCGGCCTTTCCTTCACCTCTCCAAACTTACTGAAAGCTCTAACATAGTCTTCTGGATCAAGGTCATCAAAAAATTCCCTTGGAAAACCATGTGAAGGATATGTCATTTTTCTAGAGTAATGATGAAACCTTGGATTTTGTGTTGCTGGAGATAATTTCCCTGATGTAGAAGCTGTTCCATTGTAAAACCTAATGCCATAAGATGAGATACAATTTTTTTTAGCATTGTCAAACATGAATATTTTAAATTACTAACTGGAATTCTGTCAGAAAGCAAAAAAACAAGAGGAGACAAAGAAAACAATCAGCACAAAAAAAACAGCAAGCGTGTGAAATGCAACGTACAGTTGTGAATAGTGCAAGTATCCAGCAGAGAGATCAACAAGAGGATCAAGAATTTGACGCTTTTTCTCGGATGAAGACGAAAAGTACCTCTTTTTTCCTGCAGTTATAGGCCCGGAAGAAATACTTAATGGAGCATAGATGAAATCTGGCGTTGTGCATCGTTCACCAAAAACAGGGGAGCTTAAAAAGTCTTCACGATCATTATTCATAGGATAGTAACTCCCATCTTCTGCCCATTCTACGGTTTTTTCTGAACCACTGCTGCTAATACTGCTATCAGCTTTCCCTACTGTAAAAGAGGGATCGGCTGGCATCAGTAATCCTTGAAAATTTTGGCTAGCAGCAATTAGCTGATGATGATGATGCGAGAAGGACCTCGCGTTGGCACACATTTGATGAGTATTATTAGCACCAGGATATGTGTAAAAGCCGGGGTGGTAATGATGGTATGGAAATGGATTACCATTTGGCGTAGTTCCATTCAATCCTGTATCTATACCACCTCCGGCAGGATAGTTGAAAGCACCATTATTATGCCTCGGCGTAGGAGTACCGTTGTTGCTCACAACTCCATTATTGCTCCCACTTATGTTGGCGTCTTCTTGTAGGGAATAAGCGTCACTGGAGTCTGTAGTAGAAGGGCTTACTGCAGGACTTGCATTTTGAGGACTAGGACTGTAAAAGTTTTGTTTCAAGGCTGACAAGTTTAAACTTATCTGAACTGAAGAATCAACTGATTCAAGATTTGGACTAGACCAGCTTGTATTATTACTTTCTTCGCCTGTATGTCTTTGCCATGATAACGCGTCAGTATCAGAAATGAACACTTGCGGTGGTACGGGTGGCACATTTCGATTATGGTGGTGGACTGCCGACGTGCCCGGATGTTGATAGTATTGATGGCTATGATGACGATGACGGGAAGTAGGTTCGGACCCATTGTTGCTGCTATTATTTGTAGTAGTACTTGCATTGACAGTATTGGCACTGTTATTCTTGCTGTTGTTTTGTGCTTGATGATGAGTCTGCTGACCGTAAAGATGATGATTTTGGTAACCTTGACCTTGATAGTGATGGTGGTTATTGTGATGATAATTTGAATTGTGATAATGTCTTTGGTAAAGCCAAATCAGCAAAAACACATAGTCGCGCAAAAAAAATCAAAACAAAAAAATTGGCAATCAGGTATCAAACAAAAATCAAAATCAACTCGAGCAAATAATTATTAAAACGAAGGTAAAGCGTCTACATGCAACGCACACTGCCACACTCTTTAAAAATCTTGTAACTATAGTGGGTATATTTCCAAGGAGTTGTTACATTGTTTACAGCACCAACGCAATGCACTCTAAACAACAACTAAAAATAGTAATGCATACTTACAATTACAAATACATATAGTTTAAAAGATTAAGTGAAAGAAATTGAACTAACTTATTCCCATAATTCCGGTGGGTATTGCTGTTGTACCGCTGGTAATGGCCATTATGGCCTCCGTAGCCATAACTCTGGTGACTGGCATACTTTTTGTACTGTCCGTGCCCGGAGGAATGACGATTATTGTAATCCCTGTAAGTCTTTGCGTTATTCGAAGTATTGTTACCGTGATGATTATTACTGCTAGAACTACCATTATTTTGATTGTTGCTACTTCCACCGTTGTTGCTCCCACCTCCACCACCTCCGGTATTATTTGAGGTGGTAATTGTGGTACTTGAAGCATCACTCTTGTCTGAAGAAGAACCTTTGCTTCTGCTACTGCTATGCGTTCCGTTACTGCTACTCGTATTGTTATTATGACTATTATTGTTGATATGGTTTGTGTGGGTGGTGACTTTGATCACCTTTGAACTATTCGTTTGACTATTATGGCTGCTGTCCGGGGTGGGAGAACGGGATCCAATTCCACTATCCAAAGTCTCCATCATGTCCAAATTCTGATGTTTGAGTTTGAGTTCTTCTTCCTTCAACCTTCCCCCTTTCCTGTAATCCAAACGCACTCCAACTCCACCTCTTTGTTCAAATGTTGCTCTGCTCCCTATCCAACTTCAGATATCAGTCTGGACTCTCTGGACGTGTGTCCAGCCACCTCCTGGACCACCTGAAACAGATAAACATAATTTTAGGTCGTGCACTGTCAGTACTGTGTCTCAAAAAGCAATAATTATCTGATGCAAGAACAGTACAGTTAATTTGACATCAGATCAACAAGATCCATGTAAAAATGAATGAGTATTAAGCAACAATTAACAACAAAAAAGGAATGTGGAATTAGTGGAATAGCATGTGCCATTTAACATATTTACATTAACAAAACTACATTCCACAATTCATTCATAGAATCACAATGCCATGTTTAAATCAAAGCTTAATTGGCTTACCACCTTCATACATTTAAACAGCGGAAAGCAGGACAACATATAAAAGCAATCAGACTACGAACGAAACGAATCGATGTTAGTATTGCATACAAACTACACACATATTTAAGATATGCAAAACCGGAGTGGTAGATACTGCTGGCAAAAAAACTACTTGACAAATATTGTAGAACAAAGATCCATTAGCAGCTATGATTGATTGAAGCCAATTAAGTTTTTTTGTAGTTGTATATATCAAAAATTACCAAAATGGTTTGTTACTTCCTAAGTGAGAAACGTAGCATGATCATCGCAGCGACTAGCTCGCTCGCCTTTGGCTTTTTCCACTCCTTCTCAATTGGCTTTCGGTCCACCAAACAATAATTATAATTCCCGAAGAATAACTTAGTCATTGCTCCTCTCACTCAACATCACACTTGACTATTCAACCCCCATTAATTAACAATTTGATTATTAAATAAATTAACGCTATCTTTAACCAACAGTAGCAAAGAAAAGGTTGGAGTTGAAAACTTGCTGGAGGTTGGAGGAGTCATTAAACATTTCTCCTTTCCTCATAATTATAAAATGCATTGCTCAAAACAGGTGAGAATGAGAAACTCATCAAAAAGAACATTTTTAACATGAACTCATGAACATCATGATCAACAGAACAGATGATAAGTAGTGGAGACAAAGATGAGATAAAAGTGGATGAAACAAAGAGATTTTATACACTCACACTCCAAAACAAACTCCTTATTTATCAACAATGAGAGCAACAAATACTTGAAACAAAAATATTTTGGATCTCCTCAATAATCCTCATTCCTCATCATCTACATTTTCTAAACAATCAACAAGAAGAAATGTAAATATTTTGACATTGCGGAAAAACTTGCGCCGAAATCCCCAAAAGTTTCGAAACCTCAAAATCAAAAGAGGAGGGCAATGACCTGACTTGACCTGACCCCGAATCAGTCAGAGTCAGGATCAAACCAGAATAATTATTGAGATTGAGTTGAAAAATGAAAAAATCATCATAAAATAATAATTCATGATTGAGATAATTGAGAGTTTGTGAGCGACAAAAAAAATCACACAAGAAGAAAAAGAGAGGAGAATTTGGTAAAGAGGAAAAAAGAAAATTGAGAAAAAAGAGTGTGTAAATACCTATTAGTTAAGAAATGTATGTACACAAATACAAAGTAAATTCTTGGGAGGATTTTTTTGGACTATTTTGCTCCCTTTTCCACTTTTCCACTTGTTTACTTGCAGCCTGTTTTCCTCCGTGTGTGTGTCCAACTTCTCTCATTCATTTGGTTCAAGTGAGACCCCTTCCCACTTCCACAAAACTTTATGACCAACGCGGATTGCGTAAATATTTAAAGTTCTCAAGTACCACCACCGTTCCAGGTCCCTCTTGTTTGTTGGTCCTCCAGTATTCGATTGGATTGTGAGAAATTTTTTTAAAAGTTAATATCCAAATCCAATTTTCTTATGTTCACTTATCACTCACTACTCACCCTCCTCGTCCTCCTCTTCTTTCTTTTAACTTAACTAATGACCAAAGTATTTTTAACGTAAATGTAAATGTAAATGCGCTTTTAAAATATAGTACACGGGTGATGATGGGAAATTGAACGTTCGCTCGTAGTCAAACAAAAATTGGGACACAGGGATTTTTAATTAACGCGAAGAAGACGACAATTGATTGGGAATATTCGATAAGCTCGTAGATTATAGATGATGATGATGATGATGATGATGACGACGAAGATAAAGAAGCTAAATTATTTTTTATGGGACCGGGCTGGTATAATTACCAGGTTAGAAAAAAACGCTTCGCTTTTAATGTATTAATTTGCTTCATTCATTTGTGTAAACCTGTTCCCATTTTGGAACTATATCACGCATAAAACTGTTTGCGTAGAATTTTTTTTTGAATTTTTTTGCTTTAAAATTTTTGTTTGAAAGTGTTTTTGGCTTTGGTTGTTGATGTATAAATATTATTAGTACATATACAAAGTTTGAGCACTACAAACAACAAAGTTTTGAAGTTATAAACAGGAAGTTGTTGCAATGCTTCTGCGAGTTAATTTCAAACACTGTCAAAGTTAATTTATTTTGATTTGATTTATCTCGTACACGTACAAATTAATATAGGTGCGAATCGAATTTTTTTTATTAAGTTTTGACGTTTTATATTTTTTAAATTAATTTTTTATGATTATTTGATTATTGTTAATAGTTCAGTTCAAGTTTATGTATAGTGTAGTTGGTTATATATAATTCATGGGCGTTATTAATGTATGTATGAATAATAGTTTTAATAAAAAAAAATTGTATATTCCGGCCAACAAATAACTACTTTTGAAAATAATGTGTTTTAAACGGCAACAGCAAATTACGACAAGTAAAAAAATAGCCCAGTAAATATTCGTGTAACGTAACTAGCTGAGCTGTGCCACAAAAAAAGATGTCTCAGACAACAAAATCGATTTGAACTGAAACTAAAATGTAGAAGACGCTTCGTAGAGTCTTAGTTGTTGGATGATGACAAGAGAAGCAGAACATTTTTCCGCTAAAAATTAGGATTTTATGTATATTATTAGGGATTAGAAAGGAGTCACACATATAAATGTAAATGTAACCTACCTTTATTTTAGGCATCGTTTAAGTGACAGGGAAGTGTACTGTCGTGTACACTACAGGGATTGAGCATTATTGTTGTTCCTTCATTCTTGATACATGGTCGAGTATGGGCTTGTTACTTCTCTTTTTAATGGTATCGCTTTAAAGGTTAAGGATCTTTTGTCCTTCATGGGGTTTACCTGTTCATATAGTACAAACGACAGGCACTTGTCACCTTTTGGTGCTTGGAACAACGAGCAAACTGACAGACGCATCATAACCAAATATTTGTTGGAATGACAAATGGTTGTGGATAATACAATGCTGAAGTCTGAGGTGAAGAAGGAGAATGGAACTAAAAAGATGGAAGTTAAAAAGTACAGTGTTACCGTATCGTATTCTGAACTTGTACTTCCAGCTTTTGTATAAGATGACGATGACGACATGCCAGAAGACATGGTTGATTTTTCATATTGGTATGATACGCTACAAGCTACAACACAAGATATTAGGATGTAGAGAATACAGAGAACTCAATCGAACTATATTCCATCCGCATCCGTGTGTACAACCTGAGTCAGTGACAGTGTGCAGCTTTCTTCTTCTAATTAGCATATTAGTACGCGCACGGGTCTCTCAAATTAATAATTATATGCAGGTCACTGTGCAGTGACAAAACGTTTGCATCTTAACGGCATCTCATCTTACACCTGCTTTGCTACTTGTGAGCCTGGAAGTTTTATGAGAATCTTGTCTGTATAAACATGGCCTATGAACCAATCTCTCAACAACACTATGAACTGTGTTGAAGGTAATGGATTACATATTCATGAAAGCTTACTTTTCTGACACATACATAATATGTCGCATTTTTATGATGACGGTAGTGGTGTTGCCAAAAATAAAATGGGTCCTTTGTTCAATGAGGCTGGTGGTATGTATCTTCCAGCACGGTGGTGATTGCGGATAGCTGTACTACACACGGGATACAATGTGAAATCAATTTAGCAATAACTATCACATTATTCAGGTTGTTAGTCGAGAATTCATACATACAGACATTATATTGCAACCAGACAGACCCGACATGCGTTGCAGCACTGAACATACATTATATTATTATATAGAAACTTAAAGAAATTAGTCATTTTGCCTTACAACTACTTGCGGTGCAGTCATTTTAAGTACTTAAAAGCACTATAAGCCGGTTTCTTTTTAAAATTCTCACCCATTTTACGTCTTTCCAGGTTAGGGTCGTGTGTTTTTCATTCCATACGCTCACTCCATTCAATATACGTTATACAGGTAACTTAATCTTGAATGTTTTTGTTTTCTTCTTTTATCATCCTCTAAGAATGTTTGGTTTGCGGTATAACTTCAAAAGGAAGTTGATCTGCTTTTTATGTAGAAACCAAACTCATGTCTTTCCTAAAAACCAAAACATTTATCCAGTGTAATGCTTTGTTCAATATACGCCGTCTTCTGAATTTTACCTTTTTATAACAAAAAAAACTCCGTAAGACATATAGATATTCTTTAGGGCACAAATGGTACTTTGAATTAAAAACGTTAGTGCATCAACTCGCATCCCTCAAACATGCTGATTTTTTTTTATATCGACCAAAATCTCTGCATCGGATTAGCGCAATCGTGAGATCAAATCAAATCTCTAAAAATTTTAAAAGAAATTATGATCCTTCCAACACCTACTTAAATGTTTTCACTTACAAATTCAAGGGAAATAATAATCACAGAGTTTATGCTAGTTCATTGTAGAATGCTTTCCCTCTTTGTAATTTTACACTTCCGTACCACCGCTTTTATTTCTAGGAGATTAGCAACACCCCATCGTAGAAATTGGATCTCAAAAAGCTGGAGCGACATCACTTCTAAAATGACTCTTTCATTTTATTTCCCTTCTTGCTACTCATCCGATCCTCTATGAGCTTATAACATTTCACTTACAACACAACCTATCAATTTATATGATGTAATACCTTTGGATGATTGTTTGTTTTTCCAACCGGTTAAAATGCTACAGTTTCATTGTATTCTTCTTTCCTTCTCAACGAGCTTCGAGCTGTTACACCCTTTTTCATGAATGTATATATTTGCTGGAAATGAATTTGGATTGGTTGGTGTTCAGCAAAGCTGTGTATCATCATCCTGCGTGATTACACCTGGGCTACACATAAACATTTTATTATAGATACGTATTATGTAAGTGTATGTGAAGTGCAAGCAATGATCATCAATAATTACGCTTCGGTCGCTATACAAGGCTGTACTTTGATACAAAGTATCAATCTTTGGTAGTTGGTGATAATGATAGGGTGTGATTTCAAAGCGGAAACTTTTAATAAAAGGTTTCAATGTGGTTTTGCGGATACCGATATGCCGCATAATATGACTTATCCAGTTGGTAAAGAGAAGAATGAATGAAAATGTATTGAGCCGGATACTGTGTGAGTTTTGTGCACGATTTCAATTGGGGGTTTTATAAACTACATTTTCTCTATTAATTATACGTTGGTAGGTAAACTGCTTACTCCCTTTGAAATATGAAGCGTGAAAATTAGTGAGTAAACTTTTAAAGACCACATAGAAAGTCTAGATTATTGCCAAAGGAGGCATACAATAGTGTAGTTGAGATGGTTTGGGGCAATTGAAACATTGAAACTATTACAGCGAATGATCTACTAGCTCGCAAGTCTCATGATTGACTTTGACAAATGACGCTATTCTCTTATTATCTCATGATCATGATATCTTCATTATTTGTATTCGTTAACAATTTTGAAGGCTTGACACAATCACAATCCTCTATAAATTGCACTTGTTCATCCATACTGACTGATTATGATACACTTTACGAAAGGTTTAGTTTTGCCAAAACAGTTCACCTTCATCATAGTCTAGCCACTTTGATAATCATGCTCATCATGTTATGTGATTTCTGAGCGAGATTAACTTTAATAGCAAAAAAATGTGGACAAGTTGAAATTGACTATCACATCTAGTTGAGTCATTCTGACAAATAAACGAGGATCCAATTTGCCACGTCAGCCAATTGACAGCTAAAAAAATAAATGTTTTTCTGCAACAAAAATCCATTTTATCTACTAATGACAATTTAATGGCTTCTTATCACCCGATCCATTATTATGCTACGCCTAATAAAAACATATAATCTCATTCTTTATCAACTAATCATACTCATAGACTTTTGAAGTTAATTGATTTGCAGAATAGTGCTGCTGCAGATCAGAGGAAGACGATAAAAATATATAATGACAGTCAACCAAAAAGGAACACAATTTGCTGCTGGCACAATTTTATGCAAAATTGGTGACGTCTCATTTTTACCCCTCGTGTTGCATTTCAGTATGAAAATAAAATATTTTTGTTTCTAAAAAGCTAGTGTAAATCTGTCGTTTATATATGTAATGATGAAGTGTTATATGTATAAAACCTTACATAGAATGTATGTAAGAAGTATGGGCAAAATGATGAATGAGTAACATTTTAATCCTATTGTAAAAAGCAAGAGAGATATAGAGGCTTACAGTTTGACATGTTGATCCGATTAGGCCAATTTAAGAAAGAAGTAACATATGCACACAACAGCACACAACACTCACACACACATGCATATTATTTAGGTAGGGAAAAGTTACATACATACATAAGTTTTTGTTCTTTTGCATAAAAACCTACGCTGGCATTACATGCTCATTCGATTCCTTGGATTTGGAAGAGAGATAAATGTCAGTACTTGCCTTGTCTTTTGAGTAGTCAGCTACAAAGTCCATTCTTTAATTCGTCCAGTCTTTTTTATTAGACTTACAGTCAACCACCATCCACTCCAATTTTTCCTATGCTTCTTCTTCTTCCGATCTTGCATACCTTTTTTATGGAGTATATGGCTTAGTGTATATTGCCCCAAAAGAACACTAAAAAGAAGAGCATTTGTATGTGCCGGTATTTATTTATTTATCAGGTTTGTACTTTGTACCTTACCATATGCATAATCATACATATATACGTACTGGATAAAGGCAATCTCATTTTCTTACAAGATCCAATTTAATATATTTCCCTTTTCATTTTTTTTTCTCCTGGAAAGCACAATATTAAATCAAATTATGACAACGACAACATGATTTCTGATGGAAAAGTATTGACTCGGCTAAGAGATGAAGTAAGAAATTGAATAGAATAGAGAAAAGATATATATGTACATGGTTTGAATGTTACTCTTCATATCTGAAGATTAGATCTTGTTAGTTTTTGTTGCATGTCATATGCAAGCAATGAGAGCTGTTTGTTTTATAAGTAAATCTCTTGTATTTTTATTGATGATGTAGGTATGCCCAAGTTTTGATTTGATGTTACATAGATTTTTGTCGTGTACTCTTGCCAATGTAGCTTTAAACGAATCATTAAGAGGCTTGTCATGGACTGGCATATAGCTGACAGCTTGATTTCCCTAAAGACATAGCCAACACAACATAACATAACCCTTTTTATTTATCTTCTCTACTGTTTCTGCAAAATGATATAAAAAAAGTTGTACTTTTTTGACAAGTCACAAGAAAATAGTGTAAAAATACTTTTTTTCTATAACGCAAGTAAGTAATACTTATCCAAAAAAAAAATCAAATCAATTTTTTGAAAGAGTTGCTTAGTTAATTTTTTCTGTAGATTCGCATGATCATTATTATCTGTGATGTGATTCCTTCCATTTGAATTGGTGTGTCATGTATTTTTGACAGGCATTCCGAACCGTAGAGACTTCATTATTTGTGTAACGGACTGATAATAACAGTGATAAATTGGCAATTTTATGGCATTTACTTTTTTTATAAACAGGCAACTTGTTACGTTTGTAATATATTTATATAATATAAAGCTTCACATTCACATGCATGCCTTGCGTTTCACACTTTTCACTTGAAATCAAAATTCTTAGAAAAATTATATAGCCCTTCTTATTGATTAAGCAAGCAAAACTAGACACAACGATAATAAGGCAGTGTATTTACGACGTGCTAACTAACTTCATTTGAGTTTATCTCACTTGCCATCTCATATAGCATGCTCAATTGATATGTTTGGGCAAGTAATGATAGAGCAAATGCTAACAGATTCGTCAATTATCATAATATTTTGGACCTTCAGCTTTAACCTTCCATTCTTTGTAAATTTTTACTTTACAAAAGGGAACTGCATTTTCGTATTTATATACATGCAAATGCAATGTATATGTATAGTTTCCCTTCTACTTGAAAACAAATTTAATGAAGTACGGGGAACTAATTTAACTTTATTCTTAAGCCACTGAATTTTCTATCACATTATTTCTTTTTCTCTCGTGTCCTTAATCCATGGAACACCTTGCTACAAATACAAAGGTTTCATCCTTTACGATAAACACATGACGTTAACTTTAAGCTGGGGTATCGATAACAGCTCAAGGTTATGATTGTGAGAATGGAAAAAGCAAACGGAGCAAGAATTTTTGGTAATCCCGATTACTCTTTGTACTGCAGTTCCGTTCAAGAATTTTTCTATTTTTTTAAAGGAAACTGAAACAAGAGACTGTATACCAAACTAATTACATAGCTTATCTTTAATAGCATGTTCAAATTAGATAAGAGGTGAAAATAAATGGGTTATTAATGCACTATAAGTAGAAGGTTGGATAGTTGGCTACACCAGCTCAAATTGAATTAGAGCGGTTGCACATTCTGTATTAAAAATAGGATTCTTCACAAAATGAAATGTTCGGAATTATTTGATTAATACAGAGGTACTTCATTTAGCTCAATATAAACGCAACGTTTACACAACGCAAGTTTACACAACGCAATATACGCATAATAGACAACTTATCAGCAGCTGGCCATTGTAAAGACTTCAGTATTGAAACATGAAATGAGTGGAAATAATTAAACCAAAATTATTTTTACCATTTGGCCAATTTTATCCCTTTTATGTATTTGAGAAAAATCGACTTTCTTTGTATCATTTTAAAAGTGCACAAGTACGTGTTGTGTATGGTTGGTAAGTGTAAATTGGACTCACTATAAAACTGACCCTAAAGCATTTTTGGCTTGCTCAATTTAAGATTATATATTCATATGTAGCAGTCATATCATTCAATTTTGCATTTTTTTTTCAACAAATAATCAAAAATTGTAAGTAGCTGTAATCATATCAGCGGGAGTAAAAACGAGACCATTTTGCCATCAAACTACGTAATATGTACATGTGTACTTACAAGGAAAAATGTTGTTACTTTTTTAAACGATTTCGGACGAAATGAAATTAGTTTATCTGTTCTTTACCATGTTCTCTCTCTGGTTAACAAAGGGATACTGGATAAAAGGAAGCAAAGAAAGGAAAGCCTTATCATCAGTGAGATAATTGCATGCAATCAACTATGAAAACGAGTTATTTTTTAAAGCTGGCAAAGTAAAAGCGAGCGTAGCAAAAAAGGTTGAATAATGTATGGAGATCGAGTGAATGGAAATGTGACAGATGTTGATTTCCAGGGTGGTTGGAAAATTATATTAGCGGATCGCTTTTTTGTTATCCAAAAAATACAACAATCATAATCATATCGTTGAGGTTGTGTGTATAGTAGAAAAGATAGTCGCTGGTGGTGTGATAAAGTTATTGTTAAGTGTACAGTCCTTTACTAGGAGAGGAGCCGCAGCACAGTGTGTGGCATATATGTATACTTGGCTTCATCTTTTAGAAATGCGACAATTGACAAAATCATATTTTATTAGCAAACAAGAAAGCATTTATTGCCCTGTCTCTTTTTCCCCTCTTTCATTTGCATTCAAGTAGAAACCACTTGACAATATATAAATATCAACTAGCCATTTTTCACGCGGTTGGAGAAGTCGTATTCTTTATTCATACTTTATTTGACATCGATGAGCTAACCTTCAACCTTCGATTATACGATAACGTTCTCTCAAGATTGCCAAGTTTTCCAATTAATTTGTGATAGTTTAAATATTTCACGTAAAATTCCAATTCACAACACCTCATCAATCACTTTCCATGACTCATTAAGCCCGGTTGTAAGTTGTAATGGTATCAGAATTCTTGTTTTCTCACCCAAAATTGTTGTGATTCCTTTCCAGCTTAGAAAGATAAACACCATTAGCCTTAATGCACCCTTCGGCCTACACAAATGCATATCTCCGTACATTCCTTAGGTTCATTAAGGAGCACGAGCTCGAAGCAAGTGAATAGTTGCCCCCAAAAACCTATTGCATTTTTGTACAAACGTATAGGTGACAAATGAGGGTGTTCTCATCTTGTAATTAGTATTTTTAGGTTCACGTCACACTTTTCTATATGATCCATGTATACATCACAATCCTGAGGACTTATATTTTTTACACACATTCTAAATATTTGTCTCGGCCTGCACAGTGGAAAGTTAACGATATATAATGTTGTTATTGTTAACCTAAATACCAGAAATACTATATTATGGAATGATCATTAGGAAATATTACGCAAATGAATTCGATTAGAGATGCACCTTTCTAATTCAGATTTAGGCATTTCAAAGTACCACCTGGATAAGAGGAGGCTCCATTGTCGCAAAGTATGGAACAAATGTATATAGATGTAGACAGTTACAAAAATAGAATGGCAACACATCAACGTTTTATTTCATTGCGGTTACCCAACTTTTGTGGTTTGGGTTGGTTACTTTGCTTTATAGAGAAATGTGTACCTCTTCCATTCAATTTTCTAATGTAGTAATACTTACTCATACTGCATGAAATTCCACTTGAGCTGACAATGAGAGGCATCCAGGCAGCTAATAATAATAAATGAAAAAATAGAATCATGGAAAATCCTTTACACGAGATAGACTAGTATGAAGGAAGCATAATATCAACGGGGACATGCAATGCAATGTTATTTACGGATTGGTTGAGCGGATCTGAAAGAGCCATGGATTGAGAAGGGCATTGTTCTTATTTTCCCCAGGAAAAAATCCACGAGCTTAATGGCTCTTTTGATGGAATGAAAGAGGAAAGGTGTCTCTAATCCACACAAAATTCGCCATGCTTGCTCAAGCAAGAATAAGAAGAGAGAGGAGTTAGGGGACGACTGCGACTGAAGTGCAAGCAAAGATACATTTTTACTGTGTGAAATAGCTTGACATTCATTTCACCATATTCCATGTTGTTACATGAGACATGCCATGCAATGAGAGTTTAACATTCCATTTTTGTGGGGTAACTTTGTCCAAATGGTGATAAAAGTTGATGTAGTAGTTGATGCTGAACAACATGTTATTTGGCCAACGCAACGATAATATGAAGTAGTAAAAAGGAGCAGGCAGGATTCCGGATTTCATTTTACTTGGACGAACCGGGTGCGTGATGTGATGTGAGTGATATGATGATGATGATGATGATGATGATGCAGTCATTTTGCTTGCTGCCTGACAAATAACAGGAACTCAAGAGAGGCTCTCACTTAAAAGGCGGATAAAGATGTAACAGACTAAATTAGCCTTTGAGCCCGAGCCCCCTTCAGAGACAGCCATTTAGTAAACAACAGAATCTCATTCCACTCTTCTCTTTCTTCGTTTCTCTCTCTTTCTGCAGCGGAGACCGTCACACGGAAAAGAAAAGAGTATTAGTGAGCTTTGCAAATGAAGAGCACGTATCACATCATTTGCCAAGCCACAGCAGTAAGAGTAGAGCAAGATTGTGTTTTGAGCGTATAACCGTGTGCATTTTGATATAAAGGAGAGAGAGAATGAATTTTGTACATAGATGGAATGAGAGGGGAGAGGTTTGCCAAGAGTTGACGAACAGCCAAGCGTTCACAGTGGAAGGCTCCACCTTGGACATGACTCTAACCATCTCCTACTCGCTTTGCTGTTGGGAAATAATGAAAACATTCAAGTGGCTCGTAGTATATTGCTTCTGCTACGCTTTTTGGGTCTTTCTTCTGCACATTTTTTGAAGCTAAACCATATATATTTGTATGTAGAAATACATGAAGTTCTCTTCTGTTCTGCTTTGCTTGATGTGATTGTGAACAAAGTGGAGCTCTTACACAAACCTCTTTTATTCTTCGCCACCTTTCCTGCCCTATCAAATATATAATGCTCTCTGGCAAACAACGCAACTTACTTTACACACACACACACACACATCATTTTATGCATTCAACATTTCTCAAAGCTTTTAAGCCACGTATCGTATAGTGGATGCCTATGCCATGCATTTTGGACTTTTGATCAGAGCCCGATCTCAACCAAAAAAATGTGCTTGGGTAAGAAGAGAGCTCAGGCAAAACCAGAAGCATAACACTCTCAAGAGGACCGGCTCAAGAAAAGGAGAAGGAGAACAAAGTAACTCGCCTCAATTGCCCATTGCATCTCTCTTGAAATGCATTTAATGGACACTGGCAGGCTTTTCACTCCATCATTTCTGGAGAAAATTGCCTTTTAACAGCTTGTATCCAAGAAGCGTGACATTCGCCTAATATAGCAATAGGACTGCTACATTGAGCATCTCTCTACATTTTGTCTCAAAAATAAACTTGTTGATTGCCTGTGTATTTTGCGGAATTACAATTGTTTTTGGTCCCCTTTGCCCCTTGACTTGACACTAGCTAAAGTGGGTGGATTATTGTGAAACACTATAAAAATTTTGGTGACATTCTTTGTGTTTTTTCTTGGAAAGTGAAAGTGCTCTACTTTTGCTTCCTTAAAAAAAACTAGTTTTGTGGTGACATTATGGCTGTTGATAACACAAGCACAAGCCCAGCAGTTGCTGAGCGTGAGCCGTTGCCGAATTTGAGTAAGGGAGTGAAAGTGTCCATTCCCAGTCCAACGCATTCGTCTCCAAACTCCAATCCAGAGGGAGTCTCATCATCTTCATCACCTGGTGGAGGAATTCCCGGCACGGTTTCAGGTTCCCACTCAATCGATGCCATATTAGGTTTGAAGGCAGCATCGGAGCGAAACATCAGACATCAGCAAGCTCTCCATCACCACTTTAGTCTTAATAATAACAATGACTTAAATCATTTGAATCATCACCATTTTCTCAGTGCACATATGATGATGAACGGTGGCGGTGGTGCAAGTGGGAGTAATAAAGGAGGACGTGGAAGTAGTAGTAGTAGTGGTGCTATAAGCATGTATGTTCCACAAGGTTGCCACAGTGGTGACGGAAGTGAGCACAATTTTAGCGACAGTAGTGGTCCAGCCAGCGGAGACTATCATCTTCATCACGACCAGTTTCACCATCAGTCCCAAAATTCTGGTGTACTTGAGTTCCCAGATCATCATCATCACCATCATCATCAGAGGCAAGGAGGTGGTGGAGGTGAGCAAGAAATGAGACGTGGACTCAAGCGAAGAATCAAAGGAGAAGCTGCTTCTGGTAAGTAAAAGAAAGAATAAATTTGAGTACATTTTGATTTGAAAAAGACATCCAGCTGAGACAGACAGAGAAAGCAGTAGTTAGCTTTAAATTAGTAGATGATTGAGAAATTACAAGTAATCATGAGGTATATACACATGTGAGTCCAACTGTGCACTCTTCATACCCTCACCAAAAACTCCTGTTGCTCCGTAATGAGCTCTTAATTAAAGATGCATTAATTAAGTTGAGTGAGGTGAGCGTGTGTCGGTGAGACAGAGAGATATGTTGATTTGATAAAGAAAACATATTGTATTCAATTCCTTATTGATGCATAATGAAAGAGTAGGAGCACTACTTTGTAAAAGGATGTACTTCTGTTACAATTTTTTTTATTATATATTTTCCTCCTTCCTTGGAGGGATGCTAATGGCAGTAGTCAGCCAGTCCGTCAATCACCAGATCAAAATCTCTTTACAAATTATTGTTAGAGGCAGAGGCGAGCATTTACATGAGTTTTTATCTTGATGCTACCATTTGTCAGTCAATAATCAAGTCTTCATTTGGCATGGCATTGCATTGCATCATCATCATCATATATATAAGATGTCGGGCAGGTAATAAACCCCGGTAGGGTTACTTATAAAAGTACCAACGGCTTTTTATTTTTATTCTCTTCATGTTATTTTTACGCAGTGAGAAGTCATAAATAGGATTGTGTTGGATTGGAGATTGGATGATTAGTTTTTATTTCCAAAGAAGCTCTAGCTGATTATCACCTGCTACCATCAAAATATTTTTACCTTCGGCTGTCAATTAACTGTTCCAGGTTGAGATTCATGAGATGCAACAAAAGGGAATAGCAAGTGTATTTCACACAAACAATACATAAAGCTTTTGTCCTTTTAATGCATCTGTTGTATTCTATATAAGCTTGTCATACCTAAGCTTGTGCTATGCTCAGCAAAGCATAAAAATGAAGATAAATTATTTTTTGCCCAAGTTTATTTATTTGTGTTTATGAAAAGCAAGAGAGAGAGGGAAATAATGCAAGTGTCACGCTTCATTTGGTAATGAGTGTCATGAAAAACACTCGGGAAATCAGGAGAGAAAACAAAGAGCGTTTTTGTTTGTTCCAGATGGATTAGCTCAGCTCTCTGTATGATTTCATGCATGCATAGCATATTAGTATTCATGCTTACACAAGCCTTTTACAAGCTGATATTATTCTTCATCCTTTGTTGTAGGTGAAAGGGGGAAATGGAGCATAAAGTTGAATACATTTCTGTCATGTTAAATCACACAAAAACATGCATAAACTAATGTATTTTGTTTTTGTTTCCTCTGTCTCAAAATCAATAGTTTTGTATCAAATTTTTAATTGCTCCCCTTTTTTCCAATTGAAAAAATAACTAATAGCTGCAGCAGCCGCATTCATTTAGATTGCACACGGACAATAAATAGCATGGGGTTGAGCAAGGACACGATATCCGCTTTGCATGTTTCAATTTCAATATAACATAAGTATATATAGTTTCTAGCTTATTAATTTTCATCATTGTTCATTTATTGAGCTCGTGATCTAATCACGCCCGATCGAGTAGCTATATAGCTTCTGTTACAAAAAAAAAATGAAATATAATAACGAACTCTAGCCAATGCCAGAGACACAAAATATATTTGATTGATTTGATGCAGCTCTCTATAAACAACACATATATTATGAAAGATGTAGGTAATACATACGTAAACGTTGTTTTTAGATTTTCATCGTCATGCATGCAATGATTAGGCAAACACTTGTTAATTCTGGCCTGCCTAGCAAGAAAATTGACATGATATGACAGACAATTCCTAGAAAAATGTTTAGTTAGCCAAATGCTCATTTTTTGTCATTATCCACTTCTCCGGTTTAGATAGTGAGCTAATGAAGCAATGAAATGATAGCTTTAAATACTAGCTACCACCAAACCTATCGTGGTGTTAGGGTTAGAGATAACCTGTTCTTCTGTCGAAGATGATAAATAATACTTTGCAAATAATTAACAAGCACCGGCCCATAGTAGCTATAATGCAGTAGAAAAAGAATTTTGTAATAATAAGCACATACCTTGGTTTCCCTTCATTTTGTTTTAATTTGAGCGAGATATGGGCACCTGTAATTACGACAGTCATCTTATCTGGACACTATCATGATTGGCCCAACAAAGCCATACACATTTCTGTTTATCTCCAATTGTTTGATAGGCTCAACTAGTAAATTGGTGAAAATGTATTATAGCAAAGTCCAAAGTAGGGAGACACAATAAATAACATGGATGTGAATATTGATGAGGTTTGTCGTGTGCCTAGAATTTGTTTTAAACACGAAACTCATGAATTTATTAGGTGTATATGCATACACACCACACGATATTTGCAAGGATAGAAATATGTAAGGCTTTGTGTATTTGTAGATGACGACAAGTGAACATTAGATCACATTTCCGAGTTGTTAAACTGCACAATTTTCTTTTCTACTGCAACTCCTCATAAACCACGTAAGGTAAAAGAGAGAGAGGGGAGAAAACGGCAAAGTAAATTGGTTTTCATAGAAAAACAATTGAAAAATATAATTAAGATTGAGAGGAGAGATATGGAATGCAAAGCATATAATAAACGCGTAACAAATAGGTTCTTTTTATATTTCATGTTCTCTCCTTGGCTCGTCAAGGGCTAAAACCAACTAACAAACATGTTTATTAGCATTTGCGTCATCATTCATTCTCAAAAGTAGAATGTTATTGTGTTGTGGTTGTATGTCTTTGGGTGCATGTATGTCCATGCCCTGTGTACCTTATACCTATGTAAAAATGCCACACACGCATTTCATCATCATGAGATGAAGAGAAATTACAATGTTTCTCGAGGAAAAATTATTACATGAGAAATCGCCAATAAGAAAACGTATGAGTGTGTCATTAGATTAGAACAGGCAATAAAAGGGGGATTTGGAGAAAAGTGGTAACAATCTGGAAATTACGTTGTGGAACAAGATACTATAAGTATATGCTTTGCAATGTAAAATTATGGAAACTCGAAAGAAAGAATTCAGAGTTCTAAATGTACGTAGGTATATAATATTTTTATGACTTAAATTCAACATAATTTTCTCCATATTTTCAAGTAGACTCCACAGCCGAAGAATTAGGAGGGGATTACAGCGAAAGTGGTGGTGGAGGAGGAGGAGGCAGCGGCAGCAAGATTCGAGCAAGTTCAGCTGCATCCGACACGTCATCTGATTTCGGTGGCGGTGATGGATTACTAAATGGCTCTGATCCAGATCATGACCAGTGCTTAGACGACGGCGGCACCAGCAGCCCAGCACCGTCTCCAGGTGGTGGTGGCAGTGCCAGCGGAGGAGATCCAAATGATATGGGTGAGCCGAAGAAAAAACACCGGAGAAATCGGACCACTTTCACAACATATCAACTACACGAGTTGGAACGCGCATTTGAAAAGTCTCACTACCCTGATGTGTACAGTCGAGAGGAGCTCGCGATGAAAGTCAATTTGCCAGAAGTTAGAGTACAGGTATGAATTAGCAGCATGCTATTTGCCAATTTTTTATTACCTATAGCCAACCTCCTCTATTTTTAAACAATAATTGACTATCTCAAAAAACGAGGGAATTGATTTTAGAAGAATAAGTGAAAAATGCACATAAAAATTGCAATTTTGTTACATATATAAATATACAAAAAAATAACGCAAATCATAGGTTACAGATACAGAGTAAATGCATTATTTGAATATAGGGCAAACACACTAGCTGGCTAATGGCCACCTTGCCGGTTTTTCGAGCATGCATGCTTTCTTTCCTCGTGCGTAATTTTTGATTAATAAACATTTGGAAGGGAGGTCACCGCTAAATTGCTCCTTTATTAATAGTTCCTCAAGGAAATCACGAACGAGTTGCTTGGTGGAGGCCCCACAGCATACCAATTGCGGAGGAAAAGAAAGCACAAAAGGAAATTTACACATACTTACTTATTACTCTCATACATTTTATTTACATAAACTGCCTTGCTCTCTTTAAAATATTCCCTCATCTTGATACAAGAGAGGGACTCATTTGAACCCATTATTTTCTCATAATAGGCGGACCCGCAGTCGTGTCTTAAGTAATCATACCGATAATTTCTAAAACATTTCTCAGTTTACTCTCACTCACTCACTTCCAAAGCTCTGCTCCATTCCTGCCTTTTCTCCTTGTACAAAAAAATTAATTGGTTTTTAATAAGACTGATTAAATGTTTTTGGTGTGGCTCAACCCTCAACGTTGCTGTTGTTTATTGTAGCATTTAGGCTGACAACACATGCTCTAACTATATGCACCCATGTACTTATTGATGATTGCTACTCAAGACAAGTTGTTGTTGGTGGTGGGAAGGTTTTTTTTTACCATAACCAAAATCAGCTCTTAACTTTAACCGAAATATTATTTATAGGAAGTAAGAATTAAGTATTAGAGCAATTCATATGCACATGTGATATGGCTGATGATGATAGGCTTTAGAGGTTTCTTCATGAAGGTAAAAGTATATTATGAAGCAGGTAATAGTAATAAAGTGGAACGTAATGCAGGAGCACATTATATATTAGTAGCGGAGCAACTTTTTCAGAGAGAGAGAGAAGAGTGAGTGGGGGTAATTATTCTGAAAATTGCACACCGGCTTCAAATGAGATTTGGCGTGTTGATAAACCAGGCCGTTTGTCTAGAGCATTATATAAAAACCTTTATATGTATATATTACATAGCAAATAAGAGCAGCAGCAGCAATGTCTCAAGTTGTTCTCCTATATTTTCCAAGTTGTGCATTTCATGCTATGAAAATGTATGTTGTATTTACAAGGCTTATTAATCAAATTTCCATGTGTTGTTGCGGATGGATAGCTAATATTCCACTTTATATTATTATTGGGCACGACAACCCAACACACACGACGATGATGACGCTCCTGCTGCTGCCTGCCTAAAGTTAGCCTTATATATATGCATTAATATGCTCAAAATTTAGTATTTTTTTCTCTCCCCTAAATACAGTAGCAAGCGGCAATAATAGTAATAACAACTGTAATAACAATAATGCGAGAGAGGAATGAGCCCAAAAGCTCGTCCCATGAAATGATGGATACACATAAAACATAACTCAAATTTTGGTTAGGTTTGTTTGTATGCAAGCACCACTGAAGAAAGAAATAGTCGTAATAAAATATATTTCCTAAAACTTAACTCCACACTCCTCTTCTCACTGTACTAATCGCATCCTAACTAATCCACACTCACATGCATATATCTGCATGTTCGCTCACTTTTTTTTTGTTTTAAAAAAATGTGTATAAATATATACCTCAAAGAATCCCTTTTCGGTAGCCACACGCGATGCAGTTTGGCTTGGCTTGCCCAACAAGACGAAAAAAAAGTTGGGATCTAATAATTTTTGGGGTCTTTTACACCAAAAAAATGGCTATTTTGGTCAGTCACCACCAGCAGCATCTGTATTAAATTACAAATAAGTGACTGGTTAAATTACAGTTTTTCTCATAAAAAACTCCATTTTTTCTCTTTTGCATCGTTGTTGTTGCATGATTTTCATATAACCATAATACTTATACTCCTTCTTATCATCACCGGAATGAATTGGACAGAGAAATTATGAAGAAATTTGATGTCGGCGGCGACAGCAATATAACAAGACTTGAGAAATGAGGTAGCAGCTACTAAAAGCTGCTGTTAAAACGCGTAATGCCAGGTGCACATGTATTCTATCATTAGATCGCATTCACATGTATAATTTGAAGAGGAGAAAAAAAGGCAAAGGTAGGTAAAAAGGAGTTGTGTTGGGTCGGCCGGAGAAATTATGGTTTTCTAAATCAATCCAAATCACAATATGTTGCCGATTGCCTCACTTGATGATGATAATGATGGCATTAAACGGCTCGTTTACGGATGAAAAATGAGATGATAAAAAAACTAGTGCATTTTTATTGTGTGTCATTCCATATACGTTTACTATCGCTAGTGTCGAAAATTGGCTGAGGAGTTGTTGGTTGGACTACGCAAAAAGGTACAACGGAGAAAGAGAAAATAAGAGGGAGAAAAGGGTTAACAGCCACTTAAAGTATTGGAGCTAACGAGGAGAAATGCTCGTAATTCTAGTCGTAATCAACCACTTTTATCACATTTTTATGGGGTATTATTGAGCCTGTTAAAAAATCAAAGCCCGTTAGTTATGCTACATATAAACGTGTACTTAAGAAAAAAACGACATTGCGGTGTGGTGGAGCTGTAAATTCATTTCGGTTCACTTGACTCTGACTTGAGAGTTCTTGGAGCAAACGCGAAGAGAACACAGAAACCAGGAGTGTGCGTGCGTGTACCTACGTGTGTCCTATCGTATTAAACGGGAAAAGTTGTAGTTTCTGTGCCTGTGCCGTATTTCGAGCTTAAATGTGCTGAGCTGTAGGCTGGTTGCTCTGCTTGCAGATTAATTTAATTATCAGCTCCTCTAATTTCCCTTTGCATTTATGGGTTCAGTAAAATACTTGTTTCATCAACGCTTTTATGTACATATGAGCGATCGTTAACTCCTGATTTCTCATGCAAATTATGGCCCTTTCTTTAACAAACTTTCCATTCCATTCCAGCATACTTTATGTACATGATGTATGTGTATATATGAACCATTTACATTTGAAGACCTTTACTTTTCCTCATGCATAAACTTTGGTTGCTTTTACTTTCTTCCTTCGTGTTGCTTTGCGTCCCTACCAAAAAGTTTTTAGAGATTAGGACCAAAATGGAATAAGATTTCTTGTGGTATGTGGCATATAATATACTTAAGTACCTATAGTTGATGTTTAGAGTGTAGTAGCGAGCGTAGCTCGGATTTTAGAGAGAGAGAAGGAACGAGAGAGGAGTTAATGCTCCTGTTGATTTATTTCCATGTAAAGAAATATGAAAGTAATGTAGAAAGCTGTGGGTGATTATGTTTACTACTTCTCCTCTAATTTCATTACTTCATTTACTACCTTCTCATTCCATTCCACGAGTAAAAAAACTGCAGACCTTTATTTTCAATTACGTGTAGCCCTTCCAAAAGCTAGACGATATTTACGAGTACAGTTTTTTTAGAACAGCCCATTATTCATATTTTTTGGGCATTAAATCAAAATCAAAATCGGTCATCGTATCATAATAGAAATTTAATGAGCATATCGCACAACGTATTCCCATCAAATTCCATCATTATGTTCAGGGTATGTTATTTATTGCAGTTTTTTTATTTCTTGGCAAACCTGCTCTATACGCTTGTTAATCGATTATTATTTTTTCTTTAAGACGGGAATGGAATGACAAGAAAAAAAGAATTAGAAGGACACACATTACATTATATGCAAGTAGGTTTCACTTTTGCATTTTTTCTCTTCTGACTGATATCAGATTTATGACAGAATAATGAATCACGCGAAAACAAATGTGCTTTTAATGTTGTATGAGCTCATAACAATGAGCCCACGGTAACTTTTTTTTATCGTACTTGGTTTCTCTCTTGTTCATTAAGAAAGGGATGGAGGATGGAGCTGTAGCTAGAACTAGAGTACACATAATGAAATTCTCACAATAAATTTTGTGACATTTTCTGATTGACCGATTTAATTTGGTAGCAATTTATCCGAGTGTTTTGCTTCATTAGCTTTGTGGCATGAATTAGGTAGGTTAGGTAGGAAGGAGTGGAGCTCGTTAAGGTAGCCACAAATAATTTACATATCAGTCCCTACACACAATTATTCACGAGGGCATTTGAGCATAGAAAAAAATAAGAAATGTGTGGATTATATTACTGTACCTGTAGCTCAGTTGGATTTGTGCTGTGTTCAAATCAGCGAAATAATAGAATAATATGGAGCATGGAAAATAAGGGCATTATTGATAGGTGCACAATGTTGTTGTTTATCAGCAATCTTTTTAATACACACACAGCCGGATGCATAATTACCTTCTACTCATTTCAAGTACAGTACTTTAGCCATATAATCTTTCAAGATGCCCGTTTTAAAAAACCAACAATCTTATCAGTGGAGCTTACATGCTGTGCATGTTTATATACATAATACATTACATTTTGGGGGTTTGCTTTCTTTGGTTGTACACTCAACCCATTCCTTCTTTCTCTCTCTCTCCCGTCGTGTGTCCGGCATCTGGAGTCTAATCACTTGAATGACTGATGTCTTATGTAACTTGCTCATGTCAGCCTTTTCCACCACATTTATCACATTCTCAATTGACCACACTCAAATATAATTGCCTGCCTGCCTGCTTCCATTCCCTATGAAAGGATAAATGAGCATGTAGGGTGTAGTATAGATATATAGAGAATTCTACGTATATATCTCGTGTTCGAGCATGAAAATTTAGCATTACGTTGTCCGGTTTCACCTCTCTCTCTCTCATTTCTCCGATGGAAAAAGAAACAAGTGTCGAGACGAAATGAGAGGGAGAGAGAAGAGTTTGTTTAGTGGTGTGCTATATGGCCTGCTCCAGTCCATTATTCATTTAATATTACTCAAGTTTTGTGAGTTATGGAAGGCCACACAACAAAGGCACAAAACTGTTTCATCAAGCCTTTCACTTATGATGATGGAGGTTGAGTTGTTGGTTGAATATATATAGGGAATAAAGGCAGCTCGACTTTTACCCCTTTTTCTTCTTCCTTCTCTCTGAGATTCTCACCAGGTGTTCCACAACTACTTAATTTTCCACTCACTTAATTACCTCTTTCCTTTATAGCCAACTTAAGATATACTATGTAGGCGAAATGACTTGCATAAAATAATTTTCCTTTTGGCTCTCGTCCCAACTAATATTTCATACAATTTTATATTTAAGTAGGTTAAAAGTAGACCAACAAAAAACTACCATGATAATTTTATTATATGCATTATATATACTTTTGAACGAGAATGCTTCAACTGCATTATTAGATATAATTACCCCATTTTCTACAAGCAACTGTAAAATTACTAGCAGTGGAATTTTTTTCCATTCCACAATTATTTTTCTGGTGAAAGCCTCTCGATTAAATTAAATGTGGCACAATGAAGGTGATAAAACGTAATGTGAGGAAAATAAAAGCGTTTCGGAGAAGCGAAAAAGCTGCCTTTTTCTGTGAGTTTTTTTGGAAGAAGGATGCTTTACTCCTGTTAAACTATTAGCTGTGGTGGGTTCCATCCAGTGTTGTTATTTGTAGTCGGAAGGAATGAACTGACAGGCCGGGATGAAAAGGGCATTTCCAGACATTTGGCTAAATTCCCACAGTTATTGAAGGTAAAATGGGATGATGATGGTTGAGGCTATTAGGGGAGGCACTCCTTTTTTGCGGTTTTCATGCTTCCACGCACACACTTACACAAACTTGCTTGTTTCTTCACACCAAAAAAATATGTGTATGGGGTGGGATACATAGCAAAACAACATAAGGTGTTGGCAATATGGTATAAATACTTATGTAGATGTTGACTGCTTTTTACTTAGGCACATAAAGTACTAAACGAATGATTGTGGTGGTGATCATGATCATCATGTTACGGGATATCCTTCATGATCCCCATACCACAAAAAAAATGTAAAGGGCTGCTGACTCCTATCACTATAATGCACGAAGAGGATCAGGATCCCGTTGTATTACTTACATTGCACTCCAGACTCAATTGTATAAACTGAAATGAATGGTATAGTCAACCACAAAACTTTAGACAGGCCAAGTAAGGGAAAACGCAAAAGCATAAAAATAAAGTCTAATAGAGTTAGTCTGGAAAAAAATAAGGCACCTCTCTAATACTTTGAGCCCAATGTGTCATATAAGTCCGACATGGAGCAAGTCGCAGTTACATTTTCTCTCATTCACTACTATATAGCGTTACATTACATTACGTATTTGTATGGTTGGTGAGGAGATCATGAGTAAATTCCCACGAAAAATTACACTTGCTCTCTCCAACTCTTCTTGTTACTTTCTCTCTTGTTAACAGTTTTGGATATTGAATATATCAAGCTATTAAGCATCACTAAAGGGATTGAAAATTGGTGGAGAAAAGACACAGCCACACATTATTACACCGCATCTTCTTGTTCTCTGCTACTCATCATTCATGGGCAAATTCTGATGGGATTTTTTTTAGATTTAAGGGCTTTGCGTTTACCACTGTTTTTCTTTCTTTCTCCGTATCATCATGTCATGATGTGATGATATGATCATGTGATCCTTTTTTAGTTCTCAGGAGATCCTTTTCATTTACCTCCAAATTTCCTTCCTTTTCTCCTCGCAAATCCTTGAGTATGATCTAATATTAGAGTGCAAATGTTGATGGACAGGCGTGGAGTAAAAGCTCTATTATCTGGTTGATGATGGTGATGATGATGACTCGTTTGATCTAATGGTTTGTTATCTTAAATGTTTATCATGATCATGAGAGCATGATAAAGGGAAAGGAAATGATGATGGGAGGGCAAAACCGGGACAAATTCCGTCTTTATTGCTTTCTAAGCCACGTTGATTTATTGGGTGATGAGTTTATGCCATCGTGATGATCAAACGCACCATTCTTTTGTTTTTTTCTGGGAAAATCATCATCAGCTAAAAAGAACCAGAGCATGTATGTATGTACTTATAATGCTCTGATAGGAGAAAGGGAGCTGACAACTAAATTCTCAATCTTAGACATCCGAAATTGCTGAATTTGTAAGCAAATTGAGCATTATGAAATAGAAGAGAATTATTAAATCGTTTCCACGTCTTTTTTCTATTCACTTTTACTTCATTTTCATGATGATACTGATTCCATTTTTCTGGATGTGAACATGAACACAGGACGCGGATGGATGGAGGAAAGCATCAATATCCCCATGTATCGTATCCGCATATCCCTCTTTTCAATCTCATGCATAATTTGATCAAGAGCTCATAAAACACATTATTCAGTATTTGGGATTGGCAGGCGGGACGCATACATGGAGTAAGTGCATTTATTTTACCCAGACTACTATATAGTATATAGTGGGGATGAGAAATCTCAAAGAACAAAAGGGAAGAGAGTGTTAAAGGCATAAGATATATGTGTATGGTGGAGTGAATATTATTATGTCGTATTTGTGAGCTGTGATGATGAGGATGGTGATGTTGATTGTTGATGAACCTTTTTTCCTCGGGCATCCTCTCACAAAATTATGATGACAATGGGCCTTGATGGAGTTTTCTAGCCTATAGTGATATAATGTGATGTGATGATGATGATGATGAACCTGGCATAGAATAAACTGACTTGATCGCCACCATCATCATATCATCATGAAAGAACAACAAAACTTTTTGAGCTTGTCACTGACAAAATTGCTCGTCTTTCTCTACTCTACCATCCTAGTCTTTTTGCCTTTTTTGTCCGGTAATGCAATAAACTGAGCATTTTATGAGATAAAAAGCCTCTTGTTCAAAAAAGCCATGAGAATACAAAAGGAAAAAACTGTGCATATAGTGTTTTGCTAAATGTCATTATTACCAAAAAAAGGCTCGGCATGTAGTCAAGTACGTAGTTTGTTTGCTGTTTTGTTAAAAATGAGCTTAAAAAGTAAGGAAGTTTGAATTGAATATAATCATAGGCATTTTATATGCATTATGGGGGCCGCATAGTACTGGAATGCATGCATATTATTCTTTACAGCGTATATTATGCGTTGCTCACGGACTTGGGGCTACTTGGGATGTGTAAAGTAAGGTTCATGTAGTGATGGAATAGATGGATGGAGTGTAGTATAAGTAAAAGTAGGTCTTGGGTCTTGTCTCTCAGTCTATTATGTAAAGTGTGTGTATGGAGCTGATTGAAGGAGTAATTTTGCAAGGCAGCAGGGGACGTGTGTAATGTGCTTAATTTAGATCTTAATTAATCCATAAGTCATTTACTTGGTTCCAACATAAATCGTTTTAGCACTCAATTAATTTCAGATTAATATGATTCACAAGTTGCTCCCTCCAAAGCAACCATCCTGTTTATAATCAGTACACTCACTTCAACTCTTTCCTCTCTCCTGTACTGTGTATAGCCTCAAAAACTTGTCCTATACATAAATAATCATAAATGATAATAACGCAGGAATAATAATAAGGGCAGCCTCATAAGTGGAAAAGAGTCATAATCAAGACTACCTTCTTCTACTAAAACTCTACACCAAAAATAATTTTCAGTATACATACATACATATATAGTTGTAGACAAGCCTTGTCTTGCCTCTGAAAACTTTTTGTAGAGGTTCCACTAACTCACTCTCTCTCACTCTTGCTGTTCTTCTGTTGACAGAGTTACTTAAGCACTGCATTACAGCTAGTTAGTTAGCGTTCCCTTAATTAATATTTGCCATGAGTGAAAAGCCCAAGTTTGTATGGTATATATGCATTCTCCTATTCCTACTTTGTTAGGGAAAGCCCCTTATATAGATTTGGGTGTTGACGGGGTGCTCTATAGGCATTAAAGTATTAGCAGTGTTTATAGGAAATATGAAATGAAGCGTGAGCCAATTTAATTCAAACTTGTTCTCTCTCACAACTTTACTCCAAAACTTGTCTACTTTTCACTTAATTTTCACTACCGAATAAATAACCATGCTTTGCATTCCCTCCACACACTCTGCTTCTTCTGAAAACTCGTAAATACTCTTGGCTGTTTTCGTAAACAAATAGCTAGTTCTCACACAATCCCAACTTACACTTATTCCTTCCTTGCATTCCGCAGCCTTTGAAGCAGTAGTGAATCTCATGCAGCTCTTTCAACTTTGCCAAAAATAGTAACATGGAGGCGTATAGAAATGAATGATGTAATTTTCAAGTGTCATTCTTTACAAATCTCATCATCGGGCTCTTTTTATTTTTCGTTCCTGTAACAAAATGAAACAACTGATGGAAGGAAAAGGAAACTTGTGTTCCCTAATAAAAATAATTCATTTTTGGTTGTAAATACTTTGGCTCGTGTGTTTACCATTGGAAAAATTGGAAACTCTAGAAAAGATCGTTGATTGATGTTGAGCGATGATAAGATAAATAAAGTTTAATTTATTTTTTGAGCATTGAATTACGAGGCTAACTATTGTGGTTTAACAAGGAGTGGATAAGGAATATGGATAATAAACTAATCGGACAAAAAATCAAGGCAATGAAATGATTGTTGAATACAATATTTGTATCATAATTTAGAAATATTTCGTATCTATACCTATGGATTCGTTACATTGAACTAAAGAGGGCTATAAACCTAAACCTTCTGTCCTCTCTGTTTTCAACCTAAAATGTACACAAACGTACTCTTGAATAACACATCTTCATTAGATGATTTGGTTTGGGTACATTTGGTTTAGCTTAAGAGCAAATGTGAAACGTTTTGATGATTTTTACAAGTTTTAAGATATTATGTCACTTCTCCGTGTCACAAGAGTGAAAGGTGCCTCTTAATCTCTTATTTGTTGATTCAAGTAGGGATATAGTGTATAGTGAGTGCCCTATTATTGGGAAAAGATAGCATTTTGTTCTGTTCTTGTGGCAGCAGATGACAAAGATGGGCCGATTAGCACTCTTCACAAATAAACATGGTCCTCGACAGAAAATGTGAATGAAGTAGCAGCCCTTTGTGCTTTCTAATTGTTTGTATTTTCAGCTCTATAAGCACGTATACGTTACATACACACACACACAAGGAGAATAAGGAAAGGTAAGAATGGGCTTCTCATTTTGACAAAGGCCATCGGTCCTTTTGGTACACACAATCTTTCCTCTCCACACATTCATACACATACATTGTTGGTTATTTGGTTCGTTCCATTTTGTACATGATATATCTTTTCCGATCCATTCATTCATTCATTCTCTTCCTCTCTCTCATTTTTCATTCATTGCGGACATTCTCAATCTCAACCGGGCTGGCTCTAAACAACAATATTAAATTACTCATAGGTATATTAACAAGATATTCATATGGCTCATTATGGCGCATGCACTTTTATCATCACAATGATCACTTACTTACTCCGAATTCAAAAACCAAACCAAAAGTTTCCTGTCGAGAAGGCCAATAATAAATATAAGTCTCCAAAAACTTAAGAAAAAGGGAATAAATAAGAATAGCTAACTAAGTACTTCTTCTATACATCTTTTTGTCGCCTTTTGCTTACTTATCCGCCGAAAAACTGTCTGAGAACGGGAAATTGCATGATGCAGGCAACAATGATGCTTTAGATCAAATGAAATCGTGCCACTTGTCCGCATAATACCAAAATACAATGCAAAATGACTCAATATATATACAAGCTGAACGTCATATTCATGTCATATTGTGTTCCATCTTTGTTGTTCATGTTCACAATGAGAAAAACTGGAGAGCTACTTTGCATTACTAGTTTACTCACATCTCACAAAAAGCATTGCCGACTGAGCTCAGCTTTCATTCAACTCAACAAAACAACAACAAAAAAATGGCTATTTAATACTAATACACAACAATATATATTCCCTGTAGGGGGACATGATACATGCAAATTTGAATTTAATTCCATTTTAATTGCCCTCAGCACATCATTCTTTAGTGTCAAGAATAACCTTCAGCCAAAAGCTTTTCACAATATATGATGATGTCCTTGCACACTTTTTTTTTCACAGAGTGAAAAGCTCTTCCATCCATATAGGCTGTGCACAGCTTGTCATTTAATGGTTGACTGGTTCGCTTTGTTGTTGTATTTTCCACTGATTTTTTCTCTTCCAAAGAAATTTTATCACTTTTAAAAATCCATACTATAGCGAGCAACGGAACCAATTTTTAAGGCTTAGGTTAATGTATATAAAGAGGGATCCCTCCAGGCAATTTTTCTCAAAAGTAGAGGAACACTAATAGAAAAACTGTTAAAAATAATATACATTTCCGATTCCATTTTCTTTATCTAGTGATGACGAGATCACATAGTATAATTTGCTTTTCGTGACGCTAATAGAATATAATGCATGTATTGTGTTGCATAAAAGGTAGAGATAAAAAACGACAATTGTATATATATTGCCTTGCATGCCGGCTTCCCTTTGCATGCGACTGGGAGACCGAATGAGTAGTGGAGTGACCGTTAGCTGGAGGCTATATATTCCTATCACCGCAATAAAATCGTGTGTGTGTAATGCATGTCCCAAATCAGATTTTCATCAGTTTCGGTCGTGGGATTAGGGAAAAAATGGTTTATTGTTTCCCCACACTTTATAGTTCTCCGGGTAGTCTGCTCAACTCTGGTACACGTTAACACGGTGTGTTTTATACATAATATACCGTTCTGATTAAGTTAGTTTGCCTGGAGGAACAACGCGTTGAAGAATGGTTGTCGGCCCATTCTGCCACATTAGCATACTTCAATCGAGGAGCTGATGATGATCGTAAAAAGTTAATTAATTTGTTGGTGATGATGATGATGATGACGGTGATTGTGACGACGGGATCTGCTATGCAAAATCTTATATTCGTAGTGGTTCTAGTTAGCAAGAAAGGAAGAATGAACCCTTTTCAAACAAAAAAACTTTGAAAAGGTGTGATGAGGCATGTAAATGCTCTAAAATGTTCATGCCTTTGTTTTGTATTGCCGGATTGAGTAAAAGTTGCGGCGAGTTTTTTTATAAACTTTGGCTTCTCCCCTGCTAATTGCCCTAATAGATAATAATTAAAGGGTTCCGATCTCGTTTGAGTAGAAGAACTGACGGGAAAATCAAAGTGGATAGCATATCCATATTAAATCTTGAATGAGTATGAAAAAAAGATATAATTCAATGGAGAATAAAATATGAAATAATGCTAAATGGAACCTTGTCTTAAATGTCGGGTATAAAAAATGCTAAAAGGATCAGATCTATATATTTACCTCTATTACGTGATAGAAAAGATTAATATTTCGATTGGGAAAAGGGTTTCCATCATCCATTCTAAAAAAATCTAACCCCTTTTAAAAAGAGAAGTGATGCGCGTATTTATTGTAAGAACACGTGGGATTCCTGCTGCTAATTGTCCCTACCTGACCTACATTCATCCATTGATAGTAAATATAGCTTGGCTAATATGAATTGAATTAGTGAGCGAGTTAATATTGATTAGCTCACCTTTTCCTAAAGAACCTTTTCAAATGAATAAGATTGGTCTTGGTCGGAATGTTTGATGAAAAGGGGAATCCCTTTTTGTTAAAAAAGGAGTTGTGCTTTCTGCTTTACCTATGTATGTGCTCATAAGATTTTGCTTTGGCATATTGCACTCTGCTGATAAAAAGTTAATTAACGATTGATTAACTGTTCTTTTGTGTACTTACTACCAAACCAAGGGAGAACATGTGAGAAAGGTTTAGCACCAACAATTAATCTTCAATCAAGGCCAGTTAATGAAATCATTTTGATAAATTGTACGCTAATTGACTTGACGAGACTTGTTTGGGCAAAGTGATAAATAAAAAAGGTAGTGAATCAAATTACACACGGTAGCAAAATACAGTAGCCAAAGACCAAGCAGCCATCATGCAGTAAGTGAAGTGAAGGTGGTGGTGATGGTACGTGCGTTATCTTTATAAGAAGACTTCACACGTACGCAACATACTCTTTGATTACTTTTTGTAACAAGGGGATAATTTAGCGCATTATTCACTTCCATCACATCAATCACTCTGCAGCTCTCAGATATTTTGTTGATAATGGAGTCCATTAAAAATCAAATACACACAAATGATGATGTGCCGTTAAGTGTACCACCCATTTTTATTTACTTCATACAGTATACTTACTCATATATAGTAGCTACTCCCGAGAAGCGACCACAATATTATAGAGAAAAAATACCGTCATTTCATACTTTATCTATCAGCTCAGCTCACTACAATTTTCTTTAAGTGCACCTGGTTAACTGATTTAGAGCTGTGGAGAAAAAAAGATCAAGAGAAGAAGCGGAGTAAAAATGTCGGTAAATTGCTTTAAAAAGATGGCAATTTTTTTTACTTGTAAGGAGGAAATCCCAGTACAAAAAAGATGATGTGCTTGAAAGACTAAATAAGAGAATAATGGATAGATGATCTAATAATTTTCTTTTAACCTCACTCGATCACATCGTCTCTCTAAAAAAGATGCCATCACGTATTGTTCACAGCATATATAGAGTTATATATGTTTTTTACTGGTGTGAGGTGAAAATTAAGTGGTGCCCATTTATTGATCTTTAAGAGAATCTCCCTCTCTTTTTTAGCTACCGTACACCATACCTGACTCTGTCATTTATTTTAAACGTGGTGCATATAATATGTACGTAGACAATAATTTGCTTTGAAACCAGTTAGTTGACGGCTTGACGTGAGAAATCAAAAGATGAGGTAGAAATTGATTTTTCATAAAATGCATTTTGCTTTGTAAATGTTGTGGCAGCAAAAGATTACTGTTCGATTGTGACTTGTCTTTATGACTTTTTGATAGCTAATCACAGTTCACACACATCCTTCCCCTCAATTATGAACCATGATTGATGCATCCATTATTATTACAACTACAATGATGTAAATATAAACAAGCTTATGTAAAGGAATGGGGCAACGTGAAACATGACATGTTTAAAATAAAATAAAAAGAAACTTTTCATCTTTGACTTGACATGTCTAATGAAAAGGTGGCAAGAGCAAGACGAAGACGGGACATGGTTCGTTTTATAAGAAAAATATATAAAACATTAGAGAAAGGTCAACATGTCCATCTTACTCTTGACTTGACTACTTCATTTTTCTACTCTATCAAATTATCACACAGGGTTCGGTCCATTGTTGAACTTTTCAAAAAGTGAAAAATAAATCTGATTCCCTAATTGTTTTCCCCTTCCTTCTCCACTTACAACTTATATACGCTATGGCATCGTAACGTCTTATTCATATCACAAGTTGGCATGCAGACCTGCACACATTTATTACTCATCGCGTTACATATTAGACACACGGCTAATGTAATCAAATTAAGGTTGGAGAGGAAGACGAATTATTTATCGTTTTACAGAAAAAAAAATCTATACCGACTGAGCCAAGTGCTGCTGGTTGGTGTGTAGCATTTTGTTTAGAAAATTCAACACAACTCCATTCTATTAAGCCGTTTTTGTTTATGCTTTTGGAAGGAAGGTTGTAAGAGGGATAAAAAACAATTATTTTCTTGAGACTGGCAGACACACGGTGCAACTCTGTTGGTGTGCTTGTGTTTCACTCCAAGCAAGGCTCATATAATATGCTTAAGGCACAAAATGGATGGAGTATGTAGTCGTATATATGTAGAAGCAAAGTGTGGAGCGTAGAGTTGTTTTGTGTAGTGAAATGTTTTTATCTGACGTGGTCAGCAATTTGCAGATGAAATTTTGTGATAAAACTAGACAGGCTTCAATTAGTCCCATAATGGAATGGATTATTGATCTATACAAGTTTCCTACATATGTACATATGTACCTACTCTCCTGCACTCCTTTGCAATGCAACAGCCTTTTGTTGCTGGGCTTGAAGTTGAATTCGGATCAGCAATCATGTCATATGCTTACCGCTGCTACAAGTTTATTTTTTGTATGTGTAATAATATAATGGATCGGGATGTATGATTGCATTAGTTTTGAACGAAGTAAGAAGAAAAAAAACGACAAAATATCTCAATAATGGACTGTCGAATCACATATCCATTTAGCGTGGTCCAGTCATCCTTTTGTTAAATCAAATTAGACGTTTTCCACCTTTACCTTTTTTTAACCAAGACCAAGGTTGGTGAATATGGATGGGTCACTTCGAAATAAAAAAAGTAAAGAAGTAGTTTGTAATGTGACATTAGTACGGTTGAAGAGAGAAGAGCCATGCGACAGCTGACGAGATTGACACCTACGATGAAGACTTAAGGAGTAAAGAACGTTGAGTAGATATAACATAAGTACCTCTTGATTGGGTGTCCTTTTTCCGAAAAAAGTTTTTTCATGCAAGGCTTGTTTACAATGCGCATTACGTTATAATAAAATAAGCTATTAAGTATGCCTATACCACACCATACCATCTTCATCATATATGAAATTATCAAAACGATGATGATGATGTATTACTGTCAACGAACAAGTTTTTTATATTTGTCAATGCGTGGGATTTCAGATTACGATTAAGATGATGTAAGAAGGATATTACTCGAGTGAAAATGTGTGTGTGTTTTGTATTATATTTTGTAATACACATCTGATATCGCACTAGCCTGGATATTTGATATGATACGAATCTTGAAAGTTTCCTGGCTTTGCTACTAAGCTTCTTTTCATTATCCTAAAATCATGAGTGTGTGTGTGTGCATGAGCAGTTGACATTTTTATTCGGTCTTTGTTCACCCTCAGAAAGAAAGGAAAGGAATAGCGTTGCATTTATACTTACTTACATCATTTGTCAAACGAAAAGAGAGTAACGGATTTTAGGAGAAATAAAAAAATGATTAGCTTGATAGATTGTGTTGAGTTTAGTTGATGTCAAATGTTTGTGTTACACCCACTCCTCTGCTTCTCTCTCCATCTAACACACTTTCATTTCAATAGAACCCTTCCATTACATAATTATTCTTTCCAATTGAGATGATACGCAGAATGAAGGTGTAAATGATCATGTTTTGTCCCTTGATATACATACATAAAAGGGTGATGGATGTGATGCACAAATGTATTCCACCTGGCCACTGGTCTATACCCAATTTATGTTTAGTGTGGGCTAAATGCTGCATTTGCCTGGTTTCCTATTCAAGCCCAAATTGCTTTTAATGGAGTAATTTTTTTTCCAAACAAAAATAATCACTTGGTTTTATGCTCTCAAAGGAGAGATATGCATTTATGTATGTATAGATAGTGATTTTGTAATGATGATGTTATTCACAAGAGCCTCTTTTCATTTACCAACTTTTTTTGCGTTGATTGAAAAAAAAGTAATGCATTTAGTGTGGTAAATTGGGATCCTTTTTCGTCCAATTCCGTCATGTGATGTTGATGGTGGTTGGTGATGATGATGATGATGGAACTCTCGGAGAGTTTTGCACCGACAGAGAAGCGAGAGGAATGAGCTTAAGATCAATGTCGAGATATGATTCATAAACGAGATTTGTTCCAAAAAGGAAATGCCATTAAGGAAAAAAGGATGAAAAAAACTGGATCTCTGCGAGCATCTACATCCATCCTCCTCACTCTAGTTTAGTTTGAAACTTCATTTTCTCTCTCGCTTTAGCCTGTCCTCTTCATCCGTTATGTACATATTGGTTTGCTTATATTAAGTAAAGTATGCATCGATTTCATACCCATATATATATACCAAACCCAAGGTTCAGCTGAGTTCAAGCACAGCTCAAGAGTAAAAGTATCACTTCCGTCGTGTTTGATGAAATCGGATTGACGTATTATTTCATTTGTTGTAGTTTTCCTGTTTGTTTGTCCCATTCCTTCCTCGCAATACTTAAGTACCAAATGCTCCAGGTATTATAAGTAATTCTTCCTACCTGATTGTAACTCGATTTACGAGATCAATCAGGGAAAACGAGAAACAAGAAGAAATGGGGAAAAAGTACGTATATAGAAAGCCAAATCCAATCCAATCCAATATGATTTTGCATCCTACTTGTATGTATGTCATGTTAGATGTAATATACAAACGAAAGCCTCTTTCTCTTCCACGTCTTCCTTTGAAAAGAATTTTTTGATGATAAAATTGGGAACTTGTTATTTTTTGTCTGGGACAAGCCCAAAAAAGAAAAAAAAATGGGAATCGGAAATTGGATTTTTGGAAATCAAAAACCTCCCACCAAGTCAAAATTCACTCAATCTATATTCAAATCAACCATCATTTTCCCCTTTTCCCTGTACTACACTAAACTGAAAGAGAAAGACCAATCCAATCATCATCCTATTCTGCACATATTACCTTCAGCCAATAGCCATGTAATAAGGGAAGAAAAGAAAAAGACAAAAAAAACATTTTTTAATCTCTTTTTGATAAAGGACAAAAGGGGAATGGAAATTTAGTTAGATCAAGTCAACAGAGTCAGTGCAATGCAATTGGACATGAAATGACTTTTTTCATGTCGTTTTGCTCAAATAAAATGGATGGCTATACGGAAAACTGTGTCGGTAGAATTGAGTTTGATTCAATTTCCATTGCGAAAAAGGCGAGAAAGAATAACCAGGATTTTTCATGGGCAACCATCCAATTCTTTCTCATATAGAGGAGTAAATACCACATCACCCCATGTCCATCCTGCACATTTTGCATTCCATCGATGTATCGTCTTTTTAAATGAGTAATATCATGATTGTAGTGCAGCGTAATTAGTGTATTAGCTAATAATTATTTCATGTGCATGAGTGAAGTCTTTTTTAAAATGGTAATTTGGAGGTGTAGCCCATAATGATGCAACCCTTGTTTACTGCAGTCTTTTTCGCTTAATGGAATTATAAAAGTACAAATTAAATAAAATCATTCCTCTGTATTCTCAGTCTTGACTGACAACTGACATAAAAAATTACACATTGATATAAAGATATGATATGATGATGATGCACGCACGCATACATGAACAATATTTACCTGAAAGGTTCAAGTTGAAAATCAAGGTGGTGGTAGTAAAAGTAAAGTATAAATCATTCTATACTTGAGACAAGCTAAAACATGGGATGCAGGCATGTTGACGCTGACGGTTTCTTATAAAAAGATTAGCTCTAATTTTTATTAATCCTCTCAATTAATTTTTTCAAAGTAATTAGCCAATTTTTCAAAGTGTAGGAAGGAACAAAAGGAATCCAACTTGTTTTTGTTGCTGCCTGCTAATTTTTGAGACTCATAACCAGTTTTTATTCATTCATTTTTCACGCCCTCAGCCCCCCTCGTTTTTGCACGCTAGAGTGGCTCATCATCAGCATCATCATTAAATTACGTAAATTGAAATGAATTTTAAGAACTATGAAACTTCAGTGTTTTTGCTAATGAGACACAAATCACGTAAAAAAGTTTGACTTGACTGACTGTTTCGTTCACACATTATATCAAAGTCGGTTGGTCGAGACGACGGGATTTTAATGACTGGTTATAAGTGCACTTGGCATAGTCATTATTATCCTTCTTCACACGATAAACCAAGTGATTTTTTTATTTGAACTGATGAAAAAGGGGAGAAAGAGAGCATTCAAGAGAGAAATTGAGGTGAGACTTCATTTCTTCCTTAATCTTTGTGACTGGAAAGGTTGATTAAAGTTGAAGGACTTTATTAGTATTACATGTTACGATTTAATTGACTTGCCTTCCTCCACATTAAAAAGTCGTTTTTCCAGTCTTTATCATCAAACCTTTTTTCACATTCTACACATTTACGCTCTTTTCAATGAACCACATGCCCTCCACCACCTTTTCGTTTGAAAAGTTGTGAAAAACTGGAAATAGAAAGTTTTTGATTTACTCATCTTGTTAGTCTCTTTTATGCTTGAGTTATGACTTTCGTATAAAGTATATGATTATTAAAAAATTTGTGTTTTCTTTCTTCCATCATCATCATGGCAGAGGAAACCAAAATGTTATGTTATTTCCGTAAAGTTGAGTTTGGTTTTGGTGGAGGAAAAAAAGTGCCAAGTTTTTACTTCATACATTATGGATGAATATATTGCTGAATAAAGGAGAAGATGGGCAAGAAAATGTGATGTAATAAGGTGATTTACATTTTTTATCCTGTTCAATCTCCATACAGGAAGGAAGCCAAGGAAAAAAGCGGAGATTAGATGAGATGATGACGATGATGATGATGTGTTTTCTCAAAAATATTTTTCTTTTTTTAACAAAAAAAAAACTTTTTTAAACCTATTCCAAGCTCGGCGCTTACGGCTTGTTACGGATGTGTTTGTGAGTTGATAAGTAGATATACATACACAATAGACTGCAATTAACTTGCCATTCACAACTGATTTCCTTTTTCTCAGTGTGTTTTGCTCTGGTCTTGTAGAGCGTATCCACCAAGACGCAGACGAGAAAGAAGTAGAGAGAGAGAGAAGAGCAAAGTTTGAGTTGCTTTTTATATATTATCCCATTTGGTCTTTGGTCTATGGACACATCATTGGATTTGAAGTGGATGTTTTTTTCCTCTCGTCGGGTGATTTATAAATTGCGAAGGCATTTAATCTAATGGAGCACAAAAATGAGTCTCTAGAGGGGCACAATTCAATTGGACCCTGAAAAAAATATTATGGCTTACCAACCACCACTCCACTGTCTTCTTCGTCCATGTAATTTTGTTCCCCTTTCTTTATACTGGACATGTGGGCCAGACAGTATTCCATTCTATAAACGCAATGTGAAAGTTTGTTCATGACAAGTTGCGAGAAAAAAAAGTGATGGAATTCAATTGAAAACTTTTTTTTCCAGGAGAATAAAAATTTCTATGAAATATAACGTAAAATGCAATGTTGAATGTGTATGTCATACATATGTATAGCAAAGGAACTTTCTTTGAGTTAAAGCAGTTTCCCTGTGAGGTACATTTAAGGCCAGTGTGGTGGTCCAAGGTAAAGTGGTGTAAAGAGTAAATTGACTCTGACCTGATTGATATATTAATTGATCATTTTGCGCTTTTCAGTTTTTCACAGGTGGGTGTATTTACTATATAGACTTTGGTGAATTAAATTTTCTTTTCCTTTTATCTCCCATAATCAATAGAACTATATATCTAGTCTTGGATTATATATGATAAATACATTATGGGATGATGATGGGAAAGTAAGGGAAAAAATGCATTAAATGATCTATAATCATCTCCCATCAATTTTTGCTCTTGCCCATTTGGAGTTTCGTAATGAGATAAAAAATATCATCATCCCATTTTCTTTTCTCCTTTCATGATGCCTTCGATCTCCGACCGACCAAAAGAACCAAGACCAATCTCCTCCAATGATGTTGCTAAAGTGTCCAGGATATCATAAATGACTATATGTGTGCGCTTCCTTTTTTCCACTCCATCCACTCCACTTGTGATCCTGATGATCATGATAGAATTTGGCACTTTGTCTTTGTCTCGTAGAAAAAAAAATATGTGATGTTGGATGTGAGGTCCTTATCCTTTATTCGTAACAGAAAAAGGGAGACAAAGGGAAAAAATGTAGGGAACGAAAATGTTTTTTTTCTTCTTGTGAGCAAATTGAACAAAATCTAATAACTTTTCTCCTCCTTGTTCGCCGATAAACGCGCATTATGATGACAATAACTGGAAGCCATCGTCATCATCATCATCATCATTTCGTTGTCGGGATAGATGATGATAAAAGTGTAGTGACACATCATTTTATCTCATGAATTCTCCTTTTTTTATCCTCCTTTATGGCACAGCGTGTGAGCAATGTGTGTTTTAGTCACTCACTTTGCGCTACTTTTTTGCCTAGTACTTTCTCTTTCATGTTATGTACAATATGGCTTGTGTGTGTGGATGTGTGTTCCCTGTCTCAGGAAATAAGAAGAGAGAGACAGAGAGAGAGAGAGAGAGCAGGTTTATCATAAAATATTTGTAGGGTTGAGGAGTGTGAGGAGAAAGGTCTTCTTTGAGTAGATAACTCGGAGCAAAATGTGTACTCATCCATGCTGTTATGGTTTTATCCATTTTATATTATGTTGATGATGATGATGATGATGATCAAAACATTATTTGTCATATATTGGAAATGAATGCAAGCAGCTTGAGTTTAAAACCCAATTCCCTCCACCACGTTATTATCTATATATAGTCAGCTTTTTATATATAGAATGTAAGAGAAAATATTTTAGTAGTAGTTTTTTTCATCTTTATTCCACTTTAAGTATAAACTAAATTTGCATATATTTTATTCCTTTTTTTTCTTCTTTCTTTCTCTTCAAAATTTTAGGCTACCAGAATCACATAATATATATATATATATACGATGCATACATGTCATGACTGCTAACACGCTCATATATTGCTTTATGCTTAAAAAAATTACGCTAAAAACCCTTGTTTTCAAAATTTTTAACAAATATAATGTTTTTTTCTATTTGGGTTTGTTAAACATCTCCTAGGTTTAGGCTGATAGCGACAGAATTGGTCTTGCATGTTGTCAAATAGGGTATATTCCAGTATTATTCGCTGATAAGGTGTTTTATCAAAGTGGCACGTAATGCTTTTATTTATGAAGTAAAGAAGGTATTAGGAAGTTTTTGACTATCACCCTTGTTGATAGGACTTATCTCATCTCTGGTCCTTTTTTGGAAGTTATTCCATTACACACACACTTTAAATGGAAAGTGAATGTAGCCTAGTGTAATCAATAAATGTTAAGTGCAAAGTAATCATGAGTTTTCAATAATAGAATTTGTACTAAAATTGTTGTTTTACTCTTTTACAGGTTTGGTTCCAGGTATGTACATCTTCAACTTCGTAATTACCTTTCTGGTTGTAATATTTTTTATGCTTTAATTCAATAAATTGTGAAGCGTATTTCATTTACTGATTAAATCATGATGTTTTCCAAATCAGAATCGTAGAGCAAAGTGGCGTCGACAGGAGAAAATGGAAGCGGCACGACTGGGTCTTGGAGAATACCCGTTATCAGCCCTTGGTCGAGGTCCTGCAACCTCTACGGCGAATCAAGCGGCAATGGCTGCAGCAGGACTTTTATCAGCTTCTAACCAAGCGGCATTGTCCTTGATGGATCCTTGGCTGGCTGCGTCCCCACTTCTTGGTTCCACATTATCCCATGCTCTCCCTGGCTTTTTGGCTCATCCTCAAACTTGCTACCCAAGCTATTTGACACCCCCAACTTCGGCTGCAAGCTTGCTCTCAGTGGCAGCCCATCATCAACATGTCCAACAACAACAACAACAACATCATCACAATCAGTTGATGGAACATCGTGGTGGGTCTGTAAAGATCTCATCCCCTGTTACCCCACTCACATCCCTTCATCTGAGCCCTGCAAGTCCACCAAGTAGCACGAATAGCAGTGGGGCCAGTGGTGGGAGTGTGCATGTTGGAGGCAGCAGTTCTCCGGGAGTGGATGTGGGTGGCAGATCTTCCAGTATTGCTGCTCTCAGACTCAAAGCTAAGGAGCATTTGGAGTCGTTATCCAAAGGGATTCAAATCACTTAAACACAATGTGAACGAGTCAACATACGTATAGAATGCGTCCTGAGTTGGAGGACATTATGCTGAGTTTCAGTATTATCAAATGACATCAATATATATCTCGTTAATGTACATAAAAATAATAATACGTAATATTAGCTACAAATTAAACCTGCCTGACACAATTTATTTTCTTTAGTTATCGCAGTTGTCATAATATCATGCAATCCATTACTTTTCGTGTTCACTTTTCATTTATATATATTTTTTCATTCATTCATCAAACACGTTATGTATATAATATATAACATTTATATAGAGTTTAAGTATAAAGCTGTGAAAATAACTGTAAGGATGAATGAATTATGCAAAAAAAATAGTCAGTCAGCCACTATGCTTATAAGAATTTTGGAATGTTTGTTTCGTGATTGCGGTTTCGGAAGAGTCCTATGGAAAACAAAAATAGAAAAATAATACGTGCTCCTGAATAAACGGAATTTTAATGGCTGTAGAATGGATTTTCTGTTAGATATAAAAACATTAAGTCAAAATTGTAAATTAATCCTGGTTTTATTCGAAGGAATGTACAGAAAACTATCGATAAAAGTGTATTGCCATAAAATATATCTATAAATATATATATAAAGTTCGATGTAGAAACTATTATAACAAAGTATAGTGTAAAAACATACGAATATTTATGCCATGTAAGTATGTCAGCTAAATAAAAATATCTTAAATAATAGATCCTATAATGTACGTGTAAACTGTATTATCGTAAAATATACATTATGAGTTATCACAAATACCGCATGTATGCAAAACCTTCTTGTTAAACCAAATAAGATTGGCAATTATAAATTAAAAGCTGAAAATAAAAGGAAGCTACTATATAACATATAAAGTGTAAATTGTATTGCCTTGTAAATTTTGTTGTTTTTATTTCATTATTTTTCATCAAAGTGGCCCGAAAAAAAAGAAATCTAAAATTAGGCTGGGAAAGCAAAAGAAAGAAGACAATTTATATTTTATTATTTGTTATTGTTTGCGCATGGAAAAGGTGGGACCTTTTCTCTTGAAACGTGAAGATCATCATTTACTGCAAAAGAAAAAAAAAGAAAGGAGCTCAGGCTCATGTTCAGACAAAGTAATAAATGAGTCTAGATGAGAGACAATTGAGACGGGAAAACGTGACTTGTGGATTTGATGTGGATTTCCAAATATTGAGTTAGGAGACATCAAAGGGCAGTTCTCCTTTTAATTCCAGTTTGTGTCTCAAGGGCAGTTTACAGAGAAAAGGGTCAAATCATCCTCTCAGTTCTGTCATCTCATCATCATCATCATGATAGTTTGCTTGGATAAGGCAATAAAATGCTAATTCCTGTTTACTCTGCTTAATCAACCGTTTGCCAAACCATTTCATTCATTCAACTCCAATTTCTTCTCCTTTTCCTCTCTATCTCTCTCTCTCTCTTTATTTACAACTCTACGTAAACTCCCTTTAGTTGCTCCCACTCCAATTCCATAATATATTATATTAGGTTAGGTTAAGTTTAGCCAAGCCAAGCCAGACCAGAAGCAGCAGAATAAAGCACAAATATAGTAAATGCCACAATATCAAATGTAATAATGTGTCACAAGACCGACACAATTGACGATGGCAATCTCAACATCAACCTGCAATAAACAACCCTTTTTCCCCTGTCAAACAAAAATATACATGCCTGCCTTGTTTCCACATATGAACATTATGCATCGCATCACACGCACACACAACGTTTGTATTCAACTTTGAGTCATAGCATATATAGTAGCTTTTATTGCGTTTTATTGTTTCGCTCGAGAAAGTACAAAAACGAAAGAAAAAAAAAGTTTTATTTTGGAGCCGCCAGAAGCCATGATTCTCCATCTGTATTCCTCCTCCTCCTCGTTTTATACTCTCTTTCTCCACTAAACTTAATAATAAAAGAGAAAAGTTAAGTAAATAACAAACTCCTTTTACGTTTTGTAAGTATAATGCTATATAGATTTTATTAACTTGTTACTTGAATGAAAAAGGACCACTACTTTAATTTTCTTTCCTTTTCTCTGATTCCTCCTTAATAAGATTTTGCCACACAGTTACATATAGAAGATGCCTGTAAGTGGAGTTGGAGCAGAATATATACACCTACTATACTAGTAAATGGAATAAGAAAAAAAAGTTCTTTGAGTCTAATAAAAAATTTGAGCAAGTTTTGGTAATGAGAAAAACTTTTCAATTTTCTCCATCATTGACACCACTCAACTTGTGTCTAATTAAAAATCTCTGGTCTTGTTTCATTTAAGCCTTTTAGTTAGTTCAGCTCTTGTAATAAGGAGAGGAGGCGAAGAGCAAGTTGGGAAGAAAAAAATTCTCCGTTTAGTTTCTTGACACACGACTTAATCCTCTGATTGCGAGTGAGTAGTGAGAGTGTATAAGATTGTAGGTATGTATATGTATGCTTCTTGTGAGTGAGCAGCAGCAGAGCCAAAATAGAAAATAAAAGTAACGAACTGATTGGCTCTAATAGGAAATCTCTTTTTCCCATTCAGCTTGAAACTTAAAACAAGCCCCCTGTTGTGCATCAAGAAAGAAAAGTAACAGCTTTATTAAGACGCTGCCACCAGTCACTAGAGAAAAGTAGCAGCAAGGAAAGGTTTTATAAAGAGTGAGTGGAAGTAGTGGAGGCATGCGATGTGATGCCAGCCTTGTAAAATGATGTTGTTAATGCGTTTAATTAAACCTTAGCTAAACATTTGTACGCTTCGGTTCTCCCTTAAAAACTAATTACCAACCGTGGTATATGAGCTTTCATTCTCTATATCTAATTGTAAGAAAATGCAACCGAGATGAAGGATCTCCTATACAGCCGACGTGCTATACATCATCCACGCAACGCAAATACGGATGGAAATATTTGAGTCAGATTGCGCCACACAGCAATACAGTCAAGTCAAAACCAGCCACTTGTTCCTCATATGTATGTATGCATATAGTCTAAAACGTTGCAACTATAAATGAAGTTGGGGGAAATACCAAGAAGTAAATTACGGGGTTTCAAACACAATCAAAGTTGAAGATGTTTATTTGATGCGATCATACTTTTTCCTACCTACGCCGTGAAATTTTAATTTCTAATGAAAAACAGTAAAAGACCTTTGGACACTACTTTATTGCGAATTTATACGAATTAAATGTATACAAAGCAATGCTAACAAAAGTATTAGAAATTAGGCGAAATGTATATCCAACTCCGTTTTTATGAACTTATCTTTTTTGACACAAGAGGTGTATGTATTTTATATCCTGATTGACGAAAGTGGACCTCCTTAGAGTGAAAATAGGATGATTTTGTATGTACCTACAAAACATTCCGTTACACATGATATGAAGATGAAAATTTTTCCTTTGCTATTTAGTCGGATTAGGATGAAGGGAAAGGAAAAGAGGATTTTCATCAAGTTATTATTATTTTTTTATTACTTGATTTTTTTTACTCTTATACTCTTGTTACCAGCTCACATGATGATGACATTATGTACATGATGTACTTATAAGTGTAGAGGGGCTGGTTTGAACAAGAAGTAACCCGGAAATTTGATGCTAGTACTTTAACAAAGTGACACAACGGTGGTCCCTGTGTATTCCATACTTATGTATACGTATATTCCTTTATATCCATATAATATATACTATATACTATATTGATCTCTTTTTAGAAGGATTGTAAGTGTAAGCATCCTGTAAATAGATTGAAATCATTGTGTCTTCCATCACATATTACTTCTCTATCATCATCGTCATCATCATCGTCATCATCATCATCATTTGCCGAAGTTTTTAAAAGGAGATTATTATTTCACTCGATCATGTGCTCTTTCGGATTACAGGGTTTTGGGAATGCACTCCACGCAACGCACACAAGAACGAGGGGGTTTGTCCAAATTATAATATCATCAACATTCAACATCATCATTAAGCATCAGAAAGAGCGAGAGAGCATAATATATATCTCATCCTCATCACTCGAAATCAGATAGATTGACAATGAAAACAATGAATAATGCTGATGATGAGATGAGTTGATGCATCCTTTTGATAAAATCCTTGCTCACTCAACCTAACTGTAATTGTATCAAGTTTATCCTTTTTACTCACTGAAAAAAAAAGAGTCCCACTTTTTTTAAGCTTGTCATTTTAAAAGCAATTTAGCTGGTAAAATATATTGGTTCCCTATCCCATTCCATTCCAAGTTTTAAGTGGACCAAAACTAAACCATTGACATCGTTTTTGTTCCCTGGGAGGTACGTAGTACGTACGACCATATAAATGCGTACTTTTAATAATCCTTAGTTTAAAAAAGGAATTCATTCCAACTGCTTGAAATTCCTTTTGTTTGAAATTCAAATTCCAGAGAAAAAAAATTTAAAGCAAAAATGCTCAGTAGGGAAGTGAGGATATATATCTGTTAATGTATCATTAGATACAAAATCGGATTCGAAATAGAACTTGCGGATTAATTGCTTTTATATGTACTTTGAACGAAGGTTACTTTTATTTTTAAAGAAATTAGTATAAATGGAGTCAATGAGCGGAATAACATGTGTAAATGTAGCAACAGAGTAAATGTATATGGGCAATAAGTACACAGTAGTTTGATGTAAGTAATTGTCGTAAAATACAATACCTCCTGCTGGAGATGAGCTCGTTTCACCCGTCATGTTCCGTTTAATTGTGCTGGTTAGCCGACAAGCCTCAGACTCAGCGTGACGTCAAAACTGCAATGATCTCTATAAAACGCATCAGTCGTCCCACACACAGCATATTAACAATCCATTTCAGAGCCGACAAAACCTTAGGATGAATGAATCCTGACTAAAATGTGAATCAAACTCAAAACTTTTTAGCATCAGAAAAACTCGCTTGCTTAGTCTTTCTTGTAAGCTCGACTAAACATGAATTCATAAATCATCATTTCCAAAAATCTGAAGATGAAATTGGCTTGGAAAACCACAAACAATAAAATGTATACAGGTAATTTGGGAGAGAATTTAATATAAATCAGTAGCAATGGGAAAGCTATCCTTTCAATCGTATCTAAAAGTAAATCCTATTGTGTTTTCAAGTGTGGGACACCTTTCCAGACTTTGTGTTCCCATTCACATCAAAATACACACTTGAGAACTGAATTCATGGATAAAAAGGGAGATGAGATGATGATGATGATGCTGGGTAAAGGGTAGTGGTAGTAGCGGTGGGTGCTGCTGACGAATATATGTTTGGTGTTTGGAAAGGAAGAATCTGTTGAGTGTCAAAGCAAAAACCAAAGGATTAGATTATGCCTATTTTTCAATTCACAACAGCTTGATTTCATTCCTGTTAGTATATCCAAATCCAACCTTATTTGTGAGTAGGGAGTTCATCCACGCAAAAACGTAGTAGTTTTTGGGGTAAATGAGCCATTTCATCATTTTTTCCCAGGACGATATATACTCACTCATCCATTTAATATTAATAACACTTATTAGACATGCTGCCTTCTAAAATGTTATCATTACTCCAACACTTTTCCAACCGTTGATATTGACAAGATCCTGATATAATTATAGGACTCGCGAGTTGGTGTAGTCATGCTGCTCATCCAAATCCACATAAAACCTTATGCTTCTGTGAAGCTGTGATGGATGGATCAAGTATCCCATTCCAATTTCAAGATAGCCAATCTTCTTTCTTCTTCATCAACCAAAACCAGTGAAATAAACAATGGGAGATATGAGAGGAGAGCACCCCTAAGTCCACCGCTCTCCTATTTTGGATACGAAACGATTACGGAGCTCCAAAGTGTAACCCTTTGATTCTTGTGTAACAGCAGCGGCAGCTTTTAGCTACAGTTTCATTTTCATTCATAACAATGTTTCAATTCATTCATTGAGAAATGGAGACATCCTTTTTTGTCTGGTCTCTCTGGTCTGGCTAATCAATATCAATGATCACAGCAGCACATGGCATAAGGAGGAGTACGACACGAAAACGGAGTTCGTGGTAATGAATGGTTAAACACTGGGAAAATATAGATGAAGTAAAGTCTATTTCAATTTTCAACTGAATTGAATGCATGCATCATGCATCCCTCTCTTTTCTGCGCTCCGCTAATGATATCCTTTTTTGTGTTTGATATTCTTTCTCAATCCTCATTGTCAACTGTATCGGATCCATTCACCGACTAATAATGGTCATTTGGTGTGATTACCATTGTGAGAAATTGTTGTTGTTGTTTGTTCGGTTTGGTTTGATACTTGATTTCTCTCTTGGATCGTTGCACAAGTAACAATTGGAGCATTGTATGTAGGCTTGTATATGATGACAGCTTAAATGTGTAACACGTCATCATGCTCATTTGCTATATAGCAGGAACAGAAGCAGCAATTTGTCAAAAAAGTATATAAACTCGTGGGACGGTTTGTGGACGCAGACTTGTGGAGATGGAAACAGTTTTGAGTTTTTGGGATGGATGAATATACTTGTATGTGCTTCCTTTGCCCACTATCCTATTCTTTCTCTCGTAGTAAAGTTATTGTTGAAGGCTTTATAAATTCATTCATTCATAGCCGCAGCATTGATTCATATACTATTCTTCACGATGCCGATACTATTCTTAAAATCAGAGATTAGTGTAGGTTACAAAAAGTAAGTGTTCTTCTTCTTTTGCATACAAACTTCAAGAACATGGAAGACCAATACAATTAATAAGTAATATGTATAAGTAGTTCGTGTGAAAATACATCTTCAACTGAAGAGGGAAACTATACAAAAAATATTTTTCAATAAGAGATCGTCCGATAACAGCCACGCTTCATTTCCTGTTTAACATTTTGTACAAGCTGAAACTGTATGAATATGAATAAGACTTTCATTCGACGACTCAAAGACGCTACACATTTATCCTTAATACTTTGCGAATTGAAGGATATTTTTAATGCTGGGCAAGTAGAGTTACTTACAAATAGAGGCTGCACAACTTTATAGTGAAGAGTGTTTCAGTTCTGTTCTGCCAATTCCCCATGTCCCCATCTCTACAACAAAAGTAGAAAATATATACAAAACCGTTCCGACATCCGCATCCAAAGAATGGTAAATGTAGCGATTTGCATTGTTTATAACCCTCTTGCCTCTTGCCAGAGCAAGCAACAACAAAATATCAAGAGAGTAAAAGTTGTACCTCTGACTGACTTATTTCATGCATCCCATTCAGGAAAGAAATAAAAAAATAGTAGATCATGAAAAGTCTACTAGATGACGAGGCAAGCACCCTGTTTAGAAATCGTGTTTGTTTGTAGGGAAGATAACAAGCATGACAGAAGAATCTTCATTGATATATGATATGATATAGCAAGATAAATGGAACATGCCTTTTTCATGAGAAACGAAGCCCTGCAAAATCCAAGTAAAACTCGTGTAATAATAAAGCGCAGTGTATTGTGTTGTAATGCAATATTAAGGTGAAAGCCTCAGTTTTTCATATTACTCTAGATCAGTGGGTGGTCCACTCACAAAGTACTTATTTTATATTGCTGATGATTATATCACATTATTTTTCCGGTAGCATTATATTATACTGGTTATATTTCGTTTTTGTTGGTATTGGTTGATTGCCAGTTGTAAAAAGATGAGGATATTTTATCGAAGAAAATGTAACAAGAAGAGAAAGGAGAATATAGGGCTTAAACAAATCTTTTACTTTTTGATTTTCAACGTAATTAAGTTGGAAAAGAGTAAATGTCAGAAAAATAGATGTCTATCTGGTTAGGTAGCCTGTCACCCACAGCTGCTTTCCCTAATTGCTACCTAATTTAGCAGAGATTCGTCATGTCATCCTCATCCTGTTTTATTATTGTGTATTTTGTATACATCATCATCATAATCATCGTCATCATCAAAATTAATAATTTTATATAAGAGAGGATAATACAATACGCAAGCACACAACAGAGCATTAAATAATACTGAATTTCATAATGTTTTTCTTACTTTGACATCATCATCGTCATCCTGCTAATCATTATCCTGTATTTGTCATCTTGTTTCCTTTCATTTCACTCTTTTATATTCTCATCATCATTTCAGGCAAAAGGGTTATACTTGTATATTTTTAGGAAACAACTTAATTATGGACGAAGCAAAAGCCAACAGGCGTACCAACCACCTACGTATATACGTACGTATTTGGGATGTGGGACTTTTTTTTGAGGGAGTAAGACCCCCAGTCTGGAACAATGATTAGCTTTCATCTTGCTGTAATTCCAATCAATGATCCTTTATTATTGCCAATCACAATCACTTTTTACTAACCACATGCTATCCATTCTTCAAAAAAAAATTACCAGTTTAATCTGAAACCTGAGCAAGAAAACCCACCATTTTATATACTCCTCCAGCCTCCAGAGCCTTTGAGAAAAACCCTGACTAAAATTACATTTTCATAATGGAGGATGAGAATTTTATTAATATTTTCTTAAAGGATTAATCCCGATCAAGTTACGTTGGGAAAAGGCTGCATTATACTATATGGAGCTTATTAAAAGCTGACAAGTAGTATGTTTACATTCGACACGTAGTCAATATATAAATGAAACCTGAAAAAAGCCACACACACACACATTCATGTGAATACAGTCAAATGAGGGAAAGATTTAATCAAATTCGAAATTTCTCCAATTTCGCACTTGACGTCATGCATGAAGTGATGAGCTGCATGAATGAGGAATCTAGTTTTGATGATGGCAAAAGTGTGAGTGGATACGGATTTTTTTAAACAGACTAATAATACATCCTCAATGCTTACAATAAGCAAGTAAACAGACAAGATACTTTTTGATTCCATGATATTAAACACGACAAGTGGGTATTTATTGTCCAGTCCACGCCACGCCACACACACATCCTTTTTTCCAGAGAAGGATGAAATGAGGGACGAGACATGAATGAATTACAGTCAGTAGCTGTAGCCTATGCCATGCCATGCCAATCTCCGGGTAAAAGCAGAGAGAAGGAACTTTTTTTTTGTAGTGGGATAATAATGATGAAGAAGACATCTAATACGTAACGGCGACAAAACGGCCATGTGCTAAAAGGAAAGTAAATAGTGGCCGTCGTGGCGAGCTTTGACAAAAGAGCTTTCTGACTCGTGTCTCGGCTTATCAACATACAGAAAGAAGAGGGAAATGGAAATAAGTGTGAGTAGATATAAGAGTAGTAGCTAGCTAGCGACATGGCGATATTGACGCAAGGATTTAATAACATGATGAGTGTCGTGTGTCCAACATTACCTTTCATTGAGTCGACTTTATTGGAAAACTTTGATTTTGTAAAAGTGAGTGAATCCCTCTAGTCAAACTCAACTCTCACGCTCAGCCTTCACAAAAAGCAAAACGATAAACTGCTATAGCGATAGTGAGCTATGTAATGTATGTATGTACACCAAAGTTTATTAAACGGCCACATTATTGCCCCTGATGAAAAGAGGAAAAGACCAATAATTTGACAAAATGATTCTCTCTCTCTCTCTCTTCAATATTTACAGTGACCATGTTTGCTCAAGCATTTACTCTCACATTTCCCTTTGTGAGGATTTGCCGAAATTACATTAGCTCAGGAAGCTTTATGCTCATTGCCATTTATTGGGTTGGAAAAAAGGGTACACATTGAGCACAGCTAACTAGCTATATTTGAAACGTATATGACGTTTATTGCTTCCAAAACTAGTAATGATAATGATATGACGTACGTTACACCTGGTAAAATAATAATGCAATTTATGCAGGAATTAGTGTGAGCTTAAGTGCTTGCTTACCAATCATTTAAATGAAAATTGGGGAGAAAAAACGTAGAGATAAAAGTGATGTGATGATGAGGAGGATAATGAATTTGACTCTGAATGTTGCAAGACAAAATAATTTATTCTACGAAAATTTCCGTTTGAATCCACTAAATTACATGGATAAGGTAGACACACTCCATCTCTCTATTTACTTTTCCCTTTTATTTTGGTTTCATTTCTCGTAATTTGAGTTCTATTTCTCTCTCGTTTTCTATTCTTTTTCACTATTATTCATATGATAGAGTTAGTCAGCATTTCTAGACAAAATATACGACGATTAAACTCATTCACATTCACAACAGAAAAGCTATATACACACAGTAGTAGCAAGTTCCTAAAGCACTCTTTTGTTTGGGATTTGGAACTATTACGGTTACTCTGCTGCACCCTCAAGCGATAGTAGTAGCTATAAAGCATTTTAATTAAAGTCTCATCAACATTGTCGAAAAAGAAAACCACCTGAGCAAGACAATAATAAATGTGGGGAAAGCTTATAAAAGTAAAAGGCTATGTGTTTATATATATGCATACATTATGCATAAATACAGATGTGGGGAGAAAATCAGCAAGTCAAACGAAAGTAAATTGCAAGTAATTAAATTTGAGTTTTGGAAAATGTTTTGGGGAAACAAAGGAATGAAAAAGTGGATTTCTCATTGTGGGGCGAAATGAGTGGGTGAAAACATAATCACCATCATCAACATAATTACTTTCAGAATGCAGTAGTTGGTGAATAAATATTCTCCTTCTTATACAACCCTTTGTATTGTATATTTATAGCATTACTTAATTTACTTCCAGAACATGATAAGAACTGGAATGAATATTTCGTGCGTAACTTGATAAAAACGAGTGATGATGTGATAACATGATGGGTAACGTGAAACGTTGAGCTCAGAGTCGGTTTCATAGTTTTGTCAAATGTACAAATGCAGATGATTTTGTGTGAAAATGTTATAAATGGACATACTACGGAAAGTTTTTTTTTGTTGGAATTGCTTGTTCAAGTTGAAGATATGGTAAGATATACTAAATGTATGAAGAAACTTGGTGATGCTGATCTGATCTTTGTTAGATCAGGGCAAAAGACAACCCACTGTGCGTGAAGGAACCCGATCTAACTTAATTTCCGTGTAAACATTGTTTCTCATTGTTCCCAAGATGTTTTTCCAAAGTTTGGCTGTCCAATACACTTACACACCTCCAACATCCATGTCACATTATGTATAGTTAGCCAGTGAAGAATAAACAAGTTGATTCTTTTCTGACAACTTTTCTCACACATTGAGGAGGGCAGGAGGAATACTTTGCAGCCCCTCCAAATCATTTACGTATCAACGGATTCCATTAACGGTCATTTAAAACCCCTGGGGAGAATCACTGGACAATGCGTCCTGCTAAACATCTTCTGGGTTGAACATGTTAAAAATTGGAATACATATAAATTCGTATGCGATTCGTAACGCATTTATTGATTGTTAAGCAAACTTGTATCTGTCTCAACTGGAATCCAATCGAAGGATATACTTTTTTTCTTGTTGTTCCAGCCTGTCAAACACAGACTCTAACGTGTGTATTTGGAGTTTTTGACAAAATATGATATTATAGCACATAATTTGAGAAAAAATCACAAAGGACTGGGATTCTAAACGAATTTCAAGGAAAAGACTAAAATCATAATCTATTTCCGACTAACTTACAAAGTAACGTATTGGACTTTGTGTTTTGTTGGCTAAGTACATATAACTTAAGTATTGATGGGTACATTTTATATATTCTTGGCACTACAACGACAACTACAAGAGATGAGCCCGTGAAACCTGTCTTGTCTCTTACTCTTAAGGACGTAACAAAAGACAATTTTCCATTGAGATTATCTAGTGGGCTGCGAAAAAATAGTGACAAATTGCTGTCTCATGCATGGTCAAGTTTTGGAGGACAGGGTGACAGGAGACGTGCTTCAAAATTTTACTCTCATTAGTTAACTATCCATGTATCCAAGAACACATTTGCGTAGCATATAACATTATAAAGACTATGACAGATTTGATGGTCAGGTTGAATTGAGATATTATGAGATATCCCCTTTTAAACGATATTTTAATATTCAAGGTGCATTGAGCAATTAAACTTGTTTTTATTTTAAGACATCCTTTTCTTTTTCCCTCATTTTTGACTAATTTCTTTAGAAAAATAATCCTGAAAAATAAGAGAAAATGACAGTTGTTTTTGTATTCCCAAATAGGATCTTATTAACCTGTTGTTTTTCACACTTTAAGTCTTTAAGTAAAACTATGTTTGCATAAAATCATTCACTTATGCAGCTTAGGCCAAGAGCCAAACCAAACCACAACAAAAAGGAGCCCTTAATCTGGGATAATGCACTGAAATCTGGGGAACCCATAACCAAAAGGTATATAAGGTGTACTCGGAACGGAACCAAATGGAAATGCTAATGGTGACTGTAAACAATAGAGACTGCCTTTGTTTTTCGTCTAGACAGGTTGGAAACTAGTAATACTTCAATGGAATAATATTCATTCTCAAAAAATAAAACTAAGCCTGTCATTAACAGGTAGCATAATGATAATTAAAGTTTAATTTGGTATGTCTCAACTTGCCCCAAGAACGCCAAACAGTTCTAGCTCTAGCCTTACTTTTTATATGTAGATATTCTCGGCCGGCTGCTGGAGGTGCAAGAAGGATCCAGTAACTTTTCTAAATGACTTCTATCCCTACTCCAGTTTTTGGTTGGAAAATCGTCAGAGAGAATCTTCCGAGATTCAGACGTCAGTCAGGAAGCACATTATATGCATATGATATCATAGTGTGGTGTAAGCTATTGATATGATTTGTATGTTTACAAGTAATTCGACGCAGGAAAATGAAAAAAAAGTATCTTAATGCTACAATATTGCTTTTTACAAGTTGTTTATTAAGCTGAGCCAAACAACTAACATCGAAGTCAAGCGACAACAGTCACATAATCATTACATCATCATGATCACATCACATAGGAAGACCTCGGGGACAACATTTACCATGCTATGATGTGTTGTGTGCTCATTCCCGTTCATGTATAAAACAGAATGAATGAAGACACTAAATGTGTATCATCATCACTTGAAAGGGAATTTAAAAGTAATCCTTCCTCTTTCTAGCTGACTGACTGAATGAGTTTTTTTCTCACATTTATTATTTGGTGTATCATGTCGAATATCGGATGGCTGACTAATATTGACAACTGCAGCAGGGGGCGAGAAAAAGAAAAGGAGACATCACATACATTAGCAACGTGTAGAAAGCATTATGGAAAAAGTGGCATCGTATTCATATTCATATAAAAAGCTAAAGCCAAGTCGGCTCTGATGTGATGATGATGACGACGATGATGATAGCCCTACCCTTCAGGGGTCCCCCTTATTTTCCATAAGCATTACGTAGACACTCTAATAAGTATGTGAGTGAGAGAGAGTGTGGCACTACTCTTCTCCTTCTCATGGCATACTTTTTCATTATTTGAATACAGAAAAAGATGCTTTGCATCGTCCCATCATACACATCAACGAGACGGAGGAGTAGGCCTGGCGAGGCAGAAGCAGTAGTAGCAGGAGCCCCTCTCCACGACAGCCAGCAGCCTGATTAACCTTAACGAGCTAAAATGCATGGATCCACGCTAATTATTATCTTGGACACAACAACGACATAATCACGTACCAAAATCTCATAACATGGTCAGCGGACCAGGAAACGGATCCGAAAAAAAATGTATGCGATGGATGGATTTTGATGATGATGATGGCTAGACAACTTTTATACAACATCATGACTATGACATGACATTCTTTCCATTCACCTTCCAACAACTGACAAGACAACATAACACTCGGCTCTAGTTCGTGTGTGCTTAATGCATAATAATATAATATATATGGTAACCAATTTCCCATTAAAAGCCAAAAACTAATTTACTTTTTTCTCAGGGTCTCCAAAAAAACAAACACCATTCAAACCTTTTTTCTGTCTCTTTGACAGTTCACCTAATGAGTAGAGAATGACCCTGTGTATTTTTTTTTTTGGAAATTATCATTATTACATTAGTCATTAAAATATATTATAAAATAGGTCTCAACTTCAACTGCACCTTCCATTTTTCTTCAGACTAAGCCTGAACTTGATTTCATCAACATCACTTCTCCCAAATGTGCTCCTTCTCTAAACGAACGTCTTTGCAACAAGGGAAAATTACATTAAAAATGTGCAAATTTAATTTAGGATAAATACAACTCTTTTGTGCAAAACAACAACATATACTCAAGTGAGTAGTTTGAACTTCTTGAACATCTTAAGTAATAATAAAAAGTGTGGTAGTGATGATGTGGTGTGGACGTACAAGAGTAAGGAAAAATGACTAAACAAGTAACGGTCTCCCATTCTCTTTGTTTTCACAACTTGTTACGTGATTAACGTGCATTTTATATATATATCCATGCATTTAAACGACCATGCAGTAAGTAACGTATTTTTGTGAAGTGACTGAACTCTCTCATTTGCACACTTGGCTATAATATATAAAATAGCTTACAAGTGTTTTTCTTTACTGCCTCTGGGGAAAGTAAATAGAGACAGGAGAGTGAGAGATTGCCTGAGTTGGCTGAAGTGAGCTCTGCTTTTTACCGCCTACTACATATACACTAAAAACTTACAGCTATAAAGCTTTCATGTGTTTTATGACAAGTCATAAAAAATAGACAAACAAGCATGCTTTTAATAGAATTAACTTTTATGAGCAGAGGGAATTTTTTTTGGTTCGTGCTGAATTAGTCAAGTGCTAATGACTATTTTATGCAAGTGAGCATGTCTCACATATTAATATGGAGTGCAAGTAAAGTATAAACACCATCATCATCATCATCATACCGTCAACCGTGTTATGCAAAAACAATTTTTACTTTTCACAGCTGCAATCCAACTCCTGAGATTTCCGTTATTGAGCTAATTATCACGAACTCTAACGTCTACTCTGACTAATATGATGTGAACTTATGAGCAATTGAGCCTAGACTCAAGTTTCAATTCATCATCAATTCTCTCCCCATCTGCAGCCATCATCATATCAATCACCACAGCAGTTTAGCAGGAGCTGCAGACAAAGAGAGTTGCTTTGTGTGATACCGTCGTTTGTATAAGCAAGTGACATCGTATATATCTACTACCTCTACCTCTGTATATCATCTCAAGACTTTGTACTCAATAAGTGTATTCATTCCAACGTTCATGACAAAGAGGAGAAGGTGTCTCATAAACTCGTTGTGTCAACAGGTAAATCACATCAAATAAGGAACTGGCCAGCAGCACTTTATACTCATTCACCTCTCTCCAACTCCTCACGTAGCTTGCATGCAGCAAAATTCGTTGACCCAACTCTGAAAAAAACGTGTACAAACTCATCTTTATTACACAACAATCAACATTAAATCAGTCTAATCTTTAGCCCAACGACACAGTTCTCAAATCTCAAAATCACAGCAACATCATAATAAAAGTTCCAGTTTAAACATTTAAACAAGAAAAAAAAATGATGAAATTGGACCAATCTAATAATAATAATATCATCATCATCATCAAAAAATAACGACTCAATCAGTGTGCTGAGTGAGTAGAGATCATTTTAAATATTTTTATTTGGACAACAAGGAAATGTCACACTTTTTCCCTTAATCTTAATTCTAGTGAAGTGGAATAAATTGATGCTCACTCTCATTAAACATTAATAAACATTCAATAGAAAACATGAGTGGGCCGTGAGTGAACACTGGACAGGATATTGATAAGAATCATCATCAGTCAATTCTTCTGAATGCGCATGTAAAACTCAAAACGGGAGACCCCAAAAGATATCTCTCTACCTGCATATTACTAGAATGGTGATAATGATTATGAATATTGTGGATTAATGGATTGATAATAGTAAACCTGGTCGGCTGCTTATCATCCTCGTACTTTACATTCAATCTAATGTACACTTGATACACAGTAATAATAACAAATGAGAGAGAAATGTTCTATCAATATTAATAATATTCATAAAAAAAAGGAGAGACGAGTATATTATATTATACCGAGCGACGTACTCAACAAAGGATAAGGCCGGTAGTGGTGTCGTCGTCGAGTGCATTTTATATGACATGATATAGTAATATGCTCCATTGATTGAAGTGAGCACAGACGGCATAAAGTAAATGTTTCATTTCATGTAGTTTACATACCTGAATAAATGGATTGATTGCATGTTTTATCTGCTGGTGATGGTGTTTTGTAAATGAGCTCCATAAGTTAATAATAAACTTGAGGTGGCTGGACACTCGTCGTAGAGCTCAGCTCAGCTAACTAAACATGCATGCAAATAATACTTTGATGAACTGATCGAATTGAATCGGGGAGAAAGGAAAACGCTAATAAGAACGGTGTTGGTTTGGTTGGTTGATAAAAAAAGTGAATGTACTTTGTGCTACTACTACTAGGAACGTGTGTCCCTACTAATGTAATAAGCAAATTGAACATATTTGATTTTGTTTTGTGATAATCATCATCATCATCATTCTCCTCATAATTATATACTTTGGCTCTAGTGCGGTTGACGGTGAGTGAGCTTGGCTGCCTTTAGCTAAAAGAACTGAACAAAAATATATTATACATACATATAATATTTTTCCTCTCCTTCTTCTTTGTTAGCATAAAGTAAGCTGGCACGGACCAACTCGGTTTTCTTTTACCGTTTTGGAATGGAGAAGCTATAATATATATAAAGAAGGAGCAGTAATAGTAATTATGAATACTGCATGTAATAATGGACAATAGATTAAGGTAGGGTTCCTTTTTCTCCCTATATCGATTAGCAAAGGAGCAGTTTTGACGACGACAAGTCAGGAAAAACGTTTATTGTTCTCTAGTAAACTAGTCAGAGTGGAGTGTGTTTTTGGATACGATACAAAATACACATATAAATAATTTATATGGAAAGTAAATAAATTTCCCTGTTCAACATTAAATAAAAACACTATATAGCAAGCACCAGCTTGACGTTTTTTAGCCACACAAATAATATTCGTAAATAAAGTCAACATCAAACATCATGATGATGAGTCAAAGTGGAGGAAGCAGTGGTAGTGATCTCGGTGGAGGCTCTTCTTCCCCATCACAACTCATTTTCCATCATCATCATCCACAACACCATCATCATCATGGACTGAATTTTGAGCACGGATCTTCATTAATTAATTATCCTGGCTCGCAGTACAGTAATCTCATTAGCGGGAGTGAAAATAATAAGGACATTAGGTCATCAGTATCATCTTCGGCAGCTACCGTGTCTTCTTCCCCGTCTCCAGTCTCTCTCTCAAGGTCTCAGTCCATTTCACCAGAACTCCGGGGAAAAGCGGGCTCCTTGTCACCTTCTTCTTCTTCTCCTACATCAGCATCCGCTGTCAAGTGTCAATCTGTATATTCAAGTATTGAGAAGCTGCTCGCTTCATCCTTTGCTCCGGTCGTCTCCTCCTGCAAAACCAGCAACGTTTCAGCAGGTAATTTCTCTTCCACTTTTTGAACCCTCTCTCTTTCTAACCCTATTTCATTTCCGATTGGCATGGCATATGCCATAAAAGACGGGAACATCATATACATACATACATTCATTCACATAGCAAAAACCAAGGGTTTGGCTTACATCTGCTTCTTCTGTTGTGCTCTCCGCTCGGTGGGATATGGGCATGCATGAATTGAGCAGGGAGCACAACACACACTAATTGAGTTTCGTCATAAAGTGAAACCCGTTCTGCTCCTGTCATTTGTCATTTTCCGAATTATGATGTGATGATGGCTGTTTTCCTGACGGTTAGTATATAGCTTGCTGATCTGATTGGGATGACGGTGACCTAGCAGGAATCCATCGTAATCGTGAAACTCATGGGAAATGATAAGGAGAGGGGAAACGTATGACAAATGTCTCAATTTGCCTCATATATGCAAAATACATATTAATCTGAATTGCATCTGCCCCTTATCTATTGAGGGCAATTAATTATCAAAGATTGTTTTGCACAATGTAATGTGTGTTGGAAATGCTGATAAGCTGCGAAACAAGGGCCCTAATCAATGACAATGAAATGCACGGGTTTACATCAAGAAAAAAATGCAATCTCCATTTTTTTGTATGTAGCACGGTTTGATATCCAATTGTAATATAATTACATTATCAGTAGAGAACTTCCTGCCTCACTTGACGTTAGTCTTGTTATTTTCAACAATTTTTAATGCATTAGTCAATCAATATGCAACTGTTTTAGTTGTTATATACTATGTTGCGTTATCTCTTCTTATATGGCATTGGGTCACACGGAGTTGGGTGATTATATGAGTAGTCATAATAATGTGAAAGCATTATATTAGGCAAACCAATACTTTCTCGATTAATTGAAAATAGTTGAAGCTTTTATTGCAAGTAGTTAATTTAAATATGATATTAGTGATTTAGAATAATTTATAAAATCTTTCAATCATGCATTAATCATCATATGAATGATAAATTCCAGCGCCAGAAGAAACGCTCTATTTGTAGAGATAAATAAAAGTCTCTGTAAAACCTGATTCAGTACCATCAATAATTAGTTTGCAATGAAAGTCACCGAAGCGAAGTCACGGCTAATGAGAGGAATGCTAAAGCTAACGCAAAAGCAACCGTAGGAATCATACCATTAACCTTTTCAAAATATTCACACGATATAACGTATGAGCATGTTTCGTTTCGCGTGCAAGGATTGAAATCGAAGGGTGGTTGTGATTAAAAAGAAGGAACACACGCAGTTGGTTTTGTGATCAGATCAAGCTCGGCTCTTTGTTTTGTCCCTTCATTATATCATCTCCCTTTTTGCTTGCTCACAATATGAATATGTGTGGAGTAACATGCATATTACACAAGTAACATATGTATATTAAATTGATTTACAACACAACAATCCCGTCGCCAGCTCCAACAAAGAAAGAATTTAAAATGCATGGAGAGGCGGAGTAGTGTAGTACTGTGGAGCAACGGGAAAAAGTATAAATAAAAATGAAATGATGTACATACATAAAAATATACGTGCGCATTAAGTATTCGTAGACCCAATACCTTTTTCCACATCATATTAATGGCTTAATATTCATAATTATTACATGATGTAAAAACCCATATTCACATTTATATATAATGTGCTTGTTTTATATTACCACTTTTATAATCATAACGGGACATCACACTCCACCATCCCATGAATACTAAATAGCAAAGCTTTGAGAGCGAGAACCTCCTAGAAGCAAAATTTATTACAATTTTAATGTATACAAAGCCAAAAAATAAGAATGAGTTTTATATGTTCAGATATACCGTACTACCAAATATACATTCATTCATTTACTCATCTTGATCAGAAAGAATGGATGAATATAATTTAGAGAAAAGGGGAGAACTGAACAAGGCATGGTTTGCATTGCATTGTAACAATAAAAAGTTACTACTTTTTCCCAACACATTGTTCTCTCGTATAAAAGGAACAAAATAAAAAAAAGGATATATATTACTCACGACAAGAGTGGAGCACGTGTCATCCAAAATGCTCGATTTCAGTGGAAAGTCCGTAGGAGAAGAGCACTAATTAAACGTTAGAAGTTGTAATGGAAATGTGTAGCTGTAGATATAGATATTAGGGCTCGTCGACTTTTTTCCCATTCCAAATCCGTCCTCATTTGCAGTCGAAAATCTTTTGGCAATTGGCCTAATAATGATTTTATAATACTTTACATTTACAACAAAAGATAAAAGAGACATGTAAAAGTTTGTTTCAAATGGACGGGCGCAGCACGAAAATGAATGTGTGTGTGTGTACATGTGCATGCATGCGTGTTCTGTTGTGTGTAGAGGTTTTATTAACATGATTCATTATCGTTTACAAATGAGAGAGACTCATTACATGAAAAACTGGAGTCGAAAGGACATTTTTGTCCAGGCCCAGCCGGGGACTTTAATTGCCGATTGGGATGTGTGAATGAACATGGGCATCTTGATTTCATGTCTTTATGATTGATCAGTGAGTGTGAGAGAACACTTTCCCTGTTGCGGAGAGTCGAGCCGAGGTTGAAGTGAGTGCTATGAGCTATTGTATTAGAGCTGCACTTTCAAAGGGAAGAGAGCGAGAGGGTAATTTCCCTTAAATTAATTCTTCCACAGATTCACTAATTGCTTGCTAGCCCTGCCCTGCATGCTAGATATGTTTCCAATTTCATTTAGGATTGCGACTAATTGCAGATATTGTATTCACTTGATGTACATATAACATGTAATGAAACTTGCTTACATCACTTCACATGTACATAGCATTATTACGTGGTTTTACTTGTTGAATTGTATTCAAGTATTCACTCTTAATATATTTGTTGCAATACGTTGTAATTTGTTACTAATTTGGTCATTATAATTATTTTACTTGCTTTCAGATGAAGTAATGGTGGAGTCACGGGCAGCAGAGTTTGTGTCAACTAATATGGGCAATAATACCAGCGTCGTGGTGGTGGAAGAACCCACGCTTGACTCATCATTATCAGAAAGGAGGGGACAGGAATCTGAACAAAATCATGGTCACCAGGTTGGTAACTAGTTACACTTAAATATACATACTTATCTTTGCAAGTGGTATTGAATGACGGAGCCGTAAATAAGTAATATAAAAAAACTGCTGGAGACGACAGAAAACCAGAAATGATTTTTTCCCACATGCAAAAGGACTTATTTGTTTATCAATATTAACATCATGATAGGTTCATAGGAAAAGCAAACAATAATAAATCAGCCTGTTTGTTGGCTTACGATAATAATTGCAAACTATGAGTCATTCACACAAATATACCAAGCATGAATGCTTAATTAAGTAGAAATTGGCACAAGTTAAAATGTTTTCCCGTTACATTAATTTCGCAGAAAGGAAACGGTGACCGAATTTCATCACTCACTTCGAAAATTCCCAAGTCGAAACGTGTGAGACAAGAGGATTTATCAGGAAGTGAGGAAGAGAAGGAAGATCAGTCCTTGAGCAGTAACAAGAAGCGGAAACGAGGAACTCATCAGAGCAACAGCATCTCCTCATCAAGTAAATTAACTTGTGTAAAAATTGGGAAAGGAGCAGTCGTCGACATGACGTATAAAAATGGGGAGGCGGAAACCAAAGTCCCAGAGTACGACTCGGACTTGATTGCAAACGGAAATGAAAGTTTTTCTCAGGAGGAGGAAGAGGAGGAGAAAGGGGAAATTGGAAAAAATGGGGGAAAGTCATCGTCTTCATCAGCATCTCGTTCAGGAGATATCAAGTATCCAATCATGATGTTGTCTAATAAAGTTGGTTTGGGACAAGATTCAGAGGAAGTAGATGAAGACGAGGATGTGGAGGTAAATGATGAAGAGGATGATCATCATCATTATCAACGTCAACAGCCCCAACAGCAGCATGAGCATGGTCATCACGACTATTCTTCTCAAGAAGAGGAACAAAGTGACCATGCTGAACAGCAACCGTATCATGACCATGAGTCTCAGAATCATCACTCTCACTCCAGTCTCCATTTGGATGAGAGTGGGCAGCCGACGAGAAAGCTCAGAAGGAGCAGAACCACCTTTACAACATTTCAATTGCATCAGTTGGAGAGAGCCTTTGAGAAGACACAATATCCCGATGTTTTCACGAGGGAAGAGCTCGCTCTCCGCCTGGATTTGAGTGAAGCTCGTGTTCAGGCAAGTAGCTCTAAAAGTTATTCTTACAAAATTTCAAGTGAATTTATGGAACAATGATAGTTGACATAGGAAGTATTAGCAATGCTTCAATGAGTGAGTAAGCAATTCACAAAGATGATGAATATTATGTGTGCTCATCTGTTCATCCCACCCAATTTACTTTTTAAGAGCGCATGTTGTTTTCTCTTGAAAAGTAAATTTGCTTTCATGTCATTACGGATGGAGAACTAGATATCTTTCAAGTAAATTGATTTTTAGATGATTATGGTGATATAGAGAAAAAGATTATACCTAAACCTAAATCATAAATTTAAATGAAAGGTTAACAGGCAATACTGTGTTGTAATAATTGAGCTCAGATATAATTGTGGACAGTACTGTTTCGTCCTATTGGGACTCATCAGCACAATCCAATCTTTGCTCAAATTATGATGTACTGTTATTATTAGCACAAGAAAATTGATCACGACAACTCAAAGTAACAGCAAACTGCTGATAAACAAAAATGAGTGGAGAAAAATCTTTTCTCTCTATTGTCATGTAAACCCGAAAAATCTTGCCCGGAGAATGAATTTAACTGAAATGATTCGGAACACAGGAAAAGTTTAAATGAAAGGTTAACAGGCAATACTGTGTTGTAAGACATCAAAATTGTCTAACAAGACAAGAAATGACACATTTTTTGAAACCCTTACTGAATGCACTATAGGAAGAACTATATCATCATATATTATGTTGTCTTTAAGAATGTTTCAAAGGTTTTTTTTGAGCAGTAGACACAGACATCAAAGCTTAAAAAATATATTTTGTTATATATTCTTCAGGATATCATTACAAAAAATGCTGCATGTATGACGTATATAGTACGAAATATGTATTTCAGTCTCTTAATGCATCTAAATATTCGACTCTCTTATTATTAATTACTTGCAATGGCATTAACTGTGTAATAGTTTTGTACGAATAGATATCAGCAACGAAAAAAATACATGTACGAATGTGAATGCGATACACTATATTTAGTTTTGAACAAGTTAAAATTTCATTACTGCATTATTAAAAATCATGACAATAGTGACAATTTACATTTGGAACGGATTTTGTGATGCCTTCCACGTACCTTTTGTTGTTTACAAAAAAAACTGAGATTTGATGATGACTATATCTGTCTGGAGAAAAATGTAATATCCCTTGTTCAGCAGTAGTAAACTGATTTAGTCTTGTGGAAATTGAGCACAAAGTGTGCATTAGGGCAAAGTAAATGTAAAATTGATGAAAAATTGGTTCTAATAACGGGAAGGAAGAACAATACAATACATTATATTCTTATTTTCTACTACTTTTATTACTTGCGTTAAACGGAATAAGGATAAAGTGCCTGCTAATTTTTTCTTCCCATCCAATCTGTATAGCTTTATTATACTTATTATGTTTCCTGTTTTTTAGCAATTTTCATTCTCTCCCATTTTTAAGAGACAATTTAATGAGACAAAAAAAGGGGAGTTTCGTTGAACGGGCTAGAAAATAGGATGTCACTTTTTTTTAAAGTTGGTGAAATTCACTGGAGCAAATGTTAATAGGAAAATTGTTGTAATCAAGGAGCGCTTTCGTATATTTTTAGCATTCATTCATACAATAGAAATGTCGTATATATATATTATATATGTAACAATTTTATTATTGTGTGTTGAAGTACACAAAATGATTACACATAATTCGAGTAAATGACTGACGACACTCCACTTTCATTATGTTCGTCAAGCACTTCACAGCAGTAGAGGTAATGCAAGTCAACTACTGTTCTTGATGTGGTTTTCGGTTGGGCCAGAAAATGCCCAAATTCGGTTGAAGTAGTGGTGGGATATTGCATTAGCCATAAAGTAGGAATGAGTGGAAAGTCTTTTCATTTTGAGTGAAAATGCTCTTTGGTCGTAGCATAGTGAATTAAGTGGACCTATTTGCATAATGAAGTAGAGAGCTAACTTGGAGAAAAGAGTTAAAATTGGGACAAAATTACCCTTAACATTACACACACACACACACTTTCACATTATCAACTCATGCTTGAGTTCTCTTTGAAGAGGGGAACATAATGGATGATTCTATTTTTGTATCTACTGATACTGAGGATTTCCATTCCGATTAAATCCAGACTAATTTTGTTGGCAGTTGTCAAATATCCCATATACATAACATACGTAATTGCTTCCTCACTCCTTTGAAAAATGCAATGATTTTGAAATGAGGCTCAATTAGTAATAAATAAGCTGTAATTACAATCGATGATTACTAATTATAATGTTCTACTTTCTTTTACTACATTTACAGGTTTGGTTCCAGGTATGTACATCTTCCACGTTATTATGCTTTAATTCAATAAATTGTGACGCGTATTTCATTTACTGATTAACTCATGATGTTTTCCAAATCCATGGTTCCAGAACCGCAGAGCCAAATTTCGTAAAAGGGAAAAGAGCATGGGTGGACCCTCCAATGGTATTCCAAGAGAAGGATCCCCTCCCAGTATGGTAAACCCTTATTCCCTCGGACAATGCTCTCCCCCAGACATGTCCTCTCTTCGTAACAGCATTCATCATCATATGGGAGGATCACCATTATCTCATCATCACCCTCACCACCATCATTCCCTCCCTTCAACTGGAGCTGGCGGAGGATCCCACCACTTTCCCCATGGTCTTGGAGGACTAAATGAATTTTTATGGAGTGCTGGATTAGCTGGAGTTCCTCATGGAGCCCCAGGTCTTTTTACAGCGCCATCAATCCTCTCAGCGTTTCCTGCTCTGGCGGCAGCCGGCTGGCCACCCAAGTCAAACACACCTTCGGCTGCTGCAGCAGCAGCACAGACCCTCTTTGCCCAGTATATGATGGCAAGCCACCCTCCAGTTTTCCCTTTTGATCTCTCAGCGAAAGGAAACAGTTCATCGACTGGTCTCAATTTGAGTCCAAGCAATCGGTCGAGAAGTGACTCGTTGTCCCCTCCAAGTCAAAATTCCTCAGAGTTTGCAGCAGATGGAAAAATCAGCCCTGTGGTGGAAGAGGCTATTGATCTTGCAAAAAGCTCTTCACGTGGAAAAACTGATAATACTACAAATGGTAATGGATATGGTCTCACGTTTCATGGAAAAATTACAAGCACTGGAAGGCAAGAAAGTGTGAGCATATTGAGGGAACGAGCTGCAAAGCATTTGTTGAATGGGCATAGTCCAACCATTAAAAATTAATAGCAAAATGTTGATCATACATAATAATATCTATGTAATGTAGGTTCATGCTTAGAAAAATTACTAGCATAATAAGTATGTTTAGTTGAATAAATAGTTGATGATGTTGTGATAGTCAATAGTTAGAATTTAAAATAGGAGCATAGACGTCGTCAATAGAAGCTTATAGTTCAAATATATATCGTATCGTATATGTAAACTATTTGTTAAGTATTATTATGTACATTTTTAGGGGTTTAGTTTTAAACGGAAGGGCTGTAGTGGTGCAGTCAAATGATCTTCATGTATATGGTATGTTTTTAGAATAATTATTCCAAGAGCCAAATCCTAGTATTATAATCTTAGTCAAGTACATAGAAAGAAATAGAAAGTAGTAAAATATAGCTTAAATTGTTTTCTGCAATGTCATTTTAATTTCTGTGATTCTCAACCTACGACACGGTACGAGTTTAACGAGGAATTAGCTGTATAAGTTTAAACGGTATGTTAGTTGGTAGTTGTAGCATTAGCATTTCATAAAGAAGATGAACACATTTTGATTTGTTTTGTTAACATGTAGTTATAAAAATAGTGTAGTAAACGCTTGTACATAATTAGTCAGTCCGACTATAGTAATAATTATTATTCTTATTACTTAACAAGTGATATTTAATGTATTTGATATAAAATTGTAAATAAAACAAATAAATACGTTGTCAAATTAAAGCTTTCGTTTGGATTCTAACAGTTTGACTATACATTTTTTTCGGGGCGATGTGAGACTTGGCATTTAGAACGTTCAATCAGCCTGTATTTTGTCAGTTTGTTCATTTAACTTGTGGTTAAAAAAGACATTAAAACCATGATAAAAAGAGAGAAAGAGAGGAGTGCAATCATCATTTTAATCTAATAAAATTGTCATGTGTGTGGTCTGTTTTATTAGCTTGTGTTACGTTATTATGCAAACAGAAACGGGACAGAGAAGATTGCACGAAAATGATGATATAAAAGTATTCTTACGATTTTGCTTTGACAAGCCTAAGGGCTGAGTCTACAATTCCATTCCATTATAGATTCCTATGAAAGTATCTCCCTCTCTATTTACAGTAATATATGATGGGATGGGATGCATCACAAAATTTCTTCTTTTTTTTATATTTGTGTGTACACACTCTCCAAATTGTAATATTATTTGGGATTATTGGAAGCACTACTGTCGTAAGTGAAAGCATTCGACAGACACACACCAACCACAATAAGAAAATGTGAAAGGATAATGCTGAGGGCTACATTTCATTTAATATTATTTGCACCAGTCAATATTGCTCTTTCTCCGTCTCTCCTGATTTGGATCATTGTCATATATTTGATTTGATTGCCAAGACATGATGAGGCATTGCAAGTTGTGGTGGTGGCTGTGGTTTGGCCTGCTCTGGTTTGGAGCTACGGGGTAGGAAAATGCAAGGCAATAAAAGTTGTTTTCATGCATGAATAATCCCTGTCCTCCTCTCTCTCTCTTTTTCTCCTCCTCCATACTATTTACACAAGGAATCATAAGAACGCAGCCAAGCTACACAGTATTGTTATGAAATTTGTGAGGAATGATGACATTCCTGGCTGGTTTGCTGGTGGCAGTGAAAGAAAAGTCATTCAGGGGGCTTCCCATTTTGGAGTATGGGCACACACACTCGATGATCTGATCTCTCTGGTTACATTTACACTACAGGAAAATTATATTGATTCGCATTCTCATCCTTCTTGATATTCCTTGTGCAAATGTACTTATATGTGTGTGTACTTATGCACACACCGAGAATCTAATAAAAATCAAAATGAGATGACAAATCAAATGATCATTGGAAAAACATCTGCTTCAATTTTGACATTTGCTCTCAAATTACAAATATCAATTTTCGCTTCAGCTCTCAGTCAGGGCTTCTTTTCTTCCCTTTGAGAAGTGAAAGTATATAGTTTTTACAATAAATAAAGATGGCTGATAAGAAAATGGTGGCTCCCACCCAAAAGACGAAAAAGGGACTGGATGTCAACATCAGATTCTTTGACAGTTTCATTCGAACTATGGACGCATTAAAAAAGTCATTGGATGCGATCAAGGAGCATAATCATGATTTAGATGCTTTGGTTAATAACGGCGTGGGCTATGTTGAAGACAAAAAGTTGACACATGGCATTAGCATTGGGGCAACTAATACAGGAGTCTATGGAGGAAGTGATATCGTCTATAATGCAAACACCGGGGTACTTTTCTGCTAATACAAATGAAATGAAATTTTTTAAACATAACCTGCCAATTCCAGAAACGAAATCAAAATAGCTTCAAAATATTAATTTCATATTACATGTTCATTTCATCTCCTATTTATTTTCTCATTTCATTTCCGTGACTTGTGTTTTGTTTTAGGAGTACCTCGTGCTGACAAAAATGGGCGAGATTCTCCGCTACGACTGGGCTGGCAAAAAGTTGGGAACTGTCGTTCCAACGAAAAAGTTTATAAAATTCATTTACATTCCTCAGACAGGGAACTTTATCTGCTATAATCCGGGCAAAAGTGTGTTTTTCATTTTGAAGGAGGAATTCAATTTGGCGATGGATGCTGTTTCCATTTCTCCAATTGACAGGATTGTATATTCGGGGAGGAGAACGGATGAGAACTCTTTTGAATTTTTTATTGTCAACAAGGACACGCTTAATGTATGTGATCATGATATTAAATGAGGATTTGATGATTTTGGTGATGCGAGCGCGTAAAAAAATTGGAGATAGATTTGCCTTCTTAAATGCTTCTAATTGAAATTTTGTTAATATGCCCACTGCCTCATCCGTTCAAGTGTGCCACTGATCCATGATGAAATCCGAAGTTAATTAAAAATTATAATCCCTTTTTATTTTACTGTAGAAGTACTCATATAGTCCGTCCGGAAATACTGTATCTCTTCAGGTAAAGTCACTGCTTCGAATAAAAAAACTAGTGCTGTCATCATTTCAAGATTTAGAAATAGGCATTTAAAATGTTTAAATTAATTATTTCTCAATATGCAAAGGAATGTCTCAAGATAGCAGATATTGAAGCAGAGGAAGCAGTGATTGAGCACATTTGTTTCGATGAGCCTATGGATGATAAAAAGCAGTGGATTTACATGGCTTTTAAACAACACTGCACCATAATTGATGCTAGTGGGAGAACTCATGGTACAAAACGGAATTTACATAGACTCCCCATTACAGCGATGGTTGTAGTTGGTCCTTCTGAATTCATTGTGACTGGGGACTCTGTTGGGCTCATAAAAATGTGGGGGTTTCGATGGACGTTTATTACAGAGATTAGACCACACACTCAAATCTGTACTCATTTGCTGGAACATCCGAATGGAAGGGCTGTTTTGTCCTTTTCCACCGATCAATCCATTTTTGCATGGAGTTTGGACTCAAAACAAAAGGTATGCTGAACAAGTTTGCAAAGCAATAACATTAGTACTCAATTAAAGTTCTGCGTACGACTTGTAACACGTAAAACTTAAATTTGCAGCTTGAATCTATGAAAGCACCTGAAATTATTGAAAAGATTACGGTTAATAAAGTTGGTAAAAGTTTCATGACGCTTGGACCTCGCAAACTAGTCTTGTGGAAAATGGATGTTCTCTTCAGTCCACTGACGTCAATGAGGTTTTATTCATGCTCATTTGCTAGTGCTAGCCATCAAAATAAATTCACTCGAAAAAATTGTAAAACAGGATTCCATGAATATTTCTACACTCCAACAAAGTTTTGAATGATTATAGTGCACCTGTCACCCGACTTGAAATGACGTGGAATCCAGATTACACAAACCGAACTATAGCCGTTTCACAAGATAATGCGGTCAGATTTCTTAACCCAATCACAGGGAAAATGATCACTACTGCGTTGGTCAACCCACCAAAGCCGCTGTTAACTGACTTTGCGTATATTCCACAATACGGTACTCATACTAGTTAATTAATATATTCATCTGTAACACCACTTTCTCATTTAAGATTCACAACCTATAATTAAGCACGCAATTTCTACAACTTTCTTTTGTAGCAACATTGTACGTAGTAAGTACCGCACCAGACGACATGAACGCACTAGAAATTCAACTTTTTGACTGTACCACGAACCCCTGCAGGGTTCGAGAAGTTTGGCAAGAGTCCAAGTGGAATGTGGGAGTCACTGCTATTGCCCTCTTTGACCACATTCCGAGCATGCTTATTCCAGAGAAAGTTTTAGCTTTCACAACCAGTGAGTTTCAATATTATATTCTTACAATAGTATATACATAAAGCAAAGGAGACATAAAGGGGAATCCAAAAATTAAGACTTCAATTGGAAACATAGAAAAGCAAGCTGAAATTGTTGGTGTAAAAACATTTCTCATTGCTGGCATGAGGGATGGAACAATAGGAAGAATGTGTGTTCGCTCTGGAGAAATTGACTACAAGGTTTCGGTGAGCGTATTTAATTAACTCAATTTTGCTTTCACCTTCCCAAAGTACTGTTTCCACTAAACTTATGTACTGTACAGTGCCATAAAGGCCAAGTAAACAACATACAAGTGAATCCGGAAATCTCTCAATTCGCAACAATGGGAGGTGAGCCAAGCATTCGAATCTGGAAGGTTTTTGTCAACCAAGAAGAGCTTTTTGTACCCATCTTTGAAATCACGTGGAAATATTCTGTGCGACATGTGTCTATTATTCGAGAAGCCATTTGTTTTGCTCTCTCCCATCATGACTCTGTAACTCACAAAATTGTTGTTTTTAATACGCTTGACACAGGTTAGTTCACTTTTCGTAATATTATACAACAAAAAAGGTACAAAGGGGGAAAAAATCATTTCCCCATTTTACATAATTTCCGACATTATTATGGAAGAAAAAATGATTTTTAAAGAAATTAATTTACCTGTGTAATTAATCAAACCGGAGATGATTAGACGATTGGAAGAAAAAACTTTTTTTTTCATGAAAAATCTTGAGTTTCATGTACTTTTAACATTTTCCAGAGAGGCACGATCACCGTGCTCATTTTGGGCATACGAGAGAAGTTGTCTCAGTTTCCGGATCGAGGGAACTCATGCTGTTCTGCTCGGCTTCCTTGGATGATACAATTCGGATATGGAATGATAAATGCGATTTGATTAGGGTTCGACTTTTTCTTCACATTTACTGAACTTTCTTTTTTTATGAAGGAGAACTTTTCCATAACTCATCAAAACCTTGTTGTGTTAGCTGCTCGCATTAAACTGGCCACCCACCTATGCAGCATTTGGTACTACACAAGGCGACATCTTTGTCGGGATTCTGAGCGCAGTGAATTTGATTCCATCGGATAAATGTAGATAAGTTATTATTATTCCCTAAAATAAAGTAATGCTTAAACTTGAGCTTTTGAGCTATAAGATTCAGTTTAAGAAAATTATTTTGCTTCAAAGATCTTCCAATAATTTTCCGAAACCGAGCCATGGTCAACAAGTTGCATGCTGGGGCAAAGGAAAACTCAATCACGTTAAATACCCAACGTGGAACGCAAGACCCTCGAATGTACATCGTGTTGGAGGAGGAAGACAAGAACGAGAGGGAGAGGAAGGAGCGTGAAAAAGACAAAGAGAAGGACAAAAAGCGCTTCATTCCCCCAAGTGAGCGAAAGGGTGACGAAGCTGATAATGACCTCCGTGTTCCCCCAATTGAGAGCTTCCGCGAGCCAAAGGACTCGCAACGAGCAAAAGATTATGACAAGTTCCGCATGCTTGGTGAAGATCTCAAACAAATCATGGAAGGAAACCATCAATTCCCCATTTATGTGCCGGACTTTCACAAAATGTCAAAAAAGCAGTTGGACGAGTATGGCAAGACCGTTTTCACTGGGGAGGATGGAGACAAGAGAAAATTATTCTCGTCCGAGTCTAGAATTGCTGGAATGGTAGAGATGGAAAGGGCCATGAAGGATTTGGATAATTTTGAAGAAGACTAAATAATATCACGAATTTATACTTTCTTTACATAATATTCGACTACATCGTAACTAGTAGTAAAAGTAAAACAATTTTATGGTGTTTGGAATTTGTAAAATCCAAGTCAAGTAAGTCCAAAATCATAGTCATAATCGCCAACCAAGAGCTTTTATGTGCGTATACGCCATCATACGTCGCTACGGTTAACCATTTATTTATGCAAAGTCTTGCATTGACCAAGACATCCACAACAGCGCTCGTATAGATCTCTCAGCCGGAAAAAATGTATCTTTCGTTGGATTTGTAATATTTGTATCCATATCTATATTATGTATACCCATTTATACTTTCAACTTTATATTAGGATCACTTGATCTTCATCTGTATTTGTACTTACGAAAAACACAAGAATCCCTTTTTGTGTTATTCTCCATTTGCTTAGATTCATTCATTCCATAGCCCAACACCTGCTTTTAAGGAAACGGGAGTTAGGAAGGACTGTTACTGCGTAAAATTAGTGCAATTAACAGGTATGGAATACACTTTAAAAGGTTTTATTCGCTCATGAGTATTTGAAGGAGTTTTTAAGTATTCGATCATCTGTTTTTACTCATTTCCTTTACGCCTTTTGATTCTGTTTCTTCCTTCGACTCTTGTTAATGTTTCTTGGTAATTTATACTATTTGTAGGTGTTCAAAATGATGCGATTAATTAGTCAACGATTGCAGACCGCTGTTCGAAGCAGCCTCACAGCAGTCAACAGAAATATGCAGCCAGGTTCGTAACTAAATTGAAAGCTGAACAGGCGTTATCTTTTCTTCTAAAAAAAGATTGGTCATTCATTAAAAAAATGTTTGTATTCTTGTTATTCTGTAGCAGCTGCAACTGGAGCTGTTAGATTCATGTCTCACGAAGTGCAGGAAACTGATGAAGAATTTGACGCCAGATATGTTGCGTACTTTAGCAGGCCCGATATTGATGGGTGGGAAGTCAGAAAAGTACGCAAAGACTGAAGAGCTAGTACTTCATAGTATTTTTTTTTTTATTTGTGGGGTTCCTGAAGTATTTAATCATTTTATTCATCTACTTATAGGGAATGAATACCTTAATTGGTATGGACTTGGTTCCTGACCCAAAAATCATTGTTGCAGCCTTGAAGGCCTGCCGTAGACTCAATGACTATTCTCTTACCACAAGGTTCCTTGAAGCCATCAAAATGCGTGCTGAAACTAACAAGGAGATCTACCCATACGTTCTTAATGTAAATTTTTGTCCTTTTAAAAATCCGTCCTGTGGTGTGGCCCTAGCTTACATGTATCTTCATAATGATTTTGTTTGAAATCTGATAGGAAATCAAGCCCACATTAGACGAGTTGGGCATCAGCACTCCCGATGAGATGGGCTACGACAAACCTGAGTTGGCTTTGAAGAGCGTCTTTGACGTTCACGGATAAGAAACAAGTCATTCTCCAAGAGGAAACCGCTCGTAGTTCATTTCTGCCATTAGTAATTACACTTCGTGTACTGTATGGAGCGATAACTTAAGTGATAGATTTTAAACTGTATTCCACACACGTCAATGATCAAAATTGTTGAAAAACCTTTGCGGTAAAATCAGGGATGAATATTTGATTGATGATTCTGAATAAAAGAAGGATTAGATTCGTTACTGAGCATGTTTGCTTCTTTCTTTCACTTTTATTTCGTGTACTGTAAAGCTTCTGTTAAAATGTTAATAATAAATTGTAAAGTATGATTTAAATCTATCAGTCTACAAACCAAAGGTTTCATCTCATTGAATAATATTACTCGCTTTTAAATCTAATCAGTAGCATCTTCTTTCGCTACGCGTTTGCTTCTAATTATATAAATATACAAGTTGTAACAAAATTATGAGCATATTCTACGATGAGGAAGACGACGACGAAGGTGGCTGATTAGGTCCTGATCCATCCCCTGCTGCTTCAGCGGCTCTTTTAGCCTCTATTTCTTCAGCTTGTTTATAACGATTACGCCATGCTTCCATATACGTTTCGGGATGAATAGGAAGAAATCCTGCCTTACCTAGAACATTGGAATAAGAGTGTGTTAAATATAAAAACTATCAGATTGGCGAATGAAAGCACTCGAAACACAAATTCCCTTCATCGAATTTGTACAATATTGTGGGTACCTAAAAGTTGACCAGCAGTAGTAGAGAAAGTTGCCCCTTGTCCCATCCAATACCTCGTCCTTTCAATGTTGAGACTGAGCAGCTTTTGATTTTCACTATTTGGCATTGGATCATAAGTTCCTAATTGTTCCACTGGTTGTTGCCCAAGGTTTGCATATTTCTAGTGGGAATGAAACAACAATCATGAAACACTTTTTCTAAAGCCAAGAGGTTAAATTTCATCATAAAGACCTCACGATCATAAAACTTACATCCGTCACAATGATGTGGAAGAAGGGTCGGTTTGCATGACCATGAAGGAACAATTTAATGCAAGGACCACCTCCACGAGAAAATACACCTCCTCCGATTGACGGTAACGGCATTTTCGCTTCTCCAGTCGTCCAGCTTATAAGATCCCTGATATATGTTTAAAATCTGCAGTAGGTAAGCAAAGGGTACCAGCAATGAGGATTCAATGCCTTCACTAGATAACTAATATAACACAAGTCAATCAACACATATCAACATTTATTTGTAGGCATTCCTGCTATCTGAATCTGAATTGCACACACAACAGAAGAAATGAACGGCACACATGTTCTCCCGCTGGATACACATTCATACTTTTTTCCTTATGCATAAAACTTGCGATCAGTTCAGCAGCTCTTGTATATATAGCCGGCTTTTTACGTACATTATGTATCGTGCTGTTGTCGATCTCGAGTCGAGTCGTAACAAAGTGCCTAAGAAAAGATGATGATGAGACTGTATCACATTTGATTCCTTCGGGCTTCGATATACGATTTAAAGGAAAGACATCATCAAATACAACGCAAAATTCAACGCTAATAAATTCTGACGTCTGAGATCTGAGATTGAAATGATGATATTTTCTCCGACATTGATGGAATAAAATCATCCATTTTTGTTTCCATTGTTGGGTAAGGGTATATTATGTGGTTTATGGGAGAAAGGGTAAAGCATTTTTTTTCACCTTTGTTCGAAATTACAATCAGTGAAAGTAAAGTATCTGTTGCCTCCAACTAAAATCTCGACAACTTTCACCAATGCATTCTTAGTTTGAGAAAGATGGCAACGTCATAATGGAAGAATCTATCTAGGGAGTACGTATTGACCGTATTTAAAAAAAAATGTCAGCTAGAGCTAGGGGTAATTTAAAAATTTTAGGTCAGAAAGTTAACAACATTATGCATCTACCATAAGCCATAACTTAATGTAGTTTTCCAGTAGTTTTCATTATCATCATTCATAACATGATGATGATGAAAATTAAGTTCCTCATTGTTGGTGGTTTTATGCAAATAGGCGTTAACACCTATGAAACGCTAGTTCGCCACTAGTAGAAAAAGAGTAGGGTTATCGTTTACTTTTACCCCAAAAATGCATGCATAGTTGTGCGGTACGTTATGCGTAAAAGTTATCCTAAGTTTAATGATGATGAGAAAATGGAGAGGAATGAAGGCTTGATTTGATGTTGGGGTAAAATGAAATGTATATAGGAAACAACGATAGATTAGGTTTTAGGTTACTTGAAATACTTGCTTCTTTTAATACACAGTCAAAGGTAATTGAACAAAGTTTCTACTTCTTGTAAAATAATGTAAGTGTAACGTAGAATAGTAGAATGGAGAATGGACGAAGAATATTGGCTTGCATTGCCTTTTTATAGACTCATGGAAAACTGGACCTTTGAGCTTGGTCTCAGAAAAACCATGAACATGAATGATAATCTTGCATACATAAATAGCTTAACCGAAAATAGAATTCGTGGTGGTAATTAGAATAAATCGCATATCGTTAAGAGAAATTCATACAAATGTAAATGTGGTGTGATTTTTAGAAATGAAAAGTCCCCATTTGGGACGCAACGCAACAATAGTTAAATACTTGAGATATAATGTGATTACAAGCTTTACGCAGTACCTCCGTCTTTGTCACAAAAGGCTACCTACCCGTAAGGTGTGTAAGACGTCACGTCACATCATACAAATATACAGGAGGGAGACATGTGCCTACACACAATGCAAATGAAATGTTACGCAATCCACAAGTCAAAAAAATAACAAAGAGTTCTGGGAATGGATCCGCAAGCTTAACTTAATTGCATCCATTATGTATCATCATCCTTCCTTTGAATATCAATGTGCATGTGAATGCAATATGCATACCTCGGATCGAGTATAGATACATATAGCAACTTTTTTTAGTGCATAAGGATGATGATGCGATGCTTAGAAGACCACCACCACTACTCATCATACCATCACCAACTTTTCAGGTCATCTGCCGACAGTTCTGGAACTGTGACTCTTTTCCTTTATGTCTCTAACACCCACAACATTTTCATCTCCTATATATAAAATCCCTTTTATATCTCCACACATCCCTTAACCCATGAACCGGTGAAAGTTTACAAGGAATAGAGCTGTAATTAATCATTCTAATTTTAATTTCCCAACATCCGGAGCAAGGGCAGCGCACAGTGACGAGTTGGACGTTTGATGTGGATGCTCCCGGTTCGTATGTACCTTAAAAGAAAGAAAGCTTTTATGAACGTATACATAGTCGGCCGGTCCTTGAATAAAAAATGTGCAGAAGAGAGCGAATGGGTTTATATATATCTGATGGTTATGATTCTGACATTCAATGGATCGCACAAAAGTATCCTCTATCCATTTTATCCTAGCTATCGGATCCCAAACAACACAACGCAACGTTAGGTACATTTCCCACACTAAAAAGACAGAGCAGCTCTAGACACTTGCTCACTCTTGCGTTTTTCTCAAGTTGTTAACTCATTTCGGCTTGGCTTTACACAAAAACAAGCTTCACATTTTACACGAGTATCGAATACTATGTACAACTTATATGCATAAAATTAGGTATATATATATGCACATCCACTCTTCTTTCCTTGAATTTTGCTGGCGTTTCTCTACTTTTTCGTACTTATATACATAGTGACTTATAGGACGTACGTATTATAAGTGACGTTAGGTATAAATATTTTTTTGTGCATCCCATATTCCTCCTAATGCATAAAGGTGTTGTAGTGTGAGACGTGAGTAAGTGCGCGATGTGCCTGTACGTTCAGCTAGTGTAAACGGAGAAATACATAAGGCAGCCTCTATGAGCCTATGAGCATCATCATCTCATTTACTTTACTTGAAAGAAGTTTCCTGTGTGTGTTTTAGGTACACTACTCTTAAAAGTACACAAAATACATAACTTCTCATGTATATCTTTTGTGTGTGTTGCTTGCTGCGCTAAGTGCACATAATATTCTCCACTGTTTTTTTTTCACTTCTTTTTCTCAAAAAAGCCAAGAGTTGACTGCTAAAGAGAAGACTGAACTCAACTGTGAATGTTGATGATGATGATGATCAAGTAAAGTTGAGCCAAGTTCGCTTTCATTCAACTTCTCACATCTTTTGTGTCCTGTCCTGTGTGAGCGCAGTTCCCAAGGTACGTAAATTCGTCGCCTTTTTTTTACCAATTAGTTTCTTCTTTTCTTTCTTACCTTACCTTACTTTTTTTTGCTTCTTGTGTGATCTGATCTGATCATCATCATCTTCATCACTGCTTAAAACTTGATCAAGAGTCACTGTGTGTCGTAGGATTATTAATAGTCAAGGGTCACCTTGAACTTGACTTGACTTGATGCGGTCGGTACAAAACTATTTCCCTTTTTGGTTCTTAATAATAATTGTAGTAGTAATCATTTGAAAACTTGTTTAGCACATGAATGATGAAATGAGGCATCATCAGCATCATCCTCATCAACTACCTTCAAGCAGTTATTATTTGGGATAAGAATGCACTAACTTTATTTTTTTGACATTTGGAATTAAAAAAGCATTTTTATTGGACAATCAATTTGATTGAATGAATTATTTGAGGGACTGAGCTGAGTTTGATGGCAACCGGTAGGTATTCGTTGTTGGTGAATTGATTTGAGGTGACAAAACGTTTTAAACAAAAGATATTATTCAGCTCATTTCCACGTAGTAGTAGTATAGTTGATAGTATAGTAGTGTGAATGACGTTTAATGAGTTTTGTGTAATAAACCATTTTGTTGTGTGATAAAGATTCGATTGATGAGTCACTTCTAAGAATTGTAGTTCAAGTACGTTTTGTTTTTCGTATGTCAGACCACACAAAACCCAAGACGCAGAATATTATGCTGCTATGAGTTTATGACAAATGACAATGTGAAGATAGTGTAATTACCCAGTTACGTATTACGTAGTATATATGTAATAATAATATTATGATAGTGCGTTGACTCCTCTTCTTTTGTTTTGACTAATATATGTTGAATGTAAACAACATTTTGTAATGTATTTTTTGGGGGTGTAAACTTGATGATGCCAGATTTAAATTTAAAGTGATTTTTTGAGGATGGATCAATTAAACTTATTCATAATGGTGGATATAATTGTTAAGAATATTAAGATTATTGCGTTAGATAAGGGTTTTTAACCAATGATATTTGTTTTGTTTGATTTTCAGGTAATTTTAGTGTTTGTACATACCAGTTGTACATAGGTATAGCAATTTTTTTCAGAATTGCTTATTTGCCGACTAAATTAGATATCAATCGTGTGAGTGAGAGACTTTTTACGAAAGGAGAGAGATGAGTTCCGGTGCGACAAAAGGACCCTCCACTAAAGGAGGGGCCTCCAGTAACAAAGGAGGCACGGCTAATAGTAAAATGAACAACAACTCCAGTACAAAAGGAGGAAAATCTTCAAACAAATCAGATTCATCTTCAAAACCAGAGAAAACTGATCTCAATCCCAAGATCCAGCCTACAGCAGAACAAATTCAGATTGCAAAGATAATGGATACACATCGAGCGGAAGATCCAGATTTGCAGAGAAAGATTCGGCAGGTCATGGAAATTGCTCGTACGACAGAAGATCAGGCGTCCATGGCCCTTCATAGTAGGGAATATGATATCGAACAGGCTATCACATTACTTACTGAAGGGGGTGGTCAGTCACTGGAAGCCGAGTGGGCGCAAGCTGGAAAGAAGCGGAAGCAAAAATCAGCACAAAAAGCAGATAATGCTGCAGCTAAAGAGGTGAGAAACTTTACTTTGTCATTTTTAATAATAAAAATAATGGACTGAAATAAAATTATTATTAATACAAATCAAAATATTTAAAATATTTCAATTTTAGAAAGGGATTGGGAAAGATTCAGAACGAGCTGGAGGTGATCGAGTTGAGAAGAGGGATCGAGACAAACCTGATAGAAAGGATGGTGAATCAGGTGAGGGTCAGACTGATTCCAGAAGGGGTGAAAGAGGTGGTCGTGGAGGAGGACTACGAAGAGGAGGACGTGGTGGTGGAAGGGGAGGAAGATCAGACAGCGGTAAAGAGAATGAAGAGTCCAGTGGATCTCGTGGTGGTTTCGGTAGGTCTACCAATGGACTTGGAAGAGGAGGTAGAGGTGGCCCTGGTCGAGGCAGAGGAGGAAGTGGCGGCGGAAGAATGTTCTCTAGCAGAACGAGGGGACGTGATGACTATAATACCATTGACGTATGGGAAAATAGCCAAGCTGAAGCAACACCTGATGCTGCACCTCTCAAAGTTGATAACTGGGATGAATTTCCCCCTACGGAAGACTGGGACAATGAGGAGTACACGGGTTCGTTGGCAGATACAAAAGTATTCACACCATCCTCTCAGACGGCTCCAGGTGGAGCTGCACCTTTGACTGATGCGACGAATGTTGGAGGTAGTGGACCTCCACCTTCCGCAAACCATTTACCCAACGCGTCTGGTGGTGGTGCGAATGCTTCAGAAATTCTCAGTAAAATGAGCCAGGGTGGCAGTCAAGCGGATAGTGTGACTCCAGCCGGTGGAGTAACAATGAGTAGTGTGGTTGCTGGACTCAATAGTGTGGGAAATAGTGGTGGGGGTGGAGGCTCATCTGTTGTACCTGGCCAGAGCATTGACATCAACATGCTTCTGCAGAAGCCACAAGCAAACTCGAATACTTCCACTGGTGTCAGTAGTAATCCCGGAGCGGATTTACTTGCTTCTCTACAATCTTCATATACAAATTCCAGTCAGGTTGGCGGCCTGCCGAATTCAGCTTTACCACAACGACAGAAAGTCCAGAGACCGCGTGGTCCACCATCAAAAGTAATTTATTTATTTTTAATAAAACCCAACTTTTTTTTATTTCATCATTAAAAAAGGCTTTGTATATTTCATAGTTCACTAACAATCCTTCTATTTATTTGAGTAGATTCCAGCATCAGCAGTGGAAATGCCGGATAACTCTGTGACGACACTGGACGTTCAGTTTGGTGGGTTAGATTTTGGGTCTGATTCCTCTGTAACTTTCAACTCGGTGATGCATGGGAAGGGAGGGAACGAGAGTATGCTCTATGGGTCTTCTGCGTCAAAGATTGACACGTTTTCAGTACCATCGGGCACGGACAAGGATGCAGTACAACTCAAAACGGGCTCTTCTGTGACAGACTCATCACCATTCCAGAACCAAAGGACTTCACAAGGACAGCCACCTTCGCTGAGCGAGACGAATAAAGCAAATATGCCATGTAATTCATCTCCCAACCTCGACTCACACTCAATGTCATCACTTAACCAAAGTCAGCCAAAAAATCAGTCAAGTGGACCAAGCTCATACGGAGCTGCAGTCAATACCGGTTCTGCGACAGGATCTGCATTTGTATCATATGGAAAGGGAGCTCCTGGTTTTCCAGCAGCTCCAGGATTTCAGGCAACAGCTCCTGTTCCTGGTGCATACAACAGTTCTGCCGCTGCTGCAGTAGCGGTGCCACAGTCGTCATATGGCGCACAACAACCAACGATGCCTACGCAGGCTGGTCAACCTGGTTATCATATGAATTCGATGACTTATGGAGCTCAGCCTGCCGTTCCCACTGGCGTTCAGTCGAATCAGGCGCAAGGGCAACCGCAGACTTTGGCTGCTGCCGTTAGTCAAACTCAAGTGCAACAAGCTGCAAATCCAGCTTTCGGAAATTCAGCAGCTCCACCTCCGAGCAGTTATCATCATAGTGCTAACTCTACTACTAACTCGACTGGTTATGCTACGAATTCCAGTGGATCAAGTCAGTATGGATCGTATGGGTCAAAGATGCCTAACACATTGTCAAGTAGTGTTAAGGATGCGAATGATAGTAGCTTAAATGTCACGGCGTCAACTACAGGGGCAGCCATTTCAACCACTCAGTTGACATCCGGTGTTCAGCCTGGTTCAGGTGACTGTCATTACTGTAAATAAGATTCATAATAATAATTATACTACTACTACTACACTACTGATAATAATCAATCATCAGCGTAAGTATTAAAAAGAAGCAAGTTAAGCAGGTTTTTTATATTCAAATCATTATTTTTTTTTGTTTCTAGTTATCACTGCTAGTACAGCTTCTTCTAGTACGAAAATGGCAACAGTCTCGAATTCAATGGCGAATAATACGGCAACGTCAAAGATGGGTGGAATTCCTCCAGGCATGATGATGCAACCTCAAGGCTACATTTTGGGACAAGCAGGAACAGTACCTGCTTTCTACAGTGTCCAAGCACCAATGTACGGTTTTGAGGATAATTCAGTCCAGTTTGTTCCTAGAATTCCACACCACATACCCGGTTATTATGACGCAAGTGCCGCTGGTTTTGGTAAGTTGATTTTATATATATGGATCAGTAATAGTGTTTTTCTAATTTCTATAAGTTAACAAGTGATGGTTTTTATTATTGGACTTTAAAATACTAATGAATGTGTTTTTTTGATTGGGTTTGAAGGAACAGGAGTTCCCGGTGCGCCTGGAGTATCTGGACGAAATGATGGGGCAGCTATTCAGGCATATTCAACAGGAGCTGATGGACGTTTTCAGCGTTCAGACAGTTCGACTGCGTCGCCTGTGCCTTCGAATCTCGCAGGAGGAAACACACAACAGGCAATGTACAATCCTCCAGTACCCGGTTATTACTTTCTAGGGAATAATGCAATGGTTCATGGAACACCGTATCCATTCGCTGCTGCACCTCCCCATCACATGTATCAAGCGGCTCCGATGGCTGCTGCTACCAACGCTTCAGGAGCTCCACACGCTCCTGCTTCAAATCATCAGTATCAAAATAAAAGTGTCTACAGTGGCGCATCATATACGGCATATGATCAAAGTCAAAGTGGACCCAACAGTGATTTCGGCAAGAATTCATACAGCGGCGGATCTGGGGTTGGACCCAATTCCAACTCTGCCAAGGGAGGAAGTGGCACAACGCCTGGAGTCTCGCAATCGACTGACATAAATTCGTCCATTTATGCCAAAGGACACATGAATAAAATGAATGTACGTTCGTACCAGGTTTTTTTTTGAAGTGTTGACACTCGACGTTTTCTAAATATATATGTATACGTAAATTTTTATGGATGTGTGCTGCTTTTGCTCATTATCGCTTTGTGATTTATTACAGTCGTATGATAAGCAAGGATATGGCACATCCACTGGAGGAGGCTATACATCCATGGGAGCTGCACAGGGGATTGGTAACCAGTTGGCTGGCGGAATGCCACCATATGGCATCTACGTGACACAGCAACCAGTACAGACTCTTCCTATGCATCAAGTCTCTATTTCTTTTCTTTCTATTTTGTTGGCTTTTTATTATTATTATAAGATATTATTATTATTACCCTTGATTTTTTTAATACGACGATAGTATTAGTAGTATATTGTAGTGGTATTTTCACAATGAATGAGAAAGCAAAGAGAGAGATATAGTAGGCACAGTTAGTTAAAAAAACTTTTTAATCATATATAATTCCAGTCAGCTAGGGCCAAGAAGATAACGTTCGTACGTACTATGGTTGTGTATGTATGTAGTCTGAGAATAATTATTATTATATTAAAGCTAGTAGGAGAGACTATAGGAGCTTGTAGACATTTTTTAATTAATTTGCCTGTACATGCTTGCGTCTGACGATTCATTTCCGTTTCTTACAGAAACTTCTTTTAATCTCTTTATCAAAGAGAAGTTAATATTGATGAAGGTTCATTGTATGGATGTGACACTAACAAGTTTGTTTTTAATTGTTTTTGTTGCAGGACAGCGGTAATGTTTCCAGACAAGGAACAGGTCAGCCGAAAGGAGGCAAGCAACAGTACAATACGCCCTACTGGGGAAACTAGTGGGTGATGAAGCAATGTGACCGGAACCTTTTATGTGCGCTACCGAACCATCTCTGATCCCTTTCACTCACACACTCTCAGACACACGCTGCGTTTGACTACGGGGAAAATCTTTAAAAGAATTTTGTTTTCATCTCAGATTTAGAAAACTGTATTTCCGGTTGTTGATATAGTCTCGTCTCTCATCCACACAAAACGCAACTGCGCAAAATGAATTGTAAAAAAATGATGATGATGAGATTTGAAACAACTGCAATCTTACTATATAAACATTATGTGTAAACTATAAATATGGATAATTTTTTTTCTCTTTTGATTTAAGGTATAGGTTTTTTGATGATAGAATTATAATTATTATTATTATTGAATACGTAATACAATGATGATGATGATACAACCTTATAAAAGATATGATATGATTAATGTGAATTTCATAGTTTGAGAATGTGCATAATACACTCATTCACTTTATTACTGTGTGTACTCTACTACTAGAAAAAGTATATTATTACTATACTGTTTTACATTTTCAGCGTAAAAAAGTAAACGCAGAGGAAATTAAATAAAAATCGTAAGCGTCAGTAAAAACTAAAAAAAAAAAGGAAACTAAGCATCGTGTAAACTACTTTAGGTTAAGACTACTATTATTATTATTATTATGCGGCGTGTGGAATTTTTAAATTTATTAATTTAAAAAGGTACCTTCTCTACTACGATAAAAAATGATTATTATTATTATTAAAACAAACTTTTGATTAAAATCATGAACGATGAAATTCTCTATAATAGTCTGCATAATATTATGTATATAGTAGTGTCACGACATTGTCTTCCTTTTAGTCGTCCCATTTGATAGCATCGTTTGACTGGCAGACATAGAATGAAATGAATGAGTTTGTAGGGCGATGGTCTATATAGAGTAGTGTTGGGAAATGCAAGGAAAAATTAAGTGCCGACTTGTGGAGTAATGAAGAGTAGGGGCAATGATCAATGAAGAATGTGTATAGTGCATAGGCATTTTACTCCTTGAACTGCATTCTCTTAAAAAAATTGCAGCCACGAATGTATTTTGAAATCAGGCGTAAAACAAGCAAAACTTCGACACAGAAGTTGTAAGTACATACATATAAATACCATTCAATTCCAATCCTCTCCCCCCCAAAAAAACCAATCTTTTTGCAATCCAACCGAATATGGTTGCGGATGGATGGGATTGTAAATAAAACGCAAGTGGAGCAATCGTCATGATCATCAACTTCAACGGGCCATGGCAAATCGCCTTTTTGTGCTGAGGAAAGAAACCCACATTCGAAATTATGTCAATAGGTTCATACAAAATATGGATTCGTTCAATGGACGTAATTTACATAAAAGTAATATGAACCACAATAATATATATGTAAAATGTGATGAACATATAATCATGGAGTAGTAGTAGTAGGCTATAAGTACTTGCAATGCAATGCAATGTAGTACATTATATGGCATGGCATACAAAAAAAAGGTTTGCCTAACGAGGAGGAAGGAAGAGGTGACTCAAACATTGATCTGCTTCCATAAAATACATGTACTTTTTGTAATTTTTGTTTTAAAAACAAGACATGAAATTCTTGGCCTAATGCAAATCCCTCGTTAACTCATGTATTATGAAATGAAACAAGCATTAAAACATTAATTTGGCATGACTAATCGTCAATGTAAGACTTAACCTTTGGCTCAAAAGGTGGAGGAGTACTTGTGCAAGAATATTATGCTCGTTAGCGACTCATTCAACCATGAGTAGATTGTACATCCTCCACCTGTGAACTACGCACGTACCTATATTTACATACATATTATAATAATAAAAAGTACGTATTTGAGTCACTCACTCGAGAGTTTATTTTTGTTGAGCAAAAAATAAAACCTTTTTTATGATTCACTTTACATGTTTTTATCAAGCCCTCTAATCCAATGTTTTATGATTGTGCAAATTGGAGGAGATATGGAGGAATCTATAATTATTCCTTTTGCGTTCTCCACTTCCTGTCTACAATCAATTGATTATGAACCAACGATAGCTAGTAGGAGTACTCTCAATTCACTTCAACTCAACTCCTCCGGACTCCACTGCTCTGCTCAAGTGAACCCCTCATCTCATCCCAATAATGCATTGCATCCTTGAACACAACGCTTGACGCTCATGTTGCATAACATCATCAATTTTACGTCTTTGATTCCACCTTCTTCTGGATCAGATAAAAACATTATGCATGAAACAATGCATGCTCGATGCTCCTGATCTGCATGATGATCCTACGTCTATACACTAAATACACTAAATAGTACATCATGAACCCAATATGCATACAAAAAAGTAGTAAGAAGCTCTCAACTCAACTCTCTTCACCACAAATCGCTACTCTATAATCTTCCTCTTGCCTTGCCAATCTTTTGAAAGACGCTGCTGTACTGGATTTCACCTTTGTCTTCCGTTTCAATCTTCGTCTTTGTGTCTACTCCTAAACTTTTTTGGTATCACATTACTCGGAAACTAGTCCTGCATGCTAGATATTTGCTACATCGTATCGTACATGCGATGAACATTGTAGTGATAATTGGCATTTGTGTAAATTGTGTATCCTATCATGCTCGAGTTGAGTGAGTGAGAACCTTTGCGGTGCTGATGGGGCTGTACTTTTTTTTTAAAAAAAAATAAAATAAATCGCATAAAGTACAAAAAAAATTCCTACTACTACGATTTCCGCTCTGCATAATATGCGCTGTTAGTTATAGTAAACTATTATAGTGCACAAAATGTCTGGTCTGGTAATTTAATAGGAGATGGATTCCTTCACGTTTTGTTTCATTATAATATTTCACCAAGAGAAGAAAAAAAACCACGTCACGTCGCATGTCGTTGTCTTTTCAGAAAAAGAACAGACTACAATAAAAAAAATATCTATATCATCATATCATCCATATAGCCTTTTGGAAGAATACTACTACAACTTTTTACTTTCTTACTTACGACAAAGACGACGTGGATGTATAAAGTATTTACAACCGTGGTGTGGTTTGGTTTTTGGTGTGATAGATACAATGCACTCTTGTTGTATTTACATTACTACATCTCATCACATCGCCATAATAATTCTATTTATAAATTTTTTGCACAACTTCGCTCCTTTTGCTAATCACAGGAGAGAAGACTCACACATATACATATTTAGTCAGTTTTGCAGAAGCCGATGATGTCGGAGGAGTTTGGAGCTAGTCGAAACGTAAAAAAAATGACATGCTTGTTTCTTTTAAAACTCTTAAAACTATATATTTTAGTAAGAAAAGGATAAGACAGACAGAAGAACGAAATGCGCGGACCACTTTTTATCTCTCTCACACAACATCATGAGAAACAAGTGAAAAAGTGGAGTTTGCCATTTATGAGGATTTGGCATCTTTTCAATACCTAACTTAGAAAAGGGCTTCCGTTTCTTACATTACTTAGTTGCATGTGACACTATAGAGCCATATTATAACCACTACTACTCATTCTCTGCTTCTCAGAACTCTATATAGGTATATACCTGTGATTGTGCTCCCAATGTATGTACATAGTTCATACTCTTTTTTACATGCCAAAAATTGGTGCAAAAGGATGGCATATGGCACATGTACTTGTAGTAAATGATAATATTAGCAATAATAATAAAAGACAAGATGATATGCATTTATTTGAGTATGTGCACATACAGCATAGCAAAAGTCGCAAGAAGCAGTAGTATTAAGAAAAAAAAGACCTGTTTTACAGCTGAAGCTCAAGAAAAGTGAGTTTGTGATGAAATGAGGTTTCTCATTCTGTCCCAAGTTTCCTTGGCTTGGCCAGCAGTAGCAGCTTTAGGAGTCGAGTGTTGCATTGCATTTTGCACTTATCCTAAAAAGACTGTTTTTAGTATATTATGTAAACATCAAATAAAATAAGATTGTGGGTTTCAAAATAGTAAAATCATACAAAAATAGCGGGTATAGTATAACGATAATACGATATCATCACATCACATCATGATATTTCCTTTCTCGGGAAATGAGAACTTTGTTTCAAACGCGTAGCGCAGTAAAGGCTCACACACACACACACTACTATACTTACTACTACCACATGCACCATAACGTTTTCATCATTGCGTATAATACAAACAAGATCATTACTCTTCCAAGTTCTAGTAGTATTATATAGTTCATTTGCAAAACTCTTTTTTCATATATGATTTGCAATTGTGAATTGCAATCATATATATTTATTTACTTTTTATCTTGGCATCTCATCTAATTCCGTGTTAAACTCATTTCTTCATTTTTTTATGATCACCAGTAGATCAAAGGCAGTAGTAATATTACATTACATATTACCCTATCATCGCCGTCCTATCCTACTTGATTTTGTAGCCCAAAAACCAAAAGGGACTATGACTTACTGACTGACTCACAGTGAACGTGAAGGCATTGTGGTGTAACGCTACGAAATCCTGAACTAAATCCTGTTTCTCATAAGGTCCTCTTATGCAAAGAAAAAATGTGTGCAAAACTTATAGTAGGGCAGCCGTAGTTGGTTTGGTCGTGTGCTTTATCCTATCCTTATCGCCGTGTTTAAGCACTTGACTCTAGACTCTCAATTTCTATAGACGTGCATGAAAAAAGGGATAATTTTTTTTCGCGACCCTCATCTCATTACATAGCTAATCAACAAAAGAGAACTCATTATTAAATTAGCATCATAGTTATCAACAAAACAGTGGCAAGTCAAGTCATCATCAAAGTGGGACTGGACAGAGAGAGAGAGCATTGAAATTGAATTAGCATCATCTCTACAACTTGATTAAACCAAAGTATATATGTGTGTGTGTGGTCGTGACTCGTGGTATATGTTTGTTGTGTAGGAGTAAACCGTTTCCATTTTTCTAAAGAGTCATCCAGAAAAAGCAAGATATGGAACAAAGAGGAAGACCAACTGGTTCTGTTTGCATATACATGGATTTAATTAAAATAGGTTGTGGTAGTAGTGGTTTGGGCGGCAGTAGTATTATGTAAGTGGAGGGAGAGATAGGATTTGGAGTGCCCGAATGAAAGTAGCAGTAGCAACTACTAAAAAAGACTAGGCCATTCATCACCGAGATCTGGAATCTGGAACATATAAACAGTTTTTTTATCCGTATTTGTATACGGTACATTTGTGTGTGAGTATCTGTGATTATTGTAAGTAGCGGAAAAGTGTGTGTGTAGATTTTGTACATGTGAGAAGAGTTTATGTACGCTCAATCCTGAAAGAGTAAACAAAAAGACAAGAATAAATGTGAAAAACTGGAACTTTAACTTGGGCTCTAGTATTTTTGTGTGTTTTTTTTTCAAACTGAAGAATTATGGATCCAGCCACACGAAAAAGTCATGGTCATGATCAAGCCTTGGCTTCAGACACGTTCGACAAGTTTTGTAACGCGAACACTTTGAAAGATATATTGGGCTTGTACCGACAACTCTGTTCTGTATGCAAATTGGTTCCAACAAATTTCCATGAGTTCTTCCCTAAAATACGGGTACCATTTTTGAGTATTACATTACATTACATTTCATTCAAACAAACAAACAAAAAATAGAACTACAACTTAAAAAAACTTTCCACATCCATATACATTATGTCAATGTGAGAAAATGATATAAAAAATTCCCTGTACTTTAACTTAGCCTTTGGCCGACCTCGATAAATATTACGCGTGCCATTGCCATCAAGCAGAAAAGTAGAGAAAGAAATAAAGTTTAAAAAAAATGGATCTATCTGGAAAAGTATTTTCCCCTAGGGGAAAAAGAGAATTAGTTATAAGTACTTTTGTATAAATGAATGAATGAACACGGCTGGGTTTTTTTTATATATATTTAGAGCAAGATTCCATCTTGGCGAGCGGAAGAGCTTTGGTCGAAATTTGAGAAGAAGGCTTCTGAAAAATGTTATGCAAGAGGAAGATACTGTGGGAATACAAAGGTAAAGTAAAGAGCTTTCAGTCCATCATCATGATGATGAACTACTTTTTTCTCTTTCTTTGGCAATCTCCTCATGTCTATGTCTCATGTCGCCCCAAATGCCTAGCAAATATCCTATTCCCTTATAAGGCTTGCCTGTCTGTCTGTTGTAGGAAGAACAGAAGATGTGTTGTGCAATTTAGTTACCTAAATTCCCTTTAGCTACTTAAATGTATTCTATTCTATGCCAAAAAATGTTGAGATGATGTTGATGATGATGATGATGTTGAAATGCATCCTTTGTGTTCATGAAATGATATACCTTATAGGTGCTTATAATTGGTGGTGGACCTTGTGGTCTCCGCGCTGCAATTGACGCCCAACTACTAGGAGCCAAAGTAGTGGTGATCGAGAAGCGAGAAAAGTTATCACGTAACAATGTGCTCCACTTGTGGCCCTTTGTGATTACAGATCTACGAGCTCTCGGAGCGAAAGGTAAAGAGAGACTGGGTTTAGTTTCCATTTAAACACTCCCCATAAAAAATCAATTTTCTGCTGGACACTTTGCTTTGGCTTCTACCTAAAAAAAGGGGGAGAGAGAGAAGATGGTCATGAATTGAATTTGGCATTTTCCTATCTTTTTCTCTCTTTTTTTGCAGTATTATACGGGAAATTTTGTGCTGGCTCGATTGATCACATTAGCATTCGGCAAATTCAATGTATTCTGCTGAAAGTGGCTCTCCTTCTGGGTGTTGAGTTTTATGAAGGTGTCGGCTTTCAAGGTCTTGTTGAGCCGAACTCATCAGCATTGGATGATGGTTGGCGAGCTCAACTCAGCCCGTCCACTCATCCCCTTGCCCAATACCAGTTTGATGTGATTTTGGGAGCAGATGGCCGTCAAAGCATCCTCTCCTCCGAGGGATTCAAAAGGAAGGCTTTGCGAGCCAAACTGGCTATCGCTATCACAGCAAACTTCATAAATAAACATACGGAAGCGGAGGCAAAAGTGGAGGAAATCAGTGGAGTCAGCTACATTTTTCGACAGCAGTTCTTTCAAGACATGGACGAGTCTATGGGAATTGCCCTCGAGAACATTGTGTACTACAAGGATGAGACACATTACTTTGTGATGACTCCCAAAAAGCAGAGCTTGCTTGAGAAACGCGTCCTATACCAGGTACGATAAGGAGTGCGCTCTTCTGTGCACTAGCAAAAAGCAATAATAATAATAATAATAATAATAATAGGCTTATGAGAAGAACGAGATGATGATGATGATAGTGATATGATGGGATGCGATATTTTTGAGATGCTGAGCTTGATCTTTTTTCTCTTCTACCTTTTCTTATGAAATTGAGTAATAAAAATGTAAAAAACACACACACAGGATTTTCCCGAGCCTGAGCTACTCCTAGCTCCGGAGAATGTGGATCAGGAAGCCCTTCAGAGGTTCACAATGGAAGCCGTCGTATTTGCAACAGATAATCGACTACCGGAACTAGAGTTCGCCCTCAACCATTACGGACTACCTGACGTGGCCGTGTTTGACTTTACCACGATGTACGCGTCTGAGAATGCGAGTCGAGCAGTGCAAAAAAAAGGACACAAACTTCTCATTGGTCTTGTCGGTGATGGTAAGCATAATTTTTTGATAGAAATGATCATTTTCTAAAAAAAAATGTATTTTGGTGTATAATAATTATGATTTTTTTAAAGCACTTCTCGAGCCATTTTGGCCTACCGGAAGTGGATGTGCGAGAGGATTTCTCTCCTCTCATGATGCTGCCTGGATGATACGTGGATGGGGAAAAGGGCTCAACTCTGTCTTGGAAGTTTTGGCTGAGCGAGAGTCCATTTACAGGCTTCTTGGACAAACCACTCCAGAGAATCTTAGTAAAGATCATAATCAGTTCAATATTGATCCGAGGACTCGCTACCCCAAAATTAATTTGAATTCTGTGAATGCCAGACAAATCACTTATCTCTACGATTCCGACGTTCCCATCAAGGATGTCTATGATCCCATTCGGGATCCAAATGATTCCAAACTTCTCAAAGAGTTCGTGATGCCCCATGACTTTCTCGTGAGATGGCTGCAGGAGCAGGTCTCCCCCAAAAATGTGCAGATTGGAAACATTACGGATGTGCTGAATGGAGCTAATGCGTTGCCCGCTCTGCTCCACCGCTACAGACCCGATCTCATTGAGTACCCGCTTCCGGATAATGTGGACAAATGTATAAAAAATCAAATCGTTTTTGAGATTCTCCAAGATGAATTTGACATTGGGATCCCAATGGATTGTGAAAAGTCTGTGACATGTGGGGATGCAGAAAAGGGGATCCTGACGAGATACCTGTCTCAAGTCTATCTCCGTTTTAGAGGAGATATTTGGCGAGATACGGTTTTCATCCCAGATGCCAGCAATAAAAGGGGAGCAGTTCAATACCCAAACAACTCCAAGCTCCATCACAGCCTCTCCATTAAAGAGTTTTTGAGAGCGAAAGCTCAGTTGGAAAGGAATAGGAAGGAAGAGGAGGACAATCAATCATCAAAACGGGAGAAGCGACGATCTCAATTTTATGATGCTCTCATGGCATCTGAAAGTCAGAACAGTCTGCAAAAATCCCAAACGTCGATAAATGTGGTAATCCCGGTTGTAAAGTTGAATCCAGTCCCTCCTGGAGAGCTTTTCGCAGCATGTCGTCAAGGACGAGATAAAGACGTGGCTTGTGAAAATAGGCCAGCAAGCGTGGCCTCTCCCATTGCACCCTCAACCAAAGCACTAATTCGCTCCAGATCTGATGTTGGATTTAGGAGAGGGCCTTCTCCACTGGCAACCAACGCCACTCCACCATCCCTACAATCCTCTCGGAGTGTTGTTTTAGGCTCGGCTGCTATTGTGAAACAACAACAACAACAAAATCTCCTCTTACTCCAACAACAACAACTAGAGCAGGAGCAGTCTGAGGCTGTGGAAATGCAAATGAGGATTATGAAACGGAGGACGACCCCTGCAGGAGCCATCATTAGTACGTTTCTCCAAAAGCAGGAGATTGCAAAGAATATGGAGCAGGAGGAGCAAGAGAATTGGACGAAACGACAGATTCGGGATATGAGGGCGAGAAGTCTTAATCAAAACTCATTTAATGGGTGGGGAAAGAAACCAGAAAATGAGCAGAATAATCATTTCAATCAGCAGCAGCACCAACAACTCCAACAACAACAACAACCTCTGGGACCTGACGTTAGTTTCAAGGATCGGTGCAAATTTCTTGAGAAAAATATTTATAATTCGGTAAGTGTCTCTCTTGACTTTAATTTCAAACTCTACTTCCACTTTCACAACCATCCCCTTCACCAACACCACCCACACTACTCATCATTATTATTATTACTGCTTTGGAAGAAGAAGAAGCAAAATTTGCACAATTTTAATTATTGTAATGATGATGTGATGTGATCATGATCCTCTCATTTGCATTATTTTCCAGGGAAGGGATATAAAAGTGCATACCTCATCAGCTCCCTGGTTCTCAGAGACAACATCATCATCATCGTCATCCTCTGGTCGAACGAGCAAACCTAATTCACCTGGACCAGCAGCAGCAGCACCCCTTCAGAAATCCCCGTCCTCCTTGGTCTCGACCACAACCACTTTTCTTGCTAAGCCACAACCATCTTCTCCTCCAGTCAATACACAGAAAACTAGTCCAATTTTCGCAGCAAATAACTTCTTTCAGCAGACTCAGCATCATCATCAGAAAGTCCCTAGTAGTAGTAGTAGTAATAATAATCAGAGGAGTAGCAGCAGTAGCAACATTGTTCCTAATAAGATGGGGAAGCCGCAGCCTACGGAAATAGAGCAGAAGCTAAGTGCAACGATTGCAGGAATGAAGGCTCAACTTGTAAATCCTCCTCGCTACCACATCAATGGACAAATAATTCATCCTGGAAATGGGAGCAAAACTACTACGACGAAGGCTACCAATAATAATAATAATGCTAACAAGCAGCAGGAAGGGATTCAGGTGGCAAGGACTCATATTCCCACATTGCCCCAACAGGCTCAACCACTCCGTCGGAGTGCCACGAGCATTGGTGTAGTCCACCCGTCACAAAACCACCATCATCATCATCACCATCAAACTTTTATTCACAATAAAATCCATAATGGAGGGCTAGCATCCCCATTCGTGACCATCAATGCCAAGGTTGTGACTGACTCTTCCGGCGAGTCGGACTCAGACAACGACTTCCTTAAGGCGATTGATTTTGAGAGTTTGGACGGGCAAGAGCTCCAGGAGCTTCTATCCTCATTTTAAATACGTACATTACAATATATACTTTAGCAAGGAATATTTACATATCTATATCTACTTATTTAACTTAATTAAACTATTATTTAATGTGATTTAGAATGTAGCACTCTTAAATGTAACATCATGTATTGTATTACATCTACTACAACATCCGGTTTATGAAATAACAAAATGCAACCAGTTTTTCAACTAGCTCATGATATTATGCTGACACTACTTGATTTAAACCAGGAGCAAAAGGTACAAAAAGCTCAAAATAGCTAAATTATGTATTCACTTTTGTGGAACTTTCTGTTTGGTGGATGGATGACTGCTCATTAAACGCATTGCGGAAAGATTGAAGCGGTTTGTAGACGTGGTCTGTATCAAAATCAAGTGGTATGGTTTGGTTACTGACCTCTCATCATCACCACGATGAAGCCCTCTAACAAATGCTTACGTTACAAAACTACTACTACCTTTTTTACAGCAATGTATTATTTCTAGAGAGTGTTTGCATTGTAAACCAAAAAAGATATCCTATACATTCATCGCATCTAAAATTCGAGGAAACTGTTGTAAGCACAAAAAAAGAGCTGTTTCCAGAGAAGAGGTAAAGTCCGGTGAAAGGACCCCACCGAGACCAAAACCATGTGTATTAATACATTTAGGTACATAGGCATAACCATATATCACAAATTCATAAGGGATGGTACAGCTAAAGGTAAGTAATAATATGTACCTACCTACCTACGTATGTATGTTGTTGGTTAAATGACTGGCTTGCTCCTGTTGAGTAAGTAAGTGTTGTATACAGATTGCTGGTTACTTTCTCTCCTGCTCATCTCCCGTTTTTATTGTGCAACAAACTTTATTCACAAGAACACACACCATTTTATTTAGATTGCTTTCATCAGCTTCCTCCAACACATTCTTTCTCCCTCTCCATTTCCCCATGACTTTTTCCACACTCTTTCTCTCTCTCTCTGTGTTGACCTATCCTTATGAAATGGAATGGCTTTAAGGTAAACAACCTCCATATTTGTTCAAAGGATGTATACATACATATATACCAAAAGGAAAATGAGACCCAAAGCAAGATGACTGACCCACATTTTGTTGATGAAAACTGAACGGGTGAGCAACAAAGATACATAATCGTGTCAAGAAATAGAGAGTTGGAAGGAAATAGAGAGAGAGAGAGAGTGAAGAAGGGAAAAAATTACATTTGCAGTAATAGCAAAGAATGTATTGTATATTTATCAGAGATAAAGTTGTGTGTACATTTAAAGTATGAATATATATATGAGGATATGTGTAGTTACACTACATCGCGCACCGCATTTCTTTCTTTCTCTCTCTTGTGATTCATTTCTCAAAGGGAGAAAAGGGTTTGTGCTTGCTCCTACCGCTAATCTGAAAAGCCCAGACGGGCTCTTATTTTCAAGGGCTTATTTGGCCTGGTGGGCTTGATAATAAAATGTTACGTCTGGAAAAAGTTATGGCATCACTTTTCATTCTTCTTCTTCGTCTACTTCCTCCTCTTCACTCCTTTTTTTCCAGTTGGCCAACAAGAATGGGAAAGGAGAGCAATATTCTTTTTGTAAAGAAAAGGTAGGTAAACACACACGACAAGTGTGTGTAGTTTCAAAGAGAGTGAGTGCCGAATTTAAAGGGATTCCTCCTAAAGAATTATAAATGCCTCTTGTGTGCTCCACCAACTTTTTATTGAAGGTCATAAGCAATCAAAGCAAACTAGAAAGAAGTCTAAAAAGAGCTTCTGTCAGTCACCATTTGAAATCACACTAGTTCCTGTGTCGAGAATACAAAACGAAAGAGGAGATGGAAATGGGGTGGTCTATGGAATGGTCATGAAACTTTCGCCTGCCTATGGTTTGGTTGGTTGCCTTTTGTAAAATAAGTAGAGAAAGGAAATGTGCTCCACTCTGCAAAGAAATATGACATGGTTCCCATTTATCAACGCTATCTGCAACTGGACAACCAGGCAGAAAAAAAAGGTGAAGCTAAATTAGGTCCCATTTTTTAAAGTGTTACTTCCCACATACGTACGTAGTTACCACCATGTTATATCCGTAATTGGGCTTCATTCCGTATCCCCTTTCGTCCTTTTCGCATATCTGCTCAAGCTGATTAGACGCGGGGAAAGTACATGAAAAGGATAATCAAGGAATGAAATGGGCTGTATATTTTACATAAGCTTCATTGAAATCCTGGGGATATGGTGTCTCTCTCTCTCTCTCTCTGCTGACCGCTACGACATGGCGTGTTCTATTCCCATCCAAAATGGGACCACAACGGCTAAAAAACGAACAACTTTAGGTGTCCCTTCTCCCTTTTACGAGCAGTGAAAGTGAACATTGTAGGTTGTAGTAGTTGTAGCTGATGTCAAAGCTATATATTTTTTTTGTTGGTATATCTGTACAAACGCGGACAGAAGAGACAAGATGAGCCAAGTGAAAGTTGTAAGTCACGGACAAGCCGACATCCTTGGGGAAACATGTGGGTTGTTGGCACTCTCCCTATAGCCACAAAAAATATTGTTAGACACTAACTAAAAAACATGGGATAATAATAAGCATGTACGTGTTTGTAAAGTGTAGAGAAACACTGCTCCTCCTGCTTATGGTACTTTCGTTTAGTACACATGTTGAATGAAACGGCAGGGGGTATGGACAGAGAGAAATGGAGGAAGTAGGAAATAACAATAACGACGGGCCTTGTTGGGGCAGTAAGCAAAATCCATGTGTAATTCTATGTTTGTGGCTACCTGTTTTATGCCTTCCTCCATTTTCTCATAATTTTCAATTCACAACACATTGCAAAAACCTCATGTAAATTTTTTAACATTATGGAAAACTATATATGTGTACTACTCTGAGCAAGTGATTATATTTAATATGTTGGCCAAATAGTTAGTGTCCAATGAAGTAAAATAGAACATTTTTAAATTCAACGCCTGCTGCTGCTACGACTCCTACAATTACTCCTCCTTTCTTTCCATATTATGTAAACGTACATGGACCTGTAAATTTGGGGTGGTCAAAAAGTTTTTGAGGCCTGTGATCTCCCCTCAATTTCATTTCCATTACAACTTATAGGGATCAAGTGAACCATGATCAAAAATTAAAGTTTATCGTTTTTAATAATAAGGCAGAGGCGCCATAATCATATGAAACGGTATGAACAAGCATCCTGTTACGAAATACGGCTCATTTTTTTTTCTTCATGGTCAATCGAACATGAAATAGTTTTTGGCTGGGAACGATACACTTTTACTCAGAAATTGTCTGATTGATGGGAATAATTGTTATTAGGGAAAAAACGGGAATGAATAGGACGAGGGATATATTATGACATATATGCACGATGAAAGTCAGAGCATATTGCCTCATAAATGGGTTGACTTCATTTTCTGCTCCACTTTCTACTACTTCCGTTTCCTTGAAATGGGTTTGGCTTCGTTGTTGTATATAGAAGTGAGTAGTGCGGTGCTGGGGGAAATTTCTAAGATATAAATATTACGTGTAAAAGTGTAGATGTATATGATGTTGATATGATCCAAACCACAAAAACCACAGGGCTGAGTGAAAGGAAGAGTAGAACAAGAGAAGCCACAAATCCTATACCTATTTAGATATTTATTGTGAAACTGAAAATACAGAGCACACACACCTAAAACCTAAAAACCAAGCTTTCCCTTGTTTTTCCTTAATGTTTTATGCATTTTGTTTGCATTTGTTTAGTCCATTGCATCCCCTTTCTTCTTTGCTTTTGTTGCAAACTCAACTCGCTATGGTTTTCATCTTTTGCTAGCTTGCAGAATAGTTTTTAGAAAAACATTTCTGTTGTTGCAAAATTTCACTGTGATGTGTGCCATATGAAGTTTAGTTCATATGTATATGTAACATGGGAGAAAGTTCTTTGAATACAGAAAGAGAGTAAAAGGCAATAAAGAGAAAGGGAAACCTGTCCTTTTGCTGAAACTCGTAGAGAGAGAGAGGGAACTTTTTGCTGATGCTTTCAGTTCTGCGGTTTTCAGCTTATGGGGCAACAATGCTGAAGGGATTTGATGGGGGATCTTGCTTGCATGCATGCAGACACATAACTAACAGAAATGCTAATTCCGCAGTGCCTACCTATAAATATAAAGTAGGAGATGTTCAATGCAGATTTTCGAAAGTTGTGCAGCCCATAGTATTGTTGGAAATGACTTTTTGATCAAATTGAAGGAACTGTCTTGTAGTTCTGATATGCTATTTTTGAATTTAAATGGCAATTTGTGTAACAATTAGTTAAAAAGTAAACATCTCTTATTATTCAGCTCAACAAATGTTTCTCTTTAATTTAATCTTTTTCTGACCTCATTTTACACAATGCCAAAAAATTACATGCACAACATACATTCAAGATTTTGTTTACAATAAAAATTGTATGTAAAGTCAATAGTATATTTATTGATAGCTTAGCTTAGAAATGCATACAATGTAAATCTCGAAATCAATTTTTTTCTTTTTTCATCTTGGGCTTTTAGCTACCTACAATACGTACCTATAAATTATATTTGTATTAAACATTTTTAGTGACTTACCAAATTACGCAACAGTTTTACTTGACCTTATTCGTTTTAAATATTTTATTTCGTTATACAAGTCCTAGGTAGAATTCATGAGACTCAAGCAAATGCAAATTCTACAGACTGGAATCAACAATTGTTTTCAGCTTAAACGATTAAATTAAAGAAAGCAAAAATTTCACATTAGATTTGACACATATTGTTTACCTCACGATACGATCACCTTTAACCTATGTCTACGTACATTATAGTGTATGATTTTTTTTAGATTTTGAATAGCGTTAAAATTATTCTATTTTTCTATATATATTTTTTTTGCATGCAAAACATGCGAGTCCTGGCTCTCACGAATAATAGCATGTTGATGCAAAAAGAAGAGAAACTTACGCATCTATCATCAACGGATATACTTAAAATTTACTATGTACATGGATATAGTGGGGCTTATAGTATATAGTGAATGGTAATCTTAGATATATTTATATATGAAAAACTGTACAGCTTTATAAGTAAGTATCATCTCCGATATTTATTTTTGCATCCATACTATAAATATTCACACAGATATACATGCATATTATTCAAGATAAAAGTTACATTAGAATTAGCGGTCGCGAACTACCTGTTACTACCACTTTTTAAATTCTTATTATTTTTATGCTATACCAATAATGTGTGTATATACAGTTATTTACAAGTTTATCTACGCGATGATGGATTCTTCATTGTTTCTTGTAGATCACACCCTGTTACCACGTTTCTAACAAGCTATCTACGCAATCTACGCAACTCCCATTATATGTTCACAACAACACCAACTTACCAATAATTTGTCTACATAAAATACAATTATTATTATTGAATATATATGTATTTGGTTTTTTATGTACAAAGCCTTCACTTCCTTCACTTTGTCCATTAGGAATTCGATCGAGATTTTTTCTATACAACACGAATTTCTGTTTTAATACGCAGTGCAGTTCCACAATTTTCGTAATGGAAGCATACAACGTATCATCATCATCATCAAAAAGGAGGAGTACAAGAACACAGAAAGCATCTCACGATCTTACTGAAAATAGTATCATGTACCTTTTATATTTCCGCAGTGTACACATGTATATTTTTTTTTAGAGATATCTGTACATTATGAAATAACAAATATATGAAATAATTTCTCTTATAATTTATTGTAGATTTTAGTTATATTACACACCCCGCATGATTCTCGCAGTTTCCCTTCACAAATATTATTCATTTAGCACATTTCGCTGGCGATATTGGATATTAATGCGTTTATCTTAGAAAAAAGAAGGAAACAAATCACACAAGTGCAGCAACGCAACGTCTGCTACTGCTGCTGACTGCCGAGGAGGAGGTCTTGGCCTAGCGTTTGGCTCATTCTCTCTCCTTCTCTCTCTGCCCCACGTACGATGAGATGAGATAAATATACACACGGGAGAGAAAAGTGAGAGCCAGTTTTGGAGAGAAAAAAAGGAAAGAAAGACGGAGCAGACATTTCACAACAAACAGCAAATATGATTTATTACCTCAATATTTACTAAAAATGGGAGAGAGGGAGAGAAAATGAGTAGTCTTTAGTGTATGCTTATGTGTGTAGAACCATTTTAGTAGATACATCGTATAAATATAAATATACCACCTAAAAAAAGTAGTTAAGATGGGGATGCGATCATTTTCCCCAGGATAGGAATCTCCTTTTACACAACACTCACTAATTACGAAGAGAGGATATTAAGTAAGTATGAATGTTTGTGTATAAGATCAAGACTTGCCTATAGTAGATGCTTCTTGCTAAAAAGCATTCATACAACTTTTATACAAACTTGTCCATATAAAAAACTAGAGACTCGTCCTATCATATATACTTTATACATACGTAGTCTTAAGTAGAAAGTATTCATGCTCATAATACTTATTTGACTTTTTTGTATATAAACAACTTTTTCCCGTTTTTCTATCTATGTAGTAGTAATAGTACAAGAATTTCTGCAAGTGATGGGGAAATGAAAAAGGGGACGAGAAAGAAAGTGAGAGAGAGGATCGAGTTGTTAGCTAATTAGTTTAGTAAATCTTGATTATGCGCTCTTTTGCCCTTTTCCATTCCACCACTCGTTTCGTTATTACAGATTTGTTCTGCTTTTCTCTTCATAGAAAGAACGAAACAAACTTGTTATGTTACGTTACATTCTTACACAAGAAATGTATATAAGCGCAAACATTAACAAAAAACAATCTATACACTTCTTCTCAAGCGTCTCAATTCCAACCATTTAAAAAATATATATATTTATTTATGTGCATGTGCTTTCTCACTCATCTTTGGGTTATGAAATACCTTTTTTGGTTAAGCAAAATGAGAAATAATATTGGAGATAGTTGAGATACTTGTTATTCCAAACGAGTCCACTCATATCTTGATCATTATCATCATCATCACCATCTTTATCCTCGCCTTCCCTTCGTGTTTAGATTTTACAAACAAAAAAAATTAGGAAATTCTTTTTGTAGGGCAGAAGCAAAAAAACATCTTCAAGAAGCATCCTTTTGGTAAATGAGAAGATGCAGACACAAGACATGGAAATAAGAGGATGGAATGAGAGAAGAAATTAAAAAAATACTTGGAAGAAAATAATTAAGAGCAAAAAAGTGTGGAATCAAAGGCTTTTTTATACTTGCTAACAAAATAAGTATACCCGGAATCCATATGCATGCATAGATGAGGTGCATGCATATGGTGCTATGTCTGGTGCTTTTTATCTTGTAATTAATTAATAAATCTCCCAATGCTCTTCATTCTACACATATAGTTCTTATGTGAACGCAAAGTGGTGTAGGAATTTTTGTGTATTTTACATACATATTATATGTATTATGTTATGTTTCATAAGGAAGCTGTATAAAATGTTAGTTATGCATGCACTCCAGACTTTGTTAATTTAATAAGAAACAAACTGTGACTTTCTCGATAAAAAGCTTTTTCACTTTCTCCAAATACTTATAGTTATAAAAGGGGAAATGATTACAAATTGGAAGATTATTAACTTTTCCTGCAATGGGATGAGATGAGAAATGTCGCCAAGAAGATGTGTTAGGTTCAGGTGGCACCAAGGGGGTCTCTATTTCTGTTCCTTTGTTTGCATAATGATAATATTTTGTGCAATGTTATATAAATACTTTCAACCAAGTGAGTATAATTTACATGCGAAGCGTCCACGTGGAGAATACTTGGCATTTTTTTCATGCTTAAATTTGTTGAAAAAACAAATATTAGTTCTTATGATTTCTAGCGTCATCCAGACTGGAAATGAAGACAAAATCAAAGGAAAGGTGAAGGCCAATTACAAAAAACGTGTTTAGTTACTCCCTAATTAATTTTCTACGAAAACTGTAACAACCTTATCTGAAGAAAAACATGGAGGTGTGATCACTAAAAAGTATGATGCAACGAATATTGTGTAAATTGACAAGTTATATGTACATAGTTATTATGTAAAATAGGAAATGATGGTTTTGGAAAATGAGAGCTGTGCAACATCTCTCGTTTTAAGAATGCTTTTCTATCGAAAATAAAAGTTACTACGTTTGTATATATGTATAATAATATTGTGGTATTTACACAAAAAGCTTGAGTATTCTGTCAACTTTTGCCACATGTCTTCCAACGTGGCTGTAAAACTCAGCTAAGCCTAAAATTTACTAGTAGCACTTATCAAGGATTTGCATCTCATTAACCAACATATTCAACATTCACACTAAAATGTGAAATACTGCAATACAAAACTATTTATAATGGTTTAAGAAGAAATGGGAAGTGCATTTGAAACGTGATAATAGAGTTACACGAACAGCTAGCTCCTTTTATCTAAATCAAATTTATTCCCTTTTATTAAAAAGATTGAAGGTTTTTAGAAGACTTTGGTTTGCGTAGGTGGTTTAGTGGGCCTGATGATGAGGTGAAAGATGAAAAAGTACAAAAGGCTCATAAATGTAAACGTTTTCCTCTAATTTCTTTGGATGAAATCCCAAATGATGAAGCATCACTGTTACTATTATTATTATTATTTCGTGTGGCCATGAACAACTTTTGGCTTTGACCCCGATTTCCTTGTAGCACAGCTCGACATAGGATGAAAATTGTAGAGAATAAAAGTTGACTGAAAACTGAAACAAGCTCTCCGTTAACATGATTTACGATACGATACAATATAACAATACCAAGGAAAAGTCACATGCAGCAATGCAATGCAAATGAAATAATTCAATTCCGTGGAGTCTCCAAAAATTCTAGAGTTCCAATCCAACCTTCAAGCCATTCACTCCAGCAATCTAATCGTATTGTTTTTTCCTGTTGATAAATGAATTTCAAGGAAATGGGACAGACTTTTCAACACGTCCTGTTTAAGGAAAAAGCTTATTTTTTGTTGAAAAAAAAACCTATTGATTTTTTATCACCATTTGTCCCCAAAAAACAAGACAAGAAAACTGGATTGAGCCAGTGCGGACCAAAATTTTCATTCTGTTATTGTGATTCCTAGTAAAGTTAATTTCATGGGGGAATGGGAATTATGTGTTGTAAAGAAATTGAGATGGAGGCGTATAATATCTAACCTAAATTAAGTAAGGACATACTTCCTTGACTCCATCATTTGGCAAATAATAATGTAATGGCATGGGAAAACAAGGTGGAACCTTTGGGATATTTCCAATGTGAAACAACTGCAGACACACACATACATAGATACATCCACACTTTTCATCAATCACCCACACAGTTCCCCTTTCCTTGATTTAAATTAAATTCATTTTCTATTCATCCTTCTCTCTTGTACTAGCATTACATTAAAAGTACGTTAATTCATAATGGTTATATGTTATGTTGCGTTAAGAGAGAAACAGATTATTATTGTTCAAAAGGAAAGCAAAGTTGGGTTTTTGCAAAGTTAGAAATGCGTAGTAGTACACGCTCATACATATTTGCCGGATTAGGAAAGGAGTCTTGGCTCTAGCGAGAGAATAAATTGTTTTTTTTTGTACACAAATCTCATCATCGGTAACCTTTTAACATTTACGATAAATAGAACTATTTTATGTATGATATTATTCTTATTTATAGAGAGCTTAATGGCTTTTGAGGGTCTAAATGTTTATGTACTTAAAATCATACACGTACACATTCACCCATATCTAAACGAAATTATTACTTTGGTACAGGTGGTATAGGTATTTTACTTTTGTTACCATTTACATTTATTTATGCAATTTATCTTCGTAATCACAGGAGCACCAACAAGTTTTCTTTTCTTTTTCTCACCACCACACCCATTTTGAAAATTGTATTTTAGTTTTTTTGTTGAAAAAATGTTTTTGTTTTTCAGTCTCTCATCGTACACCATAAAAATGTGTGCCAATTTACAATAATTTGCACACTTTATCATTAATATATACCTATTCGTATAGAAAAAGCTACCCTTGAAACATATTCACCTGAGAACCAAACTCCCACTTTTCTCATGTTGTTGACATGCTTTCGTGCGGGAATGATTATTATTTGTGAATTGTGTGAGCTCATAACTTCTTGTCGATTGTGATTCTACCTGGTCAACAAACGAGTGACGGGGACAATGGGGTTGATTATGATTATTATGATGATGATGATGTTGGTGATGACTTTGGGCGGTGGAGGTGGTGGGATGATGACATTTGCTTTTGTTGATGTTACTGCGTCTCATGCCCTCATTTTCGTCCTTTTTGACATCAACATGATCGTCATCATCATCATCATCCAAAGGGGCTCGTGATGGCTCTGGGTGATGGTGAGATGATGATGATGATGATGATGGCTGGAGTTGGTGGTGATGATTATGGTCTACATTGCGTGAGAGGAACCGGAGATAAAAGGTTTGAAGAGTGAGACTGAGGAGGAATGAGAGGAACCAAAGAGGGGGACAGGGAACACACGTTGTGGAGTGGCTTCCATGTTGCATCGCAGCTGGGTTCTCTCCTAGAAATTATACAAAAACAAAACAACATGAACAGACATCAATTTATTTGCAGTGAGATGAACAACTACTACTGATCTACTTTTAGAATTGCACTTTGTTTGAGTAATCCACATGGCAGAAAATGCAGTGCAGTAAAAGAGAAACGACCTAGGGAAAACGAAAGGTTTGGATGTTGTTCTGTAATAATATATGGGAATTGAGTTTAAGGATGGATGCATTTTATACATATATGTATGTAGAATGCCCTTGTGCCAAACTCTCAACTCAAGTACAATTAGAAGAGAGAGAGGGAGCACGGTTGAGAGGACAAACGAGGCGAAATGAGAATTGACATGGATCTCGTCTCTTGCTAATTCACTTTCCCTTCGTGCCTTTGCATTTTCCCTTTGAAACCTTTTCAGCTGCATGTACTTGAAGTACACGCGTGTGCTCTCGCTAAAGAAGTAAAAGCAAAATAGAACGTAAGTAAGAGGCTGTAATGATAAAAGGAACAAGGTTTTCCAAGCAAGCGTTTCCTTTTCATTTCAGGTCTGATCGCAGGAGTCTGATTTTGATTATTAGATACAGTTCAGTTGTCATAATTAGTAGTGACAGTGGTGTAAGCTCTAATGAGTATATGTTGAGAGAGAAAGGAACAAGAGCAAAGTAGCTTCATCGTCATCATTACATCAGTTTAGGATTTTGATCCAATGTCGTGTGAGGGAACAAGGCACAAGGCATAAATTTCCCTTGTTGTGCAATATCCTCATTGGCACATTGCTCATTCTAAGCCACAAGAACAGATTGAGCTTTGCATTTTCAATGTCGCCTTTCCCAAGAATTGGCCAAACATGAGAGAATTCTTATAAGGCTGATACAAGGAATTAAATTGTGACACATTTCCTTTCATGTAGTACCTACGCATAACCCAATTTTCTTGCTTTCGTTTCATTTCATATACCATATCAAACCATTAATTCTTTCTAATGTACTTTCATTTATCATCCAAAATTGGAAGTTGTTTGGGGCCTTCCTTAAAAGTTATCGTAGCCTAATAATATTTTTGTTAAGCGATAAGACACTATACCCAGGTAGTACTTGGTGAAAGTAGTTGTGGCGTAATTAGCACAACTTTTCTCAACTATTTTAAACTGAAGCCAGCAAGGTTTTGGCTTCCCTTTTCTCGCTACCCGTTTTGTGACACTCAGACATCTAACTGCAGTGTGGTTCTGGAAGAAAAACTAGGAACAAGTTTCTGCGAGCATGATGATGATGATGATGATGGTAGTGTTGATGATATGATACCACAATCAAATGTTTTCTACGTAATTAATTAAATGGGACAAGGGAAACTTTTCCTGCAGATCGTGTCGTTTGTTTCCCTATTTTAGTGGATGATGATGATGCCACACATGAAAGCCAAATAAGTTCAGCCAACCGTGCAAAAAGCTACGAGATCTATAATTATCACCCCGACACATCTTGGCAATGATGCATCCTTGAAATACCCGAAAACATGAAATGATGATGTTCATAATCATGATCACCACACTACACATATCATGTGATGCGGCAATATTATCACCAAATCAAATTTCACTTTTGACTCATAAGAACCAATTAACAAGAGCACAAAGAACAAAAGGAAGGATATTGTCGTGATGAAATAATGAGGACATAGAGTTATTAAGTTGCAATGTTTCGCCTTCATATTATATACATATTATGCATTTATAAATTTATTGCACCGGGTCTCTTTCTCACAACTTATTTGTTATTTCCTTGTGTAATTTCTCAGAAAATTGTGCAAGGAGTGGGATCGAGATTTTAAACAAGTTACTTGGATGGTGTTTGTTTGCTTATACGTGAAAGTCATGGGAAATTTAATTACACGTGTTTAATTCAGTTAATTAGTCACATGCATACACATTTCCCACAATGAGATAAAAATGCAGTTGCTGGAAGAATGTAGCAAAAAACAAGAATGAATGAGTGGTAGCCGTCAGCACATGATGATAATAGTGAAAGCTTGTGCTAAAAGACGAGATTTAATGAGCACATTTGTAAATTAGCTAATAGCCGTAGAAAAAACAACTTTTTCCTGCATATCATGCAGTTAATTCATTCACCCTGAGAGAAAGTGGCATTGTAAATTGTAAAGTTCCCAAAGATATTGTGCATTCTTGAGAAAAAATGAATTTAAACCCTTTTTTGTTCACTCGTTCGAGTACCAAGTTTAGGGAAAGACAAGGGAAATCGTGTATCCGCTTGTTTAAAAAATTTGAAAAGTATTTCTTGTTTCACTTTGCCATGCTACTATAAGAAGGAAGGGTTGAATATAAAAATATTACTTATGAACATACATTCAATATATTATATTCATATTAGTTGAATGTGTCGGGAAGTAAAATAAGCACGCGAGCAAAAAATTCTTTTTATGAAAAAATGTGCAATAATAATATGAGGTGGAATGTGAAGGGGAAATGGAGTGAAAGGAATTGGATTCCTCCGTTGGGAACGAGTTGCTACTCCACTGTCTCTGTCCGTCCAACTATGTTGATAAATATTACGAGGATTTTTTTGTTTTTATAAGGTGTAAACGAATAGGTTCCCAGTAAACTTTTAGCTTTGGCTTTTTTGTCCCGTATATTATTATTTTAGACATATATATATACAACAGAGAGAGCATTTATACACAAATTCTACCCATTTTCATCCCACACGTGAGTGGGTCCGCACTACACTCTCCTCCTGTCATGTTCATTTTTAGTAGTGTAGTAAGTATCCAAAATAAAACATTCAAATGAAGCAGAAATATTTTTTTTCTTGCCAACTTGAACAAGCGGAAGTGACGGAAAAAGACAGGAACAAATTTTTCAAAAGCCCTAAAACTATAACCGAAAAAAATGTGCGTTTCACTGAGCTCAGCAGCACTTTATACTTTCTCTTGTCTCTCCTTTTTTTCTGGTGACAGGATCAGTTCACTATTTTTTTTTACAAACTGTTATAGATGTAGATCAGTACGGAGTGGAGTGGATATTTATATGAGAAAATCCCCGAGTACAAAAAATGGTAAGTTTTTAGGTGAATAGTCCCTTGTTTCTTTAAATCTGACATTGTCGTTCCGTTTTCCTTTTCTTGTTCGCTTAACTTTCCTTTTTATTTCGAGGGGGAAAGAAGAAAAGGGAGATAGAAACTCATTCTGAATCTGCATGGATGCTCCCTCATTCATTCATATGGACACACAGGGAAGACAAGAAGCCCGAATATACATAGTTTAAAGCATGATACAAAAGTAGGAGGAAGAGAGATACATGACACCAAAGAAAAGTCGGACTTCGGCTTATGCATGATCACCATGATATATCTGTATTTTCTAGTCCAGCAGCGGTAGCGAATAAAAAATGTTTTCGCTCAGACTCTTGTTATGAAAGGGAGAAAGGCCATTCTTTATTTTTCACGTCGTACAAGACTTTTTTTTCTCGCAGTATATTTTTATCGTTGGGACAGGTCCTTTTTTAAAAAAAAGTAGAGATTTTTAGCCTGCTTTCTCCTTTTCATTTCTCATGAAAAAGGAGTAGGAGGAGGAGGAGTGATAATAATAATATAAAGGATGCCAGTTTGAATCACCATTTCTCAATTGCTCCCGTTTCCTCACTGCTTCTCTTCTTCTTCCTTCTTCTCTAATTCTACCTTTTTGCAATGGAACGAGAGGCTAGGACAAAATGACAAAGGCTCTTTTTTCTCTCTCTCTCTCTCCTTTCTCGGTTACGCATTCAAAAATCCATTTCTGGCTCGGATTTCTTCTCATTTCTATCCACATCCATTCCCTGTCTCATTTTGATTTTAGTACAATTTGGCAGGATTCCTGGTGTAGTTGAACCTTAATGTCGTGACATGGACCCACATCAAACAAGACGATGGGATGTTGAATGTAGCAGGAGCACTCTCACACACGAACACGCTTTTCTCTCTACCTCTTCTAGTCACCCACAATGAATGAATAGAGAGAGAAAGATAGTTGGAAATTGAAGGAGAGGAGAATTGGTGGAGACATTTGCAATTTCACCCATTCAACTGAAACCAATGCTTCTCCTTCTTAGCTTTCCCAATCTCCAATATATTTATTCCTCTTTGGTTTTCGCAATAAAAGCAGGTACTACTGCATACCATACTGACTTACATTCACAACGACTCCTATTATTCTTTTTTTAAGTGAAAATGCTTCTTCTTCTCTCTCTCTCTCACTTGGTTTTTATTGTGGTTGTGTGTGCCGCGTAGAAAGGTGCATTCAAGACATGAAATGGAGTAAAATTGAGAGTGCGAGCTGCATCATCGTGTCGTTTCATCTTTTAGCTAAATTTTTTTCTCAGCTTGTATTTTGCTGAGATAGATGCATGCGATGGGATGGATGATGATGATGCTGATGCTACAACGAAAAATGTAGGAAATTAAATGGAGCAGAAAGTGAAAGCCATTACTTGTATATGTGTGACTTGTACATGTTTTTTCCCTTTAATATGAAGAAGTCAAGAGAGTCAAGGATGCTGGTAGTATATAGCAGTGTGGGTATCTATAGTGTTTGTTTGGTGCTGTTGGTGCAGCACAACAGACAATAATTTAGGATTGCCCCTATAATTTATATGAGATGGTGCATGCTGCTCCACGATGATAAGGAAGAGAACGTTATTTTGTGCAAAACGCAATTTAAGCTGTCCAACAATATAAAGAGTAAACCATTTTCACTTCCTCTCACTTGCCATTCTACCACCAAGCTACTTGCTTGTGGGTGTACTTTTTGGCTATGAATATCTGCTTGGGTGAGCAGTAGTGCGCTAGAGTCTCAAAGACTAAATAGAGATAGATGCCAGATGAGTAGGTCGTTGTCGTTGTGAATTGAGAACAATTTTTGCCAGAAGATTTGCCATTTTCAGCTTAGAACTTGTATCCTCATCGTGTCTCTACAAGAATATAAGGGATTGATTTCAAGCGAAAGACACGGAACAAGTCTTTGGCGTTTGCTCATCTCCTCCAAAATTTTCATTAGAGGAGGATGAAAACCAAACCACACGAGTTAATATTGGGCTTGCTTAGTTAGATTTTCCTTCTTGGAAATTTTATAACTTTGAACCCTTACGGTTTATTACTACTTGCACTTCTTGAGATTTTGAGAATTACAAGGGAGAATACCTGCGAAATTCGTCTACTACTACTGTCATCTGCATTAGTCGGTTCGTTTCATAACGTCGTCGTGTCATTTTGCTATAGTATAATTAATTTTCTGCAGCTACTCCTCCAATTTGTCTAACTGACATACTTTTTCCTACTTCCACATGCAGACTAGGCGTTAATTGCTTATGCAGTTTACACATTTTCTATAATTATTATTAACATTAACATGCAATGAAATGAAAAATAATTACTATTATATCCATTAAAACAACCTATATCCTCGAGGTTGGCAAAATTTTCATTTGGAGCAACATCAACCCTTTCATGATGCAAATAATTAGCTGAATATCAAATGTTTTGAACAGCCTTGGTAATTCAATAATTGCAACGGAGTCGTACATTAATATGATAGCTATTGCTATCAACGTAAACATAAAATGACCGTGAACATTTTCAAACATGTTATAATTGGTAGCTGAAAAACTAAGACAGATACTTTGTACCCTTTTCATGTTCCGAAACTACCATGTTTTTAATTATAGTAAATGCTTTGAGAGGTGGCGCATTTCAGAAGAAAATCAAACAGAATATTCACTTCCGTGTAGCAAACACAAAGTGGATTCCATGTGTTTCCGCATCTGGGCGTGAAATCAAAGGCAAGACTGCATTGCAAAACTATCCCAGTCGTTTTGCCTTCAAATAAAAATATATATATAAAGTAGTAAAGGAATGTCCTTCAACTTTTCTTTGACAAGGACGGAAGTTAAAAATAAATGACTGGAGGCAAGTCAATTTCAGCAAACAAAAGAAAAGCATTACGTAGAAGTACACCCCAAAATAATTATTTCTAGGTAAATCCGAACCCATTATTGTGATGAAGTGCGAGATGGGGTAATGTAAGCTGTAGATAGTAGATGTAAATAGCAATTTAACTAGGCAAGGCAATTTTGTAGATTCTTAACTCGTAACTAGAAATGGTGACACGTTACATATGTATGTATACACGCGTTCAAGACTGCTTCTCCAGCAACATCTTTACAATTTTAGCGTGCCGCCTTAGGCTTAGCCAATTTGGACAACATAGCGTATGTTTTCTGTTTCCAATTATGTCTAAAAAGGATGATCATATCATATCATCTTGTTATATATAAAACAAAGGCCGTTCTATCGTTTCATTATTACAGTTTCCCCTTTTTCATCAAACTAGTAAAGCGGATGCAACAATTTTTATTAAAAATTTACTTAAAAACTGTTTTAGTTTTGTATCTGGCTGCCCTACTTGCTCTCTGAACTTTTATTCATTATTTCACTTACGCAAACATTGGAATGAAACAGTTTTCTTTGCGCTTCTTGTTTACTCTCATTTCTTTAATATAATATGCGTAAATAGGTTGGGGCAGATCAAAAACATGTGTAACCACTATTCATGTTAGTACAAAACTCTTGTTATATCAGATAATGTACACGCGTACATCAAAACAATTTTTTAGCGACTTTACATAAAAAAACAAATCGTCAGGCTTTATAAATAAAGACAAGATTTACACTTAAACTTGTATTCATCAACATTTTCATTTTACAAATGAGTTTTCTTTACATTTTAGTTGTTTTTTAGTATCGCAAGTTTCAAATAATTTTATTGTAAACAAGGACCTGGCTAAACATTGAAATTTGTTTGAATCATCAGGTGAAAGTGAGAGCAACACTTTATATACATTATCTCGACAAGGGATTCAGACTCTGTACATCATTTTAAGTTTTAGAGACAGCTGGTTCAAGGCTTAAACTTTCGTTTCAAGTTAGGAATTATGTACATAAAGCTTACATATGTACGTACGGTTTTTTTGGTAACCTGTCATAATATCATATACCATGAGCACAAAAATGTTGAAACGGTGAAACACAAAACAGTTAAGGAAAAAGTTCCTTTACTTACGAAATTTCACCACTCTTGCCACAACTATTGACATTGACTGTTACACACGAACTATAAGTAAGTAGTTTAGCATTGCTCACAACTATTTTCCAAACTTACTGTTTTGAGGCAAGTCGTCCTTAGTTCTCCTCGGTAAATATGGTTATCTACCATATACATACACCCGAATATATACACACAACTGCGTTTATTATATACCTAACAAAAACTTGAGTGTTTTTCCTCTCTCGTTCTCTGTTCCAAGAGCAAGTTGAGGAATTCAAAGTAGGGCAACTCGTTAAAAAAGTTTATGGCTTTTGCATCCTAAAAGGCATGTACATTTTGTCTGCTGATAGTCACACATCACATCCCATATCATCATCATACACCACCAACACCAACAAAGCCAGACCTAGCACAAACTTCACATTGAATAGGTAGATCCCATTCATCCATTCTAATGCATACAAAAATGAATTAAAAACAGAAGGCCGGCTTTCTTTTAGACAAGAAAAAAAGTTTAATAAAATATTATGGAGCAAAGGATGCATTCTAAGAATGATACTAATTTGTATAGCTATATATATATAGCTTATGCGCATCATTTTTCGCACAAACTGCAATTTCTTTTGCCATTTTTAGTAAGAGAGGAAGTTCCTCTTGCCGCTCCCCATCCTCTTTTAAATTATACACATGGAAAAAAAGTTGTGTGGTAGCGTGTGTGTGTCCTTCATATTCATCTCGTTTATTTTTCCAGTTGGAGGATTCATTGGGGAACTTTAAAATGCAATTTCGCAGTCCATGAACAACTCCTATCTGTTTTGCTTATTCTGTTGACTTGACCGTCAGAATAATATGCAGGTTGATATTTTTGAGATGAAGAGAAAGAAAGAAGATATGACGGCATTTCTGCCAGTTCCGTTCTGCTGTATTTTTTCCAGAATTACTACTATTACAGTCATTCCATAGAACACCAACGAGGAAAAAGTGTTTTTTTTGTACAGGGCAAATTGCATTCGGATGAATATGCAGTGAATGAGAATTAGGCGAGGTGGAACCGAACAAACTCCCACTATAGTTTTGCAACTTCGAAAAAAGAAGAAAGCGAAATAGATTCTTGTAGTTTTCTATTTAGTCATGCCAGAAGAAGAAGAACCTTGTCCCAGTTTAAACAAAAACATTTTTCTCCCAGCGTTTCTCTTTCTTTCTTTGGTCTGGTCTGGTCCAAGGTGAACCCTTCGGGAGTTCTATGAGTTTGTTCTGATGTTTTTAACAAAAAACTATTTTCTATTTTTTTTCTATCTGTTTTGTAATGATTTTAGAGGCTTACCATTGATAATGTGGACGAAGATGCTTGCTGGTTGAGCGTTGCTCGGCTGGCAAGTGAAGTTTCCACTGTCCGTCTTCTGCACATTGTGAATGACCAGCATACTCGAAGTTTTCGAGTGGGTCACGTTTATATGACGACTTGGGTCGTAGTTTATCATTCGGAGACCCTGCAAAATATAAAAAAAAACGATGAAGAAGAAATGAAATAGATATATAAGAAACACACGTATTTATTTGAATGCGTAGTGGACCCATATAAGCATTAAAGTCACATTCACTTTCCTTTTACAAATTGCCATCCATACAATAATCATCATAGCATGCACCATTATTATGAGCAATAAATGGGGTTCACAAGTACACCATTTATTTTCCACTCACACATTCACATATATATGAACATGACCAGACACAGTCATCTCTGTTGGGACATGAGAAGAGACGTAATGTGTGTAGTAGTACCAACTCATATATAGCCATTGTCCTATCCTAATGTTCCAATTCCCAGGTCAACTGAATCTTCCGATTTACGTATTATCCACATCATATCTAGATTGCCATTCTGGACAACGACATGGGCATTCAGTATATACACACACACTCACACTCTATATGCTTTATAAGTCTCATTTCTTTTTCTTAAAATGGAAAAGCCGAATGAATGCTGAAAGCGCATCATGGGATATGATATAAGTAGGACACGCAAGACAGCAATAATACAGAAAAATCATTTATTTCCTTTCTCCCTCATTCCCTTTGCAAATCGTCCACATACTAAAAAATGATGAAGTTTTCTTGAAAAGTAGAAAATATACATAAAATGTACCTATAATCTGTATATAGATATATATTACATGCCTTTCTTAAATTATGCATTCTGTTTTGAAGAAGAAATTTTTCCAAATAAAATAAAATTTGTCCTGTATAACCATGTTCAAGCTTAAAAATATATATATGCTGCTTATACAGTCAACTGTAGATTATTCTAATATCTCCTTTGAATATATAATTGACGAAATCCATTGTTTATAGGCAACTTGGAATTTTATTTTCTTGAAGTATTTTTTTACATGTTCATTATGCAATATGAAGCAACTGCGGAAGGGAGTAATGAATAGAGGACAGCGAAAAACGAACTATTAAAACCGTATATCTTTATTAACCACTTTTTTTTTATCACTGCATTCTACTCTTTTACCCCTACAGCACCATCAGAGCATGATCATCTTACCCTTGCTACATATATATATAGAGGGAGGAAGGGTGAGAGCCGTCGCAATAAATTGCCAGTATTGTCTTAACTAATTTATTGGCATGAAAATAAATCCCCAAACTAAATTTCCTTTTTTCCAAAAGAAAGAGAAGGAAAGTTGGTGTTAGTTAGTCATTGCTATATTAAACCTCATTCCGTACCTACAAAGCCTAACTTGAGCGGATTCTTCTTCTTTTTTGTTGTTCACGTTTTATTCTCATCGTCGCTTTCATGAATTCTTAATCAAGTCATCCGTAACGGGGAAAAAAGAAAAAGTTTTTCCTTTCCTCCCATCCTTTTTATATACAAATTTGTCTTTCTCTTTCAGCATGCATTCTCTTCTCATCCTGCTTTGTTTTATTGTTGTTTATTCATGCATCTCAATTCAACCGGCAACCAACAACGCTGTCCATTTTGGTTCCTCATTGTTATCCACATAATAGGGTGTATTATGGGCAGCAGGCAACATCCCATCAGGATCACGATGTTGCAATATATTTTTTTTGCAGTTAGTTAGTTAGTTAGTAGTTGCATATATACCTAACATCAACATCCTTTTTGTGTCCTTCCCAAAAGATTAGCGTCTACTGGGAACTTTTCACATGGTGCAATTTGCCTTGTTTGTGAATTTTTGAAGAAGGAGAGAGAATTTGTTGCAATGGATAGAGAGGTGGGTCACCAGTTGCAGTTAATATGTATGGACGAGAGAGAGAGAAGAAAAAGTAAGGACGATGTACATGCATAATTTAACGAAGAACAAACGAGCATGCATGCAGACATGCATGAGACTCTCTTTCTCTCTCTTTACTTCTTTTTATTGCTCTACTTTTTCCTCTTTTTTTTAGTTTACTCTCTCCCTCTCCTTTATTTATGACTTGAGGCAGTACATACACCATTTATATTGAGAGGAGGAGTAGGGCAAACAGTGCAATGAATAAAAATACGAAGGATGAGTTAAGAGAAAGTAGGGAAAAGTTCAGATGGCGAGGTTTTGCTTTTCCTTCTCTTCAAGTTTTTCAGGATAAAATCCTGCTTCCGTCCTTTCCCATAAGTAGGATGCATGCTTATACATAAATGTAAATGGTCTGCTATGTGTGTGAGTGTGTAGATATGCTGGGCCATTTTTGCATGGTACTTGAAGACAAGTGTGTAGATAGCTAAAAAAAAAAGAAGTAGGAACTGTACTTGCCTGGTACCAAAATACATACTCGGGCTCCTCAGTGCTATCAATCAGGTCACATCTGAGTTCCACTGAGCTTCCGGCTTTGTAGAATTTCTCAGGTCCTCCAACGATCTCTGCTCGGGCCTCTGAAAGAAAGAAAACAACAAAGAGACAGTTAGAATAGAATGAGAATCCATGTATAGGTAGCTAAAATATCTACCTATGGACAAAAAGAGAAACGAACCGACAACAGTACAAAGACAAAAAAGAAAGAAAAAACAAGAGAGAAATTGAGTTAATCTTCCATTGGACAATTTTTCTCCCTGTCCTTTTTTTCTTTCCTTTTGTCCTCCTTCTTTCCCTCTTGCTGTCGGCAACACATATCTAATGGAATGCAATCTGTAGGTAGTAGTACAACATGCTACTTTCTGTGTGAGTCCCTCTCTTTCTAGATTTCTCTGTAGTATCTGTAGTTTTTTTCTCTGCTTCTGAGATTAAGACATGTTTTTAAGTAGTTCCCTTTCTCCGTTGTCTTCATTTCACTCATTCATTCCTGCTGTCTATCTTCTTGTGCAGCGTGGATGAAAGTAGTAGTGTTTATTGTGATTGCGAGGATGGCGGTGGAGGAGTGTACACACTACACACACAACTTGACTGTACTTAAAAATATTGTGCGTTCATTTCACTTCATTCTCTTCCAGTTCTCCACTATCTTCAAACAGGATGGGATGTGAACGTAATAAGAAGAAAAAGAAGTAAAGGAAAGAAAAAAATCCTCTTTTCGTCTCGTGTTCCACAAGACAGGAAGGAAACAAGTCAAGTCAAGAAATCAAGATGAAAGTGGTATCGATCAATCAACCAGATTAAATGAAATGACTGTACTACTACTACTACCACCAACTACTGCACTGTGCAACAATCAATGAATTGAGTGAAAGTATACAGCACAGCATATATAAGATACTCTTCATAAAAGGAGCTCTAAGTCTTTATAGCTCAGAACCACAGGTTCAATGAAATCCCCATATATTACGCAATTTGGCTCTTGATTCATGATTGGAATTGCCTAGTGGCACCACTTCCGCTAAAAAAGAGTAGTCAATTCTGATATATTATGTAGGTATACAGTGAATTTATCTGTATATTTCTCTCCAGTTACATATTGAACATAGGGAAAGGAAGGGAAGATGAAGAAAGAGGAGGAAAAAAACTGCGAAAAAGATAGATAGGCAATTGAAGTAAGAACAAGAAGACATACTATTATACCATACATAAATATAAGTAATGGAGGTATTATACAGACACATATCTTCCCTCAAAGCACATTCATACAATATAATATGGAATCGTGGAATAGAGCGTGTGTGAAATGAGTTGAGACAAGCGGATACAAGTCTTTCTCTTTTCTTTTCCTCCTTTTTCCCGATGACTGCATGACTTTTGTATACCCAAGTACTACTATGCATGCACACATGAGTGTGTGTGTGTTTGGTTGAGCATGATGTACATTTTGTGGACGTTTATGTGGTTGGTCTCCTAGTTAGCGGTTACGTGAAAGCTATAGAAGAGAGACAAAGTGAGATGATGGATGATTCAAAGATTTTAAGAGCCTTGTCATCTTGGCCACTTTTCGCGTGACTGATACATGTACTACACATCCAATATAACACGTGCCTTTATACATACAAAATACTATATATTAGGATGCCTTTCTCTCACTTCGTCCATGTTTTGGAAGACATTTCTTACTTGAAATATGAATGAAATGATTGCTCAACCACTGCTTTTTTTGTAGCGTTTGGTTTTGGTAATCGTTTGTGTGCTTTGCTTTTATGTATCTTTTTTTTAAAGCAAAAATTAAACTGAACAAACTTACCGACGACGTGGAGTGTGACAAAAATACTGGAAGGAGGATGAGTTGATACTTGACATTCATAGATGCCGGCATCTCTTGGCTGGACGTATTTGATTTTCAGAGTCCAATCCTACAAATGACAAAAAAATAAAACACTTTATATATAGCACATAATATTTCATTCTATGTTGATATACATACTTTTGTGTACTTGCTAGAGCTAATCAATAACCAATCCATCCTTGCACACACAGTCATTAAAGGGGAGATTGAAGAGACAGAAAAAATTAAGATTTCTCCAATCTTTCTCATCGTCCTCCTCTCCTAATTTTAGATTGAGACATTCTTTGTTTCATGCACAAAGACAAAATGGAACAATGGGGAATACGGCAGGATTAGAAAAAACTGGAATGAGGAAAAATAGCTTGCTAAAAATTAAGATAGAAATAAAAAAAGACGATGAAGAAGTAGAGGCTGTACTTATAAGAAAGTAAGGTATTATTGGAATACTATACTAGACCAGTCCCCTATATCTTCTTCTTCTGGTAGCTATTATTGAAATAATAAAGGAATGACAGAGAAAGATTGTTTTTGTGCCCAACCCTCACTTCCAACAAAGGAGAAATGAATGGAGTTATCTCTCTCTCTCTCTCTCTCTCTCTCTTGCTTTCTCCTTTACATTTCACGTGTATACATATAACCATATCCATTCCCATTTTCTTTTGATGATGTGTAGTGTTCTCTGTAGTTGCACACATACACTCCACTCCACTTCAAGGCTTTGCTACTCTTTCATAATATCGTAATTTCTGTTCTTGTTCCTCCCTACGTAGATTAGTTACTCACTTTTACTACCACAATACGACGTATATATGTGTACTTCCTTGTGAATGACATTGCAACCTTAATATACTTAGGTACATACATATATATAGTGTTCCATGTCCTTTCTCTTAAAAAAAGAGAAGGAAAAAACAAGTTGAGTTTCTTGTCTCGGGGAAAATGAAATGAAAATTTTGTCAAGCAAATGGAGCATATACTACATTACATAATACTTATTTTTAGGGTCCCCTAGTGAATAGGTACATATATTTTCTAGCGTGTTCTCTCCCTCTTCATCGTCCACGTATATGTGATATGCGACAACAAGATTAATGATTGTCATCCTCATCACATCACTTAATCCTTTGAATTGGAATTGCTTGCAGTCAGCAACAGCAGCAAACTATAATTTTTGGGTTGTGTTGAATGAATAGTACATTCCCCTTAAAACATTGGTGTGCTTTTTTTTCTAGAGCACAGCGCATTTTCCAATTTTCTTAATTTTGGCATTTCCAGCTGTCTCTTCCAATATTGTAATGAAGATTTGAGGAAGTGAAAAAAATGGTGAGTGAGTGATGCTTTCTCTTCCTCCTCACGAAATGGAAACATGTTTCTCTCAAGTGGATCTTTGAAAGTGAGATGAACAAGAAGTTTTGGAGGAGGAGAACAAGCATCCTTTAACTCTTCATCATCATCAGAATCTTCTTCATCATCTTCTTAGTACTCCTCCTTCTCTTGCCTTTCCACTCTTTTTGCATGCTTTCATGTACTCAACTATAAGGGATATATAAACATATATATATATATATATATATATACGTACACTTTTTAAATTTTCCAACCTTAACTTTTCGATTTCGTCTCAGCATGAAAAGTATAATATGCACACGGTCTGCTTCCTTTTACAAGGAAAAATATCTAACGGTTCAAGTATACTTTGTGTTGAGGGAGCAGTATCACGCTGTGTCGCTCATGGTTCACGCAGCGAAGCGAGAATCATGTACATTAAGCATCGCTTGCAACTTTTTTTCTGTATCTTGTCAAGTAATTAAACCGTACTTCAAGAGGGAAAAAGCTCTTTAACCCTAGCAGAATGAATTTTCTCACGCATATTATTCATCAAGTTTGAAGGCAAAATGATGATCGTATCATCCCAGTATCTATCTTCAAGGATTGAAAGAGGTGGAGGGGGTCGTCGTGGATGACGTGACGAGACGAGGTCATTGAAACAAAAAGAATGGGAGAAAATTGACGTGATTCTGCATCAATTCATTGTTTCTCTAGTGAGTGACACACAGGCTTCCATTTTTAATGAAACGATCGGGTCGGTTTTTCGGATCTAAAGATAGTTCTAAGGCTACCCCTGCTCCTTTGTTGAAAGTGGATTCCACACTCAAAATATGAGAGAAATTGATTTGCATCTTTGTTTTCACAACTCTGGAAAAATTGTGCTTAATTATTTCTAGCTTGCGCTTTCCCAACACTTATTCTCTCTTGCGAAAACTTTCTCCCAGATGCTGTGCTGTGACCGACTTCCAAGAAGAAGAGACTTGCTCAACTCTCTTTTTCACCCTATTTTGGAGCTCGAGTAAGAGCAGAGCAGGATAATATATAATTGAAACTCAAAATAGGAACTTTTGGCAGAGGGTCAAGAGCAGAGCGGAGCTGAGCTGGAAATCTTTCAGGAAATTTATATATAAATGTCTTTATATAAAAACATATGTTCTTGTTCATTGCAATATAAACTATTAGCTGGGAAGTTAGCGGAGACAAGAAAAGTTTGAGCGAGAAATTGGAGAATGTTTTCCCCTTCTGTAAAAATAAACTTGCTTTTTCTGACTTTACTTTTTTCTTGTTCAATTTTTGCTAAAAATATGTTAGGAAAATTATCACGCTTACGCTACACTACACTCACTCACTACTTTAGCCCTAGACTTTGAGTCAGCGACGGAGAAGGGTTCGTCTTCTCATGCTGTTATCTGACCTGAAAATCATGAGGAAGCAAAAATAAAATCCTATTTATTTCCTTCTCTTTTCCCCCCAAAGAGAAATGGAGATGATCAACAAAATTAAATTAATCTTTTTGCCATTTCGATTTTTTTACATCCACGTGGATATATACCCATGTAATACTTTCATCCTTGAGTTAGAGTTCACCCACTTTGTTTCTTGGAAAACAAGATCATTTCAATATAATATGTCGTCTCCAACTTTTAGCTTTGTAATGAAATTTTTGTAATTCGAGTTGGAAATGGTATAGCATTTACTATAGTGTTTAACAGTCCCTATTTTTTTTGGAGCCAGGTAAATAAATAATGATAAGGCGCACACGAGCCATTGTCATAACTTTACAGAGGAATGACGCTCCCAGTTGCAGCTGTCTGTCTGGAAAACATGAGATAATTAAGGAGAATAATATCAAGTGAGACGACGAAAAAAGTTTTGTTTCTGCTTCATTTGCCCCATTTCTCCTTTTTTTGGCGATGCATAGATGCAGAAGCACAATACACATTGTCTCCTCTAATTTAACATATGGGGTTGCATCACACATCGCTCGCATCCTATCGTTACGATCGCTTCCTATAATAAAAGTATAGACACGTTCCAATTTACTATACAGAGGATTTTTATATGGTCATGTTTGTATGTTCTCCCCCTATTTAAAGAGAGAACTTGTATATTTGAGTTCTAATATCTCCCCAGTTTCCCATAGAAAGTATAATGAAAGAAGGATGAGGAATAATGGAGAATTCTCGCTTGTTCACCAGATGGGGAGAAGAGTGGAAAGATGAAATTATGAGAGAAAGGGAGAGGAAAAGCATCAATAAGTGCATTATATTAGAAGAAGCAAGTCAATTAAACGTCAGTTTCATCTCTGAGGTCCTTCATCTGGAAACACACACACATACACACACGGCAAGGGAAGGACAAGAACATGACTTCAAAATATCTCATAATCTGCTCATCCATTCCTTTCCCCCCAAAAAAATTGACTTTCTCCTCCCGTCTCCCATCCCCACAATATATATCTTATATATCCTCTCCTCATCCTCATATTTTCTTCAACAGCTGTCTACCAACCAAACACCCACATTTTCATTCTACTTGTCCATGTCATTCTTTTTCTCTCATATATACAAAACCCAAAGGCAATAGGCGGCTGAGTAGTAGTCTCGTCTCAACATTTTTGATTACATTTTTCCGTCTTTCCTTAAGAATAGCATGCCATCGAGACCAACCACATCTAATATTCTGAAGTGACTTTGCAAAGCCTCCCTTTCCCCTTGACTTTATTCATGAATGGAGGTTGGCTTTGGCTTTGGCATTGGCTTTTCGCTGAGGATAAACCAAAAGTCTCATTCATTTTACTCATCACATCATATCATCATCATGATGCGGAACAACAACTGACTCAATCTTATTTTCTATTTATACTGACGATTTGTTAGAGGAAAAGTAAATAACGATGATGGATGAAAGTAGAGCAAGATCAATGCTCACATACATGTATAATATATTGAAATGCATATCATCATCATCATCATCAGCAACAGCAGAGGATTCACGTCTACCGTCTTGGATTCCAAGAATTTTTTTCACAGTATTTTCTTCAAAGACCCCTTTTTTTGTATTCCCTAAACGATACACCCAAACGCGTATTGGAAACTACATGTGGAGCCAAGTTCCAGCTATTGAGCACTAAATAAAAAGTGACATGCATGGAAGAAATGATACTTTATGTATGCGTGGGCCTATCAAAGAGGAAATGAGGTAGTTGAGTGAGTGAGACGGCAAACGAAGAACCTGAATTGACTAGGAGTCTACAAGTTATATCTTGCCTTTTCCCAACTTGACTTTCTTTCTCCTATATGCTATGACTGCAAAAAGGCACACATGGAATAAAAGTTGCACTCAACATTATTGATTTTGAAAGGAGATATATTTTTCAAAGATGAAGATGATGATGATATGGGATGGTCATAGTCATGATTACTGTTATGCCAATAATAATGACGATCACGATGATGATGGGTAGGTTTTGTTAGAATTTTCTTCTGGACTTTAAGAAGAAGAAAGATGCGCTACAAAACCCTCATGTATTTTCGCGCATAATACAATCTACACATCTCTGCAAATATGTTGCACACGTAGCAAAAAAAACACACACAAACCATATTAGCCATTCAACTTTTGGGTTGTTTAGCCCTTTTGGGAAAAGACGTGGAAAACTTTTCCAACTTGATACCCATTTTTCCTTGACATGATCATGATGATATGATCGCTGAGTGAGTAACCAAACCATCATATCATAATCATGAGGGAAATAATAGGTTAACTGAAAGGTTGAATGTATACAAAAAAATCCTCTTTGGACCAAATATACTATGCTATGTAGAGCTTCCTCGTAAAGTTCTTTCAAAACTTTGAAGAAGGATTTTCAAGTCTTGTTGAAAGGGAACAAGGAATAAAGAGAGAGGATGCTGATTCTCATATGATGGTATGTAAGTAATGATGATACTTGGCTGGGGATGCTATTGCCATGAAGCGCGCCATGCTCTAGCAAGCAGCCAACGCCATAACACATGTGTGGTATATTTTTCTACGCATACATCAAAGCAGACTTAACTTCTTAGCCTCACTTAATACGCAAGTGATCTCCACAAAAGAGAAAATTACTGTGAGAGCGAAGTAATAGTTGAAAAAGGAATGTAGTATAAAGTCCATGTACATAGTTTAAGAGCGCCTACGAACGACATACATTCACAAGACGACTCTCTCTTACAAAAAAAATTCCTCTGAGGAGAAAACATCTTCCAAATAAAGTAGATACATAGTCATCTAAAGTAAAAAAAAGAAAGAAAGTTGTTCAAAGGCGAAGAACATTTCTTCCTCTTGATTTTGTATTCGAAGGGATTCCATTGCTGTAACATTTTTTTGAAAGCATCACTTTCATCATCATCATCTTGATCATGATGAAATGTATGTGTATGCTTGCAAAAAAACGTAAGGCTTAAAAAGAAACATGAGCACGTTCGTTCCTACTTTCCTACCAAAAACGGAGAAAGCACACGATTTATGAATACAAGACTACATTGTGAAAAAAATGTGCACAAGTACTCAAAGAGTGAGAGAAGAAAAGCAAAAGAAAGATATATACAGAGTGTAGCATACGCCCTTTCTTTCTTTAATGTCCGTCAAAGTGCATAAGGGTATTAGAAGTTGCAAACTGCCTTGAAAAAGAAAACGGAGCATGTTTTTAGAGCAAATGCGGAAGAGAGAAATTGTGGAGCAGATGAGAGCCTTTTTAAGTCCCTTCAGTCATTCAGTGCACAAAGAATCCTTTAAAATATATATATATTTTTTACTTGCATTCATGCTGCTGCTGCTTGTACTCATTGAAAAGCTGCTATGTACATTATGAAATGCATACATCTCATCACTTTTCTTCAATCTTAATCCCTAAACAAGTCGTTTGGAAAGAGCCTGTGCCACTTTACTCATCATCAGCAGCAGCAACATCAGCTTCCGAAACTTTGCTGAGGGACCTATGCAATGCAATGAGTTTGAAAAAAAACGTGGGGGGAGAAAGTGAATTTAGTGGGTACAGTTTGAGTGACTGTGTCATTATGAGGAACTTGGCTGATGTCTTGAGCTTTTCATTCTCACTGAATTGACTACCATTTTCTTCGAGTAAAAGTATGTACAGATGTACGTACATTACGTGGTTTCCTCATAGAACACTTGAGCAAAGTGAATCTACACAGCTGAGCTGGCTTCTGCCCCATTCATTCACCGCTGCGTTGGCTTTCACTGCGTTTGTCATTCACCTCATTCCCTGATGAGTCAACCCAACCACTTTTCACCCAAATATAGGAAAAATGTCTTCTGGAGAAATAGGAGCGACACTTGAATAGCAGAGCGCACATATGTGTGTGGTAGATAGGATGGAGAGATGGTGATGGTGGATGTGATGCAATGTAATTTTCTGGAAGTAGAGGAGAGACACAGTGGTTAAGGTTGAGGAACGATGGTTTGGCGGGTCGTTAAACACTGTATACAAATGGAACGTGTCACTTGTCTTGAAAACCGCAATGAGGAAAACAACTTCTCCTTCAAAAATATACTACACAACCTCCATATATACTTTTAGGCTACCACAGACCACCCAAGAGGAGTTTATCACTGTGGCATCTCCTTCACTCACTCACTTTCTCTCTCTTTATTCCTCCACCTCCTCCATTAACGACGACAATAAATATTGTGATTTAAGTTGGAAAAGTACCGCATCAGATTTCCTCTTCTTGGAACGGGAAAGTGGAGCAGGAGCAGAAGGAGCCCCAGATTACATTATGCAAAAAAAGACACAAAAGAAGCAGGTCCTTCCTTCCTCTTCGTCCACATGCAAATGACTTGTTTGTGTGTATATGTGTGTATAGGTGCATCTACTGATATCAAAGTGGATGCAATGTGACACAAGCCATCAAACTCAAAACTTATTTTAACGGGCTTCTTCCTCTCCTTCAAAACTCAGATGTCTTGTGTTTTGTCACTGACTGAAAGAAGAAGCTGAAAAGTATATGAAATGCTTAAAAAACTACTTTCATTTTTTTCTCAGCAGACGCACACACACACACACGACAACCACATTATCATCATAATGGTATGCATGGTCGTGAAGAAGAAGTAGCTAGTTCTAGTTTTCTCTTGGTTTCTCTCATGTTATTTATGCACACATATGAAAAGGACTATAAACCTGGGAGACGATATACATTATTATTATTCCCTGCATTAAACACTTAACGACCGTATAAATATCCGTCCACAACAATATCAACCCCTCTTTCCTTCTTCCAAAAATTGTGTGGAGTATCTAGCAACTGAGAGGAGGAGAGCCTCCAGTTGATGGCTTTCTTTGCCTTGATTCCTTTACAAAAAATAGGAGGCTTTCCTTTCTTTCTTCCAGCTGTTGTATACATTATAAAGGAGGCATCTCAAGTTGAGTCCCAACTTTGTAGCCACATTATGTCTCTACTTTTCCTTCATGCTGCATTATTATCCAGTTTAGAGGCAATTTTTTATCGACTTAGGTGACTGCTTTTTGGGGAGTTCTATTTTTTTACTCTTAAAAATATAAAGAGGACGTGATACATTGTAAAACAATATCACGTCATGATGACGATACGATGCCGGTGAGTTCAGGCAAACGTCTTGATTTCCTTCATTTTTTGCATTAAATTGCTGGAGGCAACCGAGCCCCCTACTCAAAACTTCAAACTACAATTTGCTCTTGTAAACTTCATGTTTGTTCGCTTTTTGTATATGGACAAAACTATACAATGGGAAAAAATGAAGTAGTAGAAATTAAACTTTTTCTTTGTCCTTGAGGAAAGCAGCTTTCTTGAGAACAGGTCTAAACTTATTTTCTCCCGAAATAAATTTCCTTTTTGTTGGACGAATATTTTTAGATTTTTTCTAAAAGCAAAGAGAAAAAGCGGTCATCGTTTTCGTTTCGTCTTTCTTTATAGTCTACAATTCCTTAAAATGTGAGTAATATAATATATGATATGCCTCCAAAGAAAACGTTTCAAGTTGCGTAACCAAACCGCAGACAGTATTCACAGCTAAGCCGAATTTCAATATTATACGGAGAAATATGACCCATCTACTATATAGTGTCTCAAAAAAGAAGAAGCAGAGGACAAAGAGAATTTGATGATGGAATCGATGACAATCATTTGATATTCCCTTAGAAAGATTCCTTGATGATCATCTTCCTAGAAAAGAATATTTCTGTCGAGATACATTATGCAGATGGATGACAAAAGAAAGTCGATGAGGTTTCTAAGCCCTTTCTCTAACTTTGCAAACAGTTTCTGGTAGCCAAGTCACAAGTTAAAAAAGGAAATGTGACAGGTTCAGAAGAGAAAGGTAGAACATGTTGTAACAGTATGGATTGTGGATATACAATTTGAAGCAACAAATATGAAAAGATACCGTTTTTATTTTCCAACAAAAGGAGGTCAATCAAGTAGTACAATTTGCTGTAGGGAATGCTACATTTTCAATTGTGGAGTTTTCATACATTGAAGAAGTTCGCGGTAGACAACAGAGTTTTGTGTCGCGATAAGACGTCATGATTCTTCTTAAGCTGGCTATTGTATGATTATATGTATATTTGTGAATAAAAGTGGGCGGTCATACCACGCCTACCTGTACACAATTTCAAATAGGGTAGTCAGGGGGCACTAGATACCATGGGCGCATTTTCTTAAAACTTCTCGGTATAGGTTTATTGTGGAAACGAATTCACTTCGTGAAAATCTGGGCAATATACGGCTCGAGTTTTACGTTTAAACAGACATAACAACCTATATATTCTGTCACTTGTAAGAAAAATGTTTCTAGAATTGGTTAAAAATTAGGAAAATATATGAGGGATATAGCAAAGTTAAAACTTAAAAATTTGCTAAATTTGGTACACAAATAATTTGTTTACAGTTAGTCAGGTAAAATGCTTGAAAGAATGTTTTGCAAACCTAAATTCAGATTTACGTCAGTTCACTGTCGTGATGTTGTCAATTCTTTTGTATCTACCAATACTATCAAAACTTTATTCTCCACAGGCGTATTCATCTGACTCTGAAAAAATATTTGTCCAATTCAAATGGTTCTGAATTGAATAGAGGAAAAGACCTCTTGAAAAATAATTAAATTTTTCATGAATGTATAATGAGTCTCTGCATCATTACGAAAGCTTCCAATTTGATTTTGAAGCATAAAATCGTTAGCAATATAATTTATAAGCTCTGTAACAGATTCGATCAACTTTTTGTTTGCTTACTATATGTCGTGTTTTGTGGATATGCGGCCATTCATTTCATAAAATACTTTGGTTAGTTGCAAAATACTTGTATGAAACATCGTAATTTTTACTTTTCCCATAGTATTTTGTAGTATAATCACTTTATAGGAATCAGTTTTCTGTGCATCTGTCAACTATTACAAAATTTAAAATCATATTCCATACCCTTATAGTAGCATTAAGTGAGTGCTTTAGGGCTAAGCCATAATCAAGTGTGTAATAACACTGAACCGAGTTACAAATTCCGTTTATTGGATGCATTTTTAATATTTTTACATTGTTTCCCACTAGAATTCATCATGCGTTGTTATTAGCCATTTTTACTGTTGGAGATTTGTACGCAACACTGATCTACTCCGGGCTTGCAGGGTTTATTTGTTCCAAGGAATAATGCATGAAGAACACGCATACAGTTTTACTTATGAAAACTACAAAGTGAATCGCCATGATTTCCTCATCCTCATGAAGAAAACAGTATAAATATTTACGATCGGTTTTAAATAATTTCGAACTAGATATTTCCGTAGCATCTTCCCATTTTCTTTGTCGGGTTGGTGGAATGAGCTAGCAAACATAAAATGGTAATAAAACCAAGGAAGGGCAGAAGAGGGAAAGAATCAGGGCAATATAAGTTGAGTCGTAAAGCAGTCAAAGAGTCAGAGTAACTGTCCGTCACAAATGGCCTAATAAACTTTATGGAAACAGCATCAGGCAGGACGACACAGTCCCAGTTTTTGTTTGTCGTCTCCATTCAAAACCACACCAGCGCCACTATGCCTTCCTCTCTATTTATATTACTTTCATTATTCTCATCCAGATTCTAGCGACGCAGATGACTCTCGGCTGGTGATGACCGCAAAGAAAACGAGCAGATTTTCATATGCCTATATATATACATATACATAGAAAACGAAAAACAACGCGGAAGTGGATTTTGGTTTGGTGCAAATAGAGAGAAAGAGGATGACGATATACGATGTTGCGAAAAGTTATTTTTGCGATAGTCTCTGTGCCTGCATGTGATCGTCCTATATAGTATTGGATGGCATATGGTCATTGAGTTATAGTTACTGCTCCACATACCACCGCTTTCTTCTCATGATGATGCTGAAGCTATGCCATCCCTTTATATTATGTCTCTTCAACTCCACTCACCCTTATCTGTTTGGCGTGATAATATACGCGTGCATAATGCTTTCAAGATTGTTATCAAAGCCCAAGACCAGCAAAAAGGAGAAAGAAAAGAGAATTTGCTTTCCTTTATTGGCACGTTATTCCTTTGTACTACTTCGTCGCATGCTTTTTTGGTGCAAAATGGCACGATAATCTGCAAAGCACTCTGTAACACAAAATCATGGTTGCAAAATTGTGTTGATTTTGATTTGATTCTTTTTTCTTTAGATTTGAGAAGGGAAATGTGATGATGTCATTTAAAGACTGAAAATAGCTGGAGAGAGTATAATGCTTTTAGACAAAATATGACGTGTGTGGAAAGGATACACTAAATTCTTAACCATCATCCTTTTTCTTCTTTACGCTCCCTCCAGACACAAAACTAGCTCTAGTGCAAAAAAAATATACAAAGTGCATATTTGTATTTTAGGTAACTATACATATATTATGTGAAGAAAGGATCCACTATCCAGTAACGTTTATTCTTTGTGTCAAGGGATCCAACAAAAACCTGGAGTTGAAAAAAAAATGGCAAAAGTTGCTAGTTGAACTAAGCACTATATTTCATTTGGAAGAGTAAATAGGGAAGATGTAACAAGAGAAAAAAGAATAGGAGAGGAAGAAGAATACAAACAAAGAAGTAGAGAGCACCAGCTATACATACTGTACTTTTTCTTCTATTTTTATAACTCACTCATTCCTTTACATTAAAAGCCTCAAGGGTATGAATTTCCCTTTTTCTGGAGGAGAAAAAGAACAAGAAAAATGTAGATAATATCCTGTGCTCTCCCTCCCTATTTTCTAAATGCAGTGAACTGGTGGTAGCAATGCATGTGGAGAAAAAGCTAGCTAAAATTTATATGCGTAGTTTAGTAGGAGAGCTTCCAACTTTGTCGATGATGCTATCATTTCATGTAAGATAAGCTAGAGAAGAGACGATGAAAAGAGAGAGAGAGAGATCTTGGATCTTGTTGAGATCCATGACGAAAGGGAAAAAGGGACAAGAAACGAACGAGAACAAGCTGCAAGGGCGTTCGTGCGAAAAGTCTAACTGACCCATATTTTTTAAGGGAGTCAATTGCTCTTGGCAAACGAGAGAAGAAGAAGAAGAATATCTTGGTTGTAACCCTTAACAGAGATACACACACACATTGTGTAGAGAGCAAGAGCAAAGCTGCCTTTGGGTTACAAGTTTCCGGTGGAAAAGTCTTGGAATTCTCATCTCCTTCATTCTCTACCATCTCAATTCTCCACCTTAGCTATTATAGTTTATACTTATGTATGTATGTACATTGTATGTAAATAGCTATATACTAGTCAACTTTCACTGAAACACTTTTATGTATAGATACACACCTCCACTTAGACCACGTCTAGATACACAAATGTAATTTATATTAAGGGATCAGTAAATAGAATAGACTCTTTCATCTCACCTCACTTCACTACATAACTTGGAATGGCAAACGACGCTAGTTTTATACCAATCCATTTATAAATATATTATGAGCTTGTAGACTAAACCTGACCTGTTCCAGTCTAGTCCAGGCGCGCGGACTTTCACTACCTAAATATTTTTGATTGCGGGCAGACTTCCATGGAAAAAGGAATCAGTTGCATCCATATTCATACACATTACACATCACAATCCTACCGTCACGTCCAAGACCACACGTTTGTAGTTTGTATTGGCTACTTTTCGGAATGGACTTTTAGCTAAAATTACCCTTTTCACTTTTATACTCTTTTCGCTCCGATTATACACCCTAAATATCACAGGGCCACATGGGGTGTCTATACATTTGTATGTGTTGCTGTATTTCTGCAGATCAGCAAACATATTACGCATCTTTTTTATATTGATCTTTAATCCCACGAAAAGCTGTTTGATTTGGCGAATGCTCGAAATGCTAAACCTTGTGCCAAAAAGTTTTTTAACCGCATTCACTACCAGATTTACACAATCCGTAATACAAATTCTAGGACGTGTGACCAGTTGTCCTTCCAGATCTAACTTCTCATGAAACTTTAAACGTTTCTGACTAAAAATCACAATACAAGCTAGCGAGCCGCCACAGATGCAAATGATTATTTTTAATTTTATTGCTTATTCATTGCATCAAACCTTATCGTAATTCGTATTAATTCGTTTTATATACAACTTTCCATTGAAAATTGACCTGCTTCTATCAAATTATTTTTATTCTGGGAAAATAGAATTAAAAATATATATGGACCAGTAATCAAAACACCATATCTGCACATGAATTAAGTTGCACAAGCACAATCAACTAGTGAATAATTATTATTATTCCTCGGAGACTATTTCCATGTTCATTTTGCCCGATATTTATTAACATGCAGTGCAATAACGAAATGAAATATCAATATTCAACGGTAAGTGGAAAACAGCATCATCATCTCCCGCAGCTGCTTCTACATATAATATTAGTTTAAACGAGCAACGTGACTGCAGCCTCAAGGAGTTCAATGCTATATTATCCCTTTCACCCTATATTTGCTATACTCTATCCTTAACAAATATTACTGTATTACCTACTAGCATAGAATTTTTTTCTGAATATTTAGGTACGCTACAAGGTCTCGGCATCACGGACTGTGAATACCAGACTCCAAACAAAATTCTCATTTTCACTCTGGGGAAAATCCCAAGCGGGGAAACAACAGCTTGATATTTTTTTCTCTCTCTCATAAACTTTTTGTTTCTGTAGTAAATGCACAACCTCCTCACGTGTGTTCACTAGATGGCTATTAAAAGAAGGCATAAATGTGTGTCAAGCTATATACAAATGTACATGTTATACGTACGTAGTAGCCGCTATATTTATGTAAGCAAGTCGTTTACTTTTGTCACAACTTCACTTGAATAAATCATGCTTTCATTTTGTCTTCTCTAGATTTCTCAACTACTACTATCCACTTCAAACTTTGCCTGCATCCTTTTTTTGCAAAAAACTATCCTTCGGAGAAAGATGTAGTATGTGTATGATTTGCACTAAAATATGCATGTAAGCCTTCCAATGTTTCCTGTAGACCAAAAACAGAGGAAAGCTTGACACAAATATTTACACATGACTATAATATATGTCTGCATATACTTCTGCGCATTTCCTACCGTCAAAAATAATAAGGCAACTTGAGACTTGAATTTACTCTCGTTCAACAACGTATCATCATCATCATATATTATGTGATATGTGGGCCTGAGGTGAATATATTGTCATTGTTGTTATTTTGTGCTCCTGGTTTCCAGGCTATAGATTTCAAGTAAACAGCTAAAATAAAATGAAACTTTTAAAAAAACTACACAGCATGCATGCCTTCCTACGGGCTCAATAACAATATTCCATCCTTTGTATTTAATATTTGTACATAGTAAGATCAACAACTTGTACTCAAATATCATCATTTTTTCCCATACATTCTTTGCCATTTCGGAAGCAATTAGGTTAGCATTTGTTTCCTATTTTATGAAAATCCTGTTGCAAAATAATTTTTTGTTAGATTATGAAATGAAACAGCGTTTGCTTGCTGACGTACATGAACCCATGCAGTCTGGCTCAAAGATAAGATTTACTAAAAGTGTGTAGGTAGTTGTAATGTAAACAAGGTACGCCCGTCCACTGGATAGTGGAAATTTCCACTATGGACGAAATGGAAATTTCCAGTCATTTTGATATGGACAAAACGAACGAAATGGACAAAATGGACGAAACGAATAACACTGTTTTTGCATATCAATTTAATCATGAAATACAGTTTAAACTATGAAATATTTGATACGCAGTGACTGAGTTAGCAATTTGCACCATACTGCATTATTTGCATTTATTTAATCATTCGGATAAAACCTGTCTTATATTATTAGTATTATTATAGGAGAAATATTGTAAAAATTCACTCGCTAAAATGTAGTAAGTTGTATAACGGTGTATAACAAAGAGCTTTGTTTACAATCAATTAATATTAACATAAACATGCAGTTAACAATGGTTACATAAGCATGCATGGACTTAAGTAGTTCAACACATTTGATATGTGGGTAATCCCAAGTACTAGAACAGAATAATTTTAATCTTAAAATGACGATTAAATATGAGTTAAAGTTGGGTTAATCCGAGTCGCTATCATCTTGGACAGGCTCAATTTGAGATGACAATGTTCTGTAAACCACACAGAGCTTCTTGGCTTTTTCAAGCTGGAGTCGATTCCTTTTCTTAGTCAATATATCTCCAAGTGTAGAAAAGTTTCTTTCGATTGATGCAGTGGAAGCTGGAAGTATCATCAGTGACTCACAAAAGTCAATCAGACGAGATGGGATGTCACTGTACTCTCCCATGCTCCTCCACCATACTTGGGGTTTCATACACTTTATAGTTTCTTCTGTTAGCATGTGCTTAGGAAAAGTATTTGAGTCTGACGCCTTCAGATTAGCAGTTATTGCCACCAGCATTGGGCCAACTTTGGTCAGTAGGTCGAATCCTTTGTTTTGCTCTTCCTTCGAAAGTCCAGCTCCTTAAAATAAAAAATCAAGATTTTTTTTAACATGTTAACATGTATGTATGTGTAGCCAAAATTATTTATAATTCTTGTCAAGTACAACTTGCCTCTGTATAATGGGTGAAGCATGTAAGCAGCAATGCAAACTGGGGTCATGCCCATTTCCATCCTGTCATTAATCTTAATTCTTGACTCTGGATCTTCTGGTAAGACACCACGAAGTAAAATCCATCTACGACAGGCGTCGGCCAAGTTGCACTTGTCTCCTTGCATCTGTAGAAACAATAAAACGGAAATTTCGCTCATTCAGTATATTCTTATGGTTATTTCCGTATAACTTACTTCGTCCAGGGCTTTAGCAACTGGAAGTAAAACATCGCGCATTCTGGCAACATCGGGGTACACTTTTGAATCTTCCAAAGTTTGCAGGATCTGGGGACATTTTTTCAAGCTAGATTCATCTTTTGCAGCGATCTCTAAATACTTGAAGTAGTTTTCTTTGTATGATTGCATGCAATCTAACTGACTATTCCATCTTGTAGCTCCAGGCAGGACAGGCCGCTTTCCTTTTAATTCTTTTAACGCCGCATGCTCATAGTGATGATTTCGAAAATGCTTCTGGACTGCTACGACTTTATCCACCAAGTTTTGCTTCGTTAGATCCTGTCCAAGTAAATTCATAATGTGGGCGTTGCAGCCATAAACGAAAAGTTCAGGATATTCTTTCAATACCAGCTTCTGCAAGGATTTCATGGTATTACAGTTGTCGGTCACGACTCCAATCACCTTACACTTGAAGTCTGATTCTGCTTTCTTGATTGCTTGATCTAGTAACTGAAAGCAATAATCAGCACTTTTTTTATTTTTCTCTGTGGCAACAGCATCAAAGAAAACTGCTTTAGTTCCTGTATGCACGCAATGAGAAATGACAGGATCGTTTTGATTTGTGGACCACCCGTCCTGAATAATTACCACTTTCTTCATTTTCAAATCGTCTTGGATCATACTCATTGACTCTTCATAAACTTTGTTCAGTATTGTCGTTTTTAGACGTTTCGGAGTTGGAACAACGTACCCAGGAATCTTGTCTTTCACAATTTCTTTTAAATATGGGTTTTGAACAAGCCTGAATGGAGAGTTTGAGCTGAAAATGAATTTCCCAATTATCAGGTCCAGTTTTGTCTTTGCTTCATCGTCATTCTTGACCAGCCATCGCTTCATTCCTAATTGAATTTCTTCCTTTGAAGGAAACTTCTTGAGAACTTGAAGAGATCCAGATGACACAGTCGTCTCCTTTACTTCTACATTTCTTATCACAGACTTTTGTTTTGGTTTACAGTTACGAATATGACTTATCATTCGGCATGCCTTTGCGCTGACTTTTTTGGAGCAGCCTTTACAAACGTTGGAAATGACTTTTCCAGAATCTTCTGTTTTAGTTTCAAATTGCTCCCAAATATTATCTCTTTTCCGATCTGTACTAGAAGATTTTCTCTGAATAAACATATCACTATCTTCCTCATTTTCAGAGTCTTCTTCCAGTTCAATTTCGTAGTCAAACTCCATCTCCTCCAGCGTTATGGAAGAACTTGCACCAGTAGACTTCTGCAGGCTATGACAAGCGATGTTCGATTCATCAGTTTTAATTAAGTGTTGCTGAACTTCGACTAGCTTAATTTGATTTGTATCGGTAGTCACTTTATTAGATCCCGGTGAATGGTCAAGATTTTGGTAAAATCTACCCATTTCGATGTAGTTTCGGACTGGTTCAACTTGATCTGCTTGATTTGGATTGATTGAAGTTCGAATAGGCACTGATTCGATTAGGTTTGGTTCAGTTTTAACTTCAATGATGTCTGGCTCAGGAACGCATTTTTCACTTCCGGACTTGATTTGAGCAGTACCCCCGGCTTCCATTACCTCACTTTCCTTGAATAGCTGCGAATCGTCTTGAGATCAATAATAAAAATCATACATGTCATACTCTTTACTATGAAATTTTAGCATAAAAATACTGAAATTACCCAACAACTCCAAAATTTCTTGATCATTAGTTCCATCCATACGAAACAACTTTCTAGTTTTATCGCTGTTTTTCTGGGCTTTCCGTTTGGGATATCGTTTTTGCTTCCCCATTTTCACTCAGTTAATGATAAATCACAAGTACAAAGTTTAACTTAACTGATAAAACTAATTAATATTGCGTGAATGACAAGTTGACTGCACCAAGATAATGAAACAATGCTGCAAAGCAAATTTGGTTAGTAAAAATGTGCAGAGTGAAAAAGAATGGTTGAATGTGAAGGAGTGCTTGCTTTCGCTGTACTTGACAACTTCATTCCATCAAGACTTGCATGTAATGCAAATGAAAAACAAATTTGTTTTTTGGACTTATGCATAGTGAAAATCAATGAATGAATCTGAAAAGTAAATTTGCCTTTTAAAGATGATACATTTATGTATAGTCAAATGGCGTGTTTTGGGGTTTCCCACATTGTGCATAAAATATCACGTGTAACTGTCCATTTCGTCCACTTTTGTCCATTTCGGACGTTTTGTCCATTTCGTCCTATCCACTCCAAAATGGGTGGAAGTTGGACAAAGGGCGTACCTTGAATGTAAAGTAGAAATGATGCATATTAATGTGGAAGTAAGTGTAGGAGAGGAGGAGGAAAAGGAGATTTTGTACAAAGAGAGGAAGAGGAGAGAGAGAGAAAGCCAGTTATTATTCATACATATTAGTTATGCTGATGATTTCAAGCATGCTCCCTTGTCCAATTCAAGGACGTAGTACTTACGCGAGTACTTTATATTATATCTATCTAGTTAAGTCTATTAGATGATATGTGTTGCATATGCAAATTCTTTTGCTTGGTAAAAGTCAGCTATCTTTAGCTTCAGAGGGAAAGATCTAATAAGACACAAGTCAACATCAGGATCACCATATTCCTTACACATTTCTCTCTTCTCTTTCTCTAACATTCCATGTCTTTCTCTCTCCTCATGTGTGACTGACATTTACTTATTTTACTCCAGAATAAAATTCCTAAAAACGGAGGAGAAGAAGAAGAAATAAGAGATAAAGGAAGAGGGCAATCACTTTATTATTACAAATGACTTATTAAACGTGAAATATCGTTGGTGATTATGCAAACTATCATACTTAGGCATAATGCTGCATTTCACTCCGTTCCAGGCAACCAAAACAACCCTGCTTGTCAAACTGAAGAGCATGATGATGATGATCAACCTCATTGCAAAATTCTCTTTGTGAAGCTCTCTAAGAAAATTCTTAAAGGAGTAGCAGAAAAAAGGTGTGCGGATTTTCGTACAAAGGTACCCAACTTTACCCAACACCGCGCTACCACACCAAATAACCATAGTACACCAAATCATTCCTTTTGATCACTCAAGAAAAAATATATATAAGCCTGACCAGCGAGCCGCAAGAAACGCTTCCAAGAAAAAGACCAGCCAACGCAGCAAAGCGTATTGCCTAACTTGCTTTCGTCTTTGTGAGTAAGCGCTGGGGTGCATAAAATGTACATGCTATGCATATAAATATACACGTATGGCGTAATTAAAGGATGCTACAAATATCTACATTCATTCAATATCCAACAACATGGTTTTCACATTGTACCTATTTTTATTATTCCGCCTCTGGTTAAAAACCTTGAGAAGAAGGAGACGAAAGGAAAGTCCTTGTGTGTACTTGCCAAAAAGCCATTTGCATTTTCATCCAATGACTATCTTCTCTTGTCTTATTGTCCCATATAATATGTAATATGTATAGTTTAGATACCTAAGAATGTACACGTATGCATATACATATTACGTTACTCAACCATTTCTCAACAAGAAGGATGAAAACCTAAGCTGAATCCACTTTGATATTCTGCAACAATTTTAATTCCATGACTAGCAAGAACCGAATGCGTGGTTCATTTTATTTCTGGGGACATGCTATCCAAACCGTTTATAATTCCTTATTACATTCATCCACATCCGCGTGTATTATAATGCTTAGTCTACAGCTTGTTTTCTTGTTGAGTCGTGAGTAGGAACGACTTTGAGATTTCTACTTTTGGTTCCTTCTCTTCTCTCTTGTGCCTATAGACATCCAGTTGCGAAAGTGTGTGCAAGAAAATTCCAGGAATATAACACACACACTGGAGGATTTTCATGTGATCATGTTTTTGCTCATGTTTTCCTCCTCAGTTTTAGTTTTTTTGCAACATAGCTTTTGGAAAGTGGGACTGGTGTGTGTGTGACACACACAGGACTGGGTGATCTGATGTGAGTATGGTGTAACAGAAAAAGAGTGTATCAAAAAGCAGAGTACGACCAGCTGTCTGCTGCTCTCGTTCTGTCGTAGCCTTTTCTTGCTCTTTCAGTAGTTTGATGCTAATAATCCTTCTTTGCCATTGGATCCTATAGTGCCATGGTTAATTTAAGCAGTTCTAAGACCCCCACCAAAAAAGATTAGCTTTCCCTTATGAACACTTTCACTATCTCTACCACTTTCTCTTTTCCACATCTACACATTGGATTGTATTTTGCTCATGATGGCATGTGTCATCCTATTCCCCGTTTTCACTCCTATTTCACCCATTTATTTTAATATCCTCTCGTTTTCTCTCTCCAACACACTTCTCAAAATACACACACATGCCTATAAAATGTGGGGACATTATGCCAGCTGCTCCGTCGTTTTAGTATATAAAATGTAGATGCACACACAAACATTCATATTATGAGAGACATGAGAATAAACTAGGAGACCGTGGGTAACATTTGTCTACTTTTATTTCAACTAAGGACACATTCCATAAAGTCAGTTTCGTCTGTCACATGGAATTACATCATTTCCTCTCTTAGCTTCTCCTTCTCTTCTAAATCAATCAAAGTACGTTGGACTAGAGTTGCAAATCTTTACAAGAAAAAGCAGCTAAGCATTCAAGACGCAAAACATGTGTAGGTCGGTTGGTCATACACTCAAAATCCTTTAATTTCCCATGCATCCTCTGTCTTTAATTTTTCTTTCCTTCCCTCAGCGGGAACTGCTGTGTGATACGTATGTGATGTTGCAACAAGAAAAGATTTTCACACAAAACTCAACTCAAAGCTTCTTTTCATATTTTGTGTAATTCCACACATCTCAAAGAAATACTCTTGTATTTAATATCCAACCTTTTCTCACGTTGATTCCAGCTTTTGGGGGGATTTCGAAGTTTTTTTGAAATATTAATTATTAATGTTAAGACATTAGAGAATGGATGAGTATATACGACGAAAAGAATGAAAGCTGATTCACAAGACCTGCAAAAACTTTTTTTGTTCTTGGAAAAGTTTTTAGCTACAAGGAAGACAGAAAATAGGAAGGAAAACCTTGCCAAATCTCTTTTGTTCCTTTGAGCAATACCGTTTAGCAAAGAGAAAAAGATTTTTTTGTGCTCTTCTTTTTATAGTTTCACAACCACCATTTTATTACATAAGAATGAACAATGTAATTTGCAATCTTTTTGTTAAGCAAAAAAAAAAGTTTATTTTATAATAAAAAGGGTTTGTCTATATTATATCTACTTTTTTATATGCATTGGGTTGTATAGCATGTGGGTTGTACTATGAAGGAAAAAGTATGCATTCATATTATAATTGTGAAATTGTGATGATGATAATGATGAGCAGTTTAGTCATGGTCATATATAAGTAGCTTGTAAGATACGCGTGTTAATTTCGAGGGTAATGAAACCTGTAAAAACATTATTTGGTTCCCTTTTTCTCTCTCTTTCTCTTTTCGCAAATATTATGCAAACACGGTGCTAATGAAAAGTGGATGGGCTTTGAGAAAGACGAGATGGGAAAAAAGGATTCCCTTGCCACCGAACAAATATTTTCCTTCCGTTTCCTCAAGCACATGAGAAAAAGAGAGAGAGAGAAGAAAAAAACTTTTTTTCCTTTTGATGTTACATTTCTCTCGTTCTCTCCTACTTTCCCCCACACTTTGTGTCCAAGAGAAAATGTTGAAAGTCGAAGGAAACAGAGTGGAGTATAGTGAGGATGAAAAAAGAAGCTCGAAATTTTGCAAATGAGTCAATCTAGGTCAGGCTTAATTTTAAAACTGTTGGCGGAAGCACACACACACACTCTCTCTCTAACTCTCACTCTAAAGCAAAATTGAAACGTGAACTGTGGGAAGGAGTTTATGTATACGCACATGCACGTACGGTTGTACTTACTTAGAGTCAGTTGGCGTACCAAAAAAAAGTTTTTGAAAAGTGCCCAAGTCCACCGTCCAACTTTTCTCTCATCTGGCATAATACGCATGAGATAAATGCAGATTAAGGTGGGAGAAATCTACATTCTACATGAGTTCATGCAAGATGCAGCACCATCAGATTCATACGCAAAGTAATCCATCTGACTTTCTCCTCTTGTTTTTTATCTTTTTCTTTGGTTTCCTTTCATAAAATATTAGGGGACGAAAAACGCGTGCTGCTGATGATAGCCAAAGATTTTCTTGGCCATATTAAGTATAAACTGAATATCAGAGCCGACACTTGTGACGATGAGTGTAGTAATGAAAATGAATGCATATTTTCTTTTTTGTGGGACAGACGTATACATTAGAATGAGGTGGGAACACAGCACTTGTGCATCTATATTCATGTGTTTTGTCAAGTGTAACATGTAAAATTTGCACTTTGTATAGTACATACATACATCCTCCTCCTCCGACCATTTTTTTGTGTGAGAAAGGCCAATCTGAAAAAGTTTGGTGGGTGAATGAGATGGGAGAAACATTCACAAACATCGTCATCATCTACATTATCATAGCCATTATCAAGAGTGTTAGAGGAGGAGGAGATGGTACAGGAAGATGATGATGGCGATATATAAATATACACGACGCGAGTAGTCATGTAAAGAGAATGGCACAGCCTCTTGATTTGATGCTGCTGCTGTTACATACTCTGTTTTTACCACTTGAATTTTTAGGCCGAGAAAAACGCTCCTTGAATGAATAAAATGAGAGGATTAGGGGAATGTTAAAAGGCCCTTGTCTGTTTTTTAACTCACTTTCTCTCCTCCTTTCACACTTTTTCCTCTATATGCATGTTTCGACGAATCTGAAATGGAACGTACAAAAGTAAAAGCATATAGCACACAGCATGCCATGTCCGCATGTTCCTTCCACTCCAAGGGCTCGTCAAGGATGAGCTATCAACTTTTTACATGATATATTACATAATATTAGCGAGGGCCGTGTAGTGTTCGTTCGTTCATTCGTACGTTACGTACATCGGATGGAATAGGGTATAGGTTCCGCCATTCCCATCACCACCACACACCACGCGGCTCTGCTAATGAATTACAAATTGCGATCATGAATCTCTGGCAGAGAGACGAGAGAGAAAAAGATTGCCTTGGTCGTTCCCTGCTCGTTCATCCTTTTGCTGTTGCACAAGTCACAAGTTTTGCTTGCTCTTTACTCAACTACCAAAAACTACATATACTATAAACTAAAGTCATGTTCTCTTTTTTCCTCCTTTCTCTACCTACCTATCACATTAGTACTACTACTTTCTCATTGAACTCTACCAACTTTTATTTGGAGTGGCGATGATGCTACTCCTGCTGCTACACACAATATTATAGTGGAGGAGGATGAGGACGTTATAAGGAACAGCCGAGTGTCTGTATATATAGCACAAATGTGTCAACGTATGAGTGAGTAATGGCTGGTTTTTAACCCTACCATTGCCACCAACACTAGACCATCCTCTCCCCCACTCTCACAACCGAGATTACGTCTAAATCAGCCTTTTAATTTTCACTCGGACCAGTGAGTACCAGGCCAGAATATGGAGTCAAGTGAAGATGTGAAAAGAGAAGCTCCAAAATACACAGTGGAATTCGATGAGGAGCCAGCCAACGAGCGAGAATAAAAATGGGGGATAGGATAGTAGTACACTAAATGAGAATGAGAAATATGAGTTGGGAAGGAGAATGAGATGCGATGGGGAATACTAATCATCGAATATACTTAGGTCTTATCAAGGAGTGCATGTCTCAAAAAAAAGTTGTATGCATATGATAATATACATATTATATTTGTAGCTAGAAAATTGAGGCAGAATTGGGAAATTTCTTATGCACATTCAAAAAAATGACAGTTTGTAAGGACTTGGTTTCATTTTAACTATATAATATGTACTATGAAATGAAGAGTTTTTATAAGCACCCACACGAAAAATGTCATGAAATCTATAGAGTCAAATGAAAAATGAAGTTCGACTTACATCAGGACTTGAAGCATGGATGGCTGCGAAGCGATCATCGCTACTGTACGTCTGCAAACCCACGGTTAGCAAATGATAGTCTTTTCTCCGGATCCAAGAAACCTTTAGAAAGCAATAAAAAATTCATATTAAACTAGTAATTTTCTTGAGCAAAAAAATAAATTTTATCCAATTTCATTATCGACGAACATCTCTCTTTTCATTCTTATGTACAACAAAACATTTTTCCTTGTGTCAGCAATCAGACTGTTGTAACAACTGCGTTTTTGACTTTTGTGTTCCATTTACAAAAAAATAATTGGATCTTTATGTATCATTACAATATTATTACATTCGTCTCAGAAATTTTGTGAGAGTATCCAATTCCAATACAGCTTATATATATATTATATACTCCATATCCAAGCCCCATTTTCATTTCCATTTCATCCAGACTAATTTGATTTTTATGGGATGACAGGAACCAACTTCCTGTTGCCACTGCAAAAATTAATTCTTTCTCTTCCATTTCGTATTTTATTTGATGATTATTTTTTATTTCGTTCCGTCAGTTCGTGGACTGGAGAGAGTATGGAGTATAGTCTCGCTCGCTCGTTCTTTAGGTAAAAGGAATTATCATTTGCAAGAAGCAGGAAGCAGCTTCTAATGACACTTGTTTTATTTGGAAAACAGCCTGACAAAAATTGGCATTGATAGGAAAAGCGTGTCATTATTATTAGAGTTTCTTTGGGAGGAGTTCTCATATATATACATGTACTTATTATGTATGTATGTATATATTTGTAACAACATAACAGATGAAGCTCAGCAAATCCTGTGAAATGGATAGGAAACATAAAAGGGCATGGGCATTAGTAAAGTAGTTGTATGATGATGCTCTTTGGATAACAACAAAAAACACTAAAACTTTTTTCTTTCTTTTTTTCCCTTCCGAAACAAAATTCCTCCGACTCACTTCTCTTTTTTCATGTCTGATTAGATTTGTCATTAGAACACATACACACACTCACATCCTCATAAGGACATTGATGTTTTTATAAAGAAAAAGTAGAAAACAACAAGAAAAGTTGTAAGGGTAGAAAAGCTTCATGAACATCGTCATCATCATCGCGATCATTATTGGATTGAAATGACTGCTCAAGTAGAAACTTGTTCTTCTGGACAAAACTCAATTTCTCCGACTTTTTTTTGACTTGACTCCTCCATTCTACCATTCGTTCCATTCCATCCATCCGACTTTTTTAATGCGCTTTCCATCTCTCCCGAAGAAAACATCCATAAAGACACTCAGCCACTCTTTATTTTCTGATGGGCTAACTGGAGAAAAAAAAACATCTGTTTTTTTTTCTCTGTTTGGTTCTTCGACTTGCCCCTTATTATATTAACTGGAGAATGGAACAAACTAAAGAAGCACAAGAAAAAGTATGCAGAAGGAGAGAGAAAACTCTATTAACTCTCCATCACGTGCCAATCATTATCATTCCCCTAGTTTTTTTTACTTGAGCATGGAAATATATAAATGGAATGGGATGGCATATGGCAGTTGCTGGCTTTGGGTTGGCCTGGGTAATATCAATGGAGAGAATTATTATGCAATGCTATAAGTATTATGGTATGCGAGCTAACTTAAGTATGTTGATGTGCATAATATGGTCCCAAATGAATTTTTCCCGTTCTTCGAATTGACTGACATCAACAACAATCTACAACATACTACGTACTTATACATACTTTTTTTTGGTAGTATATGGATGGGTTGGAAAAAAAGCAAGTCAAAGTGGAACACAAAAGAGATGGAGGAGGGTTGCTGTGTGTGCATGCATATGTGAGCAAATTTTTTTTAGGTACTTTCTCACATAAAGGAAAGTTTATAGGAGGTATTGTCAGAACTCATAGTAGCATATATACTACTAATACTCAGTTTGAGATACGTGCCTAGCTGTGTACCAAGGAGAAAAGGGTTTATTTTGTTGAGAAAGAAAGTGGAGACGTGGATGATGTTGATGATATGTCTTTTGAAAGTCAATCTCTCACAAAGAGAGAGAGAAAAAAACGCCCTCTTTTTCTACCCGTACTATTACTTTCCTCTCAAAACTTGAGTGTGATGATTGTGACTGTCTGTCTACTGCGAGGTTAGGAGCTGGCTGGGAAGCTTTTTGTTGGTGGTGGGGGAAGGGAAATGCAGTGTCTAGTCTCTGAGTATCAGGAGGAGGAAAAAGGATTTACAGAGTAATATCGGATAAGTTTTTTTTCTTTGGAAATTTAGTTGGAATGACAAGCCTCATCATCAAAGTTAATAGGAAATAAACGATTCCTTTTCTCTCGCTCTTTCTCTTTCTAATAACATTATAGAATAAGGAGAAATGGAATAAGTGGAAGGACAAGATGAAGGGAGAGAAAATGATGGAAATTTTTACGCGTTTCTGATGCCTTTTATGAGATGTTCAGACGCCATTCTCAACTTGAAATGATGGGCAGATAAATAAGCGTGTGTACGTGATTGCGAGTGGGGAGAAAGCTCACACACGTACACATGAACATGACACAAAGGACACGCACATTTTAAAACGGAATCGTCTTCTTAAAAAACAATAATGCTTTGAAACATTTGATGATACATTATCTCTTTTGAATTTTACTCAAAGGATCAAAGCAGGACATTTATATTTTTTTTAAACATTCAACATTAGCAAAAATCTAAAAAAAAAATCTTTGAAAATATTTATTCAAGAAATAACATGTGCATTGATGTGTCAAGTTGACATGGATCGACCTAAAACAACTACGACACAGTTTCACATTCTTATGTTGACAAAATTGGAGTGACAGAATCTTACTTTTCATTTAATCTTCCATCCAACACAGAAAGATAATATACACAGAAATGCAACCCTTCAATCCAATCCAAATTGAATTGAGAAAGGGGGAAGACCCAACACAATCAAAAAAACCCAACAAGATAAAAATATGAGACAAGGGAAGTGAGAAGACAAAATGAACCATGTTTTTCTTCACTCTTTCCCCTTTCAAACTTGGGTTTTTTCGTCATCTTGTCCCTTTTCCATTATTCCCCTTTCTCGTATGTGATGTGATCTTGTCCGATATGTTAACAAAATACGGAAGAGTAGAAAAAAAAATTCTCTCAACAAAACATTTCTTCACACTATACATATATATAAGTATTAGAAAAGTATAAACACGTGCAAATTTATGACTTGTGTCCAACTGCCTACAAAAAAAAATCTTCAATCTGTTACAACCCAATTCAACATGCTTCGTTGCTTTGTACAACAAAGCAAGAATAGTATCCTCTATACTACGAGTAAAAATGAGTAACAAGACTGACTTTACTTTTGCTTACATGCACAACCAGGCGAGCACACATTACTCCTGCTTTCCCTCAAATTCACGCGTGTAAAAAAACTCGGTAAAGAAAAACTTTCTCCCGTTTTTCATTTCATGCTCGACGCTCTCCTCACCAGCTTATTTCTCTTTTTTCCTATTTATGGGAAACTCACAAATGGCAAATGGGTCTTTGGAGATCTCTTTTCGGCTTGTTGTTCTCAAAACTTTGAGCGAAAAATGTATCAGCATCTTGTTCTACTAGTAGTTGAGATGGAAATCAGCACCAGTCACTCACTCATCCAGTCCACTTCTAAAAAATTCGTTTTCGTCTCCAATACACATACAACTTATATATAGGAAAAACAAGAAGAAAGAATTTTCGGACCGAAAAAAAGTTATGTTGACTGATTGAGTGACTTGCTCCTTAAGGTATGGCTAAGCAGTTCTGGACCTACAATAATATATATAATGCTTGTCAACACCAGCAGTGCCAAAGCCAGGACACTTTTTTTGTCAACTCTGGTTATTGCCATATGAATCTCAACAACTACCTACAAAAGTTGGTATTCGGATTTAGATTTGGTGATGATGTGTCTCTCCCTATTAATGTTTTCTAATGCACAAATAGAGATAGACTATCCTTTACCCACCCCGTGTAATGGCCAAAATGTACATTGACGTTGTTGGTAACTTTGTAGGCTCCATAAAGGGTAAATGCGTATTGAACTTATCTACTAGTTTTCTTTTTTCTTCTCTCTCTCTCTCTCTCTCTCTCTCTTTCCAAAATGACGAAATTCATCTCAGTTTTCTTTATTGCTTTTCTTTCGACTACTTCTTTCCTTGAAAAAAAGACCTCTTCTTTTTCTGTCAAATCGACCGTCCCGATTCTGCTTAGCCGTGCATTCTTCTTATTCTTCTCTCCTTCTTTTATATAATATCATCACATTTTTTGAAAATGCTCAGTTGGGTGGAGAAAAGAGTAACTTTCTTTTGTAAAAAAAGAGAAAGAAAAGAAATTGGTAGTCCCTTCCTCCTTCATATTTGAACATACTGTATGTATATATAGTATTAGTATTTGTAACAGGAGCAGCCCAAGCATGCATACATACAATGTATATTTATGGCTATGACCAATAGAAATGAAAACCTAGAGATGTATGATGACGATGGTCTATATCTTTCTAGATGTTATGTTTTCGTGCAATGTTGTTGAGTGAAAAGGAAATTGGACAAGCTCTCCCTCCGGATATTGGATCGAATAAATTTTTTATCTCCTTATAATCACGTAAAGCACCAAAATACTAACAAGAATAAAAGGACCGCACACTCAACTCTCTTACATGGCTACTATACGAGTGTGTAGTGCCATTGCCATCCATCCCATCACCATCAAAACGAGGAGCCCGACGAAAACGACAATCTGTGACAAAATGGTGTGAAAAAAATGGATGCACTGTTCCTCTCTCTTCTTCCTTGTCAATCCGTCTACCCAAAACCAGAACCATCACATATTCTGATACATTATTGAAGAGAACGGGTAAGAAATCTGTGGCAGCAGCTGCCATTTTTTTTGTGTGCTCCTGCTGTTGCAACAAATAACTTTTTCCTATTATGGGATTCCTATGCATGCATATAAAAGATGTATCTCTAAAAAAAAAGTGTGATGTGATGATGAACGGGGTGGACTCAGCTGGAAAAGTTGAGAATAATATCGGGTACGTACATATACGTACGACTACGCTTGCCCTTATTTTCACCAAACCATTATCATCATCATCGTCCCAGTTTTTTTTTCGTTTTTGCAAACAACCGGAAAAAAAAGATTCCGGGTAAAAAAAGATTGCAATTACTGATTGTTTTCTTTGGGGAAAGTTTTTTTTGAGAGGCCTTTCCCAATCACGTTGAATTGCGTCATGTGTGCTATTATGTTTGTTTTGATTTGAATATTTTTGCGGAGGATTATTTATATGCTTGTTTTTCACATGGTGCTTTTGCTCTGTTTTCTGTACATGTCATATATATACTAACGTAACTTGGCATATACTTTGAGCACAGCTGTATATAGATGCTTCGTTCAAAGAAGTCATTCAAGTGTGCAACGTTCTTTAGGTAGTTCCTGCTCTGTTTCTATCAAATTGGAACTGTTCCGCACCAAATCCTAACTTCATTTCAATTGGGATTAGTTACGCGTACCGTAGCGTATCGGTTAGGTGTACATGATATGATTGGTGGTATATATATGCTCACGCGTAAGTATGAATATCTCAAGTTGGAAAGAAAAGGCAGGTGAGTGGGTACCCATAATGACATGTAAAATATTAGTTTTTTTTCGTCTTCACATCGATATTATTCAATATATATAAAATATAAACCAAGATCGTTGAGTATACTAAGCCAAGGAAATGAAATTTCTTCTGGAAGAATGCATTTTTTCTCACTCTTTCACATCAACGAGAAAAAGGAATATTTTATATGATGGAGATGAAATGAGAAAAAAGATTCCCCTCTCATTTTCGACCTTCCATTTCTCATATTATTATTATTTATTACAGAACATGGTTGAAAAGGGTTGGTTGAGAAAGGTAAAAAAGTGAATGTGTATTTTAGTGCAGGAAACTTAATCTCTCCTTGAAGAAAGCCAAAAAAAATGAAACTTTACATTGGATTCACGTATATGATATATGAGTGTGTGTTTGGATAGGTTTGTGTGGAGTGTAGACTCACAAAAAAAATGTGTCGGGAAAAGAAGCCTGCAGCTACAATTTTCTTCAATACTGTAAAAATTTACCTTTCCCATCGCCATCCTCAACCCTAACTTACTAAACGGTAGTGAGAAAGATTTCATTTCTTTTCCAACGACTTTTTTTTCATGATACAAGACATGTACTTTTTTTGCTTTGATTTTCACATAAAGAGAGAACGCAGTGGTACTGGTATGGTAGTACAAGTACACTGACTAAACTCGATTGGATGTGATGAGATTGGAGCCAAGTTGAAGATAAATATAACGTGTGTGGTCTGGAATGAGTCTGCAGCATTTTGCCGCTTCGTGAATTTTTACACCTGGTGAATTCCCTCACGATCCATCCAATATTTTCTTCTGATTCCATTTTGATTTCTGCTCCTTCCCGTTACTCAAGACTCAAGAGTCGTGTAGGTATAGAGAAAGATACAGACATTTTATTATTGTTACGATGTACGATACACATACGTTTGAAAAAGGGGGCTCTCAATCCAAACGATATTTTTATAAGAGAGAGCTTAAAAAAGAACAAAAAAGGGAAGAGGAAGCCGCTTTTCCGCCTTTCGTATTTTTTAAAAAAGCTCTCCACTTTTATTATCATCCTCATCACATGACACGACACAAGCACCGCCAAAGATATAGCTTTTTTTGTGACTTTGTGCGATTTTATTGAAAGAAGGTTGGAGAAAAATTACTTGCTACTAGTTTTTTTTGCAAGAATGATGAATGGATACAGAGAACAGCCTTTCTCAAAGAATTGAGAGTGAGTAGCCTTGATGCTTCATTTCATGAGGAGGTTTTTTTTACTGAGTGATCACAAAGGACATTTTAAAGAGAATCACATTGACATATTGACGCCTTACAATACTTTCATTTCAAGAGGGAAAGTGGAATCTAAAAAAAAGAAAAAATGGGTGCTGGTGGCACCAGAAGGAGTCATGCCAAGCCAGAACATTTTTTTATTTAATAGCTGAGCTGTGGCAATATGCTCCTCCGGCCTGGCCTACTTTTCATTCCTTCTCTGTAATATAATCCTTGGAGGGAAATCTTTCCCTTGATTTCTCATTTTTTCTTCACTTTTCCCGACTTTATTCCACTCTTCGGGTTAAATTAATGTAGCGATTACAGTAAAAGAAATATGATCCTTCAGAAAAGAGGAGGGAAAATGGGAAGAAATGTCTGTTAAATCACAGAGGGTAAAAATTATACGGATACCGTACATAACTCTGAGAGCTCGCTAACATTGCGCATACAGTAAAAAGCCTCCAAGTAATGTTAACTATTTCACTCTTTTTCTCTCATTACATAACAAGGTTATGCAATCACTTTTTCATTTCAAAGTGAGAATTCAAAATCCATTTTCGACACCTAGTTATATACGAGTATAGTTAGGCTCACTGACACACAGTTCTATTTTTTCCATTCTTCTAAAACGAGTCATTATGCAATAACAAAAGGAGAGAAAAGGAAGCCAAAAAAGTTTAAGTGTATCTCTCACCATAATATGAGAACATTTTGCAGTATAGAATTTCCATCATCCCTTTCATCATTTAGCATAAAACAAATCATCAACATCCGTATGCATCCATACAACTTTCTCTTCCGAGTACATTTCACATTTTTAAAAAATTTGCAAGTCAATTCGCTCATCCGAACACTTTTCCCCTTGCGTTTGCAATTCTGATTATTTCTTAAAACTTGGATAGGTTCTGTTGTATGTTGTAGGTAGCTGGTATGATGTACTGTGTAAAATGAGTTTTGTTATGATGGCATATTTTATTTTTCAGACGATGGAGGAAATAAGCAGGCTTTATTTTTTCCTTTGACTTATTGAATACATGCACTGGGTTCACTCAATGTTACTTGTGTATCAATGTGTATGATTATCGTCTAGAATATATAAAATTGGACGCAACTTGCAAGCGCATATTCTCACATGAGTCATGAAAATAAAGGTCGTAGTTGTATTATTATGAGCCGTGATGGAAAACTAACTTTAACAATACAACTACGCAATAGGGTAGGGCATGGAAAATTCCTAGAATGTAACTTTGCTGTGTATCTGATTCCGTCAATCGTATCACGGAGAATATCCATCATTGTGATTGTGAGAAGAGGAAAATAGTGCATGAAAGGCACGAAAGTAACTTATTTTTCCACAAATGTTTACAAAATCAAGCTTACATGAGAACAACAACAACTACACACTTCATTTCTCAAGAGAATTATATGGAATTCTGGCATTTAAATGTTATGAAATATGCCTAATTTTATAGAATAAAAGCACAAGCCAATACTTTGTAAGAAGGATATAACCGATTCCCGGAATTATTACCCGTCCCCCTTCCCGTCATTGGGGAAGAATCTGGGTGCCAGTTTCTAATATCCTCCTTGAGAATTGAGAATGATATTTCAGATATGTCATTCAATGATATAATAAATTCACTCAACGTTCCCATCCATAACATTGATGCCTTATTCTTTACCATTTTTTCCTGTGTCCTACTTTTTTCTCTCAACTTTATGCAATAGTTTAAAATGTATATGTCTTATTGTGTGTATCGTTATTTTGAGTCTTTCTTCTCTTTTTCTTGAAAATTGCAAAAGATGCATTTGCATACAGACATGCCTATATTCTAACTCCCATTTCGCAAAAGATTGTGCATATCCCTGCAAAATATAAATGTGTACTTGGTTCATGCGGATGTGGAGCATTTGTTGTATGAGCATTTAGGGTTATGTTTATTATTCGCGTATGCACACTCACAAATTACTCCACTTTCAAAAAAGTTCTCACGCGTTGCCTATTTCCAACCTTACTTCTTATACATTCGTTCATAGAATCAGCATCACACGATACACACACGTATATAATCTACCTATTTACTTTGTCATTTTTCTCTACCCATTCACCATTGTTGCCCTTTTTATATTCCTAATGGAATTCAGAAAAGAAACGGAAATAAATGTTACTTTCATGTGTGCATTGTGCCTACCATTTTCCATTACATTTCCTATTTTCTCCTTCTTTTGAAGAGGAGATATGAATGACCTTATAAAATATGACGCACGCCACGACGACCCAACAACATCACAATTGCAAATACTCTTAAATTTATCTCGGTATTTGTACTCGAATGTAAATTATTTGAAATGGCTCCAACTGTACATAATATTTGAATGGTGTAGTAAAAAAAGGAGAACGGAAGTAGAATGTGCCAAGGGACTTTATCAAAATAAAAAATACAGGATGTTTGCTGCTGTGACTTTCTTTCTTTACTTATAAACTAGTTTTTTGTATGCATCTTTCCTTTCTTTTTTGGGGGATTTTGGGTTAGTATAATACTGGTATTCTTATTCGTTGTCTAAAAAACTAGTTTGTATTAAACTCAGAAGAAAGCTACACCCCTTTTATGTGGGAAACGAGACAAACTTATGATGCACTTTTGGGTTGTCCTCCTAATGAACTGACAAATGAGCCAAATTGAATTTACTTTCCAACTTTTCCAGTTCCAAATTCGAATGCAACAGAATAAATAAACAGTTTAATACATAAAAAGTTTTTCCTTTATCATCCTCATTTTCGTTCTACAAATAGGTTACCTTTAAAAGCTTTCTTTGATGTTTTGTACAGTACAAACAAAATATTATATACTATTATTACGACTTGAGGTCAATATGACGATGATTGTAATTATTATTTTAGCGAGGAAAATGTATTATTACAGTAGGAATGCAATTAAGAGCTTCAAAAAACAAAAAAAACTCTGAAAGGGGAAATGCAAGAAATTAATTAGAAATTTGTTATTGAACAACAGCGTATTTTCCTGACTTTCATCTATTGTATATGGGTCATAATGGACATCTGCTTGAAAGAACCTGAGCACCGTGTAGCACTAAACCATCATCATCATTTCCTTTTACTCCCCCAGATCTCCACAGCCTGCAATAAGTCGTTATAGTCAAGTGCACTGGTTTGCGACCAAGCTGAAATTGTTGAGGGAAACGGCGGGTCTATTCTATCACATCAGAATCAGATTGGGCGTGATGACTTCCATTAATCGTCAATCTGTACAAGTTTCGCAACTAGAAATAGGAATGGATGGAGCAAGAAGAGGCGAGAGCGGAGCCCCCGAAAAACTGATCCCATTGATACTCCTTCTGATGATGAGAATGTGATGATGACTGTATTAATAACTGCGTGCGAGTGTGTGTCTAATGTAATGTAATGTGTGTGTAATATGATACAAGAATAAGAAGAGGGAAAAGAAGGAAGCAAAGCTATAAAAAAGGCAATAATACGAGTGTTATTACTAGTACATTATAACTGTTTTTGTTAATACGAAGCGGAGTGAAGCGGAAAGTAATAAAAAGAAATTTCATCTTTTTTCTTTTCTTTTTGCTTTCTCTCTGTTGAAACAGGGTGTTAGCTCATATCAGATTGGTTTCATGAGACTAATTTCCCATTTTCCTCCAAGAGCCCCATCCACTCTTGCTTTTTTTCCCTTTTTGGATGAGCTAGCACCACACCGCCAAAGCCAAACCAAGCTATTTTCCTTGGTATTATTTCCTTAAGGCTCAACAAAATGTAGTGGTTGATGGTGGCGTGGTGCTTGTGTGTGTGTGGGAAAGATCCAAAGGGATGGATGCCAATGACTTTAGATGCCCTAACCTAGCTCTAGCTTCATTTTTCTCTTCGTCTTCTTAGTTCTTACAAAACAATTCTTTTGGAAGGTTGCTGGATGCAATGGAAGCAGTAGAGAAAAAAACAAGTTGGCCGACTTTTGGTAGAAGACTTGAAGAAGAAGAGGACGCTCTGTTTTTTCTGGATTCTCCTTCATCATCTAATCGATTCAGAGAGTTGCTCCTTGGCATTTTTATTACGGTTTTTCTGGCAGCACTCATTATTCTTCTCCTACGTTTCCCATAATAATAACTTGAGGGCAATCCCCGGTTCAACAGTCGCTCCTTCACCAAAAGAAAAATATGTATATTCTACTTCATATTGGGATGAAGAGGATGATGATGATAATACTATGTATATCTCCACAAAACATGATGCCACACTGGATGGCATATTATGAGTGTGCAAACTACTATCTTCTATTTCCTTCCTATTGTCAAAGCAGTTAAGATGAGAAATAATAATACCTACCGTGTGTGTGTTCCCTCATAATACGGATGCAAACGCGAGAAGGACAAGGGGAAAATGAGGATGTATATAGGTACGAAACCTAAACTATCATCCCATCCCGGTGAGCAAGAGACAGGGGAAAAGATTTTGGTAGCCAAAAAAAGTAGTGTTTGTATGGGATGAGGGATAATATAGTATGATATGATAGGGAGGAGACTTTCTCTTCGTATAGTATTAAATTGTAGGTAGATGATGGGGAGAAAAAGACTCTTGAGGAAGAAGAGTACACATGTCAGAAAGCACGCACTTAGTCTTTGAAAAATTATCAAGATGTTCATAATTTATTACAAGATTTTCCCAACTTTACTTGAGGAAAAGCCCTCTCTCTCTCTCTCTTCTTACTCCTCTCCAGGCTTCTTTCCATGCTCATGCTATGCTTCACTTCCACAAAGAACAAGAGGAGGCGGGGGGACTTTAAGTTGGATGTGTAGGGATCTCTTCTTTCTTATTTTTTTTGCTACAAGAAAAAATGGAGCTCCCGTTATGAATGGAGAGCTGTTGTGTATATATACTAACTAAATTGGGAAAGTGGTAGTGGCCATTGCCAATGTTCCCAAAATATATATATGCATAGCAACGACGTTAGTGTGTAGTTAATGCGATGAAACTCTGTAGAAAAGAGCACTTGTTCATATGTCTATGTCGTATGATATAATAATGAGGAGGCTGGAAAGCGAGAAGGACACAAAAAAGTGTTCTTGTCTTCTCTCCTTTCACATGAGCAAATTGTTCTACTTATGTGTGTAATGCTACTTCTTCTTCTTCTCCTCTTGTTAGACTCCTCACATGAGAAGAAAGAAAGTGGCTGCTAGAAGAAAGAAGTGAGCTTTATCTTTAGATAATGGGAAAAGGTAGAGAAAGAAAGAGAGAAGAGGAGAGCGAGTCAGGAGTCAGTGATGGTCCTCTTAAGAAAAACTTTGAATGCTCATTATTTCAGCATAAACTCGGAAAATAAATTATCAACTAAACTGCCTTTAAATCTGACGGCCAAAAAAGAGGAGAAAAAAGTTTTTTAATGGTTGTTAAATGCATTGAGAATAAAAGTGGAGTCGAGAGCAAGAAAGACGACTGGCTCTATATATATAGAGTCTAGTGTAGTGTTCCATTTTGGAAGAGAAAATTGGGATAAAAAAAGAAGAAAGCGTGGTGTGAGCAGCATAAGATTTGCTTAGTTTTGAAAGGCTTTCCTAGAAAAAGAGGATAGATATATGGAGCTGCTAGTCGCGTCTTCCTTCCAACTTACATGACGTATGACTGTCTCTGATAATATCGGAAAGTGAACAAGTAACTTGGGCTGAAGCTCTACGGCTATTGCTACACACACTCCATCCATTAATTTCTTTAGCCTTCTCCCACTCTCTCTCAACCAACAGGAGTAGAGTTGAGTACACTAGTTAGGTACATACATATTAGTATTTCTCTCTCTCATGCTCTCTCTGAATTTTTATTTTTTGGCACACTAAATGCCATTTTTGTAGAAAAATTCAAAGGAAAATGTAATGTAATGTCTTGAAGGTGTACAAACATTTTTCACAGTGAGTTTGGCAGATGAAAAGAAGTTTGAGAGAATTCTAGGAAAACACGTATACGTATATATGAACACTTTATACTTACTGTGACTCCATCCCCTGAATTTCGAACGTTGCAGGGAAGTAGTGCATTGCTTTTGTACTGGGCTCTCAACACGGTAGAGTTGAGAGTGACAAAGGGACTCGTCGACGAGTTCATCAGCAGATCAACGGATGACGACGAGAAGGAGGAGATTGTCGAGTTGACACTGTTGTCATGATTAAGTACTCTTCCAAGGGCTACCAACGCTGCAGGCCTGAGTGTGCTACCACCACTACTACTGCTGCTGCTGCTGCTGATACTACTTCGACTCCCATTCTTTTCTCCTGGGGTGGCCACTCCTCCCTTGAAATTGTCAAACGTCTGGCTTCTCACCAGGGACTGGATAGAGGGGGTCACTGGAACATACGAAGATGCACCAAGCAGCAACGGCTGAGAAGTTGGTGACACTCCTGCTCCTGATGCCAACGATGGTGGTGGTGGTGGTGATGATGAGGATGATAATGATGGGGAAGAGGCCGGAGGGCTTGCAACCATTCGAGGAGGAGCAAACCCCAAGGAAGACGTTCTGTTTCCAACTGATTCTGAAAATGACACAAAAAGAGAAAAGTAAGAAACAATGTCAGTAAATAAATGGCAGTTGTGTATCTTTAAGAAGGGAAAATGAGAGAAAATCGCTTTATGTCTTTACAATAAATCTTTCTCTTCTGTCGATATCAGCTTCTCCTCTCTCTCTCCTACTTTCATACAGCACGCGCACACAGAGAAACAAGGCGAAATATAGGGAAACCTCCCATCTCTCCTATTTTTTGTGTTTGTTTTTACTTACTACCATTCTCTTTCTTTCTCTTGCTCTTCTCCTCTTGTTTGCTTTTATTACGAGGTCAGTGTGCTTAAGCGAATGAAATGGTGCAAGAAAACATGAGAAAACCCCTTTTTTTCTTCAGAGGAAAAAGAGTAGGTCGATCAGGATGTATAAATCGTTCTTGTTTTTGTGTCGCCTCTCATCCTCTTCTCCTATCGCAGAGACCAGCAGAGCACCAACCAAAAACAACATGAATAACTTGCTTAACAGGAAACAAAGGAGAGCTTCAGCTTCAAGCAGGCATATCAGACCACCCATAAGTATAGAAACTATGTGTAAGTTTTTAGCATTTGTATTTGTACCTTGTACACGGTGCTGCTGCATCAGTAGTAGACCAACTGATGCATGTGCACATGTATAAAAGACACATCGTTTTCATTTTCCTTTTGCTTTCCCCCGCTCCCATTACAAAAGCATATGTCGTACCATTTAGAGAGAAGAAAACAACTTTTTCCTGAGCGTAAATCAGGAGATTAAGAAGGAAAAAAGTGGGGAAAGCTCCAAGACAAAAGTATTCATAGGCAGAGAAAAGAGGAGAAGCGAAAGATAAACAGGCGTGGATGATAATTCAGAAAAAAATAGAACAATATGCCACGAATTGCCATGCCATGCCATCCCGTGTTAAGTAATTCAAAAAGTGGAACAATGCCATATAATACTATTAGGTGTAAAAAACGAAAAGATTTGTAAAAAAAATAATGTTGAAAATTCATAGTCATATCCTCTCATCACCATCACATACTTTTTATTGTGTGAAAAAGAAGGCACTGAGCTACGCGAAATGAGAAATTCAGACCAGACGTAGACCCGACAAAAATATATTGGTGCACCAGACAAAAAAAGTTGGTTGATTATGAAAAAGAGGAGAAAACGTTGGCGTGCATGTGCTTAGAAGATGTTTCGCCATGCATGTTTCACCAGCCAGCCACACACCACGTCATCATGATATGATCATGAATGAAGAGAATTTTTTTTGTGGGTTTCATTGTTTGCACTTTTTTCTCATCATGATGATGATGATCATCATCAGCATGTTCAACCTAGCCAAAAGTCTGCTCCAGTTCCTTTTCTTCTTTTATTAAGGAAAAATGTTGCAGAATAAGGGAGATTTCATAGTGGCTGTGTTTGATTCGGTTTGGTTGGTTACTCTCTCTCTTGTTTACTTTAGTTTTGCCAACTCAGCTTCAATTCAGCTTATATATAGTGAATAAGTCTGAAGCTAAACCCTTTTATTATTATTATCATGATTATCATTCTCTAACCGAGTGACCACGGCGTGGATACAAAAAAAACTTGTCTTGAAATTATTTTTTTTCTTCGTTTCGTCTACAATTTTCTCGTGATCATCAACGTGATCATGATGATGGTATCATTTTTGTTGGTTGTTGTGGTTTAGGTTTTGGTTTGTACGGGTGCAGGTCAATGTATTAACAAAGTTTGTAAATGGTAGTTGGAGCATCAGCAAAAAGTATAAAGGAACGACAACGACCTCACAGTTATTTTTTGGATTTTGTACAAGAAAGGGATAAGAAGAAGCTGGGAAGCATGTTCCATGTTTTTTCACATTCTGCTTCTTCATTTTCTCTTGTCCAGCGGAAAACTTATGACTTTCGCCACAATGTCTGTAATATGTGTCTCCTTAAAGGGATAAAAGGGCTTAAAATCCGGACTATAGTTGAATACACGCAGTCACCAAAACCCGTCATGTCCTTTTTACTCTCTTTCTCTCTCCAGTCTAGTCTAAACTAAATGGCTAGAATGGAATGTAAAGTAGGCTGCCATGGTATGATGATAAGCCTTGAAAGAACAATGGGAAACGGTTAGTGAGTTAGTTTCCTCCTTGCTGAGCTACTACCACATCACAACCAAAAGCGAGTTTTTACTGCACATTACATTATATTACTCGGCATGAGATGAATGGGAGGAAGAAGAAGGCCCGTTGTGTTATGTTGTGCAGTTTCTTGCTAAATACAAGTTGACATGACGTGAAAAGTTTCCCTTTTTTTACCAAAAAAACATGACTCTGAAGCGATATGCGCTCCATGCATCTCTGTGGTTTGGGTTGGTTATACATAGAGCATGCTGATGATGATGATGGTGATGATGACGATGACACGAGGAAATGTTCTTCATCTTTCATCACATCACTGCAAAACTTGAAACATGATATTTTCTACCAGATATTTCAGTCCGAAACAGAATATTATGAAATAAAAGTTTTGTAAAGCTAGAACAGAAAATGTGTCTCGTCCGTCTAGCCTATTCTCCTTTTAGAGTGCGTATATATAGTAGTAGTAGTCAGTACCAGAGAGGGAAACTGGATACACTCATGATGGTAACTCAAGTAGACAAAGACTGATATCCTTTTCTTACTAAATATTTCATATCACCCTCCACCATTCTTCCGTAGTATAATGTGATATAGTTCATCTACTTGAAGAACGAGAAAGTCATCATCTTAATTACAAACTATTTTCACTGCATTGTTTCCAGAATCTTCTTGAGACACATTTTGGAAGAGGAAACTAGTTCAGCTTGCCAACTAAAAGCCATGTTCTGGTTCAGAGTTGTCTGTTTGAGGAGAAAACTAGCCAATTCTAACTGTAACCCAGTTTGGTTATGCTAATGGTGGTGGTAGTGGTGGTAGCACTAAAAGAGTTTGGCTGGGCACGGTTTTATGTCCAACTCAATGGAACGTGATTTGATGATGGCGTACACGTTCCGTTGCCTTGCATGATAGCATGCTTCCACAATTTTAGTGGTTTTAAAACGAGTTAAAAATCTTATTACGCACGTAATACCGAGTTACATTGAAAAGGACGGGTGATAAGCCGTATATGTAAATTCGTGTCTTGTCTTGTGTTTCCCTTTTTTATTTTCCAAATTGTCAAAATTGAATTTTTACTCGGAACATTGAAATGTAGCGTGTGCATGCTCTATCTCAAGTCTCATGAAGTTGAGAAAATTCGTTTATTCCAACAGCTTTCGGATATTAAAGCAATCTCATTAGTTTGACTCAAGGCTAATAAAAACAAGAGTTTTTTTTTCTTTCTTGGAAGAAGGAAGCCTCCTATTTTCTCCTCAGAAGTAGGAGCTTTATCTAAGGTATATGACTTTGGCACACGGTGTATGAAATCACCGGATGTCATGAAAATTTTCCGGTGAAACGAAACATAATCGTTTGGAGGTAAACACAGGATATATGTATATACCACTGAGAAAAAAAAGAAGTTAGGTTATGAGAAGTTTGTTCCGTTTGTACGGTTCATGTAACAAGAAATTATTACACGCCATCAGATCGTCAGCTTATATATACTCGTGATGGGTGGGTGGGTGGCCTGCCGTCACATCACATCATGCAACATCAATATAAAAATCACCTTCTTCAGCAAATATACTACAACCATGCATGCTTATTGTGGGAAGGGGGAAATAAGCAGTTTTCTTCAAATGTGGCTGTAAGCCGATTGGATGATATTTTTTTGGTAGAAAAGAGGAATCTCGTTATATCATAGTAAACGAAACCACACACAACCCTAATAGCAAAAGTGTTTGGCTGATGTAAGGCCCATCCAAGCCATGATGTCTGGCCCATTCTACATTTTGGCCACGCAGCCATACATAGGCCTGACATAAGTAAGGTTTCACACAAGGCCCATAGATTGGCCATGCAATCCTACTGTTAAAATCCCAACATGCCTTACATGGCCCATAATTCGGCCGTTTAATTTTTCATTCAAAAGAATCGATTTGATGCTTTTAAAATACACATTTGTCTCATCAATTATGCTGAAGAAAGGTAAAAATTAAACAGAAAATAATACAGAAACATTTTTATTACAGATGACTTGTGAATGGTATACATAAGTATTTCCCTTCAAAGGGTAACATGACACGTAAAATTTGTTCACAGCTTAAAATTATTTCTGTGGTACTTAACTCAACGAAACATAAACCTACATTTAAGCTATTACAAGGGTACACATCAACAGGATTAATTTTAAGGACTTGACACTTAATTAAAGGATCGCCTTTAACACCAGTTATACTATTGACTACAACATAACTACCATTCTTGGTTAAAAACAATTACAGATTGTTACAGGAATTAAATTTCCAGCTGTTGCATCCTTTTCGTTTCCAATTGGACGTTGTAGTATCGCCGAAGGAAGAGCTTGCACATCTTGTCGTAGTCCACTTAACGCTCGTAAAACTGTTGCCTGAAATTTTGTCATTTATAAGAAATTAAAATGTGCAATTTTCTTGAGTGAACATAAGTAAATACAAAAGTAATCATTTTTACTTACTGTCAGCTGGGGATGGGTTCGTCACAGGTGCTATCCGTGCATTTGATCCAGAATACCGTGAAGTGGGAGTCGCAAAGTTAACTGGCGAGTTGACTGGTGTATTTCCGGTTGGGGAACTTGGCAGTGGTGAAGACCCCGTTGTAACTTTCGTGGGACGAGTTACTGAGAACTGTGAAGAACTTGGAAAGATTTGATAAGCGGTATTGTTTGTGACACACGGGCTCAATCCTGGTTCGACTGCCTCCAAAATTTTGTTGTTTTTCCCGAGCCAGGAGCCAAACATAATGATGGTGTTCCAGTTTGAGCTAAAATTTTTAAAAAAATCGGTATATTATAACTACTCGTAAATTACGTAATAATCAATTGTTAGCTAACTTAAAAGTAATTACCTTTCGTAGAATTTTCACGGAAGTCTTGGATCAATGGATTACGAGGAGCTTGAAATTCAAATGACGGCAAAAATTTCCTCCGTACGGTTGAGTTGTCTTCTTTCGAATTCCTACCGAAGGTATTGCCTCAGTCTGAGACTTGTACACTCATTTTTGGGACTTGCGCAAACGATTCTCATCGACCTCAGATTCCAAATTGGACGTGTCTTCGGCGTAGGTTGCCTTTTGCCTTCCTTTATAAAGTAATGATTATTGACTTAATTATAATTGTTTTGACACACTCCGTAAAAAATTTGTTTGGTTTACCTGCATATGTTTACACACGAACTTTGTAAACTTCCCATTTGTCATCGTTCACATCGCATGGAGGGGGTGTACAGATCTTGATGAGCTTCGTTTTTTGAAACGGCGCAAGTTTCGGGTACCGGCAACTGTTGGTGTTGATTAGCCATATAGTTAGTATCACTTCACATGTTCCTTCAGCTGGAAAGTCTACAATAGCATACGGCTTTGAAGTCATTGTTTGATATTTCTGAAAATAGCAATAGAACATTTTTGTTTATCAACCTAAAAAATAACATTGAATTAAGAGTTGTATTAAATATAAATTACAATGTGTAATGTATTTTCACCTTAAATGTTCTGATTGACGGTTGTAGCTATTTATAGACTTACTTGAGCTAGAAAAGAGGAAAAAACATGATCACCTGAGTATGGCATCATCCACATTGCTAAACCATTTCCATATTTATAGTATACAATGACAATAAGAAATGTATTATAACTTACCAAAATAAATTTGATCGTTTCCTTTCCCGTGGAACAGCTAAACTTGTTTGGAGACACTCACTTTAAAGTTGTAAATCCAATCTCAAAACTGTCCATTAACTAAATACCTCACCAACGAAACACAAAAAGTGAATTGGCACTGGTCGGTAGAAAATGGAGCAAAAAATAGTAAAAAGCGAACACAAAAACAAAAAGAATTTAGCTCTGTTGCTTTCAAGTCTTTTTGGTTGGAATCGAACATCCGCACAAGTCAAATGACCGAAATGAAAAGGATGAGCAATGATTTATGCATAAAACTATCCTTCCTGACAAGTAAACTTACTGCAAACGCAGAGCAGCACGTCCTAAGCATCGACCAATCATGTTCGACTCTTGGGCATTGTTGAAAATAAAGAGCGCGACGCATAACATTCATGGGCCATGTCTGGCCCATGTCTTTGTTAAATTCGATCTTTGTTGATTTTTACAGAGTATGAGTTCTTGAAATCCATGCAATTTAATTGGATGGGCCAAGTATTTTTTTCCTTACTTATACATTGCCCACTGATACAGCTCATGCCGTACATGAGCTAAGGATGGGCCAAGTAATCTATGAAGGCTTTGCTATTAGGGAAACTGCGAGTCTGAGTCAGTTACAAAGTAGTATGGTTTGGTATGGTGTGGTTGCGGCTGAACTGCTGATGATAATGGAAGGTGAAACGTTTTATTGGAGCCAGGAGACCGTGGCGATTTATTCCATCCACTCACTCCCAAAGCACAAAAAGACATTGACTTTGGTTGGACCGACCCTCCAAGAAGATGCACTTTTTTCGTTAGTACACAAACCAAAACACATTTTATTCCTTCCTCTTCCACCCACAACTTAACTTTTTTCCCCACTTCCGCAATTTTGAGGAAAGTGGATGAATATAAGGGAATGGAAGAGAAAATGTGCACAGGAAGAACATAGCATTTCCAAAAAATGTTGCTTAGTTTGTAGTCGTCATGCATGAGTCAAGGAGAAAATGACAAGGGGAGAGAGAAAGAAGGAGAAAGTACAAGTCGAAATGTAATATTATATATATGATGTTATGTAATATATGCTCACACCATTTGCCATATACGCCACGCCAGACTAGATATATATGAGCTGTGAATAAATATGTGTCGAGTCAAACAATTCCCATTACATTTCCTGGAGCGCGTTACACTATGAATTTTCTCTTTAGGCTGCCGCTGCTACTTGCTACTTTTGCTAGTGAGTGCGTGTGAAACTTGTTTATTTGAGTGAAAGTGAGACAGCAGCTGCCTAACACCTACTACATAAGAACATGATTGTATTGTGCGCTAATACTTCCGATGGCAGTAATGTGATGTGATGTGATATGTGTGTATAAGCATTTTATCGACAGATCCCAGCAGGATGTCAAAACATTTGTGAATACATACTGCAAGAAAAGAAGGTATATTTCTTTCAAAATGTTTTTAAAAAATGTCGCATGTCATATTCCTACTCGAATGCTGCTCATGTTCTTGAGAAAATCTCATGGAGAAGCTACTTGCATATTACAATTTACAATGCAATGCAATGAGAGAACAACTGCACCAATACCACTATCTATGCTATCCACACAAACCTTTTTTGTTATATATTAAAGGAAAGATTTTTATGTACGCGTGAAACTAAAATGTTTATGTATTTGGAACATGTTCCTTCTTGTTCCTTTTTTTATTATGCCGACAGTTAACTTTCTCCTGTCGACTTTCTTCTCAATTTCTTCCCTGTTCTTCTTCTCTTCATCATCAAATGAAATGTATCCGGAGGAGAGTGAGTGAGTGAAAATGCAATGTGTGTAGCAAACGACATCATCATCCCATCTACATCTGATTTCACAGGGGAGCACCTTCATTGTGCATTATGCGATGCGACACACCGAACAGAAAAAAGGGGATGGATGAAGACGCAGTGAGAATAATATCCCTCCAGTTTTCTGTCTTGGTGGCGGTGGTGTGGCAGTCTGCTGTGACAATTCTCAAAATGAGTACGTTATTTTCTCTTGTGGTATATCAACAGCATTGCATCCCTGAGAAATTATGGTGAGAGTTAGAGTCTTTGGCTGAGAACAACTTTCAACAGAATTATATCATTATCATAATATATTCTTCCTCTCCTCATGCACAACTCCATGTGTGTATGTGTGGGGATGGATGCATGAATGTATGTAGATCTGAATGAAATAGGGAAATTCCCCGCTTAATAAAATCCGATGAAGTGGAAGTATTATTTTGAATAGATCCCCACTTTTCCATGCACACAATGTTGCAGTAAAGCAAGAGCCTGCCGCAACCATTCCCATTTCGAGGTGGAATAGGAAAGACGATGGAGAAGAGAAGAAGGATGGAGTAAAAGGTAAAAAAGATTATTATAATGAAGGAATAAGAATATTCCCAGACTTGACACTTGGAAGCAATGGATCTCATTTACAAAAGTACTAGCATCATCCCAACACTCTCACTGATGCTACTCTTCTATCACAGGAAAAAAATCCTTGGGGAGAGTAGCGAAAATAGGAGAGAATGTATACTTATTCCAGACGCAGACATCTATAAGCATGAGACTCTCCATCCATATCCATACATGGGAAAATAGCTCTCTCTCCTTTTTCCAGGGTACTTTTTCTCTACATTCTACATTTTCCTGTGAGTAACAGCCAGAATGAGCCTCTATTTATCATCGTCTGCTCCATCTATATTTTCCCTTTTTTTACGAATATTTTAGTGGGAAAATGCCTCTTGCACAAGAAGAGAATAAGACCGAGAGGAATCCCTATATATTCCAAGGAAAACACATATATTTCTGAGATTCTTTATAACATCCCGATATTGTTATGTTGACTGATGCTGGCCCAGTTTACATTAGTTATTCGAAGCACAAGATATACATTATTCCTTCCTTCTTGATTGTCATCTTTCTCCCGTTTTTTTTCTCCTTTCCTTATTTCCTTCTCACTTTATAAATTCCTCTTCTCTCTGTCGACAACATAATACCTATGCAACGCACAGGCTAGACACACATACACACTTTTACGTAGTATTGAATATTGTCAAAGACTAGATAGAATAGAGTAGTAGCTGATGATAATAGTGTGCAAGTGTGCCCCTATATTTACATTGAGATACATAAAGTACACAGAGTCACCACATCACATTCACATTTCAAATGTCGACATTTGCATTTCCACTCAAAGTGAGAAACGAAACGACGACTTGGACTAGGACGAAAAAAGATGTATTGCTTTCTGAATACGTTACACTTACATCATTCACTCCCAACAACCAACCCAAAATCTATTTAATGTATGTGCCTACATGTTTGCGTGAGAAAATAGTGCGTGTGGCAACACGTGTGTTATGTGGTTGGGTTGAGTTTTATGCATAATATTACGCTTTCCCTTTGCTCCCAGCTTCTTTTTCCGAATAGATACTCTCATATAAATAAAGCGGTTTTCTTTCACTACTCCGAGGCTTATTTAGAGCTTGTTTTGAAGGGAAATTGGAAAATGCATTCATCCATCTATCAACCCATTCCATTCCATTCCACCATCATCATCGGAATCTCTCTATTCTCTTGTATCCCGTTGGGAGAAAGGAGACGAATACATTTCCAGGATTATTATGTAAATCTTAGTTTTTTTTGGTGGGATGCTATCTATAAAACAAAGAAAAACAGTGATTATCTGAGTAAGGAGCTACATTCAAAGGATTTCAGGCTATTTTGCTTTTTCTTTGAATGTGGTGTGCCTATATGCTCTTATTGCTTATATTACTTACTTTTAGTTAGAGAAACACAATGGAAAACTTTCAATAAATATTCATTGGTGATAATTTTTAATCCAAACTTCAAGCTCAAACTAGCTAAGCAATATATATTCCTTTCTTTGCTTCTGCCTCTTTCTTTGGTGCACATTGAAATCGAAAATAAACAATTGAAATGTATTTTCACCTCTCCTCACAATATATATCTGGTGTTTGCATATCAACTCATGCATTCACCATCTTAAATCACCCTCCACGTGTAAAATGCTATATATAGCTCAAACAGAAAGGAGAATGAGACGGTAGGAAATATTTTGGTTAAATATGATGATGAATGCTTTGACTCCGTGGGATAACTCACGGCTGCTCTGACTCAAGCTCTGTTTCGGAGGTGGTGATACGTGCATGTCAAAATTGTCAAAGTCAAACTTTTTTCCTTTGCTTCCATTCAACATCCAACTCATATATTCCACAACGGATAAGAAACGAAATGGTATGCACAAGTGTGTACAAGTCTGCATATACATATACTACTTGTAAACTCACAGATAAAATATTGTTTTAAGTTTTCTTTTTTTTCTGGTTTGAGTGACACGCAAAAAGTACGCACTTGGCTGGTATTTTGCAAAAGAAGACAGGAACCTTCAACAAGTTGGATATTTTGCAAAAAAAAAAAAGAGAAAAGAAAATTTATCGGATTTTGGTATCTCAAGTAGAATAAATAAAAAATTGCTGAGCCTATGCACATTCTTTTGCGGAAGTGCGTAAGAAAAAGTTGGGTAAAGGGGAGATGCAGGATGTATGTGGGAGATTAGATTAGGGAAGCACACCCGTATTTTTTTGTGGGCTAAGCACAAAAAATAAGACAAAGGAGCTCGGGGTTAAACTAAAGTAGGTGAACTTTATAGTATAATACTGCCCGGGTATACATCCGGTACATGCTTTCATTCCAGGTTCATGTATGTTGGTGTAACAGAGCTTTTATGTTTGATTCTTTTCTTTCGGAAGCCACACACGTTCCTTCCTTCCATATGTAAAGGGATATTGAATAGATGCCGTTAAAAGTAAGTGTGACATTGGAGACCGTGAATGTGACAGGACAAGCGGTTTTCCAGTCATGGAAAATGGAAAAACAAACGAGCGTCATTAGTTTACCCCAGGTAGTGTTTAAGCGTACATGTGTTGAGTTGAGGGGTCCACACACACACACACACACCACATACCCACACATCACTAGAATATTGCAGAGACACAGTTTCTCTTTTGCTCCTCTGAGAGCACCAGTATTCATTCCGTCTTCAGAGGCAATAATAATAATAAGATGTGTCCTGCCTCTGGAAAGGCAGTGTAGGTCGTTCACTCCTCTCCTCTTCCATGCCTAAGCATAATATTACATGGTGTAGGTGAGCTGCTGAGGTGACTACAGTGCCCCAGAAACAAACACGAATTTATTTGGGATGCCAAGCAGAACGTGACTTTACTCACTTTGTTCCAATTCAACCTCTGATGCATGCCGACGATGCCATATACAAAATGCCTTTGTGTTTATGTGCACTACTTGTGATTTGGAAGAAAAACTGGGTAACACATCTTCGTTTCTTCTCTACCCTCTTATTCTATCCTTAAGTTTAGTACTCCATTACAAGAGCAACATTTTATACATTATGTACATAGTTGATAAAGGGTACTCGGTCACTCTCTAAAAAGAAACGTAGGCCCAACTATATAGATCTACTTTATAACCATTACGCCAAAGTGCACTACGCTAGGTCTATACGCGCAAAAACATGTTTGTAAGTTTGTATATGCTCATACACAAACACTTTTTCACTGAGGACAACTCTTGTCCTCATTCTTTCACAAGCTCATTCCGCCAACTCAGCGCATTCCAGAGCGAGCAGAGAAAAAAAAAGAGTTGAAAGAGAAAAGTAACTGAGAGTGGGAAAGTAGTAAGTAAAGTATCCTCTTTACCTCCGTATCAACGAGCTAAACAGATGCTTCTCATATGTACTAACTTACCGACTCCTCTCTACATTTTCCGTCAGTAAGAATGACACACATATTCCTTGCTTATGATGATATTACTCCTTGCTCAACCCCCAAATAATCTATTCCCCAAAAATTATTGCTTTCAAAATTAGACAAACAAACAACACAACGGGGCTAACTCTATACTACTGACAACTGAGTGCCCACATAGATATTTTTTTTGGGAATAATAGATGTGTCTGAGTGCTATGCACTGTTGTACACCCAAGAACAATAAATGTTTTTTTTGTAGTATCGGCCAATGAGCAGCATTATAATCGTGTCCTCAGCCAAAGGTCAGACGTGGATTGCTCATCAAGAAGAAAGTAGACCAAAATGCCCAAAGAGATGAGAAAGAAGATGAGGATTGGTGAGTGAGTGAAAAGTAAACATGCCTTTGGTCATACATACACATTATTTTCACTGTCTCCTTTCCTTTCCCTTCTTTCTTTCTTGCACACTACTTTCATCCAGCTTGTGCACACGTGACGGGAAGACAGGAGAAAGAAAAGATAGCGAAGAGAAAAGAAAGAGCAGGGAGAATGATAATATGTGATACAGCATTTTTGTGTGTGATGATGATAGGAAGGAAAAAAAAGTTCTTTGCTTTCTATCAAATGTGCACCATATCATATGACGTGAAGAGGAGTGAGAGAGAGAGAATGGAGAAAGCGGAAAGAGAATTACTTTGAGTACTTGTGAATGATGAATTATGTACCATCTGCCATCATCATCCAACTTTGCAAGTAAGCAAGCAGCCAGGCAAGAGTAAAGAGCACTGAAAAAAAACTCAACTCCAACTCACTGGCATTTGTTGGCATTGCTTTTTTGCTGATGCCACTTTCCCCTCTCTCTTGCTACTACGTATCTTCCTCTCCGCTATCTTTCCTTTTACTTTGTTTCCTCTCTTCTACTTATACACTTCAATTCCAAACTCCCAATGCTAAGGCTAGTTTTACGTATAACAACATGACGGAGAAGCGTAATGTAATCTAATGTAAAGTAAGCCAACCCAGAGTCGTTTTTGCGTGGACAAACAAACCAGTTTTTTTTCTAGTGATACATGTAGGTACTTATGTATAGGCAGAGAGCCCGGTTTCTTAAATAGTATTCGTTGAATCGATCTCGGTGAAAATAGTACCGTATATATAACGTTCTGTACCCATGTACACTTTTAGGGGAAAACTGTCTAAAAATCATTTTCCTCTTGCTTTTTTCCCCTCAACTGCCCCTCAAGACACTAGTTTTTCTACTGTGTATTTAAGATGTATTTTTCGTTTGAAAGAAGATCCCATTTCCTCCTTTTCAACTTGGTTATTTGCTCAACCAAAGTAAAGACAAAAACTTGGGAAGTGGAGTTGAGAAAGAAAAGCAGAGAGGAGCGATATGAATCTGAAAAAATGGACCTGTCTACATTGGTCTGGTCTATTTGGGGCTTGAACAGAAATACATAATTTGCCAAGGTAAGAAAAAATACTAAACTTTCCATTATCATCATCATCATCATGATTTTATCCTTCCGTTTTTACGAGAAGTAAGCAAGACCCAGGCATGCTGCTAGCAGTCAAGTATAATAAGTAAATATAGAGAACAACAAAAATATGAAAGGATATTATCTTGGTTGCCCCATTCTACACGAATCAATGAGTTAAAGCGAGATAGACAGAGAGAGAGAGAAAGAGAGAAAGAGAAAGAGGGGATGAATGAATTGAAACGTGCTTTTGAGAGAATAAGTACATGTTGAAGATAAACGAAACATTTTATGTGAGTGTAAGTGGTCGTCTTCATTTGATGTCTGAATAAAAAAGGAGCTGAGAGAGAGCCACGCTGTAAATCGCAAGCAAGCATGTTGTAATTAACTAGGCTTTACTCAAACACAGCACACACTACCTCAGCCCCTTCTCTTCATTCAACGTGGAAACGTATTCTTTACTTAGGTAGTTCCGATGCCTAAGTACTAATAGAAGGTACAAATGAATGGCTTTTCTCGTTTGCTGCCTATGTTTTCAACAACATGAAGTAGTAGCAAGGAAGCTAATATAAGCTCGTTCTCATCAACCGGCTCCCACTTCGTGTGTTTTTATAGGAAGGTACAGCAAATATAAACAAGGTAAAGAATACATACAACTTCCATGCCACTATTATTACTTCATGTTACTCTCTTTCTCCTCAATTGTCCAGATAGGTTGTTATCTGAGATTGGCAGGCTTTTCTCAAATCTCATTCCCGTTTACGACCATTTTCTTTACATTTACAGGGAGCCAACTAACTCAACGGTGTAGTATACAGTACAGATTGCTACATGAAACAAAATAGGATCGTTCATTTGCTTCCCATAAAAACTCCTCGTTTTTACAAGGCACCTTCATAAATTATATGAAATATGAGATGAGATTGCTTTCCTTGCCTCCGGCACTACACAAACACAAACTACTAAACTATAGTTACGTTACATGTATAAAAAACTGTGGAGCACTTTTACCTCTCCATTTGGAGCTGAATTGAATGAGTAGTCCAAATGTTGCGACATTTTTACCACTAAACGTCATTATTACCAATTTCCTTGTTTCGTCTTGGAAAAATGTTTACGTTGCATCTTTTTTTACGACAATATAAGGGTACAACAATACGTAACAAGTTTGCAAAGAATGAAAATGTAGGATCGACAAGACAAAACGTGAGCAGAGTTGTTGAGTAAACTAACAAAAAAAAATATAAAATCAAGAGAACATATGAAATGAGCAGCTTGCTGGTTCTGTGTGTTGCGTTTTGTTTTTGCGAAATCTCTACAAACGAAGGAACAGGTAAAAGTTAAATTTTTATAAGACAACAACGAAAGCAGCAAAATATTTACTCAACTTTTGCTGTTTCATGAAAGTCTAAGAGAGTGAGTAGTTTCTGGAATCTCCCTTGAGAGAAAGGAAGTGAGTACGAAGGCAGTTGGTGAAATGACGAAATGGGAAGTATATATAGAAAGCAGGTAAATCCGGAAGTTGAAAGCTTCAGCAACATTCCTCAAGTTTTGCTCTCCCTTTTACGCCGGAAGGCTTGTAATCACACAGCTATATAGCTACTGAAAACTTAAAGCATATAGATCAAGTTGTTGAGTTTTGCCCCAACAAAATAATAATTAAATCATTTCGACTCTTGCTCTGGCATTGCACATCACATCACTCTCCAAGATGATGATTTTGTGGCGTGGTTTATAAGGAGTTGATTTATATTGTTTATACCAAAAACTTTCAGTTTCTCTACGTGAGTGTGTGACTCTGTGTTGGGATGGCATATGGCACACGTATTCATTTCGTTGTGACTTTGATTTTGAGCATGTCATGTAGGTGTTGTTTAGCGAGAAAAATGACACGACACATACAAACAGCAGAGTAAGGTAACAGCAGCAGAAAATTGTTTTTTTCCTAGTGTGTGTGTGTGTGTGTGTGTGTGAAGAATAAGAGGAGAAAGTGTAGAACCGCAATCAAAGTGCTCGGTAGGCGGTCCTCCCATGCGAAACCTATCTTTTTCTCTTGCTCCTTTGCCAACAACTTCACTTGACTCTGGTCTCAGCTTAACTATACCCTGTAGATAGGGTCATATATAGATAATATGCCTTATTTTTTCATACAAACAACCCCATACCACGTATTTTCACCATTAGGAATAATAATAACAGCTGAGAATTTGCTAGACATATTTCCTACGAATTATTACTCCACCACCGCCTCCACCTCTTCCCTTTTCTCTCTGTGTGTTTTTTTTTTTGGCTTCTTTCTAATAATCCAGCATATAACATGACATGACAAAACAACACGCTTTTCGCAACATCAGCAAACTGGTTGAAGAATGAAACTTTAGAAAATCATTAATGTTTCTCTTGCTCTCACTCACTCCCAAAAACCTAATGATATGCAATGTGTGTGTGTTTGTTTGTGCTCCTAGTAAATTATTAGGGGCGTTAGATTGAATTTTCAAGGAAAGCCTAAAACCTCTCACTCACTACCACTCTTTGCATCCACCAGCCATTCAGTACAATAATTGCACAATCGCAATCTCAGCATAAAATTTCCAAGTGGAATAAATGGAAGGAAAAGCTCACCCTCAACAATATGTTGGGTGAGCAAATCCAAGCAATTTCCTAACAATAATAATAATAACAATAATAGTAATAACATTACTTCTTCCCTTTTTGGGGATGGGATGAACAAAAAGATGAAATGACTTGATTTCAATTTTACTCTCAAATCCTTCTCCACTTCTCCCCCATTGCCATATACAAAATATAATGTGCCATGCCATTGCCATGTGTCGTTCGTGTCGCAAAAGCTAAATCTCATTTGCATTTTATTTGTGTCCTTACCTTTCGCATCCCACTCATTATATTTCTGCTGAGTTTCACTTTGACTCTTCTCCTCATTCAATGACATGTACACACTTTACTTTCTATCTCACTCTCTTTCCTTTTGACTTTTGTTTTTCAAACATGCCATTCCAAGCAATTACGATGGAAAAAATTAGGTCTTCTTTGTGCCTCTGTCTCTCTTCCAAAGTGGATACTATCCCTGCTTGAGAGAAAATTAGAGAAATTCTTTTGATGCTTTCATTTTTGCATCATGATGAAGATGAGTAGGGAAATTGAACTCATTTTAATGCTCATCCCTATCAAAACCTTCTTTCTACCCAATAGGATGTTGTATACCTTCTTCCTCTCAAGTGTCGTTGCTCTCCCAATTTCTTTTTTTGACAATAAACAGGCAGAAGTAATAAAAATTGCTTTGAAAGCGTGAGCACTAGCACAGCACATGTACTTTTATTATCATTGGAATCTGCAATTGGGCGAAATATATGTAGACAAGCGTGATAGAGCAGAGAACTCGTCTTCAAGCTCATAATGTGAATAATCAAATCTCAGTTTGGCTTGGTTGGCGTGCTACTACAAGAATCCACTATTAGTTATTGTGCTTGAGTGGTGGCATGGCGTCGCTTATTCCACATTATTGTCAGGATGAAGGAGACGATAGCTATTAAAACGGACTCTTTGACTCCTGCCGAAGGTATTTTCTATTTGTGGGTTGTACGTGTCGTATTTCTGGTGAAAATTGAATTCCATCAGATAGATACCCATATTATGTATGGGAGAATTTGCGTGTGCTAATACAAAAAACGCGTAGGATATGATGTGGTAGCGTGGGGACGGCAGTAAAAATAGGGGCTTGCTGACTCAAGTACAATTTGTTCCTGCTTTCACACTCACAATGGGAATAGCTTTCGCAATTGAAAGAGATATATAGCAACGTGGTGGATGATTCAGAAAGGAGTGAAAACCATAATGCGTTTTCTTTTTCAAAGGAAGAAAAGAATCAGTTTACCCAAATAGCAAATCATAATGGGGGAGAAAAGCCCACCCCAGCCACACAAACGATGGCAATGTTCCGGCTTATGCTAAGTTCTCAGGACGATCAATTTCGCGCGAAAATGGATTTCGGTCGAAATCAAATACGAAATTAACATGGCAACACCTTTTTTCGCGCGAAAAGTGCACGAAAAAACGTCCCGTAACTTGCCCTTTAACAAGTAATGGCAGAATGCTGGCCAGCATCACTAAGCCAGACCTGGCCGACCCAAAAGGATGCATACCATTAGCATTAAACCAAATTATTTTTGCAGTTAAATGCTGAGTAGCACTTGAAAATCTTAACTCAGACCTAATATTCACCTTAACCGAACCGGAACGTCATGAAACTTGGCTACGCGCGTTAACCAACGGTGGTCTTTCGGAATAGCGAACACGATTTCCCCACAAATTCAAATTCCCCAAATTTCCCCTAAAAAATGAGCCCAATTCACAAATATGCATTTTGGCGAAAATTTTTGGAAGGCAAATACAAAGCAATTTCTTGAGCTTGCTTCTCTTTCCCATCACATTTCTTCATCCTCACACATTCATTTCAGTCTTCTTCCAGCATCCACATCAAATCGTTCAAAAATATTTTAGTGAAGCTTCATGTACAACCGACTTAAAATTCGATGGAAATATTTTAGTTTTAGTATTATAGAAAATCGAAACACATACATTTGTAATTTAGAGTTTAAAAGGATCTATTTTGTAGTTTACTTGAGAAAAATGCAAAAATCATAGGTACACCAATAGATAGGCTGTGCTCAATGCTTTACATTAGTTTTTTTGTGTCCATATAATTAATCCCACGAACGTTGTTTCCTGAATTACTACAGTTATGTTATGAAAACCACATAAAAATATTCTTTGGACAGAAGAGCAATTTTTTTGAAACTACACCAAAATCATTGTAGTCAGGGATATGTGGTTCTTTGGTCATTTTATATGGATTCAAAATAAAGCCTGCATGTACAATCTAATTAGGTTTATATCTATGGCAAACACGGTTTATTTTGTTGGCTCGCAACTTCAAACTCTTCGTTTTTAACAATAGTTCCAAAATAAATCCTTGACTCCTATCTTACAAAGGCATTAAATTGCAAGGAACATGGGCTAATATTGATTGAGAAGGTTTTGCGTGTGCATCTTGTAATAGAAAGGAGGAGGTAAAAGGTTTTGTGTACCTCCTATTATTGTTAAATGCAAAATCTGCATTAAAATTTGCAATTACCATTACCCGTTGTCTAGTTACCCTGCCATATATGTATTGTATTTTTCAAGTAGCCGGAGACTCGGCTGACCAATAAACGTTACATAGGAAAAAGGCCCATTCTTTGATTGCAAGCGTTTGCATTTAGTCTCTATAGTTCCTGCTATTTTGCCATAAAGGCGATATTAACCGAGTCTCCGGCTACTTGAAAAATACAATAGATGCAGGCATTTTACGACATTTTACTGGCATACCAACATAACATTGGCTACACTATGGCATTTAATGCATGGTTTCAGCAATGATCTGGTGGCCACTCTCGCGTTTCGCCAGCACAGGAATTGCCGATGCCGGTTATCCATTTTGCCGTTACGGCTGTGTCGTTTGGGCACTTTTTACTCAGAGCGTCGTGAATGAATCGAGTGCTTTTCCTTTTTAATTCAATATTTTTTCCCGTTGCAGTTAGGATAGAGAATTCAGTTCGCTTCCTCCTCTCAAGTGAAAGCTTTTGCTTTTACTATTGACATTGTGTGTGTGCTATGCACATTAGTGAAGCATTTTTAAAAGCATATTTCGTAATAATGCTATATATAGAGTACTCATCCCATTTCCCCATGTTTTCTCCACTTTCAAAACCAAGAGTTTCCTGTTCTCCTTTTCCATTTCGATTCCCGACTTTATACTTCCGTATGCTGGAGAGGGAGAGAGAATGGAAGGAAATATAAATCATAATCGCCACATTAATAGTATATGTGGTGAAAAATGTTTGCTATGTTGGTTTGTAATGTACGAAGCTATTTCGCATGGAACGTCTTTTACCTCACGAAATAAATCTTCCACGCACTTTTACCTAGCTTGGGAATGTCTCAATCTCTTTTTTTATGTCCCACATTCAAAAGCAAATTGTCACCTGAATCAGCTCAAGCTTGTTTTCTCAAAATACAGCACCGTGTACTCTTATCATCATCAAACATGTGGACAAATTGGGAACGTAAGCTAGATATATAACTTGAAATCTCACGTTACTTCAAAAAATTTAATAAAGTTAGTTTAAATGAAAATAGATTGGTTTCAATGGAATGTACTAGATAAAAATGAATAGGCAATAAAAAGTAAATAGCAAAAAGAGATGGAAGCAAATTTTTTGTTGATACGGTTTAATAATCATCCACTCATGATGATGATGATGATCATGGTTTTATGACTACTATTTCGATTGGTACCCGTTTTTTGATGGTATCACAATAATGCATCCACCCATGGCACCCATATAAGAATTTTGTACTACTTCGTACATATATTGGTAGATCGTAGCTACTTCACTAAAAAAATGTATGCAAGTCATCCACAAGAACCGCCGATTCGATAAATTAATGTGGGGCTCAGCATCAGCAGCACACACAGTGGTAATCATGGCAAATGCCAATACATATATGAATGTGAGTAGTCGAAGGACGTTGCTCCCTGCTGAAAGCTCAGTGATGTCAGACTCATCTCCTGCTGTTGCTGACTCCAACCCGATGATGATGATGATGTGATGTACAACCACAATATTGCGAAGGAATTGAACTGGATAGCTTTTGGCTCCACTTTCCCATGTGGATTGGGCAAAGGCCCTTATGCAATTGCTATTTTTGTTTGATTTCATTTTCATCCTCTTTCCAAGTTTACCTTTCATTTTGTGAGGGCAAGGCACACACATGCTGTAACTACACATGTTACATCCTCTCAATTCCTAATGGAAGACCAGGGAGAAAATGGAGACAAAAACGTTTTTGGTTCCACTTCCTAATTTCATTCTATCCTTTCACACTCTCACTCTGAAAGCAAACCAATAAACCAACAACCAACATTGTCGAGAGTGGTGCAGAGTGAGTAGACTTTTCTCCAGCATTCATCTATATACGCTTCGTGAGTGTTTACACATTCCATGCTTCCATCGAATGCATCATCATCATCCAGTTTTGCTGGATCTCCTTCTGTTTGTTTGCTCTTACAGGTTCGCAGAAATGAAAGCGCGGAACCAGTGCAAAAATGACGTTAGGGAGTAAAGAACAATGTTACGTAATAATATGGCAGTTGCCCATAATATTCATCCAGCAATCTAAAAGTGGAATCCAAGTTATCATTTATGTTGTTCCCCGCTATCTCGAAAAGCATTTTATGATACATTATGATAGATAAATGTGCGGCTAGTGTATACACATCATCATCATCATCATCAACCCCATTCTCAGCCGCTTTCTCTAAATCGGCGAGTGGAGAGCTCACACCAAGCTTTTAATAACAGTATCGTTTATGATTGCAATTGCTTTGCTTGCTGCCATGCTGCAAACGGCATAAAGTGAAATTGCTGGTGATGTTGATGTTCTCTACAGCACCCCTGTGGCATCCAACAACAAAACGGATGGGCTTTTTCCATTCCTTTGTTTACTGCTGGGTTTGGCGTGATGCGATGTGATGTTTCTATTTACAAAAACGTTGCTCCACTGGAAAGGTCTTCTGCACTTCACTCAAAAAGATTTTTTTTCGCTGCATGTATATTTATTGGCTGTTGTGAAGTTAAAGAGGAATATAATAGGTTGGCAGATGTCCCCTTCCGTCTCGTTAAACTTTACACTCAATCTCTGTTAAAGTTGAGGAGATACGATGCAACGCATTTCTTAAGTGCATTCTAATAAAGTATATAATATATGTATGTGTAAACAAAGGTTTTGTTTCTTGAGAAATGTTCCCTCTGCGGACTGGGGAGTGACTATAAAGAGACTAATGTGATTTATGCCTATTTATTCTCAAGACAATTGCTTAAAAGGCTGCATTAACCAATCTTTTTCTTTTCACTTGCATTGGGAATGAGTTGGAAAGTTGGGAATAATAATTTTCTTCAACTCCCTCCAAAAATAAAAGTGAACAAGAAAGGAAATGAAACGAAAAGTGTGGAAAAGTAAATTTTAGTTTGGGAAAAGTAAATTGGGAAAGTATAGAAGAGTGGAATTGTGGTTTGTGTTGCTGTATTTAATGGAAAAACTGGTTTATGGAAAATGTACACAAGAAATTGGATATTGTTCTCACAACTGCTGGAAAAAAGTGAGTTCCTTTCCCCATTCCACTGTTGTTGTTACTTCCACTTTGAGAGAGAGAGAGAGTGAGAGTTTTGGATTTTCGTGTTGTTTTGGCTTCAGATTTTTTACGCGGATTGTGTCGTGGCATGCATACATATGCATAGTCAAACGCATGACAATATAATATTACATTCGTTAGATGATATTCTTTTCCCTTTTCTCATGGCATGTGTAGGCCTGAGATATCGCATCGAGAGAAGAAAAAAAAGCTGTGAGAATCGAATATTAGTATGAGTAGGGCAAACTTAAATAGCACGCTTTCATTCCTATATGTGCTATCCTATTCTCCGCTCAGTTGCCAAAAACCACGAGGGTTATTTACGGCTCAAACTGCCAATAAAAGTAATTAATTGCACTCATGGGGAAACTTTTAGTCGGAGAAAGGCTTGGCTTTTTTTGAAGTGGTTTCCAACACTGGGATGATGATCATGATGATGACGGCAAAGCCAAAGCTATGCTGTTCTCTCCTACATACATATATATTCATTCACTTCCAGCATACAAACATATTATAAAATATACACATTGCTAACTAATACATTTTTTGGCTCACACTCACACAATTGTGATTATACTGCAAATAAAGGAGTAGAAGGTTGAAGGTAGACTACAAGAAAAAAGAGAGATGTACACGCTTCGCTTCCCTCTGACTTGACTTTCTCTCTTGATTTTAACCCATCCTATTTTCCCCCTCTCCCAAGCTTTCTTTTCTTATTCATTTGAAACTTATGCAAAAAAGATTGTATTAGATTTTGAGCTGTGAATGAATGAGAGATGGAGAGAATGAATGGAAAGCCGCATATTTTTATATAGGATCCATGTTTGTGTATACATATAAACTCTTCCAGTTTAAATGCCTAAGTATGTGACAGCAGTCGGGTTGTATCCAATCGGCAAGTTTTGTAATAAAAACTTTTACTTTCTCCCTCCACTTTTGGGACTTGTTTTAATATCCGGAAAAAAGACATAATAATATAGAGATAGTGTAATTTTCGTATGGAGATTTTCTCACTCATTACATATACACTATGTGTAGTAGTCGTCGTTTCATTTATACTTCCTCCAAGTTGGACTAGTGTGATGAGATGAGCCGATGAGCCCATAGTCGTAATTTTTCCTTGTGCCAAATGATGTTCAAAATTAGGTTGTTTTACAGACACAAAAATTAAGTAGAGGAAAAAGCAAGAGGGAGTAGCAAATGGATGAAAACAGAAGATAGATCTTAAAAGAAAAGCCATTACATTAAATAAATGTAAAATTTCACTCGCTCCATTCCATGTTATATATACACATTTACTTATACGTACTTATACACTATAATGCATATTGTAAGTACTGTATATTTCTTTATGTGTATTTTTAGATGCACAAAAGTGCAAAAAAAAGAAAAACTTGGCTGTGGCTACCACTGTTCTTTTTCACACGGACGGAATCAAACTAAAAAAGAAATTCTTTTGCGATTCTTTCATAGAGAACACATGTGTCCCAATATCTGGCTAAAAAATCGCGTGACTTTGTCAGGTTAATCTAGAAGACCAGACGAGAACAGAGCTGACGACTGAAAAGTTCCCTTTTTCTCCCATTTTTGTTGGCGGATGGAAACAGAACAGAATGAAAGTGAACAATGGGCTTTTCACTTACTCCACTGCTGTCACTCTTGTTACATAATTCAGTGAATGTTTGGCACAGATTTAATAAATTGCTTTACGTATTTCTTCTCTTTTCCAACACATTACGTATTTTTCTTTCACCTTTACTCTTCGCTGACTGAAAGAGGGCGAGTTGACATGTATTTCATTTCATTCTCAAGAAGAAAAAAAGTAGACATCCACAGATAAAAACACTTGATATGGCAGGTGGAGGTCAACGAGTTATATACACAAAGAGCAAAAAGTTGTATCACATCTTTCATTCAAACTCTAAATCATTTTTCTCTAAATAAATAGTTTTGCTTGATACGGGGGTTCTCGTGAACGTTTCCGTCCGTGCCAAAAAATCCGGAAGTCAAGAGGAGATGGAAAGTGTACAAAAGAAAAAGAAATGCATAAGCAAAAGCAAAACATTCATTCATATCTCTATTGATATAATCTGATCACATCACATCATATTATTTTGAAAATTACTTTAAATCAAGATGGAAATCTCGAAATCTGGGTTGAGTGGATCTCCTATATATACGTAACAACATGACAATGACAAGGAAGCAAGGGAAAAGTGCCGAAAGCAGAAGATCAAATCACCCTCATCTTTTTTATCCGGATGTGGAAGAAGCTGACGATCGCATTTCGTTCTCTCCGCCTTTCCCCAATACTGTCACTGAAGATGAGTAAGAGTCCGCTTTTCGGAGACAAGTAGGAAAGAAAAAGAGAAATTTTTAGCAAGTCAAGAGGATGGAAGGATACAAGGACAACATTTCATTTCCAATGTTGACGTCGGATCAGTGCCGATGTGATGTGATGATGATGATGAGGATGCTGATAACGCTACTTACTCATGTTAGTCTTCCTCAACTAAATTGCTATATCATGTATATATTTATGATATAGATTTTTAGTGTAAGCATTTCTTGACATAACATGTAATAACGTAATACAGCACAATGGGAAAAACTTCAATATCTTCGTTTTTTGGTAGAAGCAGCAGCAGCAGCAAAACACTCATTGATTTCTCTCAGAAGATATGTTGAGTATGCTTGTGTGCATCAAATGACACAAAGCTGTCGGCAAAGGATATTGGATTTTGTGTGCATGTCATGCCGCCATATAGGATGTGTATGATGGTTTCCAGATGAAAAAAAGAAAGCGCCAATAATTCATTCACGTCTCTCTGTATTATATATTGGAGGAATGGGGATGCCGCTGTTTCTCACACCACACTACAACCTTGGTATTTTTCAATATTCAGATTAGAGGAATCTTTGGGAAATGATGGCATTTCCTCGACTTCAACTCCACAGAGAGAGAAAATGAATGGAGAAGAGTTTCAACTCCGGGATAAAATCCATTTTTCGCACAAACTGCGGCTATGCGTGAATAATCTGGATATGTGTCGGCATCCCCGATGTCTTGGCCATCGTTGTGTGTGTTCGTTCCATATAGCATGTCCAACTACATTCACTCCTACGCCATACTTTCTTCTTATTCCGATGTTGGTGGCGGTAGTGATTTATGCGAGCTCAACTCTTCCTCCGTCCACATTTTCTTAGGTCTTTTCCAAAGCATCTCTCTATCGAGAAAATCTTGGTCTTCTGCAGTCTCAAAAACTTTTGCTCAGTTTTTGTATACGTAATCTCAAGGAAGACAACAGTAGCTATAAGTATATACAACACTGTATTTCTACTTGGCTAAACCTTATCTATTCTATATAAGAAAGTACTCTGAATCAAGATTGTGTGTCATGTCGTATCCTTCTTCCTATCCCCTTATTTCTATAAAAGCAAGAGGCAGATCGAACGCATCAGCATTTCAATGTTTCAATTTCACAGAGAGAAAAAGGATATTGAGGACGCACAAAAAAGTCGTTTTTACAATATGGAATATTTTTTGTGTTGCAAATTCTCTTTCTTTCACTCTCTTTGAAAAAATAAAATAAAATAGCGAATGTGCATTTATTTCTCAGCTTTGGCTCGTTCTAAATAATATCGGTACACATACAATATACACAACTATGGTCTAACTCTGCCATTTTGCTTTGCCTCGTGAATATCTTTGTGTAACAAAGTTATATAAAATGTGTAAGTAAGTAAGGAGAGTAAAGTGCAGTCCGCCTGCCGTAGTTTAGAGGAATGACACACATAAATCCTTGTCAAAGTGGCAAAAGAGAGCTCACACACGTACACGAGTAGAGAAGGAGCCAAGCCGTGTGTATCTTTTGTGCTTTCTCTCTTCCTCAGACCAGTCCAGATATCCAACCCAGAAAAGCAGAAACATTCAAAAAAAAAAGGAGACTACACGACCAAGATGAAGAAGAGATCTCCCTTTTCGCTTAAGAAAACGACGGAGGGAGAAAGAGAAAAAAAAACTTTATTCCTTTCCAAAATGGACGAAACACTTTTGCTAAAGTTCACACACCAAAGATGGGAATAGGTTTAGTTGAGAGCTAGAGAAAGATGTTTTCTCGTGTGTCGTGTCATCTGTCAAGTTGCAAATACCCATCTATATACTTTCTCCATCTCTCTGGTATTCCAGTGGTGTCCTTAAGAAATGAACAACAAAGCAGTCCAAGCACACAAAAAAAAATAAGAAAACTCTTGCGACCTGCTCCATCCAGAGATTCATGTGACTTTCACCTCGTTTTCCTCATCTCTCCCACACTCCCTTTTTTGAAATGAGGTTGTTGCTGATGTAGTTGATGATGATATGATAGCATCAGGGAACCAAATAGATTTTCACTCAGAATAGTTCTTGTAACGACGGAAATATATTCCATTTTAAATTATATTTACTGCTCAGCAAAACGACAGAAAGGGAAAGGAAAATGAAATACAGTGTGATTGTGATATGTTTTTGTTGGCATCAGTTTCCACCAACCACCACCACCATCTCCCCCATGTCACGCCATGCCTTATATGCCACCAGGGTAATACTATATGTTTGTAATGGCAATCACATCTAAAAGCACATACATCTAGTAGTGCAGTCACACTAGTCACAGTGTACAAAAGCTTATTGACCCGCTCCGATTTTTGCCAACTTCTAAAAAAGGAGACAAAACATTTTTTCTCTTAAATTGAAGAAAAATATTCTTCTCCTGATCATGTATGTAGTATGTATATGCTGTAGAGATTCCTAAAAATATTTAAGACTTTTTCATTCCTCCCCTTTTTTAAGGAAAGAAATGGAGAGGAAGCCAATGCAGTGGGTGAAGTGAGCCAAGAGAAGAAAATTTAAGTAAAAGTATAAGGAAACGCTGCGCTGGGTTGCTCTCTGGTGGTGGTTTCTCTTCTTTTGAGTGAAGTGCATCGCACTTAAAATAAAGTGCGAGGAAAAAAAGAAGACGAAAAAGACATTATCGTTATATAAATGTCAGCAAAATTCATGGTTATGGGTGATCCATACACGGTGTCCTCATAAATTTACACTTGTACATATAAATATAATAGTATAAGGAAAAGAGTGTGAGTGTGCGAGTGTGTGCGTTTCTTGAATTATGCTCTCTTGTATCTTGTGCACTTACTCACACATGTGAATCTGATGTGATGATCATATCATGATACTCTCTACCCGAGTCGAGTGAGAGAACAAGAAAAAGTTTAAGGAGACAAAAAAGAAACAGAAAAGAGGATGATATTACATTAATGCTCCAAAATACTTTTCCATTCTTGCTTGTCATCTTTTCATGGTAAAAAAAATTATACACACAAGAAGCGAAACGCTATTATTTTCACGACGATGATGTGATGTTATGTAATAGTAAGGCTTCCCTCGTATTTCCACACGTGCAAACATTTTGTAAATGATGTGACGTGGTGTTGATGGTAGGAATAGAGAAAGTGTGTCTCCTTTACAGTTGACAATCATCATTATCACATTTGTGTTTTTGGGAGCTATATGTACACACAGTTCAAAAGAATGTTTGAGATACATCATCATTATACACTACGCATGTGGTAAACTAACGGGATTCCTAACAATTTCCATTAAACAACCAGTTGAGTCAAGCCAATGTTTCTTCGTAAGCCTGCCTGCCTGCTGCCTTGAATTTTTTTGCATTACACAAATAACAAGTGAAGATTGCAAATCTAAAATACCTTAAAACAGAAGAACACGTATTTATTGAATGAAAGCAGCAGCATTTTCCCTCCATTTTCCATCCAACAGTTCCGCTTCAAGGCTTGTATAAGGAGCTCATGATTTTAAGTGTCGGTTTGTAAGCTTTCCTTAAGCTATGATTTGGCAAACAACACGAAACAAGACTTTATATAGCATACACAAACTAGTAGTATTATGATATTCTCATGATTATTTTTCAATTGTTGAAAGTAGCTCTCGTTCTGGTAGTGTTGAGGCTCTTGCCCTTTGATTCAAAAAGCTGTGTAATGCTATTACCTGGCATTATTCTGCTTGTTGAATTTTGAGCTCAAAATGCACATCACTTCAGCTGATGATTTCCAACGAAAATGTAGAACAAAAAGGGGAGAGCGAGAAGTCAACTTTCAAGGTATCATCATTATATCATATCGTCTAGCTCTAGCCCAAGCTAAAATCTCAAGTCGAAATATAATACGATAAAAATGAGAAACAATCATCAAATGTTCCAGCTTTCCTTGCAAAAAGGAGTAGGCAGAAATGTGCTCAATGATGGAGTCCCCTTGGTGGGAAACAATGCATGGAAGCGCAAATAGGTGAAAGATATTACAAGGATCTATGCATATTCAACAATTTTTTTCACTTTGCTTTTGCATTTTCGGCTTTCCAACCGAAAAGAAAGGTAAGCAATGGTGAGAGCACGCTTAAGTTAAGACACTAATGTCTTTAACATTTCTTTCCACTTAATTTAATAATCTTGCCGGAAATATGGATTTTTCCTATTTTCATAGAGAAAAAAGCAAAACATTTTAGTATGATATCTGCCAGTGGGGATATATACTTATATTAGATGTTGTATGTAATAAAGGCTAAAGACCTCCTTTTTTCTGAACCTATGCAATGCAATAACTATTCATTTAGAGAAAGATCCGGTGGAGAAAAAAATCAAGCCAGAAAGTTCTCTTGCCAGACAACGGCACAACGTATAAAAGTGAGCCTGGCTTCCTTTCTCCTTCAAGGAAAGATTGTGTTACTCATCATTCTCATTACATTTAAAGTGGATTCCTCCCTATCCTCTCATAGAAGATGCATATTTATGTATTTTAAAGAAAAGCCTTTTATTCCTATCATCGTCATCCCTTCTAGCTAGTGCTTAAAGGAAATAGATTTTAACCGTTTTTCTCCTTTTGTACTTATTCCCAGCAGACACGATGTAAAGTAATTTTACGATTAGATAGAACTTACCATGTACCTACGTGTATTCACGTTTACTCAGATTTATTTTTATTCTTGTGTGTTGAAGTTGGAACCATGCTAAAAAAAAGTGGAATGTGTTGAGATGGTATAATATATTTTTGGTATTAGTATCAACTAAAATGGGAATGTATATTTTCCCTGGAAATCATAATCTATTCCGGGCACACACATTTTCTCAAAGTGCTTTTTCATCTCCCTACTCCACTTATCCGCACTGAACTGATTAGGTTTGATTTTCTCGTAACCAAGCTCACTCACTAGCCATTAGTCAGATTAGTTAGGCAAGGAAAAAAATTGGGATGGATCGCGGATGGATGATCAGAATGATGTTGCCAGTTCACAAGAGGAAAAACAAGTTTATTTACAGTTGCTCTCCCATAAAATAATATAATGCACGTGTACACATCCACAGGAGTATAGTTACTCTACTTTCACTCATCTCATCTCGTCTAGTCTCATCTCATACCTACACACTGGCTATGACTCCTCCTTTGCCAAAGCTCTGCGTTAGAGAAAGCGAAGCAATTAAGTCCCATTGTGTACAAGTAAAAGCACCCACTTGTTCGGATAACTCGCACTTACCAGCTCCCTATCATCATCATCATCTTCTTCACTTGGTACGCCTCAGCTGCTCATAAAGTCGCTGATTACGTTGGAATGTACTAATGTACGTACGTACAGTTATTAAACTATTCTATTACTCCCAATTTCAATTCACTTTGAATATCACATCCCATATCGTGGGTGGGTAATAATCTCAGGTCGATGAACTAACTTGCTGTTCTCTATAATATATGCTATGTATGTATATACTACTCTTTTTTTTTGTATTTTATGACGACTTTCTACTGAACAACGAAATTGACTAGGGGAATATAAAATAGTAGTCAAGTGAAGGAGGAAGTCATTAAGCCATTTTCTAAATTACCTGCAACCAACCCCCAACCCCAGTTCTTTAGAAAGAAATTACAGTTCTTTCTTCTCTATTTATGGCCTTCTATTGATACGCAAAGTATATTGTGTATAGCAACTATATAAGTATAAAGTCCTTGCTGTTCATACTGGGCAAGTGCAGTTCTGGTTAGAACATGACGAGTCTGAAAAGCGTGTAATCAAAGTCACAATCTGAATAATATATCTAATTTATCTAATGGAGAGTTTTAGGAAAGCACGTTTCAGGGACAAATTAAAGGGTTTTTACATATTATTTGGGAAGCGATAGGTGACCTCGGGAGATAAAAAAAGCAGCCTCTTTCCTCCTACGTCGTAACTCTCATAAATACCTAATAAATATATGTATATGCATGTTTTAGAGATTACGGGAGATGGAAGTGGGCTGCTGTTGTTGTTGTTGTAACTTAAGAAAAACTAATTGGACCATATTTAAACCCATCTTGTACTTATGTATTGTCCTCCAACAAGTTTCAACTTGAGTTAAAATCTTTTGCACGAAATATTTATTTGTTAAGAACGGAGAAAGTTTAATCTTTCAAGAACAGGAACATGGAAACTTAATTTTGGAAAGTTAATTCAACCTCCTCCACACCAGACCACACACTACACACACTCCCAGAGAATCCCAATGGCATTATAAATTTCCAATACAAAAGGGTTTCAAGTGGCCGATAATGAAGATGAACAATGGAGGCGTGTGGATAAATGAACAAGACTTAAGAAAGAACAACTGCATAATTCTGTTCCTTTCTTCCCACACACATACACACAAGTTTACTTTGTTCTCTGGCATATTCATGCACTCCTGCTCTACATTTAAACATTACATTGATAACGTTAAAGCATGTTTTATGTGCCGATATCTAGGACAAAAGAGGAAAAACACTTGTTTCCCCCCAAAACTCCATTTTCACCAGAGACAAAAAACTTTTTTGTTTGGCTTGGCTTCATATTGTGTTTGAACAAACACGATAAGAAAACACTTCTTGTCACACATACATATTATGTATATTATATTTATTCCCTTTGAACAAAGTACAAAACAATAAAGATGCAAAATACTCGGGCTCCGCCCACGAAATTCTAGTGTAAATAAAGCGAGCACGAGCACATAACGAGTTTTCCAATAAAGTCCCTAGTTATTTCAAGGTTTTTCTTGTAGATGCATAATATGTACTGGTGTGGCGTGGCCTGATCCTAATTCTAATATGACATGAGAGACAGTCAGTGAGAGAGGTATTCTATTCTAGTTAAGGGAAATGGCGGCTTGGCTTTCCCTTTTGGATGGTGATGTGATGTGATGGTGGCACACAATCTTGTGGAAATAATCCTCGGGTACAAAATGATCATCATCTCGATTAATGGATGAAAATATATATATCCCCCTCCAGTTTTCTATGCTCACCCACAAACATTTTCTGTACAACAAAGGCATTATTATTACTCTAGCAGCAGACACACAAAGGCAATAAAACGGGACGAAGCTCTTGATATCCGAAAAAGCTCCCAGGCTAAAATGCCATAAAGTCATCATTTTCTAGGGAAAGGTACGCAAGGCATTTTATGCATAATACTTATTATGGAGGCAGCACTTTATATCACTTTGTTCTCCTCTCCACTTTCTATCATATTATATAGGATGACATTACATTATGCTATACGTTAAACCCTTGAAGCAACACCAACCTTGTAACAGCGTGTATATCACATTAGTAAAGTTAAGCTGCGGATAGTAAATGGTAGTGGCAGCAGCAGCAACAGAACAGCGCAATTTTTGTGATGTTGATGTTGATGATGACGATGATGAGGATGTTGATGTGATGGGATGTGATGATTTTGCAAGGATGAGATGCAAAGTATGCTTTGGAGGATTAAGGAAGGTCGCTCATCAACACTCATAATGTACTCACATATCCTGTTCCATTCTCTTTCTCATCATCAACATATTATAGAGAGAGAACATGCAAACAAATAAAGTACATCTTTTCCCTCAACTCCACAATCCCTAGATAATAATATACTGAACTGGGACATAAGAAAGATAATATGGATCACAAAAATGTCAATCTGTACTTTGTTCCAGTTTAGTATTCGTTCGCTCCTCCGATATATGATGAGAGGTGAAGTGAAGATATCATCACATCACATGTTATGTTATGTGTTGCATATGGATAGATCTATTTATCTACTATATCTATCTTCATACGTGTAGGTTGGAGAAGAAGATGGCTCGAGGAATTTTTTAGTGCATTTTAATGCTCCTTTTCAAACAAGAAAGAGCCCTTTTCTCCTCTTGCATAATGTTGTTGTGCTTTAGCACTTATGCTCTCTCCTTCTTTCTTAATATACTTCAAAGCTTTACAATTTCATCATTTCTTTTTGGAGCCTCCACTACTCACTTGATTCTTCCCTTCAAGTTTCTTCAACAAGATTATGTATCTCCGTTATGAAATGAGTCTAACGGCTTTTTAATGTTTTTCTTGTGAATTACTTTTTCATTTTCATCCTTTCCTTACAAAACTTTTACTTTACTGATCGAGGCTATGGCTAATGCATGCATAGCTTATAAGTGTACATAAATAAGGTGCTACCTACATGAGGAGAACTAGCACACAAGTGTATTTTTTTGCCAAAAAGAAGAGGACCAGGAAGAAGACACATAAAAAGTCTCTGGGATGGATGTACTTTGTTCCAAGATCCCATTTGATTGCCAATAGACAAGGGCATAAAAGGAGGAGGAAAATGTATGGTTTGGAAAGCGGTTTGAAAAGTAACTGATATCGAAAAGTGAGAGATCTAGAGGAAAATAGCTAAAAACAAGTCTTTTACACAAGCATAAACTATATTTATGTGTAAGTATATCCACTACTAGTCGAGTTTGGATGAAAATAGCTCTATTTCCCTTCCTTTCGCCCACTCTGAGTGAGTTTTGAGTGAATGTGTGAGTGAAGTATGTACTTGTGCACTACTCTCCCTTTCTCCTTCTCTTCAGCCCTTCTTTCCTTCCACTGTTTTCGTTGCCAACTACCTCATAAATCCTGATGGCTTATGACATGGATGATTGTACGAATGTTGTATATGGTGCATTACACACATTCTCTTTAGACGATGACTTTACTAGAATACAACAAATGCACTTGTCTTCCCTTTCTTCTTCTTCTTTCTACACTATATTTATGTGTACGACTGATACTCAACCACTTTATTTTGTCTTTATCCAAAAATAGCCAAAGTTACTACTATATTTCCTTCTCCACCGTGGTAAACGTAGTATACATATGTATGTATATCTACTATATAGTGAAGCCATTTGCATCTTCCAAAATGTATCTTTATCATGGCAATTTTGTTCATTTTCTCTGTTTTCCTACCCATTTCGATCCCATCCTACAAACTCAAGCTATAGGTTATGTTATGGGATTATTGGCAACGTTTATGACATACGTATCTTCTTCTTCTTCTCTTGCTCCTTTCCTTGGTTGCAAAGAAAAGAAGAAAATATCATTTATGGCTGAAATTGTACCAATGAAATGTGGGTAATATACACTCGGAAAATGGGACTGTTTTTGCAGATTAGAAAATGACTTTTGTGCTACAACCACACACACACACACACCATATTATCCAATCTACCTTCAGGCTATATACTTTTCTCAGCATGTTTTTAATCCTACTTTTACTTGTACATGGGAAGAAAAAGGTCTAGCATATAAAAAAAAATGCAGCTGCTGACACAAAAGAAGAAAGAGAAGAATATTAAGGTCCTTTGAGAGCATCTAGTTCTTTTGGCGTCAGATCTTGTGTGTGTCCTACTTTGGGAGTAGTTGCTTCGTTTCATCTACTTTCTTATTCTTCTAATGCACCAACAACAATATTGCTTTTAGGGAAAGCATCATGCACGTCATCGTCATAAAAAGGAAGACTACGAGGTGCATGTATACTTACTTACTTACTTACCGACGGATGTGTGTGTAGTACATGTTTATGCTTCAAAATTTCTCATCCACTTTTGTTCCATTTTATTATTCGTTTCGAAAATTACATATTATGCTGATTGGCAAAGATGAAAAAGTGAAATCATCCTCATGCACATACAAAGGTAATTGCTTCACTGACAAAAACACTCACGTAAATTCATGCTAATTCTACGAATGGCTCGCAAATTTTCTCTCAAATTACAAACTACATATATGCATAATGCATATCACTCATCTTCATTTAGTGCATAAGCGTCTCATTATCGTCAGGAAAATTAATTTCCTAATTGGTTCATTCCTTTTTATGGTCTGGTGTTAGCTGAAAAGTTCGAAATGCATTATTCATAATGAAATGAGCTGTACTGACTGATTGATGCGTATACATGTATGAGACAAAAGCATTGTAGAAGGACTGCAATTCAATTGCTAAAAGCTTGTCAAGGTTTTAAAGCATTACGTTACGACTGCCACACGTGAAATACACCTTGTATATAAAAACTCGCATTGAATATCTGGTTACTGCTATGAAGTTAATTATTCTAGCTAAGGTTTAAGCGCACGCCGAACAAGGGGTTTATTATACTCTGGTTGTATCAGGTTTACAAACGATTAAGTGGTAACAATGGCATATGGATATCCATCAACGAAAGACATTAGATCTCTTGTTTAGACGTGAGACATTTCTTTTAGATCAATGAACCTCTAAATGGTTTAAATTTAGCATTATTATATTATTATTCTGTTTTGGCGACACAGACACAACAATTTGAAAAATTCTCAAACATTCTGTGATCAGAAATTGGATTAATTCAAGCAGTAAATATGATCAAAGGGAAAGGGGTTTAAGTAAAGCGGTTTGACTAACTGTTTGAGGCAGCATAATACACCACCACCTACACACACCCAAATGCTAAACACGCCCATGCACTCGGTACTTTCACCAAAGGGCTTTTTCCGCTGTCTGGAAATTCGATGACGAAAGTGAGATGATGATGATATCAGTCAATATGTATGTACATTTCTGCGTATTTTATATATTAAGCAAAGCATAAGCCAAAGATTCTTCATGTCTTCGTAGTGTTTGTCTGCCCTGTGTGTATGTACGTCCGCTCTTTTGTTCACCAATGTAGTTTGAAAACTGTTTAAAATTTTCAAATTCTGATTTTGACGTCGATAGGTAATGAACTAAGGCCAGTCAATATAGGGATTTTGTCTCAGTCCAGGTCAAAAGTCACGAGCATTACTATCATAAAGAAAACCTTTGACCTTTGTTGACCTAAACCCTTCTTTTTTAAGTCATTTGGTTTCGCTCCTTGGGTGGATTGCCAAAAAGTTATTATATTACATATCTGAGTATTGAATAAAGTAAAGTTAGAGTTAAAGGGTTCGGGGGAGGGATCGGAAAGAGGATACTCAACAAGACTAATATTTTTTTCCTTGCAACCCATTCTGATTCCCAATATAATTTTAGTTGGAATATGTAGCATATACTATGTAGCATGTAAATACTATGTAGTATTTGGAGCTCGATCTGAAATTGAAATGTTAAACCAAGCTCCCATCGCCATTTATACGACATATAAGATTACAAATTGAAGGAACAAGATTAGAGTTTCTAGAATTGGCGAAAAAGATTCTTCTTATCGTTTGCGTGAGTGACTGACTACCATACTGCTGCTTGCTGTATGTAGGGAAAGGAAATTATGTAACCTAATAGTAGTTCTTGTAATCCCTAAGGGCAGAATAGACGACGCAGAAGCCGAACCCCAAACGCAGCTTGCTAAGTTTAAAGGAAATTTTTTGTTCCATTACGTGTTTCATTTCATTTTATATGTACCCTAGCATCATCCTCCCTACATTTACTCTGATGTCGGCCTTATTTCACTCTGTCTCTGTAGAGAATTGTAATAATAGACCTAATGCAATAAAAATACGTATTTGGCATGTCAAGACATGCAACGAAGCTAATGATATGGATGACGATTGACAATGATATGAGAAGTAAAAAGGGCATGTGGTATGATCAAGTTCGATGTGCTTAAATTCTTTTATAATATAAAAATGTATATAAATGACTGATCATGAGTGATCTCCCAGCAGGGACAAGATGAAAATGATTACAAGAATTGAGAGCAAGAGTAAATTATGATATTTTATGCAAATTGCAAAGCCGTTTTTACTAAAGAAAGTCTGTCATGAAATAACAACGTCTTGTTCAATATGCCGTGTCACTTAACGTCAATGGTATTCTTATTCTTTTTGAAGAAAAAGATATGTATGCATATACAAACAGAGAAATTGTACATGATTTTATTCCCACTGGATCATGGCTGCTGTTAACATTTCTTCATGCTGCTTTTATGCACTGTGCTTAAGTTATAAGGATAAAATGAGTGTGTCTATAGTCTGTGCCTAGTCAGTTATGCGAGCAAAAAAAAGAGGATTATGTGTGCAGACGAAGAAAATTGAGGAGAAAATGCCACTTAAAGTCGAGAAGAATGAAAACAAGAAAAATATTATGCAGTCCGTCGCTTTATGACTATTTTTCGGCGAAAATTGGAATGAATGGGTGAGTGGAAAAAAATTGTTGCAAAAGAAGAAGAAAAAAGTAAAACATTTATAAAGAGAAATAGGAATTGTAAATCTACTAAAAGGGCATTTAGAGCACATTACTAAAGGAAAAGAAGAAAATATTGTTATGATATCTTCCTTTTTTTTGTGTCTGTCTGCACGTTATTCTGCATTAGTCAATGGAGTTAAAAATATGTAGGTGGTGCAAATTTGGAGAGAGAATAAGTAGAAAGAAGGAAAAAGAGAGAAAAGTTTCAACGATAACACTATATGATGATGTCGCAGAGAGGGGAGCAAAAGAGTACAAAAATGGTTATAAACAGATCGTCCCATGGAGAAAGGAAAGAGAGTGAAAATAAAGAAAGCAATTTCCCTTCCGGAATAATTTTATGCTTTTATGAGCCCGCTTTTTTCCCCTTTTCGTCTTCCGTTCCATATTAGACATACGCCATTGTGCTAATATTTAGCATATGATAACATGCTAAACGACTGGAAATTTTGTGATGTGGAGATGTGGAACTGGAAAAAAAGAGACAAGCGTTTTTTTCTTCATTTTCTCATGTAATGTGCTGTATATGGTATGAGCCAAAAAGTTGTCAACGGATTTGACCAACCAACCAAAATATATTCGTTAGAATAGGAGGTAGACAAGAGAGAACGGGGAAATAGTACGAAATACTTATGGGACACAAGCTGAATCCCATTCTTCCGTCTCCTTTTCCATTCCACTTCAATTTTTTCCAGTAGATGGGAAAGTAAAATGCTAAAAACTCATATATTTATCTTGTCTATATTTACTCATTTATATATGAAGAAAGAAAAAAAACTCGGACGAGAATACATTATTATTGTTCCATCCCTGTTTAGTTTCATCACTCCAACTTTTCTCCTCTTCCGTCAATTTTACTTACGCATAAGTACATCAAAACAACACAACAAAAACGGGAATGATCATGTCTCTGATAATGTCAGAGACCAGTGACTTTTGACACTTCCGTTGTGACCCAACACAAAAACAATGTGATGTAGTCCCTCCGTATGCATATGTCACACAAAAGCTTTCCCTTTTTCTACCCATTTCCGAGCCAAAGAGTCAGCAGTCATAATCATATCACTACAAGACAAAGGAAAACTGCAAAAAAAACGTTTTGGCACCTTTTTCCCCCTTCAAGTTTATAATATAAAAAAATGTTGAATAAATTTTTACTCGCATGAACAAAAAAATAAGAGTGTTTTGGCTGTCTGACGAGGAAAAAAACTGTTATCATAATTTAATTCTTGGGCTACCATCCCAAATATAATTTTTCCTCTCCGACTCAGATTTTTGTAATTTGTCATTGAGTAATATTTTAATACAAGGAGAGATTTATCTTTTGAGGGCTTGTGTGTACTTACATATTACACACAAATTTTATCATCTCTATATACCTCTACCCAAGTAGTAGGTCCCCATCATCAAGTGATACGGCATGGCATGGTTGGTTGATGCAGCAGTAGAGTATAAGCTGCATTAGTGATGATAAAATATGCATAAAGAGTAAGGAAAACAGCTCCCATATTTTATTACAAGAGGGGAACAAGCTCCAGTTTAAGAGAGGAAAGTGCAGAGATTTTTTTGTGTGTTTGCGTTTGCTTTCCCTGGTCCCTTCTTTGGAGGAAAATTACTTGTTTTTCATTAAAGAAGGACACGTATAAATATGCCAGGACTGGCGATTTACAACATCACAACACAACCCAACACATCTCCCCTTGTTGTGTTGTTGTGTGCGGTATAGCAGCACTAATGTATAACAAAACAACCAACTTTTTCAGATCTTAATTACAAAATAGATGTGTGTATAAAGTGTCTTACTTTACTTTTCCCTTTCATTCTTGACAAACATACATAAAATGGAGCTTTCCTTAAAATCTATTCCTTGATTCCCCCTTATATTATCTCATACCATACCACTCTCTACTATTACTTTCTCTGAGGAAAACTTTACTTTTTCCTCTTGCTCACATTTACTCTCTCCTCTCTCTTGTCTTGTCTCTTTTATACGATTGTTTGATTACTTTCCTACAGCACCAAGTTGAGTTACAACAACTGTTCCATCATAAGTGCGAGTAGTCGTATATAATTTAAAACGTTTTCCCTAACTTTCATTGACTATGGTTATTTCAGGATGTGCACTATATGCATAATAAATAGGGGAAGTACAACAGTTTTTCTCCTCCTATTCACCCAAAAAATAAATCTCGTAAAAATGTCGAGCCTCATAATATGTAAAATGTGAGATAAGATGATGATGATGTTACTATATGGGTAGTGCAGTGCAGCAACAGCAGCAATATATACTAGTTCTTCAACTTTCTCATATGTAAATGTACTTAAAGGATCCTACCCCAGTGAACGACTTTTTTTTCATGCTCCAAATTTTTTGGACCGAAAAAAGAAAAAAAAACTTGCCTTTTAGTATTGATTATCTCTCCTTTTTCTTTCTTTTTTTTGCTTTTATATCTGTAGTATGCATATAAAAGTGAGTTGGCTCAAGAGAAGAGAATGACATGACACATAGGATGAGCATGACCAGGTCTATGCATGACTCCACTACTGTCCACTTGATTTCCTTGATAATCAATGCATGAAGCGTGTGTCCCATTCATTCATTTCGTTAGCCATTTTTTACAGCTCACTCGCCCTCCCTCCCATACATAAAAATGTGGGATAGTAGTGAAACTGGAAGTATTGCCAAAAAAGTTGACTTTATCTTTTGCCATCATCATTTCTTTGCATAAGCAAGAGACACTGAGTGAAGGGATGAGACCGCAGAGACCAGCACACCAAAAACCCAGACCACTCTCGAGTTTAGCTCTGTTTTCCCGAGGTTGATCCGGAGTCAGTACGCATTTTACATGCAAATATACACGCATTTATCTTGATTTGACTTGCTCATGACTCATGACATGGGGCGCATACCAAAACCAAAAATTCTTAAAACAAACTTTCTCTGCGATCACCTCACAAACCAAAACCACCAGCATAAGCAGAGATGAGGAAACTTCATAAAATAATATATTTTCTTCTTCTTCTTCTTCTCTTTGCCAAAAGGTAAAAAAAAAGTTGTTTTAGGGGATGGACAAGGATATGAAGATGACATTAAGTTTGCATATTAAAGTTTTTCTGGATAATGGGATAGTGAATGCGTGCACGTCTTCTTCTTTCCTTCTTCTCTTCTCTGCATATATAATATCATCTAAAAGAAAAAGTGTAGTAAAAAGGGAGGAGGAAAGAGAAAAAAGTTTGTCAACTTGTTTTTAAAACTTGTCCAAAAAGAAAAGCTGTTTAAAACTGCAAGCATGTTTGTGGGTGAAGAGGATGAGGAAAGGAGAAAAAATTATCCTGGTTCAATTTTTATGATAAGATGATTGCTCTTCTTTCACGTCCTACTTTACAAAAAAAATGCATTGAGAAAAAGAAGTGGGATGGAGTACTATTATGAAATGGAATAGTATTAGCATTTTACTTTAGTTCTCTCTCTTTCTTGAGCATCATCATCATCATCATCCGATATCTGTACGACTGTGAACGAAGGTAAAAGAGACCAAAAGTTATTACATGTATTAGGAATGAAGCTAGTAAAAGGAAAGGTGGTAGTGGCATAGTTTTCACTTTTGGACCACTTTTCCCTTCATCCATGAGGGATACAAGATTCCTCTTGAAAATAGTTTTGAGCAAAAGTGGGTTTTCTTTGCCATGTATCTACACAAAATGGAAGCCATATATTGTGTATCTAAAAATACTGCATTTTACTGATAGATAGAATAGCCAGCAGCTCATTGCAAATGGCCAACAGATCGCGATACAACCTCGAAAAGCATGCATCTGCCCGTATAAGAAACGGGCAGGACTCCAACAAAGAAGGAAAAATCGAAACGGGGCCAAAGGAAAAACTGAACAAAACAGTAGAAATTGTAATGTAAAGTGCAAGAATTGAGCAAAGGGAATAGTGAAACATAAAAAAATATAAAGTAAGATGTGCACACAGGCACACACATTGTGATACACTTGGGAAAGTATTGAGAAAGATGTTAGGAGAGATGATGTTGCTACAAGTGAAACAGAGGAAAGGAAGAAAAAAGTGTACCATTGAAAATATTAAATATATAGTAGCAGAGTGCACTTTCTTATATAGTGTAAATGTATTAGTACATGAAGTGTGTGTGTGTGTGTATCTGTATTATTGTTGGGTATAGAGACACGACAAGAAAAGTAGTTTCTCCAGAGGCCATCTATTTAACTGATCTCGTTTGACATGTCCGCTGTACCAACAACCAAGAACGAGCAGAGCAAACGAAATCTTTCACCGATCGCTATATAACTACTTTTTTTTATATAGGTGTATGTCTGTACGCAATGGAATACAAATGGTCCACTTCACAGGAGAAAGCTCAAAGTAAAAAGTGTGTGGGTTTAAAAAAAGAGAATGGTATTGATGATACATATATTTATGCCGAAAGTTGTCCGACAAACTGGGCCTGTCTGTTCTCTCTCCCTCTCTATATCTTTATTGGGAGCCAAAAGTGGATCAAGAATCGATGTGAATGGAAAACAATGAGTTTTTTGTCAAGTGCCTTGCCTTCAATCCTTTCTCACAAGAAGCTCCTTTAAAAAGCGATGAGCTCTTTATTTCCAATGATATTCTGAATCATACCATTCCAGTAGTGAGAGTGTGTGTGGATCCAAAATATCTAAAATATCCTTATTGTTCTATCGACTCTATTTTTTTTGTTTTCGTTGGAATTTGCAATGATCCAGAGCCAGGTCAGCGTCAGCATCTACAGATATATCTTCTGTTTTCTCAAAGTGTATTCCCTTCAGACCACTCAAAATGTATGTTTATCCCAAATAAAGGAGACAGGACCTTCACCGTCTACTTCACCAACTTGACATAAATTTTATTTTGTCAGAGACCAAATTGCAGTGTAGTATCTGATCAAGCCGTTTATATGACTGTCTACTGTTAAAACTACGATAAAAAATATATAATGCAATTGTGTGGCTATCGTCAACAGACGAGAACAAAGGGGTACATTCAAGGAATGAATTGTGAACATACATACTCAATTGTTAGCATCCTGCTGCTGCCCACGTACCCAAACTCCTACTCTTCTCTTCTACTGTCCCAATATTTCAATCCATTTCAATTTTTTGTAATGATCCACTGTATAATTTATTGTTTCAGTAACGTTTGTGTAGCAATACAGCATAACAAACCAAATCCAGCCCAGCAGCAAATTGTAGTTGGGTCAAAGTTTTGGATATTGGATTATTCTTTTCGGTTAAAAGGTTTTTATCCTTCCATATTGTTCTGATGTTTTGATTAAAGCCATCATTGTAAGTCGAGTAACTTTTATTTATGAGCATTCGTTCAATCACTTTAAAATCACAATTTACCAAAGCAGAACGAGGCAGCCGCCCACTTACTTTGATTCCCATGACTTATTTCCCCCTTCCCCAACAACCGAAAATCCCTAACTGACAAAGTCAAAATGTGAGGAAAAAGGGGATGTGTGTAAATTCACGTACAAGTGTATATATATAGTAAGTGCATCTGTCTGCAGGAAAAATGTAAACAAGGGGATTTACATGGTAAAGCCTTTCTATTTTAAGTGAGAGACAAGTACAGAGACTACTGGTTTCGTTTTTGGGGAGTGAGACATGGGTCAAATTATTAAATGGGTATTAAAACATGAAGGGGTAGAAAGTAGCAAAAGTAGCTTTTACGTAATAACATTTATGCATTGAAAATTCAAGTTAAGCCTAGCCAAAGCTAGTCATGCAATTACCACAATAATAAAACGGGATCTTTTCCTCTCTCAATCCCCCTTTTAGCCATTACCGTTTTGAAGAAATGAAAGGAGCAGCTCTGAGACTATGAGCATTGCATTTTGCTACTCCTCCTGTTTATTTAAATGCTTCATGATATTATGATACTTGGTGGCATACATCTTTCTCCCATCCCATTTCAAACTGGAAACTTTTGCAACTGACACTTTTTCCCGTTTTCTTCATTTTCCAGCTAAATGGAATGGAATAGAAACCATCGCATCTTCCTTATATTCCTTTAGATTTCCATTTCCCCTCTTTAGTTTTATGCATCAATATCATCTCATCATCATATTTTCGGTTTAAATGTGCAACCCGCACCACCGCATATATTTTTCCTTTCATTTTAAAACAAAATACAAAAATAAAAAAAGTTTCGAGTTTAAATTTCTTCTTCTTCTTTTAAAAGTAACAACTTTTTTTCTATTTCAGAGTTGCATAATGTGTTCTCATCTCCTCCTTTCAAAGTTTGGAATGACAGCTAGACGAACACACAGGAAAAAGTTTTTTTTGCTTCTTGTTTTCAAGAATTACGGTATAAAGCTGAAGTTGAGTAGACGAGCAGACTGCATTTTCTCTCTCTCTAATACATAAAAACAACTTTCAACTTTGAGGAGGGTGAAAGCAACGACAAACGAAGAGTATCCTCCTCCACAAAATAAAATAAAAAGTCCTGTGTATGTATAGCAGCATTATGCTAATGCCATTGCCATCATATTATCATCATCAAATCATCTTTGTCGCTCTTTTTCCATTTCTCAACTTTCAAAAAGCACTATCTCCCTCTTTTCTTTCTTTTTTTGGGAAAAAAATTTCCCATTTTATTTTATTCCAGGCGGCTTTTATGCATCTGTCTGTCATTCATTTCATTCTTCATGTTCTTTTTTGACTCAGTCAGAAAAATACCTTTTCTTTCCAAAACATTTTGTTTTGTGTGAAATCCTATTAGGGAAATGCCTTTTAGAGATCCCCTCCACATCCAACAGAATACTTGATAGCTCGCTCCTCGCATGCGTGGAAAATTGGAAAGAAATAATGTTTCATTCAGAAAACTTGTTGAATTATTGTAGATGGGAATGTGAATAGAGGTGAAGGAAGACGACACCTATATATATACGTATATGAAAATGGTGACGAAGATGGATAATGTCCTCGCTCAAACTTTTCAAAGAACTGTGTCAATAATCCAAGCTGGTGTTCTTGTGAGAACATTACCATTAAAGGGCGACGCTATGTAGTATGTACGTACGTACGTGGGAAGGAATTATTCATCATCATTGACACATGATGATATTTTCATGTGTCACACCATGACACAAAAGTATTTCTCTCTTGATAATATGCACAGACACGGTGTCATCATTACTGGGAAGGAAAAAAGAATGGTATCATTTTGTGTGTGGCTATGTGGTTTGGTATCTTTTCTTTCTTTTGTAAGAGGATATATATGATAATGATATAATTTCAGTTCATTTTAGAGAGAGAGAGAGAGGGGGGGGGGCTTCATCGTTATCGTTATCTGCAGTGGTGCGTGGCTATTAATGAGTTCATGGGAAAGAGAAGAGAGAACAAGTTCCAAAAATTAACTTTTCTTTCTCCCTTGTTATTTTTTCGAGGAACATGAGAACCTACAGTAGTAGTAGCTAGCAGCTCCCAGAGAGAAAGCTCAAACCAACAGTTTTTGGTTCCATAACTCTCCTCTTGTTCTTCCCCATTTTTTCGTTTCGTTTCATATGACATGGCAAACTTGTAAAGTTTTACCTTCTTCTTGTCCTCTCATTAAGAATGGATGAATAAGGAAAAAAGGAGAGAAAAAAGTTGGGGCTGACTCTGTGTGTATAAAAGTTGAAAGTGAATGTGGTTTACATTTCTCACTTATTTTTATCCAAGAGTAAGAAAATAAAGAACACGCGGAAGCTATATAGTCTTCTAAGAGCTTCTTCTTCGTTTCTGATAATGATGATGAAAATGAGAATGACTTTTCTTTGGAAAAAACACACACACACATACACATATGAGAACGTGGTGGGGAAGAGTGAGTGCAGTCAAGTGGGAAGGCAATGGGATGGATGGTGGTATGGGATGGTATGCTGTGTAATGTTGTGGTGGTGGGTGGTGTGTGGCGCAAATAGTCATATAAGTAACACTGAAAGCTCAAGATTTCCTTTTGCCAACTAGACGAGCCTTGACTTGACTCTTGCTCTCTGCTCTGGTTCTCATTCTCTCTCTATCTTTTTCCAAATGAAATGGCCTGGATCTAACTTTGTGTCCTTTCCGCTTAAACAAGTTGAGTGAAAAAGGGAGAGTGAGTTGAGTGAGAATCTCCTTAAAAACTCGAGGTTTGTTTCCACCTCGGGAATTCCTCTCGTTTTTAGTTCAACTTTTAGCTTTTATATGGAACATGTCCTCTCATCATCATACCATCGTCGTGTTAGTATTAAAACCTTCATATACCTAATGTACTTCTCCCTTTCCTCCTTTTTCGTTATAATGATGAGAATGGTACGTACGTAGTATTTTAAAACTGCATATTATCCAACTCACTTTTTCATATACCTAAAGTATAAATTCTCTCACTTTCTTTGAGCTTTTCCCTTGTAGGATGAGTTAGTTTTCATTTCATGGACTTAACTTATAACTTGATCTTGCTCTTTCTCCTTAGTTTCAAGCGAAATGAGGAGGAAACAGAGCGAGTGAGTGAGCAACCATATATAAGTATAAAAGGAACATGTATAAATTGTGGGAATGAAACCCTTGTATAAATAAAATGTGTTATGGTTTATGGTATATATATATATGGTATGGTCAAGGCAAAAAGACTTATCATTCTCATCATCATAATATTCTAGTCGTATCCATCCGCATCTCCCACCATAACCAAACCAAACCAGCTCTAATAATTATTATCATAGGGCACCAAAGGGAGAGAGAAAGAGTAATGGAGAGACAAGCTTATTTTCCCTTGAGACTCCCGTCCATACGAAACAAAGAGCCGGGCAAGGAATTTTGAAGGAGGATTTTACGCAGGTTTCTCTCACATAATTCCAGTCCAACTATTTCTTCTTCCCTTCTTTTGCTCACCGAAGCAACTATGTATCACTCTACTGTATCCTATCTCCCTTCTTATTTTTCCTTTTTGGTGTGTGTGTGTTTTGCCGTGTAGTTGTAGTTGTGTTCATTGCCTACTCCTATCTATTACTTAGTTAATACCGTTGACTACACTTGCACTTCCGTGTTAGTATCCAGCACCGCTGCTAAATCTCCAAAATAAATTTATGAGGTGATAATTCTAAGCTTCTTCCCTTTTACCCTTCTCTCCTCCACTCTCCTTTTTCCAATGCCATTTACACACAGACAAAGAACACAAAAAAATATATACATACATATAGAGAATCCATACACCCACACTTTCTATTTCTTCTTCTTCTTTTGAGTCTCCTTCCTCCTTTTAAACTCAACAACAAAAACAGGAGCAGACATATTACAGAGCTCACAGCATGAAACCTTCCTCTTGGGTACAATGCTTTGAGCCTTGTCGTCGTCGTTTCTCCGTCTTAAACGAATAAAATGCATTCATTCAAGTGGTAACTTTTGCTAACGACAGGCATTAAGATAACAGTCGTCTCTCTCTTCCTTTTCCCTTTTAATGTAGCAAAATGTTACGAGACCATTATATTGTGCATGGTCATGTGGCAAACAGAATGAGATGATGAAGAAGAGGAAGACGGGGAAAAGGAAAAAGGTGGAGCTGGTGTTATTTTGTCTCGACTCCACACAGACATTTTAAGCAGGATCATGAACACTACCATTCACCATCCCATTTCTCTTTTCTTTCCCCGTAACTTCCTCCACCAAAAAAGGAAGTGGGGAAAGGATTTTCCAAGGAAAAACATCATGAGTTTCCCCCGCTCCAGCATGGTCTCACACTCGGCGTCATTACACAAGCCCTTTATAATGATGATGATGATAGTGTGCTTGGAAATGTGGATTCATTTTAGAGAATTGCGTTATGTGATCATTTACATTTCACATGTAACAAATTGGTTCAAAAGAAAATGGTTCAAATGGCAAGTTTCACTTTTCACCAAAAAGCACCACTGAAACTCAATGAATTGACGTGGTATAATATGGCAGTCGAATTCTCACTCGCTTGCTTCTGCTTTTGTACCTCATGTCATGTCAACTTTAAACTCACGATCAGTTTCATCAAAGGATAAAATGTGTAATATGATCATCTCTTCTATATATATACATAGGCTGTTTCATTCAAAATTAAACACTTTTATTAACCTTTGTCTACATTTTTCACCTGGGCACTAGATCCCAGCTTCAATCTTCGTAGAATAATTCAAGTTGACGTCTGAGTAGTCAAAAGTGCATTTTTCGGCGATTTTTTGAAAGGGATTTTTGTTGTTGAAGGGTCTGACACTTTTAGTACCCACTGAAATGACTCCCTTTTGTAGTAAAGTGGTTGTATTGAATGTATATTTCATTTCCAGTCATTATTAGGCCATGAAAACTCTTCTCCACCTTCGTGGAGTAATGACGAATTCTTGTCAAAATCAGATTTGCGCACTCGAATTTTTCGTTACTAAGGAATTTAGGAATCCGTTTGCAGCAGCGAAGGGACCCTATACCAGCACCTTTTGCATTTCTCAAATTTGCTGTAATTTTTACCAACTTTTTTTCCTAAAACGTTTCTTTTTATTTTGCAAGTCTATGTAACCCGATTCACACTTTTCACATCACATATGAATAGTCATTAAACAAGAAAACTTTTCGCATAAAAATGTTCCAATTTGGTTTTTATTTGGCTGAACCATAGCCCATCTAATTATAAAAGCTTTATTCAAGCGCTCTGCTCTTGTTTTTGAATATTCATCTGGCTTGCTTCTGTGATCATAACTGCCACGCCAAGCAAGGTGGAGTATTGTGCCCTGGCATATCGATAGCTAAAGACTCTGGGCTATCTTATCATACCTACATCCGGGCTATTAATAAATTTCCGTTTACGATATAGCAGTTATAAAAGTGTTTACTTTAAAATGAAATAGCCTGTGTATATGCGCATATTATTTTTCAATGTGTAACCCTACACATATCATCATTCATGAGAACAATTAGCATCAAGTCATGCACTTTTCACATGTGACATCAAAATCACATCTAAAATCTAACCCACACAATGCAATATGGGATCGTGCTTTCATATCATTATCAGTAATTGGGTTGAAAAAAGACAAATGTTGTAACTGTCTCTTCTTTCTTTGCGTGCTTGACTTGACTCGACAAAAGAAGGGGAATTTAGATAGCTACAAGCATAGAAAATCAAGTTAACATTATATTTAACATTTTTTCCCCATCCACATCCACACATCTCTGTTAAAATAGACAGGGACACACACATAAAAGGAAGAAGGAGAGAAAAGATGATTCCACATGAGCTACTGCACAGCGCGTTCCTTTTTTCTTTTGTGCTTCAAGGGAAAAGGATTCCAGAAAGAAGGTGTTTAACAAAAGTACCTAAAAAGACGTTTTTCTCTCTCACAAAGACATAGGTACATCACATCACAGTGCTTCGTCATCATCATCCTACCCCAAAAGAAATCTTGTTCATCATCAAAGGGAGCTACTTAACCGCTTATTTTTTTGACAACTCAACTCAAGGAAAAGCGTATAAGTAGGTACATGATCCTTTCTTTATCAAAAAAACGAGATTATACGACATTCTTTACATGCTTTATCTCTTTACAAAATAAAATAAACTTTTTTATGCATGAAAACTTGGCGTAATGAAAAGTCTTTAAGTTTAGCTTCAAGCACATCGTAATCATCAGCAGGAGGTTCGCAGCCGTACCAACTATATAGCACCAGCCCAAAGCCAGACTAACAAGAATAACTGGGAATTATTTCGTTTTATTTTTTTATCCTCTTCTTCTCTTCATCAAGGAGATAAAGACTTGACTCACTCAACAAAGTCTGGATTTGAAGAAGAGAAAAGTTTAAAAAGGAAAAAAAATTGTAATTCAGGATGAATGCACAACAATCTATGTATATATAGGAGACTAAAAATGCAAGATGAAATTTTGTCATCGTTCTCATACTTTTTTACTTATTACATATAGCATTTCGTAACACGATGTTAACGAGGACTCCATCATCCCGTCCAAACCAACCAAAGTGAGACGTAATTTCTCAAGGATTTTTTTTCATAAAAAAATGTGAGTCGACTCCCTTCCCTCATTTTTTAGTAGGATAATATGTACGCTGTTATTTGAGCCTAATTCCTTCCTTGCCAATCTTACTTTTTCCTTTTAAAAAAAGTGTACTTTCACGAAAAGAAAGTTTTTTGTTCATAATCAATCTCATCTCCGTTCCACACCTAGATAAAGAGAGGATTTTGTATGTGGCGGAAAAGAAAGTAGTGTGTGCTTTGAGCTTGAATATACATAAGTTTGGTTTAAGCATTCCATCCCAACTGCATTTACTTTGCCCTTCTTTTTCTTTGATTGAATCTTCAAACTGAATACATTTAAAATTAAATTAGGCCACAGCGTAAAAAAAAAAGTAGACGATGAGATGAAAAAATAAAAAGAAGAGACTTGAGTAAAGGGGAAAAGTAGGACTGCGACAAGTTGCTAGTAGTCTAATATTTTCTTAGCGGAGTAGGAAGAAAAAAAAGTTTAAAAAGTCAAAAGGAAAACTTTGTTATTAATTATTCCTACTCAATTTTTCATTCCATAGAGGATGATGCTGATGATGATGCAAAGAAAGATAGAGAAAAGCAAAAGAAATGCATATATGCAGAGATTTATACGCACAAACCTAGCTCCTTTTAATTTCTGTCGCATAATATTTTTTTCAATGTGCGGTAAAAATAATGTTCCCCAGAAAATATAAAACCTTCAAAGGAAAAAGAGATGTATAGTAGTGAGTCATGAGTGGAAGTAGAGCGAAAAAGAAAAGCGCTAAAAGAGCCATGTCATTCGATGATCTGCCATTAAAAATTTATTTTTTAGGTTAGGTATATCCTCTAGACCCTTCCTCATGATGTTGATGATGATGGTGTTATATTCCTCAAACGGCAATTCAATACATTGTGGCTGGCCTGGTGATGGAAGAAGTAATAAGAGTGTCTCATTGAAAATGCCGACTTTCCATCTAAAAACCACCTCTTTCGCTCCCATTTCCAATTCGAAAGCTAACCACAGCATCAGTATCCATGTTCCATGTTATGAGAATGGGATGATTCTGAATTAGAATTACTTTTCAAAGGATTTTTTTCTCTCTCTCTATGCTTCTCTCCCATATACAAACTTTTATTAGTTAGCAGCGGCTGGCAAAACCTCACTTGGTTATGATCACATGTTTGTCCATACAATGAAGTTTGAATGGAGGAGAGTGAAGTTTTCTTTTTTTGGAAATGACATTGCGACTTTGGTACATCGTTTTTCACTGGAAAGTGTCTAAGGTTGGAGTTGGATGCTAGTATTAGCGTCATACAATGTGTGTGTGCCAATGATAATGGGCGATAGTGAAAGAATCTCAAAGTGAAAAAACACTCCTCCAGTTTAAAAGGAGGAAAAAACAGTGGAGGATGATGGGATGTGATTCAGGTACCTTAAAAGAAGTAGAGAAGAGAGAGACCTTTATGGGCCACACATATATTGCCCATTATTACATCGATTTTACTCTCTCTTTCTCTCTCTCTCTCAAGGACAGTAGTGGAACGTGTCTGTAGTCAACTTTTTTTCTTTTTTCATTCGTGATTCCCCCACTTCCTCCATGACTATGACATTGGTTTCGTTTGGTGTGGACTCTCTGGCATACTTTCCGTCCTTCTCAAAGTGAAGAGCCCTTCTCGGACGAAAGACAATATCTCACTTGAATTGGATGAGGAGAGCGCATCCTTTTTCCCTCTCTTTTTTTAGTGCAGTTGGAAATGGGAGGTGTAAATGTGCGATAAAAATGTACATATCTCAGTCACACAAAAAAAACAAGTACTCATCCAGATATAGGGCGTTGAGATATATATATATGTTCATAAATATACAGATGGGGCCTTTGTTAGAATTTTGCAAATCGGCAAAAGCAAAAAGAGAGATAGTGGCTGGTTTTACTGGAGAAAATGTAACATGACACAAAATGTGCTTAGGTACAGAGTTTCCACTTAATCTGGAGGGCAAGCAGAAGCAAGGAACCGACAAACTTTTACTTTTATAGACTGGCGTGTGTCTGAGAGTGTATGCATGAACTTGGCTTCTCCTATCCTGAATGAAATGGGAAACCGTTAACCACAGAAAACATGACTAACTATCAAAGTTTGGAATTTCAATTTCCTTGAAAGTTTTCAACTAATGTGGATTTGGAGGTAGCTAATGTAAATGCTGATTCGATTATAGCCAGTAATCAACGCATTTCTCATTAACGGCCCTTTTACTCTCAGCCTTTGACTTTCCATCGAAACGAATTTGCTCAACGCAATTTTAAGATTCTATATTTTGTCATGCGAATATTTTAGGCAAAAGTATTATTCAGGCAGCACTAAAGCAGATGAGATTTTCCCAGTAAATTTCATGCTTACTTTGATCTTCGTATCATACTGATGATATGTATTGATGTGCAGCATAAGGAAATGAACATTTTTTTCTCTCCCTTCATCCATATAAAAAAGGGGGTTTCCTGGCTGGAAGGCATATTGTAAGTATCATCACACCATCCATAATGAAAGATGAAAGGGGAAAGGTGTAGAAAGTGAAAGTTTGCTCCGATCTAATGTATATTTATTGCTTCATAAATAGTGACAACTGAGACAGAAATTTGGCATGATTGAATAGTATATCATTTGTGCCGACTGAGCATGAAACAAGCCGTTTACCACGACGCGACGATACGGTTGCATTGAAGCATTCGTAGAATCTGCATTTATACTATACGTATTACCTCTTCAGTTTGTAGAACATTACTGCTCTCTAAACGACCACTTGCGCTAGCTTCCAACTTCCACACACACAAAAAAGTTCTTCTTTAGGGAATGTAAAAAGGAACAAAGTCAACGCTCAAATGTGTACTTCCAAATCGATGACGATCCCAAAGAGCAAATATTGAATTCACAATCACAATGTTCATTCAGTTGCATTCCTGCTCGTCGTTCGTTCTCTTGGAGCACAAAAAAATCGGTAAAGCATTACTACTTTACGTTACGACCAGCTTAAAAAAAGTCCCCTGTGGCAGAGAGAAAGGAGTGAAGAAGAAATCAACTGTTTTGAATGGTGTTGAAGTTGAATTAGAATCCTATATGTAGAAAGGAGAAAGAGGCAATAAATATCAGTAATCTAATGCAATAATGTGAGAAGGAAAATGCAATATGGGAAACTCATGACTGGCTGCACCTGGCTTTTCCCTTCCGTTTCATCTGTAGCCCTTTCCCACTGTTTTTATATACTTTCACATACTACATATTTTAATGCAATGGGAAAGAAGAGTATGCACTTGAAATTCCTAAAATATTCTACCCATCTCATCACCATTCCTTTTTCTTCGTTCATTGAACTTGAATTTGAAATATTTTTTTTCTCCAAATTTTCCCATTGGTATGTATATGAATGAACCTATACAAAGCAATAAAGTAGGAGCAGTAAAAATAAAAGGAGTGTGTGGCTGGCAGGAGTGAATGAGATAGAAAATGGAAAGTATAGAAAGATGACAGTTTTATCAATTATGCTATGCGTATAATTTTTTATACCCACTGAATTGAATGGAAATACAAACATAAGTGCGTACGACTCAATTGCATATTCTAGTATAATGTATTAAAATTTAATATGTTCATAGTTAACCTTCAACTTTCTGAGAAAAAATATCGATCCTGATGACCTGATGAGATGATTCAACGAGATAGATTCGGATGCCTCTTTCATTTCACTACAAAATACAATGACTTTTGCTTCTTTCTATCTACTAGAGCTGTACTTAAGTATATAATATTATGTGGATGTGATTGTGATTGTATACCACAGTAGAAAAAGGTTTTTCAACATGCCAAAATAGTATGATCCTTTAAATGACAGTGAACAGCAAATCTCATCCTTGGGAGTCTTCTCAATGAAATCTTTTTAAACTGGTCGTAAACCTGTTTACTCATGAAAGTTCATCCGTTCCAGGAAGCTTTTTGGCTATTCAATTTGAAGGAGTGTACGTGCACAATACGCCATAAACTTGCTTACTACCCATTACATTATAGCACAGTTCAATGAGTACACTGCACTACAAGACAACCCACTCACATGATGGAGTACACTTTATTACAATTCCTTTTCATCTTGTTCTAAGAAACGAAATAATAAGTGGAGTAGTGAAGTCACAATCTTCAGGGGATTGCAAGTTAAACGCAAAAAAATAAATGGATGTGATGAGATGTAAGCACATCTTGGTGACACAAATATTCTATATATGTCCATAAGTACATAACTAGTAATACGTAGAAGAGTATAAGGCAACGGTATAATATAAAATATTCCAAGAAATTTCCTTTCTCAAACACAAATAAAAGCAGCGAGCGGAAACAAGCAGTGAGCATGACCTTCTTATTTTGCAATTTTACGCTTATCTCCTTCTCCAAATCGAATTCTTGTTAATATGCAACACTACCTCGAATCCGCATTGGCATATCGTATGTACAATTTCTTATTCGTACCTCCAGCTTTTGTGAAATTTACGGTAATATAATAATGTTGCCTTTTTTATTAAAAAAAACTGGGCCCCACTTCACTTACCATGCATGCCTCACAGTGCTAATAAAATGGGACACCAAGAAGACACGATGACAAAAGACAAACACTGGGAATCTGATCCGATCCGACGAATAGCAATGTATATAAAATATTTTATATTGCTCCATCTTATTTCCATAGCCAGCATCCCACCATTTCGATCCCTTCTCAGAAAATCCTAAGCCATCTGCCACCCATTTTTTTTTGTTCTAAAATAAATAGTCAACCGCGGAGAGAGAAAGTAAAGTATGCAAAGAGGTGTGAGGGATTATTGCGTTTTCTCTTTTGTGTGTCAACGAAAAAAGGAGAGGAGAAAGCCCTTCCATTCAAATTCAGCACAAATATTTCGTGACAGTTATATAAAACGATTTTGCCCGCATGCTCACCAATGTGTTCTTTCTGGCGAAGTGTGATTGAAGGAATGAGATTTGCAAAGTTTATAAGATCCAATCCAGCAACACACAACCAAAACAAAGTTATTCTTTTATCCAAAAGGAAACAAAAAAAGAAACAACAAAGCTGAGAAAGGTTCTTTCCCTTTTGTTTCACGTCTTTCAGGTTTGATCGCTGTCGTCGTCGTCACTTCTTGTGCATGTCACCTTTCGCTTACTTTCTTACTTGTGTTGTGTTCCTTTTTTTTAGCATCCTCATAAAAAACGAGTGTTATTGTGTTTTCCTCCTTTTCTTTGTCTTTTTTTTTCTTTTGAGACGGGGGAGAATGCCCATTTCTTGGTATTATGTAAGGAGTAAACTTTTTGATATCGAACCCCTTTCTTTTCTTGACCGTCAACTATTATTAACCAAGTTGGGAGTGATATGTGAAGCCTCCATCAGCAACAGGATGGGGAGATGGGATGTATACATGGTCAATGTATAGACATTGTTGTTGTTGTTTTTTTGTATTCGGTAAAGAAAAAGGAAAGAGCGGAGCCACGTACACGATACAAGATAAATACAAGACGCCGTCTGTTTTGATGTGAGGCAATGAATGTGAATGAGATGAGCCAACCTTTTCCTTTCTTTTCAAGAGAGACTGACAAGATGAATTTTCCTTGCGGGGCCAAGACACAGTTTTTGTGTTGTTGAGTAGTTTAACATGCAATTTTGTTAAATAATTTATACATCTTCAATTCCGCTAGCTAGCATATCCTCATTTCCATTTTGCTGCTGGATGTTGTTCTCTCTCTCCCCCAATTCAGAACTGCGATGAAGAAGATGATGATGATGATGAGAGAGAAATAAAACTCTTCATCTTCATCACTCATCCGATTCCAGTTCTCGCATTTACTATTCCCCCTCTCTCATCTATTCTCTATCCTCCTCATCATTGGCATCTTCTCATCTATTATTCTACAGCAGACAAGGAGGAAGCGGCACCATACACATAACACAGCAGCAGTTTATGTTTTGTTATGTGTGAGAAAAGGTGTTTTCACATGAGTTTGAGCTCCCAAAACAAGCAAGCTTATTTAGAATCATTCATTACATCACATCACTCACTCACTCACTCACTTAATATATGTATATATATTTTAGCTCCCAACCTCCACCTTCAATCACTTCCCCATGTAATATTTGCCCCTAACTAAACGAACCTAATTTATGCCATACTGGAATTGGAATGGATACTTCTTTAAAAATCCGTATAAAAAAATTTGAATCACAAATCAACTTGAGTTTCACTCCCTCCCTCAATTTTATGCATTGTTTTATGGTTGACCATCTGGATCCCATTTTTACATTTTTAGTTGATGATGGAGCCAAAAATGTTTGGGAAGAAAAGTCCGCATTTTGGTAGGTATTACTTGTAGCTATACACTATTTTTTTCCAAGAATGGAATGGACCATGGACCACACACAAAATGTGTTTCGGTTTTTGATGACTGATGAGGCGTCTCTCCAACTCCAGCTTTACAATTGTCTGCCGCTCAGCCTCACAAATTCAACTAAAATATTATAATCGAAGGGGCTACGCTATGCGGGAAAAAAAGTTTTCATGCTCTTTCTCTGTGTGTTTCACTTCATGTGTAAATCAACGAAAGGAAATGGTATTCAACAGTTTTACATGATAAAATGCGTTTTTTTCTCTCTCTCTGTCTCTCCCTCACAGTATATATTCTCCATCTGCTTGATTTCATTGGACACAAACGGTTGAAAAATTTCAATTCATCATTAGTGCCAGCATCCAAACAACATTGTAAAACTAAACTTGAGCTTGACTTGACTTGGCATGCCTTTTTCTGAGTTCACTTCACTTATTCCCTATTCTTTTTTCCTAACCTGACACGATGCACACATATCCAAAAAAAAAACTAACTCCAAAAAATTTCCCTTTTTACCAAAGTTTGTTCTTATGTGTGCTTTCTTTGTATTCTTCCAGCTCAGTCAGTCAGCCAGTCAGTCTATTCCGACTTGACGAAGAATAGTAGAAGAAATTTCGTGCAAGTTAAAAAAGAGAGAAAGAATACTACTACTACGGTAAGATGGAAACAAGATCTGTGAACTCACTTTGCTTTCCTCTTTTTCTCTGTTTTTTGGCATGCTTCACATGAGCATAAGAAATTCCTGTCTTGAATCGATATGCATCGAGTATCATAGCGTAGAGCGTAGCAAAGCGAAGAAAAAAGAGATCAGCCCAGCATAACATCAACTTTTTCTTATTTTTTTTCTTCTTCTTCTTTTGAAAAAGAGAGAACAGAAAGGAAATACGTAAGGAGAAGAGAAAAAAAGTAAAGGAAAGAAAGGTTCTTTATTGGTTTTTCTTCTTGTGATATGCTACACCACACCATACTGCCAGCACACACACCACTTGCTCTCCCATGTTCCTCCCTTGTTTGCTGTTATTAAAGGATTCCTTAAAGCACGCTGGTAATGGGCAAGGAAATCAACGAAGAAGAGAGATAGAGAGACCAGTTGAAGTCTACTCACAAAAGTATACATATACTTTTGAACTTCTTGTGTACAAATGTACATATACACATTCCCACTTTTCTTTCTTTTTTGGCTGATCATCACTGCAAAACAGGCTCGTTTTCCTCTTAAGGAAGACGCAAAAAATGGGAATATCTGTTGGCATTGCCTCAAGATTTTTTTTTATTTTTTTTTTCACTCTCCACTCTCACTTCTTGTCTTAACTTGTGTGACTAGTGAGTAGGTATATGACTATTATATTTAGTTGCATGCGCGTGTGGTGGTGGTGATGCTATGTGTAGTATTAGTTACTACTCGTTTGTAGCAAAAGAAAGTGGTGGAGTGGATGTAGGTGAAGGAGTACCAGTTTTACAAGTAAAGACGAAAAGGAAGGGAGAAGAAGTGGAAGACGAGAGTTGCTGTCGGATGCTTTCATTTCCTCCTTCCAACTTTTCTGTTAGTAGTAGTAGTAGTCTGACTCTCGCACAAACACATGACATACACCTACTACTCCCTTTTGTTTGGGGTACAGAAGTCAGAAGTTTCTCCTACACTTTTCAATGTATACTTATATATGAGAAAGAGCGAGAACAAGGAAAACGTGACGAGTGAAAACCGGCTCACATTTTTCCGCTCACTACCAATATATCTCTCTCCCAAGCAGTAGAATTTTTTTAGTAAAAAAACTGGACGCATACATACCGACAACCAACATCACTGACTGCTTGCTCTGACTCTCCAATCCAAGAGATAAAACGAAAAGTTTTACTTCATCTCATCTCTACGAGATCTACAACCTGTTTCACATTTTATATATATTTTTGTAAGAAATGTGTAGTTTGCCGATGGCTATTTAATCCTACAGATACAAGGAAAAATATTAATGGTGAATATATAGCAGGCTAAACTTTTCTCTCTTTCATAAGTTCATTGACTTTTCTCTATGTACACGGAGATATGATGCGTTGCGTCTTGATGTTTCCAAGAATTACTTAACATTTGGGACTTCTTATTAGTTAGTAAAAGCATTCTAATTTTTTTTGCTTGTAAAACTTTTTCGATCTAATAAGTATTCGATGAAAAAATGGGAAACTTTTTTCTACCCGTTTGTTAATTTTCCTTACAAATTAAGCACGGAAACTTTTAATATGTTCATCTCATCATATTTTATTTTATTTTATAAAACGCTAATGAAAATGATTACTCGGTACGCTACCTTGAATAATTTTCAGCGAAAACAGATGAAAGTTTGGTCCCTTTGAGAATTCATGTGGAAAATAATTTGGTTTTAATCAAATACATAAAGCTCGTCAGTCTATTCGTGATGCTTTTATTATGACGAATAAATAACGCCCACGTGTGAATTTAAATGAATCGGCTGGTAGAGAAATGTAGTACTTATGTACTCTTTGCCCTTGTAAAAAAACGCTCATTACATTACATCATGTTTTTCTATCCCTCAAATCTAAAGCCTCTCTAGTCTTTCCTTTGCCTTTATGACGGTGATATGATGTGATGATACACGTGAAGAAGTGGATGTAGATAGACTGGCCTTCATCAATTCAAAGCAAAAAAAAGTAATTGGACAATTGGATTGGATTCTCATTGTTTTCAAAAGAGTGAGCACAGAAGTGCGAGGGAGAGAGAAAATTTAATGTAAACTAGTTCCTACTCATTTTCAACAAAACAGTTCAATTTTAGCATAATCAAGAGCCCTTTTCTATAGTGAACAAAACACACACACACACTAGAAATTAGGAAAAGAGGATCAGAGAGTTTAGAGTGAGTTTGACTTCCAAACTATAGGTCCATTATAATTGTCTACATTACGATTATGACGTTAAAGCAACAGCCGATGAACTACAAATCGGTATCTATCTATACACACTTTGCTACGCACCCAAGATTTTATACTCACAGAGAAGACATTCAATTAAGCGCGTGGGGACTAATAATATGGAATTGATTTCATGACAGGATAAAAACTGTTCTTGTTGAAAATGGAAGAAAAACAAGGGAGACGGGAAAAACTCTATGTATTTATGAAGAGCGAGAAAGGACGGCTTCATGTTTACATTTCGCTTCCTGTCCTTCCATTTTGAATGCAAGTGAAAGAACAATTGAGTTAGGGTGACTGAAAAAGTGAGATCTCAAAAACACTGAAAAGGAAATCAAGTGCACTTTACGCAAACAAAACAGAAACTTCATAATATTTATATATCATCAAAACATACATTTTCATATATCAAAGTTGAAGTTGCGTACAAAAAGTTTATACTGTAATATCACAAGTCTATATTTATACTGTAGATATGGGTTTACACGCACGCATGTATGAAGTTTCAGTTTGGGAAAACTGAGAGTGAAAGTAAGTGAGAGTGAAAGAAAGTGAAATATAATGCTCTTTTGTATTCATCCATAGGGGGAAATTGTGAATGGACTCTTTCACCTCCTCCTCTCCTCATATATCTCATCTCATCTCCATCCACAAAAACAAATAACATGATGATTCAACAACGAAAAACTTTCTATATATCATCACACAACAAAACTCAACACTCGACGCAATTTTATTTTGTTTTGCACAAAACTTTTTTCTCCTCCATTGCCATTGCCGTCACAATAATTGTGAAATGCAGCGGTAGCTTCTCTCATATTATTGTTTGTTTATGCACACACACGCATATCCCATTTTCTATACTGTCGCTTTCATTTTCTCCAATAATACAAAAAGTAGCTGACATTCCTGATTTTTATCTCCATTCCATTCACATGCCCAAGCAATGGCTGTGCCACACAACCGGCTGCGAACAAATAAACCCAATGTAAACGAATACCATTATTGTCTTGGCTTTGACTTCCAACTTCCACACAGAATGTACGTCGTACGTACATATTTTTGTCTTAGTTCAAGTAGCAGCAGTTTCCTCTAATATCCCGGAATTATTTACTGTCACAAGCTGTATCCAACCCCGTAAATATTATCTTGTTCTTTTGCCCAACAACATCAGAAACAAAACAACACAAAAAAAATTGTGAAAAATATCATACCACAACATATTTCCTTCTTTCTAACCATACATATTATCATCATCAACAATATAATATGATATGATATTTTTCCGAGAGAGAGGAAAAGCAAAGACAAAAAACAAAAGTCTAATTTATCCGCCTCGTGTGATACGAAGCTGTTATTGCTGTATAAAGTGACTCAACTGAAACAAAGGGAGAGGAATCATGTGTGTAATATCATTGTGTATAAATAAATGATACCACTATCTATAAACGAAACAAACAAATTGTGAGCCAGTTTCTTTTTTCTGTTTCTTTTCATTTTCTTGTGATTTTGAGGTCCTATCATGCACAAGCCATGTGATAGTGATGATGATGATAAGTATCTGGAATGGGATGGGTTTATGCAAGGGAATAAATAAAGCCTTTTTTATATAAGATGCGCATTAGGCAACCATACGATACACAAGCATATGCTATCAGCATCACCAAAGTTGAGAATGATGGGAAAGGAATGTGATCACGTGCTGGTGCTTCCCTTTTTTGTTATAATAAGCGAATCCACCTATATATTTACTATCTATCTTTAAGAAATTCAATTTCACGGCAACCTCATAATAAAAGCACATGGTTAGTTAAGTTCCTGTGCGTCATTGTCTCTTTATTTAGCCAACCTTCACCATGATCATATCATCATCATCATATTCTTATGAACTCTTTTTACATTTTTTTTCAACCATTATGAATTTTTCTTTTTGGAGCCGGTGGCACTGCATAGAAGAAAAAAATGTTGAAAGTTTCTTTTTCCTTCAAAAAGTTGAAGCATGTAACATCTGCTGAAAAGGAAAAGCATAAAAGAGAGTAGAAATTGGGAGGGGAGAAAGGAAGAGAAATGTCATTACGTCTTCAAGTTAAAGAAAAGAAAGAAAAAATATTTCTGTACACAAACACAGACACACGTACACTGATAATGTGAAAAACGTAACGTTGAATATTAAAGGAGAAAAAAGAGGAAGATAAAGTATCGGGATATAATATTGGTAAGTATGTACATTATGCTGTGTGTGGTGTATAGTGGGGAGCGAAACGAAGCCTGAAATTCAAAGGCATTCAGTTGCAACGACCCGAAGGAGATGGAAAAAACAGATGTCATTCTTAATGTACATCGAGTGCACAGCACAGCACACATGTTTGCTCCTAATGGATATGTGTGGATGTGGCAGAAACAAGAACGAGAGTACACACACTCGACGTCTCGACTACTATATGCATAAAAGAGAATTTTTTTTTTTGCAAAATATAAGTGAAAGCAAAATGTATATTGGGGAGAAGAAAGGCGCAAGGTCATTAAGCCTGAAATGACGGTGAGGATGGCTTCAGTTCGACACTCCGATCATCACATTTCTCTTTTTTCCACAACGTTAAATGCAAACAGAAAGGACACGATGTGGGATTTTTCCCAGAGGAGAGAAAATGGAAAGTATATTTTTTAGTGTTTTTTTCTCTCTCGCTCTCCTTTTCCTTTACTATATTATGCACAAACATATAACCATAAGTCGATGAGGAGAAGGAAGCGATAGAAAGAGAGGAGAGAAATGTGGCGCAAATTCCGTTTGGAAAATGAAGCTGATATATTCATAAAAGAGAGCACACTGGAAAAAGTTAATGGGAGGTAATAAGATGATATGATATTTGTAAGTACATTTACTTTACTTTATATCTATGGAAAAGAAAGTCGGATAGGAAAGTCTTACCGTCATTAGCGATGGCAGCCATGAGGACGAGATTCATGGTGGCAATGACTGCACAAAAATGTGCTCCGCTTGAAACAAATTTCTTCGTCATTGTCACCCCAAAATATTTCTCGCTTTGAAATAAATGGAATAAAATGTGCTCCCTTTTCTTCCGATAAAAGTTGAGAACTCTGGGATTTGAGAGATGTATTTATAGTTGTTGATGCAGCGTTGCGTTGTAACTTTTCTTTTAATGGTGTCTATGCCTGTCGGCTTCAATTGGGTTATTTTCTTTTTGTAAAAAATATCATAAATGAAATCAGGGACCTTGAAGTTTCTGATTTGATTCAATATCTTCAATCTTACAAGGAAACATGTTACACAAAACTCTTGTGTGTTTGCATAAAATATATATCTATCGCCAAGTCAATAGTCCCCTTGCGACATCATCATGAAATTGTACATGTTTAATCATCTCGTCCCCTTCCATCAGCTCAAATGTCAACATTTTCACTGTAAACAATTTCACCATGCGATTGAGTGAGTATATACACAAATATACTTATGACTTATGAAAAATGTTATCATCCAAGTAGTATCCTATTTCCAAACTGAACCCGTGTCAAATGTAAACACAGAGACGGGATACAAACACACTCATATAGACACACACACCAATCAGCAATACTATGGTAAAATGAGATGATTTTTTTGAACAAGAAAAAAAATCCGTCAAAAATATCAAGGACACGAATTGCGGTTCCCTTTTTATTATTCCAGTCAAAATAATGGTGTAGATATACCGCACCCACACCACAAAAAAAGGATTGCAGTTGTACTTGTACCAAAAGGAGTTTTGTCCCTCTGAATATTTTATATCCTTTTCCAGCTCTCTGTATAAAATGTATGACAAAAAGATGTGGATGTGACTTGACTTCCTTTCCTCCACAAGCCCAAAGTCTACAGCTCCTTTTTTCTCTAATGATGGATGAGTTTTCTTGCTGCTGGAAAATGTTGTCTTGTTCACCACACACAGTAATCTTTATATCCTTTCCTTCCTCTCCTTCTCGGAATCCAAAATCCGTTTTTAGTTTTTGTATCTTGAAGCTATAGCAATGCTATGCTATAATACTGGTGAACTGCGAGGATGATGCCTCTGTGTGTCCGTGAGAGTGAGCAAAAGAAAAGATTGGGTCACACATTCACAAAAATATACAGCACACTTTTTCGTTAACTTTTTATGCTGGAGAATGATGATGATGATGATGATGATGCTCCTTAAATCTCCTTCGATTTTTCAGACAGCACACATTTTTTTATTGACTGCGAATGGGAATCCGGAGTCCCGAGTTGAGGATGGAGATGATGATGATGATGACGATGATGATGATATATGTGTATATTTCCTTTGTATAGTTGGGTAGTCTATATCAAAAGTGTCATACCCTTTTTTGAAAAGAAAAAAAGGGGGCTTCAGATTGGAAATCTAGGAATCACGACGTGTACATTCATACAAGATTTTTAGTTCAAATGTATACGAAAGTTAGTCTCTTTTTAAAGGTTGGGCATAATAATAGGATGCGATGCGTTCTTTTTTTCTCTGGCTTTTCTTTTGCTAGAAAAAGGAAACTTTCATCCTCTGTCACTGCTCTACAAAAAAGCACATAGTTACACACCGACACACTAGTTTCCCTCTCTGTGACTTTCTTGGGCTTTCTCCAGAGAAAAAGTATTAAGGGAAAACAAGATTTTTTGACAGGGCCACCACCACACAAGCATATGAGCTCCCCCCTTTATTTTTCTGGGGCAGAGAGGAATATTTGTGATGGAGAAAATTGGTACAAAAATATATATATATCCTTTTCTCTTCCTATTTTCGCACTTGTACAAAAAAAAACGCAAAAAGATGGATGTGAGAAGTTGAATTTTATACAGCAATTTGCACAATATTATTTCCTCTTTTGGTTCTTGAGGGACTACCTGACTTTTAGTGTGTTGTTGAGACGATCTTGAAGAGAACACAAAATCAGCCCAAGACACGACTCTTCTTCTTCTGTAGTGGTGTTGATGAGGACTATTGTCTCAAGTTTTTCAAGAGAGTGGGATAGGGAAATATACTCACTTATTTTGGGAATATGCGACAATATCTAGTTTGCACAAAATTTTCTTCCGGTGTAAAAGCTTTAGCTTGACTCTCTGTATTATTTTCGTGACAAGTTCACAGTTCACTCACTACTGTGTATATACTGAACTGAACTCCACCAAGTTTTTGTGGTTTAAGGATTATTCTTGCTTGTTTTTTTTTTGGCTTGTCAATTTTTCTGCCAGACTGGGTTGGATGGATCTGCAATGTTACTTTTTTTAGTTCGCTACGAAGTTCAAACGTGAGTTTTTTTTCTCAGCGCGACTCTGGCTGGCTGGTTTGTTATATTATTGGATGGTTAGCCAAGGCTAAAAAGTCAAAAGAAAGAAGATGACGGTCGACACCACACCATACTACTTCCACAACGTATGTATACAAACTCACAGTTTCGTCCGGAGCCAAAAAAAAAAGTAGATGAATGTTGAAATCAGGGAAAAAATCTTCACAACTTTTTCTTCCCTTCTTTCTATTCTCTGCTTTCTTTCTTATTGTCGTCGTCCGTCGTCGTTTTTCCTTTCTTGAGGGAAAGTCGTGGAGGCAGTGGACTGTGAAAGAACAAAAATTGCAACCACACATTGACATCGGACTTGCATTCAAACGCTGAAGTCAGCGAGGGCTTAACATAATAAAAAAAGAAAAGCATCAGCAAAGCATGTACATCCATCCCTTTTATATTTTAGACAATGGAAAATGTATCTATATACCAAAAAGTTGACAATACGCGCCTATACTACTATATTTATGTATTTATGTCTAGGCTATTTTCATTTATGAAAAGTGCCCTGCTGCTGCTGTATTTTCTTACAATTTTCTTGACCAAAATACTTTTATTCATGTAGATTCTCAGAACGGAATTCCCCTCTATACTTTTAGGTATATTAGACTTCTCCGCTGTAAGTGAGCATGACACACAATGTGTCGCTGTAATAATAATGCCAAGAGAAAAAAAAAGTATGGACTGCGATGGAACCCGAAATGTTCTTTCTACTCTCTTCAAAAGAATGTCCACTAAACATTCTTTTTTCCTTATCCCGTATCATCATCATCATCATCATCCTCATGATTCTCATCGTCGTCATCACTCTCTCTTTCGTCCACTTTTTTTGTGTCTCCAAATGTAATGTAAACGAAGAAAATGGACTTGTTGGTGCATAAACTTAAGTAAGAAAAGAATATGAGAAAGTGAGGGGACGAGATAGAAAAAGTTACATTTTGTTGATCTACTTGGTTTCCTCTGTTTTCCGTTGACGATATTTGCCGTTGGTTAGTTTTATACAATATTTACCAAAGAGAAAAGAAACTTTTTGTGTCTGAAACCCGGGGAAAAATTGCTCAAAAGTTGATGATGACTTTTAACCAACTTTTTTATGTATTTTTTTCTTGTTCTCCACAAAAAAAAAATAAAAGGAAAAAGCCACGAGAGTACTTTGAGCAGTCCAACTTTTTTTATGTGAATATAACATGCATATTTTTGGTTGAATGAAGAGTGAAGCCCATTTTCTTGTGATAAAGAATGAAGAGGGGGACAAGAACTGAAGGGAAAAGAGAAATGAAGTGACGGAGTAAATTAAAGAGAGAAAAAAGAATTGTACATGGTAGTAGTAGTATTAGAGTGGTCGGTCTCTCTCTCTTTCTTTCTCGTTTTTCCCTGTGGATCAGTGTCAAAGAGGGTAATAGCAGTAAAAACTGAGCTTTTTTTGTACGTCTGATAACATCTATCTCATGACATTTCCACATATCTTACACATTTCCCTTTTACAAGACGACGACGACGAAGAATTATGTGGGGGAGGCAGAAGTTTTTGAGGGAAATCTTGTTCTGCTTTTTCCCTTCTCTGCTTCTTCCTATATATTTTCCACTTTTAGATCATGTCAGGTACAATTCTTAGCACATGGACTAAAGGGAGGAAGACGGACGAATGGAAGAAAAATCTTATAAAACTTGACTCAAACTCGAGTAGACTTGTGGAAAAGACAGTTTACATCCCCGAGATGGAGGAATAAAAGGGGAATGCGGAAGCTCTAGAGCTAGAAAGGAGATGAGTGAGAAGAAAACGTTCGCTTTTAGTCTCATGATATGATGTTGATGGGTGGTTTTAGCTGGGACTTGCCGTAAATATATAAAGGAGACGAGAGACCTAACCAGACACCAGACCAGACCACCATGAATGAATGTTTTGAAGCAGGAGGAGGAAGTTTTCCTGCCTGTCTCTGCCCCTCTTACACAACGAAAAACGGTGTGCCATGGAACTATCATATAGCATTTCAGCAGAGAAAGTAAATATTGAAGTCAAAAGGCGGAAGAAATCAGGGTTCAGCTGTCGAATACTGATTTGGTCTTTTACTTCTGCTCCCACCACTACACTGATGCGCCTTCCTATTACTTCATAGCTAGCAAGCTACACATTACTATATATAAACTAAACCGTATCTCGTATATAAATTGTCTAGTTAATACACAATGATATAAAGAGCTTCCTAGTTCCGGCATTGGCATCCATTTTCCATACATATACATTTTATCCCCTTCACCTTCACTTTAGCAATCATTCTTTGCGTTGCTGGCTCCAATGCAATGCCAATGTTCAATGCAGCTTCTTTCTCTGTGTTATTTGCTTGCTTTGCTGTCCCAACGAGACGAAAAACAACACATTAAAAGAGTCCCCAAACTTGCACACGTCCTATTCTGTGTGGACTGAGCTGGTTACTAATATCTCTTTTCCAATTGCTCAAGTTACAACAAGGAAAACAATAACATCAGTGGAAAATGCATTTTCCATTATTTCCCTCAAATGGCCAGACTAAACCCGACATCGTGTACGCGTACACCAATAATTCCACCTCTTCAATAAAGTCTAAAGTGCAATTACAAAAATAATATCATCCTATTTAGTTTTGCTTGCTGCAATAAAGGCTGGAGGGCATGAAATGAAATAAAAATATTGTTCCTCCCTTCATAACATTTTTTTGGTATTCTGTGGAACAAGCGCTTGAGAAACGTTTTATTTCTTTGGGCAAAAGTAATGAGAAAAATGAGATGGCAAAGATTTGGTCTTGCAAAAAGGAGCCGAGCCAACCAGGGTTTGATTCAAAAGATAAAAGTGTCATGTGTATATACCTATTGGAATAAGAGAGCATATTAAAGGGGTGCTAGTGTGGTTGGTTTGGATATTATATGGTAGAGCTTGTTACGTGTCAGGTTATCTTTTCAATCTTGGTCACAACCTCAAAAAACCTCGACCGACCGACTACATCTTTTCCAACCACTGGAGCAAAAAAAGAAAGATCAAAATAAAAGTGTCCACTCGTTTATTTTCCTGAGGTTTCCACTGCACTACTACTGTATACATACATACTTCTGATCTCTTCTCCTATCTAAACATTTTTTTTGTAGATATAAATTCACAAGAAAAACTCATTACATTCATTCAACACCACTACCCTTCTACCTACTATATATTTGTACAAAAGATGTTTGAATTTTTTTTCCTTCTTTTTTTTGTGTGGTAGCTTTCCTGCAAACAGGAACACAGTAAAACGTAGCATTGATCGTTTGAGCAAACACTTAAGGTTTGAGTTTGATGCTTTCTAAGTAGGTACAATATTACAGACAAAAAATGACAATAATGTTGTGTTGCTCCAAACCAAAGCAAGTAGTATATATATAACTATATGTGCTTATTTTATGTATCGTGGCATAGCTCATTTGAACAAGGAAGGTAATAATAATAGTATAATAACAAGCTTCAAAGGTTCCATTTTGACATTTGCCCTTTCCTTTACACTGCGCGCACAAAAAAGTAGATGAAAGAAGTAAGGAATGAATTGTAGGTCAAGATTTATCAAACTCTTTACATCTCTCTCCCTCCCTCATTCATTTCTAATGACGAAGATGATGATAGAGCGTTTTGCAAGATTTCTATTTCCGTCTCGCTGAGAATGGACAAAAAATGGTAGTTCAGTGGAAAAAAAGAAGTTCTAGATTAAAACGAGATTGCAAAAGAAAAATTGTATGAACAGCCATCTATTATAAATTGTGAAATACACTTTTTTTTCAACTTGATGAAATGAAACTTATTTCCTCGTTCCTGCTACCATCAGCATTATATAGTATATACGTATGTTGTCCATTTTAGACCAAGTTAATTAGCTGCAGATAAATAGTTTAACGTAATGAAAAGGCAACTTTTAAAAAAGTCTCTTTTTTCCTCGTAATCTGATTGTGAGAAATGAATGCAACAATTTGAGAAAGTTGCAACTTCATCAACTCAAAAACTTTCTTTTTTTTACTTTTAATAGTTGAGCAATTATTTTTAAAATGTTGCTCATTATAAGCGGGTCTCACGTCAATGTTGTTAATGAGAAACCTAATTTTAGACTCAAGATTAACATCGGATCGTGAAGAGTACCACTTAAGCTATGACGTGGTATAGTGGTATAAACAGTGTGTGCATCATCCCATATCCCATCGCATTACATCTCACGCCGACTAAATCCCAACAATAAATTGCCTGATGTGCTGAACCACAGCAGAGAAACGTGCATTTATAACAACAACAACAACAGAGTAGGAAAATCTCATTCAGAGTCAGTAAAATGTAAACTTAGCTTGTTGTGATGCTGTCGGGGGAGGAAGAGACTCGTTTCACCGCATCACACAAGTTTCTATCCCCTCCTCTTGCCTATTTGACTACCTATCTAACCTAAAAACCGAAATAGTAATACTAATAACAACGATTGAACTAATCTCGCAACACACACAAATATATATTGCTATTGCTACTATGATAATATGGAATGGTATTCCTTATAAATCCCATGTTCATTTTATTATTCGGCAAAGCCCAGCAAAGAGAGAGAAACGAAATGAGCACAATTACATGTTTAAAATCCCATTTTGTATATAGTCAAAACACGAGGCTTTATATACAGGCATGATGACGATGATCATGATGATCATGATGGTGATGAGGAAAAGTAAAAGATTTTAATCTGCTTACAACCACATGACTGCATTTTCTCTCTGAAACATGCTACCCAGTTTTCATGTTTCTATGTTCGTACATCTCATTTCCTTTTTCCCTCTCTCTCTCTCTATTTCTCCCTTCTTCACCACACCATACCAGAGGAATACCACCAGTTGGAAAATGGGAAACAGTAGTAAAACGAAATAGTGTTAAATGCCTAGTAACTGGTAGTAAGTACGACGTTGAAAAAAGGAAGCGGTTTTGTGTGTCCCTAGGTCCTTGTGGATTAGAGACCAAACAGTGCCGCAATGGCATCGGCATGGCATGATGATGGCAAGGATGGCACACACAAAAAATCCACACACACCAAAACGATATACTCTTTGAATCTCTCCTCTACACAACTAAACTGCTTTTACCGACTCTACAGGAAATAAGCCATAGACATGTAAAGTTTTGCTCATCGACTCGTATGTATTGCCTGCCTTTACTAGTATCTGCTGCCAGTTTGGTATTTAGGTGACTTAAGTAAATCTCATCTCACTTTGTGTGAAAGCAAACGGGATGGGAGAGAAAAGGAGCCAGTGTCTAGAGCTACAACTACTTTCACTTTGGCACACTTTTCCACTTGGCAGCAGCTGAAAAGCGAGGAGGCAACGCAACCTTTATTATCAATTCATTTTCAGAAAAAAAGGTTCCTCTCCTTCTCTAATACTGAAGAAGAAATAGGGCTACTACTACTTCTACTACTATCTCATATTATTATCCTAGTCCTACCCTACTTTCACTCCTTTTTTTCTCTTTCTATAAAAAAAACTTCATGAAATATTCTCTTTTTTCTTTTCGATCTATCCTATCCGCCTGTCCTATCGAATACGGATACTGACCTGACATACTAGAAATTGGAAAAGTAGGAGGAAGGAATCCTTTTGCTAGCAAAACTGTGTGAGAAAAAAATAACCCCAAATATTCCAAATCCAATCTCGTATGCCTTTTTTTGTGCAACAAAAAAATGCTGTCTTTATCTGAATACGTATCGTAACTTGCTTTTCATTCCTAAATTGAGATCTCTTATGCCAACATCAGCAAAATAATATATAGCAAGAGTAGAAAGTTGCATTACAAAGAAGAGAAAGAGAGCTTACATCCAAAAAACGAGTAGGGAGACGGAGGATGATATTTTATATTTTTATATCTTGATGCTTGGGAAGCCGATCAAGTGATTTTTTTTCCTCTTCGTCTTCTCTTCCTCAACTGTATCTCCAAGCAGAAGAAGACGACGATGCGATGTGGTCCCACTTATTATTGAGAATATTTTATTGGGATCCTTTTTGGAACAATCCTTTTCCTTCCCCCCAAAAAAAGGAAGACACACAAGACAGTGTCACACAGGATCGAATAGAATACACAGTCTTGCAGTATTTGTGAGTAGATGGTAAACGCGGTTCCGTTTTTTTTCTCCTTGGAAGGCGAAGAACTGCCTCCAGAAATATTTTTATTCTTTCTTTTTTCCCGGCCAAGAAATAAAAAAGTATTGAGGAGAAAAAGTAAGGAGTCAACTCCTCAACTTGTCCTGAATTGAATCCCCGCTGGAATGCAACTTATATATAGTTCTTACTGCGGAGGAAAAAAGTTTCCCTCAGAATTCCACTTTGTGCCCCTTTCCCCTATTCTTGTGTGATGTGATGATGATGATGCTGCTGCTGATGCCTGGCAGCAGGCTGACTTCATGCTGATGATTATGTGCTCTTGGAATGTACTCCCGTTTAGGAGAAAGGAGTAAAGTAATCATGCACCAAAAGAAACAGACTTTTGTGATATCCGGTAAAAGTATGCTCCTCTTCCACTCCTTCGATTTTCTTCACTTGTAGTACCAAACACCAAAACCAAAAACGATTTCACTTGATTCCCTCCAATAAGAATAGAATGGAATGAAGTTTGGAGCTTGAGTTTGTGAACCAATAGATATATTGGAATAGTATGTGTAGTTTAGTCAATGAAGTTTACGAGTACTTTTCTCTTTTTTCAACTTATTTTTCTCTCTTCTCCTTCTCTCCTTTTGTTGAGAGAGACAGAGGAAAATGCAATAAATGAGATGAAATGAACTGCATCATCATCTCATCTCCTCGTCTCATGAAGCCGAAGCCAAAATAGCAGCATTTTCTTTTCCCACTTCCCCCTTTTTCTTCAGGAAGAAAAAAGAATCCGGAGGAAAATACCAGAGCAAAAAAGACCCAACTTGTTCTTGTTCCTTCTTTGTTGAGAATAATAATAATGATAATGGTAGTTGTAGTAGCAATAAGAGAGGATATATGTATATATGTATACGTAAAGAAAAACTATCGCAGTTACTTTTTTCTCTTTATATCTGCATCACAAAAAGTCACAAGAATATTGTATTCACTACAATATCCAAGTACATATACACTGCATACAATAAGTACATAGCTAGCAGACTGTAAGAAAATACGAAATGCCTGGGGAAGCAGCCAGACACACTAATTCTGCATCACTTGGAGCAAACTATCGCAGAAGAGGGAAAAGTACATTAGACAATTGTAATGCATGTACATATATGTGTACTTTTGTGTATTATTCTGCAGTAGAAGAAGAAGAGTTGAAGTTGGTTGGCAATGGAAGAAGAACAAGGACATTGATGATGATCATCGTGATGATGATGCCATCCTCAAATTCTCATACTGTACTTTCACTCCCAACGGCAATAATAAAATTTCGCTGGAATTCACTTTTTTTCTTTTCCTCCTCCTTTTCTTGTTCTTCAACAATTTTTTTTCTCTAAGGGTGAACTCTTGTACCCTGCTCCTTTTACTTTGTTGTGATACTGTAATGCAGTGGTATATTTACGGAGCCTCTTATTGTTCAGTTCCTATTTTTCCTTGGTTATTCATTCATTTTCATTCACTCACTTGGTATCTTCACGAGTCACTCAATTTCACTCTCTACTCCATGTCACTTTTACTTTTTCTAATTCATGTCAGATTGGAATGTCCTTTTTCCTAAACTTTATATCCCCTTATTTCCGTCGTTGACACAAAAATGAGAGTATATATAGAACTATATATCCAAAGAAAAATGTTCCTGTTTACTGCTGGATGTCAGAAAAAAAATATGTCAAAAACTTTTACACTTATAATTTGTTCCACTTTCTATTTTGGAAAAGTTGCTAATTTCTTTGAAAATTGGATAAGACCACACACAACATCAACTAATTCTTTTTTTTAATGTTGTATACCAAGGTCAAACTTTATAATGAGTAATTATTATTGAGCCTGAGCCCTTTATATGATCTAGTGAGATAGGGCTAGCCTTGAAAACCGGAAACAAGATCATATACGCATGCAATGCGTAAATTGTATTTCCTCTCAAGCTCCACTTTATTACAACTTGTTTGTTTGTATCTATACTATTCAAGACAAAGCAAGTGTTAGTCTGCGTGAGTTCGCATTCAACAACAACGGATGCCGATGCAAAATGAGAAAGAGGAACTTGGAAAAGTACTCCCCTTGTTTAACACTTGTGTCCTACTCTGGCGAAAGCTGATGCCTGACTGACTGGAGAAATGAGGGAAAAGTCTGACTGGCTTTCTCTGTGTGTGTGTGTGTCTCAAGATTCCCAAGGAGAAGAGCGGAGCAGAGCAAGAGCAAAGATCCCTGTGTGTTGATACAAAAAAAACTCATAGCTTACGCTTGCAGCAGTTGCTCTTGCTGGCTCTAACTCATAGTGGAGGAGAAGAAGAGAGGGCTATAAAGTATGGGGAATTCCATGTGTTATGAGCTTGTGCCTTTTTTTGAAGACCTTATGTATTTGCTGGTGGTGGTGGTGGGGAATGGCTTTGGAAGGGAAAAGGGATAATATGCTTATGTGACCAAATGCTACCAAGAGTGGAGTGGCTCTGTGTGTAGGGATGGAATGTGTGCCCTGTGTGCATTGCTTACTTGTGTCTTTCTTTCTCTTTCTCTCTCTCTCCACTCACTTTCTCTCCATCTGGACATCATGCACAGAGAAAGAGAGAGAGAAAAGGTCCCTTGTTGGCCCGAAAGTGTATACATACCTACCTATATGCTTTTCTATTCTAATAAAGCTTTCTACTTCAAAATAGAGCGACAATGGATATATATAGGTACACGTATGTACTTGTGTGTGTAGTATTTGGATGGAGATGGATAAGATAGCTTAAGAGAGTGGACATGTACCTACGCAAGATGGATAATATACATATGTATATAGAGAGAATTTATGTATACATACACGTAGTTGTTTTGAGGATGGATGCCTTTTGAGAACAAGTGAGCAAGGGGAGAACTCTAACAAGAAGTAGAAGAAAGGAGGAAGAGGAGAAAAAATACAAGTGAATACTACTTACATAACAATGATGAAATAAGGGTTCCTGCTGGTTAGCTTTTGAGTCATGTCTTCTCATCTAAACACCATTCTTCCTTCTGATATGAGAACATACATCTTGCCAACTAACTTTTTTTCCTCTCTCTCTCTTCCATACTCTTACTTTACACACACTTATTTCTTACTCATTCATTCATTCACTCACTCAGGACGCGAGCATAATATACATATTTATATGGATAGAAAAATCATATCTACATAAAAAGAAACTAGCTTTTGCTTTTCCTCTCTCTCTTGATCTTGTTAGTGACCGACTGGTTAAGAAAACTGACTTGTGTATAATACTTTATACATGTTCCTCTCCTCCTCCTCTGGTTCTTGAAGGAAGGAATACATTTTTGCCAACCTCTTCTTCCCTGCTCATTCCTCTCTCCTTGAGTAAAGCTTTAACTAAGCCCCCCATCTTTCATTTCACATTTTATCCGTTTATTTCACAGAGAGGTACATATATGCCCCATGCTATATATGGTTGGCTGCTGCTATGTGCATGGACCATCAGTGATTGATTGGGCTCACAGAGTCATTTCACACTCGGCTTTTTTTCAAAGGCTCTTTTTTCCCCTCCAAATGAAACAGGAGCAGAAGAGTGAAAGAATGTTGCAAGAGGAGGTGGTAACTATATATGCAATCGCATGGAGTGGGACATGTTGGGAGGAAGTGGGAGAAGAGCTAAGCCTTTGTTGGATGAAGAGAGGAGAGGACGCATTAAAGGGATTCTTAACGCTTCATGTGTGAAATCCAATATTAAAGATGGATATTCCATGTGACACCACCACCATTGCACCATAATGTGTATATACCAAAAGCCAAGGAAAAGTAAACTAAGTCACCAGTTTAAGTACTCAATTCCCCTTTTTCCTTCCATCGTCATCATCAGTGGAGGAATCAAATCAGCATTATATCCATCGTTCATCATGAGATCACAAGTGCAGAAAACAAAAATCTGCACTGGCACCTCATTCACTGCTCCCACTTCATCCTTCTTTCTTTCTTGTCTTCTCTTCATCCAATCCTCATTATATTTTCCTGAGAAGAAGCTCATTAAAAGCAAAACCTTTCAAAGGGTGAGGGAGCTAAGACCCTAATATATAAGAAGACCACATTTTGCATTTCCAGTAAAGAAGTCTGAAAATCTGTCTGGAAACCAGACCAATACATATTAAATATATTATTTTACTGTATATAAAGCATAAAGAAGGGATCAGAATCCTCCTGGAATGCGATTAGAAATGAGAAAATCTTGTGGCATGGTATAGTAGTTCTTGTTCTCTTGAATTCAAAAATATTTCTGAAAAGGTGGATCATCATGGGTGTTATAAGTTCGTGGTGAGGTTGATGATGATTGTAGTTGAAATGTTGAAAAGCAGCAAGATTTTCGCTAATTAAACCTTTCTCCGTCTTTGTATCCCCAATGTGTACGTACCATTATTTCATCATCATCACCACCACCAACGCTTACATTGATTAGGATCAGCGGAAGCGGAAAACTAATTTAGTAGACTTGGCACTTACTTGGTTTGAGCACATAAGAAACTATTGAAACTAACGATACACAGCAATACGAATACATTTCGTTGATTACATGTTACACCATCATCATCATCATCGATACAAAATAGGGAGGAGGGATATCACATCATTCATTAGCTGATGTGATGTGGTTTGGTTTTTGTAGCTATAATTGGGTGGAGAAAGAAAATAGGGCAATTTTTGCTAATGAAGAGGAAGATTTGGAATAAGCCAAGAAAAAGAAGTGGAAGAAGAAAACGGGAGGGAAATAAGTATAAGTACTAATACCAACTAAGGATCTGTAATCATGATGATCAACATCAATATTTTTTTTCTCCTCCGTCTTCATTCTTGTTTCACTGTCTGTACTGAAAATGAAATGGTCTGTTAATTTACGCTGTTTAGTTAGGGATGGATTTTCATGCTTGTGTAGTTCATCCATACATATGTGTATGTGTATTAGTTACGAAATGTAACTTTGTATTGATGATGAGCAGCGGAGTGAATCAAACTATTCTGACCTATTGATATTTTATTTGTGTGGATGCAAAGGGGCGTGATCTTGAATCCTCTTCATTCATGACTTGACTACAGTGTTTTTTTCTGCGAAAAAAAATCTCTATGAATGAATGGATCATGTGTTTTGAATGGAAATACAAAAGCACATATAAGAAAGAAAGTACAACTGCTGGAGAAAAAAGTTGGTTATTCTTTGAAGCATTACCAAATTGCTCAAACTGATGATGATGTGATGGCCAAAAAAAGAAGGAAAATACAAGCCTGATCTATTTTTGGACACGAAAAGTTGTTGTTTTTTTAGTAGACGGGAATATAAAAAAAAGTGTGGGTGAATGGGTACAATTTTTAAAAACATTTTTATACATTTTTTCTTCCAAAGTTGACGTACACGACAGCGAAACACATGTCAGGTGTGTGTGGACAAGAATATCACAATCAGTTGCGATCCCGAAAAGTATACAGTAGTTGACTTTTGTGTTGTGTGTGTGTGCCGGATGTTCAACTCATTCCACACTTCTCCAGCACTTTCTACGTTTTGTAAAATAGGAACGTAAACGTACTTGTATGTATCAGAATCAGATAGAATACTATGTTTAGGTAGGTTGAAAATTTATTCAAACTTTTCCTAAATGCTTTCACTATCACAGGAACGTGGAAACGAAGCATCTGTCTGTACAGCGACAGCGTGCATGCTTGCAGGTATGTGTATATCGCCACATCTCTCACAAAACAGCATAGCATACAGCAGCATGTCTTTCCTAATTCTCTGCAAACTTTTGTACATAAAGTCATGTGTATGTGGCACTATATAACATAATATAAAATATAATGTCTGTGAGCGTGAGCTCAAAAGTACAAATAGGGGCAGAAAAAGGAACATAGATATGAAACAAGGGAAAGCAACCGCTGATAAAATGAAGATTGGTTGAAATTTGTGTGTGAAAAGTGGAGGCTTGTCTTGTAAGAGAGCATAACCACAAGTAAGTAACAGACGTGTGTATATCTCTTATATATATTTCATTTCTCTCTTGCTAAACTCTAGCCACATACATATATTTGTAGGTATATTAATATGTGACTTAACTTGCCACGTTTCTTACTTGTACAGTCAGAGAGATTGCTGGAGAAAACCAAAGCTACAACTTTTTGACTCTTTCTCATCCTCTTTGGCGCTCTTACTTTAACTTTAAGTTGAACCAAAACCAAACCAACATAATACAACGTTCTTATATATCATCTCGTATCATATCATCATTCGCGCGCGCTCCCTCTTCTCCGCGTCCACATCTGGAAATGGTACAGACAACTGAACGTGATCTTATGGCTCACATTTTGCAACTGATTTAAATATTTCCCTGGGCGGATATCATGTACAATCTAATGCTTCACTTGGTTCGGTTCGAGGAGCAAGTGAGAAGAGGAAGGGCAAGGCAAGACCAACACCAAAAAACGCCAAGCCAAGCCAAACCAAACTACCCAACATCAGATCAACAGAGCACACACATCCTATAATCATAACATTTTATGCACCGTCTATACATACCAATATTGTAATCAGGACGTATGTTCACAACTTTTTACTTCTTTGATTTTCCTACTTACTTCCTCCACGCCTTCCTCCTCTCTCATTTTTCCCAGAATACACAAACAAAAACCAACATTGTTTGCAACAAGATGATTTTCGTTCGTTGTGCGATGCTTTAAGACCAGAGCTGGAGAAGTTGAGTGGATGGGATGCGATGACAGGAGAGGAGAGGTGGTTCACTGCTGTTTCAGTAACTTTGGTCTGGCTTTCCTACATGATATGCAAAAAAGGTTAGATTTCTCCACTTTTGTTATTTGAGAAAACAATGAATAACATTTGGTAGAATCCTATGCTCATTTCACCGCACCACACTGCATTCTATGACCGTAAGAACGTACTTCACAATGATTTCATACGTAATGAACCTTGGCTGAATAACATCATTTTCTTTCGCAAAAATGAATGTGAACAAAGGCAGCTGGAGAGAAAAAGAGAAAGGCTACGGGCAAAAAAACTAAAACTGGCATAAATTTCTGGTTGTTAGTTATCCACCATCCGCATCATCCTCTTTCACGTTCTTCTATATATATACTACATAACTACATACATATATTCGTTTTGGATATAAGAATGAAATTTTGCAAGTGAAAGGAGCAATGCACAAGCTTTGCTTTCAACTAGGAGGACATCGACACGACGAGGAGAGGACAGATGCTCACGTAGAATAAAAGACTCCTCTTCAGATTATCCCTATGATGCGATGTCCTTCTATCAAACCATACTATATACCATAGACCATTATGATTTGATGATATGGAGAAAGAAGTATTCAATGCGTAATAAAAGAAGCTTTATTTAAACTTTACATGTGCTTTTGACAACGACCACTAGAGCTACCACTACCACACACTAAATAATAATAATAATGGGAAGAAGAAGAGACGTCGACGAAGAAGAAGAAGGGGGAGGAGGAAAATGAGAAGGAGGTTTGATAATACAGGAAAAAGTGGAACTTTTCCTTCAGCATTAAGAAACAAAATCTTGACTTCCATACTCATATTCTTATTCTTCTTTCCCCTTCCTTGCTGTAAACTTTATTGTGAAATCTGAAAAGTTGAAGCACATACTTCCCATTTATCAACAAACGTGTGTTCCATTTCCATCCGATTTTACTATCTTATTCATGTAAAACTCCTGAGAGACAAGAGATCAGACGACGAAACATTATTATGTACGCAAGACTTTCCCTGTCCCTCCACATCTCACTTTCATCGGAATAGTATTACGACTTAATATGCGTAGGTTACAAAGAATTTTATGGCTCAATGGAAACCTCATGTTTTTTGAGGAGGAGGAGCAGGACGTAATCATTAAATTTCCACCGGGCTCAAAAACTTTTTATTAGGAAAATAATAACTACTCGTGATCAAGATGGCTTGTAACGTTGACGAATTCTGACTCGTGATAATACGGAAGTAATGAAGCTATATAGCAGAATTACAGATGGATGCATTCATTCCGGTTTCAAAATTCCCTAAAGGTTATAGAGTTCTCATCTACTTTAATGTTTTGAAATATAGAGCCTCGACTCTCAACAAGTTTTTGCTTTAAAGGCACTCAAATATTTTTGGTCGTTCCAAAACTGGCGAATTGGTTGGTGTGCTGTTTGTGTGGGAGTTTTATCCAATTTATTCATTTTTCTTTCAAATCAATACAAATTGATGCATTTTGTGGATAATCTTATTTTCATTATTAAAAACTTTTCTCGTCATTAACTTTCTTCTTTACTTACCTATACACCTTCACCCCATTCTGTTCAATATGGTAAAGAAATGGATTACAGCAGATCAAAAGTGGAAAATTATATTCGGTATGGAAAAAGAATCCGTGTATAATATTTCTCAACTTATTTGTTCCACATCTTTTTGCTCTGTTTATTTACTGGGAATCGGGCAAGGAAACTGAAAAAAATTGAATTGCCGTCTAAAACTTTCTCTGTCGACCCAAGTATTTTTCTCCATTAAAATAGTTTTGTAAGATGAGAATTGAGGAGGGCTTATTTCCTCTCTCCGTTTCTTCCCTCCACTTGTGTACTTCATCAACACTCTTTTTTACCCGCTTATTCGTTCTCCTTTGCTCCTTGTCATTTCGTTTATGTTCATGTTATTTTCCTACACTCGAACCAAAGCCAATATGTCATCATTAGCCTTGAGAAAATTAGGAGAGAAAGCAAAGCTGCTCCTTCTTCTAAAAACTCGGAACTTGGGATATAGGATAGGATGTTATTTATACATATATCCCATGGGATGATCTTAATTGTGCTTGCTGATGAGAATGAAGGCAATCAAGAAGTCAGATGGCAAAGTAGAAGAGAAGGCTTAAGTACATACATATATAAACTACTGCTAACGTACGAATAACTTCTTTGCGCTTTAAATGCTGTGTAGTTTTCTTTAAGTGGTTGAAATATAAAGGACAAGTTGTACAAAAAGTTCCCCTTCCACCAGTCAATGAACTTTTTCCTTGCTTTCGACCTCCCTTTCCCTTCTTTAAAAAACTAGTCACAATGTCATAACATGTAGTTGGGAAAAGTGTAGAGGGAGATTAGATGAACCACCACCTTCTTTCCTCTGTGTATTTATATATGTATATTCATTGCCTGTACTTACCTACCTACAAGCAACCTCTTTTGGGAACAGGAATAAAGTTTGGTTTGAGTAGGAGGATAAGATGCTTCATTACCAGATTAGATGAGGAGTGACCTTTTTACACCAAACTGATTACCAATATCATTCAGTCCGTGCTCCACACAAGTTTCTCCTCTCATCTTCGTCATAATCACAATAGTTGAGAGAAAAGCAAAGATTTTTTCCTTGATGGCAGTTAGGCGAAATGGCTACAGACAGAGGGAAAATTGACAGGAATCTGAGACGCAAAAAAAAAGAGCACAGTAAAACATCATTATCATCCCACTGATAGTTTATTGGGAGTAGTAACAATGTGCTAGATACAACAACTTGTTCATTGTTATTGTATTTTCCTTGGAACTCAAAAGGAACGAGATTGAAAGCAGCAGCTTAGCTCATCTTTCTCTTAACTTATCAAAGCACAAATGGGAGAAGAAGAAAAAAACGACAGAAACCCATTTTCTTTTAATTGTTCCAAGAAGATTCATTTTCCCACATGGTAGTGCAGTAGACAAACACAACGTGCCCGCAGTTTTGGGTGACTTTGAGAGAAAATGTCGAGAAATTGAATCTTTCCTTTGCCAACCAGACCAGCCACCAAGGAAAATGATTTTTGTCCCGGAGACAGAAGGCAAGAGAAAAAGGGAAAAAAAGTTTTGTGAGAACAGTATAAGGAACCTCCCATTTCTTGTTCAAATGAAATTGTATCAGTGGCTAAGAGAGAGAAAGGAAGGGATGGAAGGAAGATGCATCATTGTTTTTAAAAGCTTCTCTTCGTCTGCTCCTTCTTTAGTTACTGCTTACACAACAAAACGCTTTGTGTAGGCATGCACAAGCTCCCACTTAAAACTTATTATTCCTTCCATGTAAACTTACAATTTTGTGTGTGCGACAACAAAACTAATTTTGTCGACATGTGTTGTATGTTCCTTTTGGCTTTCTCTATTCCTCTTCTCAAGTCGTCGGAAATAGAGAAGGAAAGTATACAGGAGCAGAAATCTCTTGTCCCAAAAACATTTTTTTCTTGGGGATCTTTAGGAACAGGGTCGAGCCTTATTTCTTTGATACGCGACACAGCACCACCATATATATATATATAGCATTATTTCATTGCACTGTATCAAAACTTTGTGCTTTGTCTTGTTTAGTAGCTTGTGATTTAACATTATTTTGTGTACTTGCTCCCTTTTAAAACTTATCTTAAACTTTTTTATTGGGAAAAGTATACAGCAGCACAGTTTTTTTACCAACAACTTTTTTTCTTTTCCCTTCTAAACTAAGCCCATCAAGAATTAGAGACTTGCACTAAATTCTCACTTCAACAATGTCATTGAGAGGTGGCGAATTGGTGACGTGTATAGTTGGGGGTTGAAAAGGATAAAGTTAATTTTTCAATAGAGAAAGTAAGACATTCAAAGGATATCTTTATGTCATTCCATCAACAACATTTTTTACTGCTTCTCCTCTTGGAAAATAGAAACATGACTGAATTTAGGAGTGCCTCAGAAGGAGCACAAATCACTCAATCATATTGTTCACTACTACATTAATATGATGAAAGCACAAGGTGGTGGTGAGTTTGGTCCTGGTGACAATAAGTTGTGCAGTTTATTGCCAAAAAAGAGAAGGAGAAAAATGTGTACATTGTTCACTTTCTTATGTCATGACATGCCATGCCATAATATCATGCCACTACTGCTAGTTCTCGTTCAGGTATAAAAAGTACAAGAAAGAATCAAAGTTTGCATAAAAATTTTTGCTCGTTTTTCTGTGTATTGTGAGAGAGGGACAGAAAATCTCTTTGAAATCCCTTAGCCTACATTACTCAACGTCACGTGAGTTGCTTGCTACCCTTTTTTGAAGAAAAAAAACGAGTATACTTTTTTTTCTAAAGAGAGAGAAGAACTTTTTAAATCGCAGCAAGAAAAAATGTCTTATGAGTATGTATAAGGAAAGGACAAGTATTTGGAGTGAGTACTGCTCTTATGGCTAAGACAGATATGATGTGAAATGGCGACCTTTTTTGTCGTCTTCTTTCTTTCTGTTCTTGGTAGTGGCATCATACAACATATATATAGCATGCACCTCAGTTGCTTGCCATCCATGGCGTGAGAGGAAATTTGTCAAGAATATTTATCATGTGAGAGCGTGCACATCATCACTCAGCAGCACAACTGCTTTCGGTGATGATGATGGTAGTGGTGGCGGTATGGTATAATTCCGGAGTACCACTTGCCACCACCTCAAAAAAAGACTTCTTATTATATAGGATAACATGGATTTTATAAGGAATACATATATTTTGAAGGGGAAAATGATGAGGAATTATGAATCGGGGCTTGTGATGTGTTTAAGGATAGCCTCTCTTCACTTTCTCCCTCAGGAGCATTTTTTCCAACGAATATCATCATCATATCATCCTCTCATTCTTGGCATAAGGCATCATCCTGTTGTTGAGTGATGTACGAAACTAAAAAAAAAAGTTGCTCTCTCCTTCTTTTTCTAGTGGATATTTTTTATTTTCCTTTTTCTCAGAAAGAAGGTTTTCACACTTTTACCCATACTTTTTAAACCAGGGAAAAAGAAAAATCAGAAACTTTGAGTGGAGCATCAAAGCATCATGCCAGTCAGTAAAGTGGCTCACAACACTGCACACATGGACTAATAAATGACGAAAGAAGAGGAGAAGTGAACACATTGAAAAAATAAAAATCTCAATCGTTATCTTTCATACATTTTGCATTCCACATACATACCACCCACATATTCCTTTTCAATGTGTGGTGGTGATGTCATAGTCATAGTATATATACATTGTTGGTTTTATCATTCTATATTATATTATATAGATAATAGCCCTTCTCTTCTCCTCTAGCCACTGGCTTCTCATGTTTCATGGAAATAACGTCCCAAAAGAGGTGATAACTAGGGAAAAGTAGAGTGAAAAAAGGTGGTCTTCAGCATAAGGACCATGATCATGATCATGCAGAGCTATATATATATTATGGATAAGTATAATCATTTCTTCTAGGTTCCATCTGTGATACTGTCAAGTTTTCTATAGTCTGCCCAATATGTCCATCTGCTTCATGGTCTGGTTTGGTTTCACTTTGAGGATTACCTGGAATAAACTTGCAAAGATTATGGTGGATGGACTAGAGCAACCTCCTCCAAACCGCATGCTACTTACACATATATATGAGAAATGAAATATGTATGAATGTGTTTGTGTGTGTGTGTCCATGTTCATGTGTGTGGGTATTGCTTTTCCTTCTCTCTTTAAAAATCCTAAAGTAAATGAACAAAAAAGAAAGTTGGACACTTGGTCTTTTCTCCCTCTCTCCATGTGGTTTTTCCCCTTCCCCTCCTCAACTAGAAAAAAAATGTGTTATTCTTGTCACGTAAACGTGGGGAAAGGGATAAAGGATAATATGATGCTGCTGTTGATGCTTCTTTGTGATGTGGCTAACACAGACTAATATTTGACTTGAGAGTTTTTCTTCCTCTTCTCCCACTTTCATTGATGGCTTGACAAGATATATTCACTTCATGCGTAGAGCCTCTACTGTCTCTGTATTTGGCAAGTTTGTCACACAAACAACAAAAAAACGACAAGTGGGGAAAAGGGAATCAAATCAGATCAATCACTCATACTCTTTTGGAGAGAGAAAAAAAAATCAGATTTCTTGGAAATTCTATTTGTCAACGAAGACACATAATGCTCAACCAAAACAAGTTCAATGACGATATATATTTATATAGGCATATAATATTTAAGTACCTACATTATGCATTATACCTACATACATAACATATTATTATATGGAGCCATTTTGATCCAAATACTTAACCATGATGATGATTATGAGGAATAAGAGAAAGGAATGAAAATATGGGCTAAGGTGTAAAGCTGATGATGATATCCTTCAAGAGAAACCGATTCGTCTTCATTTATAAAGCTTAAGCTTAAGGAGAAGAATTGGAGTTTACATTTTTTCTTTTTGCTATAAACCTTGCTTATTTCTTGTAACCATTTTGTTCTCTACCAACCGACCTCTGTTCTTCCCCAAAAGGGGGAATGCTTTGCGTTGATACGCTTTTATTTTCAGTGTGGGTGAACAGGGAAGGTAAATGATCCAAAAGACAATGATGATGATGACGACGACGACGACGACAACGATGGAAGAACATATCATAGAGTAATGGTCTCTCTCTGTGTTTCAAAGGAGTGAGAAGTGAGAGAGAAAAGGAAGGTTGAATGCATGTAATGTAGTATCTCAAGGAGACATTCATAATCCGGAGCCAGGTTGACATTGACAAAGGGCCCTTATCTCATGTCAAAAGGAAACAGAAACCACTTGAACATGTGGTCCTTCTGTGAAGACGTACTACATTGTACACATTATACGTGCACCAGACCAGCCAGGCCACATCGCATCATATGACAAGACAAGACACATTTCTTGCAAAAGGAAACGCAAAAAGACGGTGGATTTCGGTTTGGTTTAGTCTGGTTGCACTAGCCTTGGGGCTATAGAAAGTACTCTGAGTAAGAAAAGTAAAAGTGTGTATGCCAGTTGCTGATAACACTATTTTTATTGAGACATTTCCAATATTTCCTATCTCTCCAAATTTTTCTCTACTACTCAAGACAGCAATGTACTTATAGTATACTTTCCCACATGAGCCATTTCCCTTTCTTTGGCTGAAGAAAGACGGAATTTAATGAGCCACACAGCGAGCTCATTCAGTCTACACTCCATCCTCTCTTTCCTGAATCCCTTTTCTTTTCTCTCCTTAAATCTCACTAAATATCTTGACTAATACCAAGTCATGTCATGTCAAGAAAATAAAATGCTTAGGGGAGGAAACAAGGTCAAAACAACAAAAGTTGTTCCTTGTTCTCAGTCTATACCTTTCATCGTCATCATCATCATCATCACCCCCACACGGTGAGAAAATGAGGTTAAGAAATAAAGAAAATTCGTGCATTATGGCAATTCTTGTGGTTCTGATGTGAGATGTGGCTTGGCTTAACTTTAGATGTAGCTTGCCGAGTTGAGGTGTGAGCAAAAAATAAAAGAATGGATTATTGTGCTCTGTATTCACTGTTTGATAGCTCGCATAAGTATCGCACGTCGTCATCATATGATATCAAGGAACAAAAAAAGTTTGGTACTTTTTTTTACTCAAAGACGAGTCACTAAGTCAGTCAGTTTATTTTTTGACGGACTTTCACTTCATCAAGCCCCATATCATCCACTTTTATTTCATTTCATTATTGTCTGCCTGCTTCTCTCCAAAAACAGTCATAATTTCCAGACTGTGACATACATTTTCATAGTGGGGAAAACAAGAGCAATGACAATAAGATAAAGTTAAAAACTTTTTTCTTCTTCTCTAAAGCCACATATATCTGTACTACATCTATAAGATTGCACTCGTAGATGGCATAAACTATAGTTTTGTCATAATCCACATCGTATCGTACTTTACTGTGTATCTTATATATCCAGTTCCACAAAGTTGGAACATATATATTTAGTCTTCGCTTTTATCTTTGCGTGTGCTTGTTGTGTTTTTATATCATCATTTGTCGTCGTCGTGTAGCTATTTGAAAGAAGGAAAGGAAATATATTCGGATTGGAGAAAAGGAAAGAGAATAAGGCATTCTATATATTTTTGCAATGAATACGTATATTATGACCTTTTGCATGGGGAACAAACGAGCCTGACTTTGGCTCTTTATTTTTATGTGATGGTTATGACCAAAATAAGAGTTTTCTCCTTTTCCTTTTATTCTACCCCCACAATATCCTCCACCAGTTTAATTCCCATTTCTCCCTTTTATTTCCTTTTCTTCATCTGGATGCTGAACGTAATTTGGATTTTCAGTGGCTGGTTGGTGGGCTGAATGAATGAAAGGAGCGATCCAGAAATCCATTCTCATTCGTAACTCGCTACACAAAGCCAGAGCAAATTATAACATTTGCTCATGTACAATATTTTGTTTTATCTCCAAAAAAAAGTAAGTAACAGGAAAAAAAACTTTAAAAGGCATTGCGAATTTTGCACCGTTGTGTGGTCACTGAATCCTGCCATTTTGCCCCATGCAACCGATTCACAAACATGAAAATTTATATTCATGATTGAGAAAAGGAAAGTGCATACATAGCAATGAGGTTCCGTTCGTCCTCTGTAATGTTCTTGCACATTTATGTGAATGGTTGAGGGCAATGCATATGCCTTCAACAACTGCTACTGATCGGCTTTGATCATGTATATCAAAGTCAGCATTATTGCACTTACTTTCTCAGTTGTTTTCATGGTCATAACATACATATTGATCGCTGTTACTGAAGACTTCACGTCACTTCCGCAAAATTCTCAATCATTTTATATTGCAAATAATAGCCGAATAATATTGATCCAGGAAGTTAATCTTTTGCTGAAGGTATGAAGTAAGGGATGAATGGAATCAAAGGGAAATCAGAGAAATATTGTAACTTCCAAGGGAAAACATTAAAGGGCATGAACATGCATTCGTGATCAAAGCCTTTTTGCTGGGGGAACTTGCTCAGATCAACGAAATAGCTTTTTAACTGTGGCAAACGTTCGTTTTCGAATTGGCAAACGATTGAAAGACAAAGACAGACTTGCTTCCAATACATCACAATTTTACTGCCATGACCTTTTAACAAAAGCTATGAAAATTGTCGACATTTATACCAATGTTGACCCATTTACTAATGAAACGAACAAAATAAAAACTACTTCATTAGGGCAAGACAGGTCTTCTCATCGTAACAAAATCTTACAAAATTCGTCCCAACTCTTGAAGTTTACAGGTGTCATTTGTCATTCTCTTGCGTATAGCAGATTTGAATGAAATGAAATTTGAAGTCGACTATATAATGACCAAAAAAATCTGTCCACTACGTAGACATTCATTTGCCACTGTTGAAATCTGTAAACATGGTGGAAAAATTATAGAGAGAAATTGCCACTTCGACTAGTCATCGATCTACCACATACAAACCTTTCCTTTTTCTCTGCATTTATATTTTTTGTTTTATTTTAGTGGGCAATTGAATGCAATAAAAATTCCAAAGATGACATGCAACATGGCATGACAGTTGATCTTCCTGTTTTGGTTTCTACATATTGACAACTTTTTTGAAGCATTTTGGTAGCTGAGTTCCTTCACTTTGTTTATATTCCAAGCGTGTAAGGTCCAATGAGACACTAACAAGAGCAAAAACCACATATACATACATAGATTAGGTATTTGTTCTGGGATTTATTCCCTTTTCTCACTTGGTGAATGACAAAGGACAAAGCAAAGATGGTGTGCGGCATGACATGACTGTGAAAAAGCTGAAGGGTCACGTCACATCAACAAGACTCGTAGTGTTTCACACAATCAAAATCAGTCCCATATATGTAGCTTGTAATGGGCAGCTGACAGATGAACATACAGATTACATAACATAAAAAGGCCCCTGTGGAATTTTTATCTCTAGAAATAGAAAATTCCAAAGAAATCCCCAAGTCACCACCAGATTTTCTACTTGTTCTTTTTCCGCGAAGCAACAGCAAAAATAAAATTGCTATTGGAATTTTATATATAGGAACTGACTAAAACGACATAAAGCTGAAATATATTTGTAGATCCATCATTTAATATACTTCAATGACGCAGAAGTATTTGCATCTTGACATTTGTTGTTTAGGAAGGGGGAATAAGAAATAAAATCACTTTTAAAGAGCAGATTGTAAATAGCAGGAGCTTACGCAGTCAAAAAACAATCCGTCTACACCACTACTGCTCTTCCTGTCACCAATCCCCAGACGATCCATCGAGAAGAGTTTTGTTGACTTGTCTGAGTTGTCATTTGCGTCCTTCCAAGCCATATGTGACTTGAAAATAATTATAGAGAATTTATTACGTAGTTAAATTCAGCAAGTAATGGCTTAAAGTTTGTCAGTATCCATATTTTAGTGCGTGCGTTGCGTTTGCATACTTTTACCTCATATATTAAACGATTTGTACAAAATGTAGCCTGCAGCTATACTTAAAAGGGGAAAAGTCCCAAGAAAAGGACACTTGAACAAAAACAATGGATGAATGAAAGAGTGCAAAATAACTAAAGAAAAAGCATGGGAAAATCGTAATTTATTTGGCCAATTGGCAGCTATAGGAAAGACTAATGAGTGTCACTGTATGGAGAGCAACTTCTGTAAAAGAGACTGATACATGACAATTTCAAGTCTAAATCTACAATCCCTGTTCAGTTACGTGTCTGGCTCTGCATTATATGTAGTTTATTGAGTATATGTACAACACATTTGTCTGGCTTTTTGAAGGAAATGATGTGGAAAGCAGAGAGAGCAAGTAAAACATCAAGTGGGGGGAAGGACCTATAATATGTAACTTTTAACGTATTTCATTCGTTTAGTCATCTCACAAATCAAAAATCCTTTCAAGTCAAAAGTTGCATTTTCATGAGCATGCCATACCATACCATCACATCACCCATCAACCATCCATTCTCACACCAATGGCTCGAGTAGCAATGAAGCGAAAATTAATGTGGTCAAGGGAGAGTGGAATAGCGGAAAGGAGACGAGGAAAGTGGATGTTGGGGGCTTAGGTGAGGAAAAAGTAATTGTGTATAAAAAGTGTGTATTTGTGCGTGTTAATTAAACCTTATTCTTTCCCGACTGAAAATCCTCATGCCAATACGAGCACCAAACCATCACATCACAGAGGTGCATTCACAACGGCTTTACTTTATTGTAATGGGAATATAATGGATGCGTCGGGGAGGGAAAAGAGAAAGAAAAAGTCATCAACGAAAACATCCAATGAATCCCACCGACACGTGGAGGCATCTGCTCCTGATGAAAGTTATTCTTTCTTCTCCGAACGGAGGAGAAAATCCGTCCAATACTTATTCAGAATTACATCCTGGTTTCAATGTGTAATGAAGGGTTGCGTAGTAGTAGATGATGCTCAATTTCCAGTAAAATGAGAACCTAGGAGGAAAATATTTTGCAGCCATGTCTTCACTGTCTGTAACGCCGTCAAATAAGTTAGCAAAGTCTATCACCAATCAGTATTCAGCATTGATTGCGCTGAAAATGATGAAAAGAATGGTTTTAGTTGCAAAGTTTTCATTGCGTGAGCTGTGATTTTTAGTGGGATCAAAGAGAAAAAGGAGAAAGGAAAAGTGCTCAAAAAACTTCTTTTTTTCTCCTTCGACTTATTTCCTCTCCTGTCTTATTGGTGGGTGTTGGATGCACTGCATTGCTTGTTTTGTTCACGATCACGGTGATGATGATGGTGACGATGATCAAGTTAAGAGCTTTAGCTTTTATCATCAACAACGTTACTTACTATACTTCTACCATCTTTTAAGAAAGCTGATTCCATCCATACCACTATAGTAGTAGCATCAAGAAGTTCACTTGCCAAAAAGGAGATCAACCAAGAAAAGCTTGTTGTTCGAGAGGATGAGGGGAAAAACGTGTATGTTTTCGGGACGAGAATATCATTACCCTACACTATTTCTCTGAGAAAATTCCATCGTACATCCAAGTTGGTAGTAGAGGTAACAAGAAAGGGTTTTGACAGCGTTTTTTTTCTTCGTCAGTTTTCTTCTTCTTACTTTCACTCATTCCATAAGGCTTTTCTTTTTTGATGACACAAAAGAATAAAGTGCAAGAATTGAGAGTGGGGGCATCATGGCATCTATTTCTAGTCTTTTGTCACCAGAATACCAGCCAACTATAACATGGAAAGAATATAAAAGTATAGCTAGATGCATACCTACACGGCGCGACATCGGCATCAGTATCATTCTATTTTTTCTGACGTTGTTGTTGAATGGAATGAGAAGGACAAGACAAGACACACGACAAGTAGTTGGGTTGGAGGGAGACTTTGTGAATGGATCCGTAGGGGACAAAATGTAGTGGTTTTTGAGGTGGTGGTGGTGGTGGTTGGTGATGGAGGGAGAAAGGCAAGGGACAGAGAAAGGAATAATGTGATGTGATGCGATGGGATGTGATGGTGTGAAGTGAATGCATAGCTTATTTTGAAAAGGCTACAATCTACAGCACACACAAGCAAGCTGCTGTTGCCAATTACGTATGCAAAAGCAATCAGCGGGTTGCTTTATAACTTAAAAAGGATTTACTTTTCTCTTCACTAAAAAGGATCCACTTGTCTCACAAAACTGCAACTGCCATAAAAACAACAAAAAAACGGTTGGTGCTCCGAGCAATATTCAAAAGAGAAAGGAGGCAGGAACACCACCACCACCATGCAACCCAAACTTTACTCCTCTTTCCCTCTTGTTATTCTTTGGTTATGAAAGAGAGCTTCGGGTTAAGTTCTAGGGAGAGCAGAACTAGATGTATGAACAATGACAATTTCTAATTTAACTCAGTATCTTGAACACAGTAAATGTACATGTTGAGATGTGTAGATAGAATATGGATGGTGAAAGCTGAGAGAGAAACACGTACACAAAACATAGGGAAAGTGTCAACAACACAGGCAAGACATGCAGATCTATCGGGAATTTAGACTTTGACTATAGTGTACCTCCAAGTACTAACAACAATAACAAAAACTAAGTTGTTTCTCAGTCATCAGAACATTGTTGTTAGGTAAAAGTGCAAGGAAGGCATTTTGGTAATTGGTGCAGAAAGCTATATCATCAGAAGGAGCTCTACATTTCTAAAATGTTCAAGGCTTGAGCAACTCACATTCATCACATCTTTCACTCTCTCTGACGTGACTACACATTTGTGTGTAGAAATAACGCAATGAAATTTTCGTTTTATGGCCTTCGGTGACTTACCTTACGTGTGCGAGTAAATATCTTACACAACTCGGTATTCCTGGGATTATGTGTCCTCCAAAACAAAGGACAAACACAAAGTATTACGACCTTACTATAAATGTGCAGCATGATTAGAGGAGATGTTGCGGACCAACTTCATAAGGGTTATTCGTGTAGGTTAGTGACAAATTGCATGACACAATTTCAAGTTTGCCCTATTGCTGTCTCCAGCTTTTATCACACGATTTTTTCCGAAATGTGTATCATATAATTTTCATACTCATAGCTCTATACTATTTACAATGTATATAAACCGGAAGTAGTTCATGTATAGTCATTGTGTGGCGTTCCAATGAAATTATCCAACCCTTTAGCGTTCGCATCATATGTGTGTATGTATTTACTGACAATTATTTTCTTTCTCTTTGATGTTTTGTTGTATAAACAGGATCCGCCCTATAAAATTATTCCCTGATTTGAAAAGACGGGATATTTGCCAACAGCAAAATAACTGGGTATAATAGATACGATGGCGCAATAAGTTATCAAAACTGTTTTTCTCGGATTGTTTTGCTGAGAAACTATTGAGTTTAATTGGCTGTTGTCTCTAGTTTTGATGATGATGATGACAATAATAATGACGCAATATCAAATTACCAACTTGTAAGGACTTTGGGTATATAGCACATAATATTCTTTCTATCTAAAAAAAATATGGCACGTAGAAGCTCCACTTGGCTCGTATATTAGCATTACCACAAAAAATCTGCAAAACAATCTGAATTGTCACGAATCAGCGTGGGCTAAATTCACTTGGCTAGACAGGAAGCTATTTTTCCAACTTTTCTACCAGCTTTACATAAGACCACTATAATGTTTAAATGTGTATAATCAGATTAATTTTGAGAGCTCATATTCCATATTTTTTAGAGAGTGCATATGCTTGGTAGTAAAAAAATATGACTAAAAAATTCGCTCCTAGGAGAAAAGTTGACAGTAAAACAAATAGAAAATATTGTATTTGAACAAAAAATACGAGGAATTTCAGTTTCTTAAAAAAGTAAAATGTCGCCACTATCCAGTTGCTCCGTCATGACGCGTACATTATTCTCTTCCATCTTCCGAATTTTCCACGATCTGTATCGGATTACGCCAATGTTCGCAAGAGCAAAAATTATGGCTAGTATGAGAAGCCTGAAAAGAGACAGAAAAATAAACTTTCTTCTTCTAAACCTTCAAAGCTTGACGCATAAAGTTGTTGAATAACTACTTTACCAGAAGGAGATGCCCGGAGATCCAACACCATTGGAGTCATGTGACCCACTAAGGGTGTCACTAATTGCGGCATTTTTCCTCAGACATGTTGTCAACTGAATTACCCACATCATCATACCAAGAAAAACGGATGCAGCTGAAAAATAAAACCATATATTATGTTGTTGTTTTTTTTTTAAAAAAAAAATGTAGAAAAGGATTTATACTTTCAAGGTAAATTTGCCCACCCACCTGCAATCCCATTCCAGACATACAAACCAGACACACTCAACACTGGTTGAATTGGCGTTCGATACGTGTTGTACAAGGCGAGAACTCCAGCTACGATCGCAAATATCATTCCCAGTGCAATAAAGGCAATTGTGGCCAAGTAAAGGCCAAAGTTGATGAAGATTTTGTGGTCTTCCCCTGAAAATGAGAGAGATTCAGCATGTCAGCATGCTTTTCAAAATGAGAAAATGAAATAATGTTTATTGTTCCATCTACAAACAAAAGGTGGCAAGGGGTAACCTTCAGCTTGACGGGTCGCATTATTATTATTTGCATTAGTGTTCCTGGTTGGGGAGCTGTATTCATCTCCACAAATGTTGTGATCAGTTTCTGGCTTCCCTGCCACCATGTCCTCAATATCTTGTTTGCGAGCGTCTGATGATTTACCACAACTAAACATGCACTTGGAACCCTGACAAACAACTTGAAACAATTTTACAGGTTACAAACAAATCCAAATAATCATTATTTCCTTCTAGAAAAAAAAATTCAAAAACAATCATCATCACAAGGGCACGCATAAAGACCTTCAAGCCCATATGAAAATCTCTGTTAATTAAGGGATGTTAATTACTTTTCAAATCAAATTTGTCGTTGCTCCCCACATTTGTTTTCGTCTTCTCCCCTATAAACAAGCCGTAGGAGACTTGAATTCCAGTAACTACGCCCTCCGTCCTTGTAGAGGTGCTGAACCATTTATTTGTGCCGAGAGCTACACCACATACCACCAGAAACAAACAGCAGCTTACTATCGTGGCGTAAATTAAAAAGTGAAGTCGTCTTGCTGCCATAATTCTATTAGTAGTCTTCTTAAGTTAGATCCGTATATATTCCTTTTTAGAATGCTCCGCAAACTGAGATGGAAGTAACCTGGCCCAAACTAACTAATGTCAATGTGATGCGGATGTTATAACACCAAAACTGATGACGTGATAGTGATGATCATGACTGAAGTAGTGCTTATCACACTATAAGTGGAATGAATGCCACTAATTGATTTCATGCCGTATCTTTGAAATGATTTGGATTATTCATGGGAAAAATTGATATTCCATTTGTGTATCTTTTTATCTTATCTTACGCCGGGTGACAATCACAGCACTGTCGCTCATCGGCATAAATAGCCTTCGAATGCCATTGTGTTCTATAGCTTAATATTTTATAATACTGAATTAAGCATGTATATCTGCATTAACTTCCCATTTACGCATTCAAATATATATATTATATGTATGTAATCCAGATTTTGACAAATATTGTGAATCAGAACATAAGGACACCAATGCAATATACGGTGACGGTGACAAAATGTTGGGTTCCCAAGTTTTCACAAGGTAAAATAAAACCGATTGTAATACACTGAGTTCATTAGTATAATTGAACAAGCAACGTGCTTCTCATTAAATGTGATATACTGATGACGATCGTATGGAAAGAAAATAATCTTCATTACCTAATCAGCCTCAGTCCAAACGACAAAATTATTGTAGTATTATCAAAAAGAAAGCTTGAAATAAAAAAAAAGGTGAACCATAAACGTGAGTTTAAGTAGCTTCTTCAGCATAATAATTGAGTGAACTTTGCTCAGCTCAGTTTTTGGAAAGAAATTATAAGCAGTAAAACTTTGTTTTAATGGTTTTTTCGTGCGTAATATCATTCAGAAACTAATCCTTCAATCTTCCTGATAGGCTTCCAGCCAAACTCAATTGTCCTGACATGGTATTAAATTGTGAAAGTAAAAAGTAGTAGTGTATCATAACTACGAAGTAGAAGAAAAGTAAAAGCCCTGTACTATTATTGGCTTGTTTTAAGTTAATTGCCTCCTTTTAATGTTTTTCGTGGACAAACATATTCATTTGTTAAAGTGTGGGAAGGAAGGGATATATTCCCTCCGTTTTTTACGAGTACATTGTAAACTCGTGATGGCTCATCAGTTCTTCATTCCCCTTGTTTTATTCGTGTACACAGATTAGAGTCTGGCTCGGCTCGGATGGCAAGTTCAGTCGAGCAAGAGTGTGGTGTGGATTTTGTTGGATGTAGATCTAGATTTGGAGTGGCTGCTCCTGTCTTTGTGTGTTTCTTGTGACACGAATAAAATTTGGCGGAGAAGAAGAGTTTATAATAGATCCCTATATGCAATCTAAAAGTGAGTATGTGTGTGTTTAGACAAGTACATTATGTGATGTCCATAATATGTGTAAGAGGAAAGAAAATAGGAGCATGGTGGATTCCATGCAAATGATAAAGTTGTCAGAATTTAATCCGAATGGATTTGTTCTTTTGGCTTTGTTGACGAGATTTACATGTTTCTTGATGGGCTCTTATTTGGGATTAGCTTCATTTCCTTTCCATCTCAGGAGAGAGAGAGAGAAGTTAGCAGATCTAGTGTAACGTTATAGAAAGGGAATAAGGGAACAGATTGAATGAAGCTTTGTTAGCTCTCTCACAGTTTCTCCTCTTTACCACCAACACCATCACCGCCACTTTGTATCTATTCTTGTCTCTATTATTATTAGCCAAAGTTAAAGTTTCCCATTGGCAGCGACTCACACACATACACTCTCACTTTTTGTGAGCAAGAGGAGACGACGACGACGACGACATACATGAATGAGGAAAGGAAAGTGGAATGAGACCTTTTTTGGCCAAATTACCACCGTCATTACCTAATGGAACTTTTACGAGTTTTGCATCTCATTACTATACTACACTTACTCGAACTCTCTCTCAAACTGTTCGAATTTCCTTGTTAGTTTTCTCCTCTTTCCCTTAGGATGAAATCGTCATCATCGCGATCATTTCACCCAAACATACAAATCCTTATACATTCTCAATTTTTTTTCATTGCTTGTCCTTGTGCTCTTGGCTCAGTGAGCTGGGGAGCTCAGTTAAACCAGTAGTCTACGCTCTTCCTTTTAACTCACTTAGTTTTTTCTTTACACACAAGTTTGACTTTTGTGCAAGATGAGGAGGAGCAGAAAAGAAGAGAGAATGGAAACAAAATCCACTCACTTCACTTTGTTCCCATGTATACATATACATCTCCTTTTCATTTCGTCTGTCCTCCTTCATTGTTGGCTGTCCCATTTTCCAATGAGTCGGTAGATTTAGCCATACATCCAACCCAAATATAAAAAAGAAATGTCATTTTCTATTAAATGAAAATGCACACCACCACATCTTCTCTGATTTCCTATTTTTTGCTTCATTTTCTTAAATATAATATTGCTATATATATACATATACATTTCTCTTTTCTTGGAGCTTTGTCAAAAAAGAGTTGAATAAAAATATTTTTTTTTCCTTTATTTCCTAATGGCTCATCATCATATTACTTACTACATACAGTCAGTGCTCAGACCTTATATATAAGGTCTTGGACCTTATATATAAGGTCCAAAAATCACCTGGGCTGGACCTTATATATAGGGTCTTGGACCTTATATATACGGTCCAAGACCTTATATATAAGGTCCAAAAATAGTTTTTTTGAAAATAATTTTTGAACAAAAAATTATGAGGTCTAAAATTATAAAACAAATTTTACAATTAATTTAAGCGAATTTAAAAATTATTGACCGTGGCAATTCTATTTTTTCACATACAGTAACCCTGTAACCGATTTTTGAAAATTATCCCATGCATAATTTGCATAAGAGCTATTTTTGGACCTTATATATAAGGTCCAAGACCCTATATATAAGGTCCAGCTGAGCTATTTTTGGACCTTATATATAAGGTCTGAGCACTGACTGACATAGCATCTCATCTTCATCTTTGTCTGCTCATTTTTGCTTTGTTTGTCCTAGATATATTTTTCTTCAAAATTTCCACATAAATCTCTGCAGAATTACTTGCGAAATTACAATTTTCTTTTCACTCAACGGAGAAGGAGCTCATGTAAAAGTTTATTTGAATTTTAATTGTAAAAGCCTTTTAGCAAAACATATTCCAATTCAGATGTTATGATGGTAATTGGCTAAACAAAGATGTCATCTCCAATATACATATTATCCTTCACATCATAATGACGATTATGTACCCACTTTTGGCTTTTGTTTCCGCCTACTTACTTGCTAACAATGGATCTCATCAGTCTGTTATTTTGAGTGATTCTTCTACCAATCAATATGATGATCAGGATGATAGGGATGATAACTACGTTGTGAATTCCTGGAAATTGGGCTCAAGCTCAATCATGTAGATACGTTCAACATTGGAATAATGGATTTGTGACTTTGAGGGGAAAGCTTTCAAAATCAAAATAAATTGTTTACTAAAAAGAATGGGATGGTAATGGGAATGAAAAGCAACGAAAGTTTGGTTTAGTTATTAAGGGAATAATAGGCGAAAAAAATGAGTTACTCTACTAAATTATGTATACTTTTTTAAAGCTTTTACACTTAATGAGCTACTGCCAAACTTTATAGAGTGGAATCTAATGGTAAAAGATGATTTTCCACTTTCCCAGTTTTTATGAACATTATTAATACATGATTGTCTAAACAAAAAAGGAATACATAGGAAGCACAGAATTGACAGTATCATTCATCTTCATAAAAAATATATGGTTTGATATTTCGATATTTAATACAAATGTTTCATTATAAGTTGGCTTGCTGATCGTGTTAGTGATGATGTGATGTGACACATATGCAGAGCCAGCAGAACAATAGACTGGAATTTGTTAAACTGGAAAGGAAAGCAACTAAACTATAGTAATTTTGATGGGGACCATATTTTTTCCTGGAATGGTTAAAAAACAAAAGCTCTCAATCTCGACAACTTTCTCCATCATAATGTCACTTAATGACTGGTGGATAGTATGGACTTATTTATATAAGGATGAAGGAAGGAAGGAAGGAAGGAAGGAAGGAAGGAAGGAAGGAAGGAAAAAACGTGTTGCTCTAGTTTGGTTCATTTCTCTTGATTTGTGTACAAAACGAATGATGTATGTAGGTAATAGTATAGGTGTCTTCTTGAGCATGGAGATAGAAAGAGAGATGTGTGTATGTAGGATAGTTCAAGAAGAGGAAAGACTGACTACACTATGATGATGATAAGACGAAGGACAAGTGGAAATAAAAACTGTTGTCTCTTTTTCTCTTTCCCATCCGCAAATTATTGTGTGTAGACGTAGACACAAGTGGTGGAGAGAAGAGGGTAGGACGACTCGGAGTATTCTTTACGGAATAAATTTTTAATGGCCAATTTTTACGAGACTCTTGTCGAACGAAGGAGTCTCTCTTTTGTTGGTTTACTCTCTCTCTCTCTCTCTCTCCCTCTCTCGCAGAGCTTTCAAAAACTCAGCATGTTTGCTTACATTAAAAGTATAGTGGATGGAGATGGAGAGACGCTCAGGGAACAATCTCTTTGACAAGGGTCATAAACGGGGAAACAAACTTGTTTTATGAGCTCGACTTAACTAAAATGAGATTTCTTGTTTTTTTCTGGGTGACATCCACTTCGACATCCACGCATCCACTCCAAAATATATCCCTGAGATGAATCACACGAGAATCAGGGAAAGAGAAAGTACATATTAGTACTTATATGTGTGTATCGTCTGTGTATAGCGAGATACAAAAAAGGGATCACATAATGTTTCTTTCCCTTTCTTCCTCCTGGAACAAGGATCTTTTTCCCTTTTAATATGTCACCCTGATGACAAAATATCCGTCCCCGTGCATCTAATAACTAGTTTTTATATGGGCAAGTTTCACTTTTTTTTTTGTTTTCTACTGAGATTGCAATCTTTTGCACATAAAAAATAGGAGGACTCTTTCAACCGACAACCATTACCAAATGAACAGCATCCTCTTGTCTTTTTACTTTTACTCTTCTTCCCCTTCAAGCCATTCATAAATTTTCTTGCTAAAGTATTGTCACAAGAAACAATGTATACGTGTATTATTTTTGTGCGTGCTTCAATAAGCTTAAGATTCATTGGAAAAAACCGCAAGGAAAAAGTTACTTCCTCTTCCTCATAAAAAAGTTGGTTGTCAGTGGATGAATAGAAAAAAATGACAATTTGATCTGTATATTCATTCAGATTTTATCAGATTTTCTACTTCCTCATCATCCCCTCTGCCTTTGCTTTTTACCACACCACACCACACCATGTGCTCCATATCATGTCATGTACGTACGTACATGGGGTTATATATAGGCTCTTAAATACTGGAAAAAGAAACATGCTTCACCAAGCCAAAAACTTTCGGATGACAACTACAATGAACTGACAAACTACTTACTGTCTCTCTCCGTCAAGAACATGAAGATATGACGCGGAGATGGAAAAAGAATGCTAAAGTCAAATATGAACTCCGCTCTTGCCTTCTTCTTGTTCTTCTGCTCCCGCAATAAAAACATACTGATGGAGGAGTAAAATGTACGAGAATGAATGTAAAAAAGTGCTTTTGTCACATCGTCATCTCTTTTCATTTGATAAGGAGAAAGAATAAGAAAAGAGAGATCGATATTTCCCAATTCACCATTTATTTTTCCACGTAAAGATCCGAAATATGAAGATGAAGGAAGAAATGGACAGAAAACAACAAGAAAAAACTAGTTGTTGAAGAGATATGAAGCAAGGAGAAGAAGAGCTCATCACAAATGCTGACTTGGCTTTGGCTTGGCTTGTGCATAAAAAATATATATAACGTGTCCATGAAAAACGAAGGAAGAGAAAACAGAAGTGGGAAAAGAGAGAGAGAGAGAAAGTCTCGATAAAAAATATGTATTTTCCAGGGATCTTTATGACATGATGTGCAAGGCAAGGGGGAAGAAGAAATGGGGGATAAAGTAAGAAAATCTTTTGGTGTCGTAAAAAATCTCCATTTTGATTGAGGACTTGAGAAGAAAATGATGGCCTTGCCAGCTGTTGGTTTACACCTCCCCATATTATACTCCCCCGAAAGGAAAGGTATATCATATCATCATCATCATCACCATTCAGGAGGCAGAGGAGAAATGTAGATGAGATGAATTCATGCAAAAATAAAATGCATGCATCTAATATTCCCACACCACGCCGTTTTCCATACATGTATGCACATTTAAGGTTACCGTCTAACGGAGGAAGTGAGGAAGAAGATGCAAGAAATGGGATCGTAATGCCATTTAAAGCGATGATGATAAGTATCCTATCATGATTGGATATACACCTTCGCATATAAAAAGTATTCACATTTAAATAACTACCACCTTTCCAGAAGGTTATATACCTAAGGTATCATGGTTCGCTTCTTCTTCTTCGTTCAATTCGATCTTCATCTTTTTCATGATGCAAACAAGCAAATCAAGCATTATTATTGCCACTGCCAGAAAGAGTTGATGGAGCTCTCTGGATCTTCCGGTCTTGTCTGGTGTGATGATAAAAATGAAAACGTTGGGGGAGGACTCTTTTTTTTAAAGGACACTATTTTGTGAAGATTACTCTCTATAATACTTCCTTTCTAAAGCATCATAAAAATATCCAACGAAAGAAAAAACTCATTCCAAAAACTGTTAAATCAACTTTTGCTACCCCCTTCATCTTCTTCCTATAACACCTGAGACATTTACTCCGCTACTCCACTGCTTCTCCATCCAAAGAAATGTTTAGCACATTGAGTTGAGTCGAACTACATGTGTAAATGAATGAATACTTATATATAATGCACGCATCTTCAATGGCACATGCCACATCCCATCAAGCATGCCATTACCATCCCTCTTCATTCACGCAAAAGTTTGTCTTCGTTTAAGGAAGGAAAGTGACTCCTTCTTCCTTCTGCTGTCGTAATCAAAGTGAGTCTTATAAAGCAATAGACAGGAAACTAAAGGGCTAACTTTTTTTAGTAATAAGGACCCCCGAGAATCTACAGATTTCAAAGTAGTGCACACACAAGCTCAAAATAAACGTGACTCTCTGGCTATTTACAGAGAAGAGAGCAAGTGGAAAAGTGTATCCTTGAAAGCAAGTTTTTTCATTATGTGTACATATACTTAATAGAAGCCTTCTGAGACATTTAATTGCTCAATTCGATTTCGATACTTTCAACTTTTTCCTGCCAAAAAAAAGGTTCTCCTTTCATTTCATTTTCATTGTTTACATGTCCACTTTCCATCCGCACTCCTCTTATTCAACCTAATCAAATAAATTTCTCTCGTTCAATATGTTGCCCCTTCTTACTCGTGTGACCTACTTTCAACTTTGAGTAGCAGATGCAAAGGCAAATACACACAAAAAAACTTGGGGAGATATATAGAGCTAGAGTGAGCTCAACCAACAGAAAAATGTAACAAATGGCATCCCCAACAAAAAATATAAGGTAAATATTGGGGTTGAGACGGAATGTGTCCTTCTAAATGCTTCAGAAGGATTAAAAAGTTTTTTCTCTCCCAATTCTTTTTTTGGCAAATGCCAATAATTGCAAAGTGGTTGTAAAGGAGAGAAACAAAAACGAGGAAAGTGGAACGTAACCGAAGTATAAATAATATTGATGATACGATGAGAATTAGATGAGTTTGGGTCTGGTTAGGCGAGTTCCGACGGTATAATACGTCGTTAAGATATTCCACACCCACATTATGTGTAAAGACGCAAAAATGTCGTCTCCGTGTCACACAATATTATCTCTTTCTTCCTCATCGTCCTTCATAGCCAGATAAAATGAGAAGTAGAGTCAGATTGCAACCAGCTTCTCTTTTTGCATTCCATGTTTTTTCTTCTAGCATGTACTTAATATATACCTACATATGCACGTACACCTACTTTTTAGTCTAAAAAGTGGTTTAAAAAAGTAGGAGAGGTGGATGTAATGTATGGTTTGATTTGAAGTAGTTAGTGGTGATACAGTTACATACACCATAACACTACTGGTGCGGGATCATATTTCGAAGGGGAAAAGAGCATGTCATTTCACAGTATGTTTGCTGAATTTAAGCATCTTCTCATCTAACAAGGACCGCAGAATATATGGATAAAAAGATTTTTCTCATTTAGCGAATCACTGGGAAAGAGAGTATATCCCTGAGTTTTTTTCTCCCTTCTCTTTTTCCACCACCCGGAACTTTCTTGTTTCCTCGGGTATTCCTATTTTTTAAGTATACCATGATGATATAATCATATATCATGATGGTGGTTTGGTGGGTAATGTAATGATAAAATATAGGATGATGGTAACTTTTTTCGCTCAGCCCAGAGAGTATCATATTTGCAAGAGATTCTTTTAAGTTAAGTCAGCTCATCGTCGACTCGTCATCCAATCGAGCACTTTCTCCCTAGCACACATGGATAATGTGCGTATGGCGTGGCATATAGGGGACATTATTTGCCGTATTTCGTCGTGCAATATGAGTAAGAGGAAGAAGCCAAGTCATTTTCATTGTGATGATACAAGGAGAAGAAGACGAAGCATATAGTGGGTATAAAGGAAATGGACCTCCAGGCAAAAAAGCATTTTATGAGAATGAGGACACAGGTAAATTGTAGTTGCCGTAGATTTTTCAAGAGAAGCAATCAAATGTCATCCAACCATTCTCATCTCGCGAGCTACCTTGCTTTCCCTAGTTTACGGACGAGAGGGCAAATCGTGAAATAAATAAACCTGGCAAGCCCGAAGTAAGAAAGTTGTGCAAAAGAGATTAAACCGAAACTGAAGTTTTGAAATGCTTTAAATCAAGATCATGTATATATCAAAGAAAACAAGGAAAATATGTTTTCAATTCTTCTGCTGACATCCATCTTGCCTACAAACTCTCACCTAAACCAAGTTTAAATTGATTTCTTATGCATTTTTACACCCCATTCAAAAATGATAGTGAAAGCTCATATTAAGATAATCAGAAATTCCTGCAATTTCTGTCAACGTCATAACTTCCATATTCCATGCTTGCAATTCAATATTCATAACTGTATGTGTAACATGAAGACTATATTGCTGCATTTGCCTTTACATGTATATAAAATTGTATCAAGATATTTAAGCCAAATGGTGATAAATAATATTCACGTAACCTTGTACTTCGTACCAATCGAAATAACAAAACACGAAGGACGTTTCAGTTTCATATCATATAGTTTTATCAGATGCGCCCATTGTCTCAAACAAATGCTTTGATTCAGCTGAAGAGAAATCTTTTTGTGTATGAAAAAAGAATGCAAATGAACAATGCATTAATTAGTGAAATTTAAATTTAATGAAAAATAATTTGTCCTTGTAGTCTGAAGATTAATATTCTATATGCTTTCAATTCAATTTGGGTAAAGTAGGTGTGTGGATCTGACGTGTAATAACTTTCAGCAAGTCACGATGGGGTTACCTACGCTTTATCGCAAAATTGTGCCTTTGCTCGTTTTGCAACTTTTCTACATTTGGCCAGGTCAAGTAAACTGTATGTCACAATGGGACCCTTTCTGTAAAGAAGATACTTTGTACACCCCCTACGTAAGGATTTTTCAAAAGGGAAGAGGTGGAGCTCTGCTGAGGGACAGGGGGCCTGGCTTCATTGACGTCAACGGGTTGCAGGATATCTATGTTTGCACTAACGGACTGTAAGACTTTCCTTCGTGTTCATGATTTTAAAATGAAGCTGCAAAAACACATAAAAGGTTTGATTTGATTCCTTTAGGGTGATGCTATATTACGCCAAAACCAGAGGAAATGGCGACATTTTAAAGGGTGAGATTTACGAGCATGGTGAGCTGCATTGGGCTCCGCATCATTGTGAATTGTATAATCCGAGTTGTACTGCTTTAGGAATTGATCAACCAAAGAAAACCGTAAGCATATTTAAATCCATTTTTAAATGTTATTTATGGAGTTCTATAAAATTGCTTATCCCTTTCTTTATAGCTTCTGTCAATCTTACTTATTGGTCATCCTCAAGACTATCGCCGACCAGCTTTACAAATGTTTGTCGCTCCAACATATGACCAAGTATACAAGAACTATGTCAACCTTACTTCGCTCATCATGATCGGTGCTGACGGCGAATGCCTCCTTGAGAAAGGTATTGAACGAGCAAGACTTCGTGTTCGGATCAATGATCCAAACCCAGTAACCAAAGCGGACCCTCAACCTGAAGAAACGCCACCATATTTCTGTCAATTGGATTCTCAAAGAAAGTTGGGACAAAATGGCGTGATTAATTTAAACAAGCCAGGGATGATGTTCACTGACTATCCCCCGGACTTTAACTTTTTTGATGGCAACAATGACCCTGTTAAACAATCAAAAACTGAGACCGGATCGCTCATAAAAAATAGGTTTAGAGCAACAACTGTACAAGATGTCAAAATTAAATATGACGAGAAAGTTGGGTTTGCACGAACTGCCGATTTAGTTTACTCTGCTTTGATAAACGATAGACCCATAAGGTTCGTTGGATGTCTTCAGTATCCAGATTTTAGTTCAGAACAAGAAGAAATCTTGAAAAATAAAACTATCATGATAAATGGTGATCCTGCTGCTACCCCTATTGTCCAACCAGACTTCGATAAAACAAGACCAGATACAGCTACTATTACTGAACCTGAATTTAAGTTTTGGGACACTGACGTTGTTCCACCTTGGTCTCCACCGGTCGATGCCGCCACGGGGGCTCCTACGCCACCTGAAAAACGCTTTGCTATGTATGTAACATCATGGCCCTCTCCGGAAAAAACATATCCGGAGGCTCTTAAAAAGGTCACGGATGCGATTGAAGAAGTGAAAAAGGCAAAAGAAACGTCACCTCCAGACGCAGTCACAATTAAAACAAAAGAAGACGACTTGACAAAAGAAAAGATGATGTTTAGTCTGTGGCCTTTAAAACAACGCTATCATGTGTTTCATACGTACGAAGAAGAAATTTGCAGAAATATGTCAACTTAATTTCACTTGATTGATTTGTATTTATTTATCTGTATTCTAATAATTAATTATCACAGGCACGCCAAGAGTCTCGAAACAAAATTGCAGACAGAAATGCCAAAGCTCGAAGCAGAACACTTTAAATACACAACTCATGTTGCTGACAATGTTACCACATGGGGTCCCAAAGACCTGGCCGATACGAGGCTACAGGTTTTAAAAAACATCTCTGAAACAAGATTTGATAAACGTTTCGATCCTTACAATGCAGACCTTGTGACTGAATATAACAACTACGTGAACCTTAGTAAAATTTATGGAGATCATCTCAGGAAAGAAAGCAACACATTGGGCCCATTGATATCCGATATAGAAACATCAATAGCACAATTCAGACTTTACAAGGAATTAGCAAGGAGGGCGTTAGTAGATTTGGAAAATGCAATACGTAAAATGGAGAAACTGAAGCAACCAGGAGAAGAGGTTGTGAATACTGGAGATCCTTTCGACAGCTATTATGTAGATACTACAATCGATATTAGTAATGCACACACGATTGACGGGACCGCTTTAAGTACAGAACCTGGAGCTAAGGCTTGCTATGCATTACCAGCGCCAATTGGTAAAAACACAAAGTTACGGTTGATAAAATACACAATGATTCAAATAAATTATGAAATTCATTACTACTCATCTCCCATGATTTTAGGCACTTGTAGAGGCATTAAACCCGAAACAAGCAGAGCATGCTCACTTTGTAAGAATCGAAAGAAACAAGGTATTGACTGGATTCCTGAAATAGAGTGGAAAGAAAAAGTGCTGGAATTGATTGAATCCATTCACAGGCGTATATGCCCATACATCAGCGATGAATTTGCGATTTCAGTTGATCGAATCTTGAAAGGTTATTTAATGGGTATGTGCACCGTATTAGTATGTATTAAAAAGTTAAAATAATAATGTACAGAAGGTCACAGTCTCCACCCATTTATGTTTAACGACACTCGTAGCTTCGCCAGCCGGGACGGGACTCAGCACTCCAATAAATGGGTCTAGAATGTATAAAGTGGATCATAACTATCAGGGAATTGTATACAACTCAACTTATATGCAAATGGGGAACTTGACTATGCTTGATCCTGCGAAGCCGTTCACATTACCACCTAGGGAAGCTTTTTGGGATCAAATCATTGAATCACTAGAAGATTGTCTAGGTCGAGCGAAGCCAATGGATATATTTCATGATGAGGTAAAAGACAATCTTACGTATAAAAACAAGTAAATCATCTTCTTCAAAATTAATTTCATTTGATAATATTTTGTTTGCTGCAAAATAGGATGGAGATCGTTCCACCATATTACTAAAAGTTATATTCCCGGGAAATAAATCCGAAACATTCCTTAATGTGGAGGACATGTTCATGCAAGAAAAAGCTGACTATGAATATAGCTTCAATTGGGCGATTGACATGAACTGGAGAATATTTGCCACTGTTCTCGGCTACTGCATGCCACATTATGAGACAAGCATACCACTCATATCTGCTCAGTTTTATGCAATGTACTCTAAACACTTTCTACATCCTCTTCGGCAAATCTGGTAAGCCATTATCCTTTACTGGTCATATCATATTTATCTCATCAACAACTTGTGTAAATTTAAAGGGAATGTCGGAGGAGCAGCAATAAACTATTCCTCTGACCCATTAAACGTTTTGGTTTTAATGATGGCATTGATTATATATTTAGTCAAACTTCGTTTTGCACAATATACATGATTAATGATTTGATTACAAACTAGGATGAGCAACCGTGACAACCCTGTTTTAAAAACGATACTAGGAAGTTTCTATGGAACAGGAAAGGGAGAACGATGGGGGAAAATATGCATGGAGAGCAGTTTCATTGTGTCTGGGGATAGGACATATAGACCACCACGTTACCTGTACGTTAACGCCTTCACAGAAATGAACTACTTCACAACTGGACCATTAACTGGTACAAGTGGACGACTTGTTGACGCAGTGATATAAATGTTGTGTAAAGTTACTATTTTAAGCTAGTGTTATTTTCAGGGATGAACACAATTACATGTATTTCAATTACATGTAATTCAATTACGTAATTAATTACATTTTTTGTAATTTGTAATTGATAATTGAGCAAAAAAACCCAAAAGTAATTAAATACAGTATTTATTTGAAGGAAATTCTTGGAAATGTATTTAAATACATTAAAGTAATTCAATTACATTTTTGACATTTCTGGGCAACATTATACTCAAATAGGACTAAAAATGAAAAATCTACATTGAACACTGGACATAGGAATTGGAAATTTTAAACTTGTTACAGTGGTTGTAGTGAGCGACCTATACCCTCTTTTATAAGCATCTTTTTCACTGCTATAACAATCGATTTTCAATTTTTGGTTATGCGGTACCTGGGATTTTAATAAGCAACTGTATTTTGTATTTACAAATGTAATTAAATACTGTATTTTGTAATTGGTAATTGTAGCATTACCCAGAAACATGTAATTGAATTTAAATGTAATTGCAGCATTTGAAGTATTTGGATAATTGTAATTTGTAATTGAAAGTCAAGTAATTGTTCATCCCTGGTTATTTTATTACGTCACCTACTATTGCGTAATGAATACTACCTGTATTCTAGTTTGAACCAGTTTAAAAATAATAAAAGCAGTAAATTTCTTCAAATGAAAACATGATTAGATGAGAAAGTTTCCATTTTTTAAAACTTTTAACTGCCACAGATTGTTATCTTGCAAGTTGCAACCAATGTGACACCTTTACACATGACCATGACATCATATGTATATGTTGTAATTCTTCGTACGTCTCTATTCACCATTGTTTCAAACTAAATAATTTGACTACACAAAAGGGAAAGTTTATTGGGCAAACAATGAACTTAAACACTATAAGAACGTGTAACCTTGATTTTACATGTTAAAACATTTTAGCCTTAGAGCTTAAAGATTTTTTTCACACTTGGATATTTGATACATAAATGTGTGGAATATGTAGGGTTAGAAGTGTAATAGCTTTAGGAAACGATGGGTACCTATTTGTTTAATCAAAGGGTCGTGTCATTGCTCATTTTACAACTGTCATTCATTTGGCTAGATCGAGCAGATTGTATCGTGTCCCAATGGGACCCTTTCTGCAAAGAAGAGATCCTGTACACACCATACGTCAGGATATTTCAAAAGGGACGAAGTGGAGCTATATTGAAAGACAGGGGTCCAGGGTTTGTTGACGTTGCTGGATTACAGGATATTTTCGTTTGCACAAATGGATTGTAAGTCTTGTCTAATAAATTAAAATTTAAGGTAATATTTGGTGGTAACATGCGGTTGATTAATCCCTATTCTATGCTCAGAAATAACTGAACATGAGCTCTAGTCCCTAGCCTCTACTCTGACTTTGTGTGAAGTGTAGTCCTAATTTTAGTATTATTAATAATGATAATGAAACTAAAAGTGAGCAAGTTTTGAGGAAGCTATAATAATAAGTGATAAAGTGAGTATTTGGAAGGAGTTTGAATGAAACATTTGAGAATTGAGAGGATATGTTTGGGGACTTTTTGAAAATGTAGGGAATACGTGACGAGGACAATATTAATGTTGAAACGAGAAGTGGGGTGTGATCGATTATTCAGAAGTGATAAGGTGAACTTTGTTTACCGTGAACACATTTGTAATAACCGTTCAAAAACAGTTTAACTGATTGGCTGGACTCGATAGGGCTTGTAGATCATTTTTAATAATACTTATCAAACTTTAATTACCTTAATAGTGCAGTATAGAAATGCCATTCACGAACGAATTTTAAAAAAATCTCAGGATTTCCAAGGGTATGCTTAATTTATCACATTATCACTATCTTTTATAATAATGTATTAGAAAGGGGTTATGTATAGGTGTATTGGAATACTTGCCTTTGCCTCCTATGGATCTTGAAAGCATAAGGTCACTACAAGAGAAGCAAGTCTAATTAAACTTATTTATAAATCCTGACAATGCTAATAATACTAGATTAATACGAAGGGTGCTTTTAGAAGTTGTTGGCTATCATCGTGATAAGCTAACATTTCCTATTCAGCGTTTAAGAGTTTATTGTAAGCCGTGCTATCCTGTAGATAGGATGAAGCCGACTTGTTTCCATTTACTTTTGAACGTGTTTGAGTTTCGGAACAGGAGCTATATTTTTTTTTGACGAATGGAGCTATTGAAACATTTTTGTAATACATATTTAGAGTCTGGTAAAGCAGCTTAGTAAAGTCATGGAAAAAAACGAAGGGTACGAAGGGTAGTGGAGCCTCTAAATTCGCGTGGAAATCATTCAAAATAATTTGCTTGAAACGATCGTCATCTCTTACTTCTGAATTTACATTTTAATTGATGAAAATTAGGTGGCGCAAGTGTCGGATTTTACTATCAAAACAGTTTTTTAAATCGAAAGTGCGCTTATCATTATAATGGATATGTCTTAGTAAAGTATCATGGAGCGCTTTCACGTTGTTTCTAGTGTTTTCATTGAAGCTGCTTAAAATACTACTTAAAATGTATATTATTACTTTCACTATAATTGAACTAACACCTTAAGTTAAAAATTATGCTAGAAATTCTTTTTCTATCGTTTCTTTTGATTTAGAGTAATGCTTTACTATTCAAAACCAATGGGAAACAGTAATGGTTTTACCGGTGAAGTTTACGAGCATGGTGAGCTGCATTGGGCTCCGCACCATTGTGAACTATACAATCCGAGTTCGACTGCTTTAGGAATTGATCAACCAAAGAAAACTGTAAGGTTTGATAATTAATATGCCCAAGTTCGGAGCTTCATTTTTAAGCATAAGTACAATTTTGGTTTTCTCTAGCTCATGTCAATCCTTCTCATTGGGCATCCACAAGATTACCGTCGACCTGCTATTCAATTGTTTCTTGCTCCGACCTACGATGTTGTGCTTAAGAATTATGTCAATCTGACTTCGATTACCATGATTAGTGGTGATGGCGAGTGCATTCTCGAAAAGGGGGTTGAACAAGCAAGGCTTCGTGTTCGGATTGTAGAACCTATACTAGATCCACCTCCACATGAGCCGACTACTTGGTTCTGCCAACTAGATTCACAAAGGAAGTTGGGACAAACAGGCATAATTAATTTACACAAGCATGACTATTTTCCAGAATTTCCGCCAACTACACTGTATGAATATGAATTTGGTCCAGAAACTCATAATAGAAAAACTGGGCCAGCTATTCGTAACCGTTACCGGGCTTCACAGGAAGATGATAGTCTTATATACCAGGGAAATGGGATACAAATTTCTCAAGATGCTGACAGAGTATATGCTGCGCTTTTGAATGATAGACCAATAAGATTTGTTGGTTGTCTTGAGTATCCAGATTTTAGTGTAGCTCAATTTAATATTTTGAACGAAAAGGCCATATCTATCCTCGGTGATCCATCTTTGGGTGTGCCTCAAATTGACCTGGGATCGGAAATGGAATATGTTCCGGATGCTACAGCACCAGATTTTTGGTCACACGTAGTTGATGATCCTAGGGACCCGAAAGTCAAAGAAACGCGGTTTGAATTGTATACGGATAAGAAGGGGTGGCTACCAGAGCATTACTCAGATGCTGCAGAAAAAGTTCAAACGAAAAAAGATGAGCTTGAGAATGCCATCAAAACCAACGAACCTCAGAATAAAATCAATCAACTTAGGCAAGCTCTTAAAGGGGAAGAAATGATGTTCAGCTTGTGGCCATACAAGGAAATTTACATAGCCACAATGATGTATATGAATATTTATACTTTTAGTTTTTCAACAATTTATATTACCAGAGAATATATCACAAATATTTCCAACATTTATTTTGCCAAGATACTTGCTTAGATTGCAAGCGGTACTGGAAGACCAATGGAGACTTACAATGGATGCAATTGATCATAGCAGAACACCCGGTACTATCATTGACACAGACGACATTGCTACTTATGATGCAAAAACAGTCGCAGAACAAAGGCTCGAAGTTTTACGGAATCTTTCCAGTTATAGTTTTTACCGACGCTTTGACCCATACAATATGAATCTTGCTACGGAGTACAATGAAAATCTTGAAAAACTAAAAGAGTTGGATATAAAACTTAGACAACAAAGCAAATTTGTTGGTCCATACATTTCCGACGCTGAAACCATTTCCTCAGAATTCAATCTGTACAAAAGGATGACAAAAACAACCCTTACGGACTTTGAAAATGCTATTAAAAAAATGGAAAAAACTAAAGAGCCGGTGGAGAAGCCGACATTTGGTGTGCCATTTGAGAAATATTTTTCGGATAGTAGGATTGTAATCAGTGATGCCCGAGACAAAGAAGACGACATTTTACTTCCTAAAGAGATTACGGCGCCTGGAACAAAAGCATGTCATGCCTTACCGGTACCCATAGGTAAGTTGAGATAAATCGCAATAATAAAATTATTAACCCCGGACCCTTTGCAAAAGAGGGTTGGTTTCTGATTTTGAGTATGGTGTCTGTCTGTGAGCACGATAGCGGCCATACCGTTGAACAATTTCAGAAATTCTTTTAGCTAAGCGACATCTTAGGTCAAGACTTTTCTTGGGACACGAGATGGGTATAAGCGGTTAACGACAACCGGGTCAAATGTCAAGGCCAAAGGTTTTCATACGTTCTGATACATCAAATGACCCAATTTGCTTAGACTAAGTCAGCCATCTTATTATAAAAGTTCTCAATGGCCCCAACATGACCTATAAACGTTAAAGATTTAAGTGTGGTATGTGACACATCAAAATTAATTGATTTAGCTGTGTGGTCTTTAAATATTAAAACGTGCTTTTTAATGCGTGAAAATGATTTCATATTAACTTCTTAAAATTAATAGTACTAACATAAAATGGGGTTAAATTTTGTATGAGTAATTATAGCGTTTTGAACAACACGCTCCCTATATTTTTACATGGATAAATCTACTCTTATTAGTATCTCTTTCATGTTAACCAAGGTTTTTTTTATTCATGAGTTATTATGAGATACCTTGATGTCTTCACCCGCAAGCTCAACGATAATTGCAAACCTCCAAAATTTCGCCTTACATAGTCAACTGTTCGAGAAGAAAAATGCCTCCCCAGTAGTATATCTTTACCAACTCCAATCTTGTCCCAATGGCTTTCCCAAGCTCGAACATTGAGCTGGCCTTATGTTCAAGTTTCAATGGAAACAAAATTTTCCCTTTATTACGGGCTTGTAGCGATAGATCGATAGATACACTGCCAATACTTGTACAATTCCAGAAACCTGCAGTGGAATTAAACCTGAAGCACATAGAGCTTGCCAACTTTCTAAAAATCGTAAAGGCCAAGGCATTGACTGGAGCACTGGTAGTGAATGGAAACAAAGAGTCTTGGACTTGCTAGAATCTGTTTACACACGAGTGTGCCCATACATTAGCGATGATTTTGTAACTTCCATCAATCGACTTTTAAAGGGATACTTAATGGGTATGTCACTTGCGCATCAGCATATGCATGATCAGGCATTTCAAGGCCATGGAAACATCTTTCGTTTGACCTAAGATATCGATTAGTGAAAAAAGAATTTAAATAAGTGAAGTAGTTTTTGAGTTATCGTGATGACAGACAGACATCCTAGGTCTTTTCAATATATACCTAAAGGTACACAATAAGCGCATTGAAAATGAAAAGTTTGCCAAACGGGAAATGTGGAGGTCTAAGAAGAATATGGGGCAAAGTGGACAGAGTGAAGCTTCCGTTCCTAATTATGGTGAGGATAATCAACTTGATTCCAGTAGCCTTTCTGCTCAGGGTAGATTGTTGGTGACGCAATTTTTGGATGAATTCATCAATTTTTCAAATGACCCATAAAAATTGATATTTGTTTCAGTTTAGCAGTTTTAAAGTTTCCTTGATTTTAATGTTTTGTTCGTAATTAATCAACAATTCATGTTTTTTTAAAATAAGCTTCATTTGTTTTAACGTCTCCAATTGTTTTTCGGTCATTTAAACCACTATTAGCTTATGGGCTTCAAATCTGTGAACGGAGAATTGGTTGGGAGGTTTTAGTTTGACAATAACGCAAAAGAATTACTTCCTTGTATTTAGTTATCTACCCGGATATCATCCAAAGGATTTATATAGATTATCATCCCCGATTTTGGGACATGGTCCCACTCTCAAAGTAAATTATGTCATCTAAACCTACCTGTTATGTTTCTATGGCCTTGAGGTTTTAAGGTAAATAGATCTAATTTATTCATATTCAAATATTTATTCCTTAGCCTCCCCAGCCGGGACGGGACTCAAAACTCCAATAAATGGGTCTAGAATGTATAAAGCGGATCATAACTACCAAGAAATTATATACAACTCAACTTATTTGGAAATGGGGAACTTGACTATGTTTGATCCTACGAATCCGTTCACATTACCACCTACGGAAGCTTTTTGGGATCAAATCATATCCTCTCTTGAAGACTGTGATGTCAGAGCGCGACCAATGGAATTTTATTTTAATGAGGTAGATATGCAATTATCTCATTATTTATATCGACAAATTTTCCAATTTTAAGATATATGAAATCCAAAATAGGAAAGCGAAACTTCCATAACATTGCGAAAAACATTTTTGATCAACAAAACCGAAACATTCATTAATGTTGAAGATATGTTCATGCAGGAAAAAGCTGACTATGAATATAGCTTCAATTGGGCGATTGACATGAACTGGAGAATATTTGCCACTGTTCTCGGCTACTGCATGCCACATTATGAGACAAGCATACCACTCATATCTGCTCAGTTTTATGCAATGTACTCTAAACACTTTCTACATCCTCTTCGGCAAATCTGGTAAGCCATTATCCTTTACTGGTCATATCATATTTATCTCATCAACAACTTGTGTGAATTTAAAGGGAATGTCGGAGGAGCAGCAATAAACTATTCCTCTGACCCATTAAACGTTTTGGTTTTGATGATGGCGTTGATTATATATTTAGTCAAACTTCTTTTTGCACAATATACATGATTAATGATTTTGATTACAAACTAGGATGAGCAACCGGGACAACCCTGTTTTAAAAACGATACTAGGAAGTTTCTATGGAACGGGAAAGGGGGAACGTTGGGGGAAAATATGCATGGAGAGCAGTTTCATTGTGTCCGGGGATAGGACATACAGACCACCACGTTACCTGTACGTTAACGCCTTCACAGAAATGAACTACTTCACAACTGGACCATTAGCTGGTACAAGTGGACGACTTGTTGACGCAGTGATATAAATGTTGTGTAAAGTTAGTATTTTAAGCTAGTGTTATCTTATTACGTCACCTACTATTTCGTAATGAATACTACTGTGTTCTACTTTGAACCAGGTTAAAAATAATAAAAGCAGTAAAAATCTTCAAATGAAAACATGATTAGATGAGAAAGTTTCCAATGTTTTTAAAAAATTTTAACTGCCACAGATTGTTATCTTGCAAGTTGCAACCAATGTGACACACATGACCATGACATCATATGTATATGTTCTAATTCTTCGTACGTCTCTATTCACCATTGTTTCAAACTAAATAATTTGACTACACAAAAGGGAAAGTTTATTGGGCAAACAATGAACTTAAACACTATAAGAACGTGTAACCTTGATTTTACATGTTAAAACATTTTAGCCTTAGAGCTTAAAGATTTTGTTCACACTTGGATATTTGATACATAAATGTGTGGAATATGTATGGTTAGAAGTGTTATAGCTTTTGGAAACCAAGATGTGTATCTCTTTATTTAATCAAAGGGTCGTGTCATTGCTCATTTTACAACTGTCATTCATTTGGCTAGATCGAGCAGATTGTATCGTGTCACAATGGGACCCTTTCTGCAAAGAAGAGATCCTGTACACACCATACGTCAGGATATTTCAAAAGGGACGAAGTGGAGCTTTATTGAAAGACAGGGGTCCAGGGTTTGTTGACGTTGCTGGATTACAGGATATTTTCGTTTGCACAAATGGATTGTAAGTCTTGTCTAATAAATGGAAATTTAAGGTAATGTTTGGTGGTAACATGCCGTTGATTACTCCCTATTCTATGCTCAGAAATAACTGAACATGAGCTCTAGTTCCTAGCCTCTACTCTGACTTTGTGTGAAGTGTAGTCCTAATTTTAGTATTATTAATAATGATAATGAAACTAAAAGGGAGGAAGTTTTGAGGAAGCTATAATAATAAACTGCTAGTAAGCAGGGCTAGAAACGTAGCTGAACGCCATAAACGGATGTAATCGGAATCAAGTGCAATGTATGCATTTTCAATTATATACGATGTGTTGTAAATTGCCCACAAAAATTATTTTCCCATACCCAACACAAGAAGTGTTCGTTTTTCGGAGATAACTAAGTCTGCTTAACTGAGAAAGAGCATCTAGAATGCTTCTCATAATAAGATAATCGTTTTGACTATTTAATATGTGTAATCGGAATCAAACACAATGTAGACATTATAAATTATTCAGGATATGTCGTAAGTTGGCCACAAAAATTATTTTCCCATACCCAACACAACCAGTGCTCGTTGTTTGGAGATAACTGGGTCTGGTGAACTGAAAAAGCGTACCTAGAACGCTTCTCATAATTAGACAACCCAATTAAAAATAAATACGAGTAATCGGAATCAAATGCCATATTGACATTTTCAATTATTCAGGATATGGCGCAAAACTTAAATAACTTTCAAACGCTTTGACCGATTTGGCTGAAAAGCAATACCAGCCGAGCTCTTGAGGTGCTCCACATATGTGACAAATTTGGTGGAAATCGGTCAATGTATGTCGACAGGAGAGTGCGGACAGACAGACAGACGGACGGACAGACAGACAAACTTAGTAAAGTTATAACTACGCTAAGATTCAGCTACGTAATAATGTATTAGAAAGGGGTTATGTATAGGTGTATTGGAATACTTGCCTTTGCCTCCTATGAATCTTGAAAGCATAAGGTCACTCACTACAAGAGAAGCAAGTCTAATTAAACTTATTTATAAATCCTGACAATGCTAATAATACTAGATTAATACGAAGGGTGCTTTTAGAAGTTGTTGGCTATCATCGTGATAAGCTAACATTTCCTATTCAGCGTTTAAGAGTTTATTGTAAGCCGTGCTATATTCAAGCCTGTAGATAGGATGAAGCTTGTTTCCATTGACTTTTGAACGTGTTTGAGATTCGGAAGGGGAGCTATATTTTTTTTTGACGAGTGGAGTTATTGAAATATTTTTGTAATACATATTTAGAGTCTGGTAAAGCAGTTTAGTAAAGCCATGGTAAAAAACGAAGGGTAATGGAGCCTCTAAATTCGCGTGGAAATCATTCAAAATAATTTGCCTGAAACGATCGTCATCTCTTACTTCTGAATCTACATTTTAATTGATGAAAATTGGGTGGCGCAAGTGTCGGATTTTACGCTCAAAACAGTTTTTTAAATCGAAAGTGCGCTTATTATTATAATGGATATGTCTTAGTAAAGTATCATGGAGCGCTTTCACGTTGTTTCCATTGTTGTCATTGAAGTTGCATAAAATACTACTTAAAATGTATTAATTACTTTCACTATAATTGAAATACCACCTTAAGTTAAAAATTACGCTAGAAATTATTTTTCTATCGTTTCTTTTGATTTAGAGTAATGCTTTACTATTCAAAACCAATGGGAAAGAGTAATGGTTTTACCGATGAAGTTTACGAGCATGGTGAGCTGCATTGGGCTCCGCACCATTGTGAACTATACAATCCGAGTTCGACTGCTTTAGGAATTGATCAACCAAAGAAAACTGTAAGGTTTGATAATTATTATGTCAAAGTTTGGAGCTTCATTTTTAAGCATAAGGACAATTTTGGTTTTCTCTAGCTCATGTCAATCCTTCTCATTGGGCATCCACAAGATTACCGTCGACCTGCTATTCAATTGTTTGTTGCTCCAACCTACGATACTGTGCTTAAGAATTATGTCAATCTGACTTCGATTATCATGATTAGTGGGGATGGCGAGTGCATTCTCGAAAAGGGGGTTGAACAAGCAAGGCTTCGTGTTCGGATTGTAGAACCTACACTAGATCCACCTCCAGATGAGCCGACTACTTGGTTCTGCCAACTAGATTCACAAAGGAAGTTGGGACAAACAGGCATAATTAATTTGCACAAGCATAAAAAATTTGTAGAATTTCCGGCAACTACACTGTATGAATATGAATTTGGTCCAGAAACTCATAATAGAAAAACTGGGCCAGCTATTCGTAACCGTTACCGGGCTTCAAAGGAAGATTATAGCCTTATATACCAAGGAAATGGGTTACAAATTTCTCAAGATGCTGACAGAGTATATGCTGCGCTTTTGAATGATAGACCAATAAGATTTGTTGGTTGTCTTGAGTATCCAGATTTTAGTGTAGCTCAATTTAATATTTTGAACGAAAAGGCCATATCTATCCTCGGTGATCCATCTCTGGGTGTGCCTGAAATTGACTTGGAAAAGGTAAAGGAATATGTTCCGGATGCTACAGGACCAGATTTTTGGTCACACGTAATTGAAGATCCTAGGGACCCGAAAGTCAAAGAAACGCGATTTGAAGTGTATACGGATAAGAAGGGGTGGGAACTAGAGGATTACTCAGCCGCTGCAGGAAAAGTTCAAACGAAAAAAGATGAGCTTGAGAATGCCATCAAAAACAACGAACCTCAGGATGAAATCAATAAACTTAGGCAAAAACTTAAAGTGGAAGAAATGATGTTCAGCTTGTGGCCATACAAGGAAATTTACACAGCCACAAAGAAGTATAAGAATATTTTTACTTTTAGTTTTTCAACAATAATTAATATAACCAGAAAAATATTCACAAATTTTTTCCAATGTTTACTTGCCAAGATACATGATTGAGGTGGGAAAGGTAATGAAAATGCACTGGAAAGTTTCAATGGATACAATTGATCATAGCAGAACACACAGTACTATCATTGACATAGACAACATTGCTAGTTATGATGCGAAAACAGTCGCAGAACAAAGGCCCGAAGTTTTGCGAAATCTTTCCAGTGATCGTTTTGACCGACGCTTTGACCCATACAATATGAATCTTGCTACGGAGTACAATAAAAATCTTGAGAAACTAAAAGAGTTGGATAGTAAACTTAGAGTAGAAACCAAATTTGTTGGTCCATACATTTCCGACGCTGAAACATTTTCCTCAGAGTTCAATCTGTACAAAAGGATGACAAAAACAACCCTTGCGGACTTTGAAAATGCTATTAAAAAAATGGAAAAAACTAAAGAGCCGGTGGAGAAGCCTACATTTGGTGTGCCATTTGAGAAATATTTTTCGGATAGTAGGATTGTAATCACTGATGCACGAGACAAAGACAAGGATACTTTACTTCCTAAAGAGATTACGGCACCGGGAACAAAAGCATGTCATGCCTTACCGGTACCCATAGGTAAGTTGAGATAAATCGCAATAATAAAATTATTAACCCGGACCCTTTGCAAAAGAGGGTTGGTTTCTGATTTTGAGTATGGTGTCTGTCTGTGAGCACGATAGCGGCCATACCGTTGAACAATTTCAGAAATTCTTTTGGTTAAGCGACATCTTAGGTCAAGACTTTTCTTGTGATACGAGATGGGTATCAGCAGCTAACGACAACCGGGTCAAATGTCAGGACCAAAGGTTTTCATACGTTGTGATACATCAAAATGACCCGATTTACTTAGACTCAAAGTTCGCACTTTGTCCATTTTCCACCCCTTTTTGGGTGGACAGTACGAAATGGACGAAACGGAAAAAAAGTGGTTAAAACGGACGAAATGGACAGTATCACGTGCCAGTGGAGCCAAATTTGAATTCCCCATCTGCTACTAATGTAAATCATGGGACGAGTATTGTACAGCTGAAGAGCTGATAACTAACCACACACTGAATTAGAAAGAGTTGTAATTGAATTGAAAAGTTATACTACATTCAATTTTCAATTTAACTATCTCTTTAAAGAAATTAAATAACGTGTACCATAATATCATCATGGTTCATGAGTGAAGATGTTTGTACGTAAGTACATGATTGTACGTATCCCATTAGAGAGGGTTAATTGCTTGATATAGAAAGTAAAATTTAGACCCTAAACAGTATAGTTTTAGTGACAAAACTTCTTGCTTTTGATGATAGAATAATTCCTATAATATTTCATATGGTTTATACGCTAAAATAGCTTATTTATTGAATTTTGTCCGTTTCGTTCATTCCATCCATTTTATCCACCCCAATTTTGGTGGAAATTTCCGTCTCATCCGGGGTGGAAATTTCTTTGCTTAGACTAAGTCAGCCATCTTATTATAAAAGTTCTTTAATGACCCCAATATGACCTATACACGTTAAAGATCTAGGTGTGTGACACATCAAAATGAATTGATTTAGCTGTTTGGTTTTTAAATATTAAAACGTAAGGATAATTTTATATTAACTTCTTAAGCCGGGGATACAGTTACCATATCCACGGGGAAAACGCCATCGTGGAATTTTTCCCCCAATTCGGTATTCAGTTCACGATGATTTCTGGGGAATTTCCATGGAGATTTTGCCGTTTCCACTAATGTTGAGCGTGGAATGGAAACATGTTTTTTCACGTTAGTGAAATTTTTCACAAAATAATTTGTGTTCCACTGGTTTTTCACGCTGAACTTTCCCTGTGGAAAAGGGGAACTGAATCCCTTACTTTATACTTTAAAGTAATAGTATTTTATAAGTACTAACCAAAGTGTATGTACTGGTAATGTTATGGCGAGGATAGAAGTGGTGCCTTTGTTCGTTAGCACATGGCGCAAATATTTGGGATCGAGATTATGAAATTATGATTTTATAGAAATGAAAATTTCAAGTATTATAACAACATTATTTAATGAATGTAAACAATTGAGTCTAGCTCTACCAGTAGTAGTGTCCGACTGGTCAGGAATCCGTAAAGCTGTTATCATTATTGAGCTCGTCTGAAACGATGTAGTGCTTCTTTTACAAGAAGAATTTGATTACGTTTAGTGGAGATCTTATCACATCTTATCAGATCTTATCACATTCACTCATCATTATTCCAGATTGTTTTTGACTTTAAAATGAATGTTTCCATGATTATTGCCATTGGCATTTGCAATTACAAATTTCATAGTCCCAAATGATTGCGCCCACGAAATGCACTGTAATTCAATGATGGGCGCCACTTCTATCCTCGCCATAACATTACCAGTACATACACTTTAGTACTAACATAAAATGGGGGTAAATTTTGTATGAGTAATTATAGTGTTTTAAAAAACATGCTCCTTTCGTGTTAACCAAGGTTTTTTTAATCATGAGTTGTTATGAGATACCTTGATGTCTTCACCCGCAAGCTAAACCGGTATATTACGACGAAAGCGACCCCTCAAGTTCAGCGATGTGTGTTATGTCATTCGAAAGGAAATTTTATGGAGCACAAGGGACACCAAAAATTTAGTTGCGGCAACACTTCATTTTTGAGAAATGACCCGATTGGGTACCTAACAACCCTATATGGTTTGGTGTATGACATCGTCGGTAACCCATGTAACCCTTTGTAAAGTACCTTTGTAAAGTCAGGGTTTTGTAACTCAGAGCACTTCTTTATAAAAATAGGTTAGGTTATTTTAGGTTAACACTTTGGAGGCGTGTACAGGGTTTTGGGGGTATTTTAGGTTAACACATTGGAGGCGTGTACAGGGTTTTGGGGGTATTTTAGGTTAACACTTTGGAGGCGTGTACAGGGTTTTGAGGTTACTTTAGGTTAACACAATGGAAGTGTGTACAGAGGTTTTAAGCAAGTGTACAGGTGCCATGTTGCTGTGAAATTCATGTAGTACAAAGGGTAACTATAGAATTTTCAAAACCCAATAGGGTCATTTCTCGAAAATATTGTGTTGCCGCAACTAAATTTTTGGTGTCACTTGTGCTCCATAAAATTTCCTTTCGAATGACATATCACACATCGCTGAACTTGAGGGGTCGCTTTCGTCGTAATTTTCCGCTCAACCATAATAATTATGTTTATGAAATATGATTATGAAATTTTGGAGATTTGCAATTATTGCAAATCTCCAAAATTTCACCATACTCCAATCCTATCCCAAAGGATTTCCCAAGCTCGAACATTGAGCTGGCTTTATGTTCGAGTTTCAATGGAAACAAAATTTTCCTTTTACGGGCTTGAGTCCGATAGATCGGACATTGATGTTTGAGATACTGCCAATATTAATCCTTATGTTGAAGTTCAGTTACTTGTACAATTCCAGAAACCTGCAGTGGAATTAAACCTGAAGCACATAGAGCTTGCCAACTTTCTAAAAATCGTAAAGGCCAAGGCATTGACTGGAGCACTGGTAGTGAATGGAAACAAAGAGTCTTGGACTTGCTAGAATCTGTTTACACACGAGTGTGCCCATACATTAGCGACGATTTTGTAACTTCCATCAATCGACTTTTAAAGGGATACTTAATGGGTATGTCACCTGCGCATCAGCATATGCAGGATCAGGTATTTAAGGTAGATCTAATTTATTCATATTCAAATATTTATTTCCTTAGCCTCCCCAGCCGGGACGGGACTCAAAACTCCAATAAATGGGTCTAGAATGTATAAAGTGGATCATAACTACCAAGAAATTGTATACAACTCAACTTATTTGGAAATGGGGAACTTGACTATGTTTGATCCTACGAATCCGTTCACATTACCACCTAAGGAAGCTTTTTGGGATCAAATCATATCCTCTCTTGAAGACTGTGATGTCAGAGCGCGACCAATGGAATTTTATTTTAATGAGGTAGATATGCAATTATCTCATTATTTATATCGACAAATTTTCCAATTTTATGATAAATGAAATCCAAAATAGGAAAGGGAAACCTCCATAACATTGCGAAAAACATTTTTGATCAACAAAACCGAAACATTCATTAATGTTGAAGATATGTTCATGCAAGAAAAAGCTGACTATGAATATAGCTTCAATTGGGCGATTGACATGAACTGGAGAATATTTGCCACTGTTCTCGGCTACTGCATGCCACATTATGAGACAAGCATACCACTCATATCTGCTCAGTTTTATGCAATGTACTCTAAACACTTTCTACATCCTCTTCGGCAAATCTGGTAAGCCATTATCCTTTACTGGTCATATCATATTTATCTCATCAACAACTTGTGTAAAGAACCACAGATTCTAATAACACTTTAGCTGGCCATAATTTCCATAGTTTTTATATTGCAACCATGCTTTGATAAGGCATCTTATCCTGGCCATGAATATGTATATACCTTTATATCTATAGCGTTCCTATAGTTTTATATGCCTTATAGTGATTTTTAAAACGGGATGCATTAAACTTGCGGAACTACTTAGCTAAATAAATTACAGTTCAAACTGAAACTCCCGTGCATACTAAAACTCTCACAGAAACTAAAACCCTACACATACTAAAACTCCAGTGAATGCTAAATATTATTCACTTGAGTTTTAGTATTTTTGGGAGTTATAGTATTAGTATTTTTGGGAGTTTTAGTATTCATTGGAGTTATAGTATTCACTTGAGTTGTAGTATGTGTGTGAGTTTTAGCCTTCACTTGTATTTTAGTATATATGGAACTTTTAGTACTCACATGTGTTTTAGTATATATGCGACTTTTAGTACTCCCCAGTGTTGGCCACTATAACTAAGAATATAACTATAAGTACACCTCTAGTTAGTTTTAGTCCGCATACAACTAGAACTACTTCAGTCAATCAGAGAATGAATATGACTACAACTAAAAGTACCTGAGACTACAACTATGAATACAACTAAAACACCTTGTGAATACAACGTTTTAGTTGTAGTTGTAGTCAGGCACGCATATAAATAGAACGCACAATGCGCATGCATAAGAAAGCTTGAAGCCTTGCTCACGGTTGCTTATCCATATGCTTGTATAGGTTATGCATATAGGTTTACTTGTAAGTTACAAGTATTGAAGTGATGATGGAAGGTGATTGCTTTTTCTATCAACATCCAGGCATTTTCATTTGCATAATTTGAATAAGGCTCATCAAAAAATATTCAAATTTTTTATGCAGTTTTGCTTAAATGGTTTGTACATACTTGCTTATATGCAAAAAGGTTAAAATTACAAATTATTTGCAATTAATTTGAAGGCCAAAATTATAAATTGCATTTGCTTTCATATCGATGCTTAAAATTACCAAATACTGACATCAAACTGACGTTTGAATTTAACAATTCTATTTTTTTGGTTCATAAAATTTGTCCCGGTTTATATCTTGAAAATCGTGTTTTGATTTCAAGTTTGAATAACGTTTGAAAAGAACAATTATTGAATTTATAATTTTTCTTGTATGAGACTACAACTACTGACTATAACTATAACTACTAGAAGCCGGAATAGAATATAACTAGAACGTTAAATAAAATATGGGAATAGAATATAGCTACAACGTTAAATAAAATATGGGAATAGAATATAACTATAACTACAACTACAACACCAAATGAAACTAAGGAATAGAATATAACTACAACTACAACACCAAATGAAACTAAGGAATAGAATATAACTACAACTACAACACCAAATGAAACTAAGGAATAGAATATAGCTACAACTACAACACCAAATGAAACTAAGGAATAGAATATAACTATAACTACAACACCAAATGAAACTAAGGAATAGAATATAACTATAACTACAACTAAAACATTCTAGTCGCCAACACTGGTACTCACATGTGTTTTAGTACACATGGGACTTTAAGTCCTCACATGTGTTTTAGTATACATGGAACTTTTAGTACTCACATGTGTTTAGTATACATTCAGCTTCTCTGGTATTTTTTAGTTCTTCAGAAAATGTGTTTGCCACACATGACCAGTCTAACGGCTTTAGATTAAAGTTTGGGTATACTCGCTCATTGTAATTCGAATCGCTCATTTAAGGCCGTTGGACGGACAGACGTTGGGGCATATTTATTAATTCGAAGTAAATATCGTTAAAAACTAAAAAAAATGAATATTTTAATCAATATCGAGTTACGGACGGACAAACAAAGTCATTGTGTGATTTTTTTAATTCACTCCATGCCAACTGTCATGCATGCAATTGAATTACATACGTTTGTATGATGATCATGATGACCATAAACCCCTTCAGAAGATCCGGAATATCTTCGAAAGGAAAAGTTACCCGAAAACCAAACTACTGTCATTTGAAAGCCAAGATTCCATTTGTTAAGAATATTCAAAAACGGTTCTTGGGTACTTTTGCCTTTACTTATGGCCAGGAAAAGTGTTATTAGAATCTGTGGTTCTTTAAAGGGAATGTCGGAGGACCAGGAATAAACTATTTCTCTGACCCATTAAACGTTTTGGTTTTAATGATGGCGTTGATTATATATTTAGTCAAACTTCTTTTTGCACAATATACATGATTAATGATTTTGATTACAAACTAGGATGAGCAACCGGGACAACCCTGTTTTAAAAACGATACTAGGAAGTTTCTATGGAACGGGAAAGGGAGAACGATGGGGGAAAATATGCATGGAGAGCAGTTTCATTGTGTCTGGGGATAGGACATATAGACCACCACGTTACCTGTACGTTAACGCCTTCACAGAAATGAACTACTTCACAACTGGACCACTTACTGGTACAAGTGGACGGTTGGCTTCTGCTGTAATATGACTTTATTTATTTAAAATTATGCTAATTAATAATATTTAGACTTTATGGGGAGCATAGAGCAAAATAAATAAATACATTTTCTGTTTACATGCAACTTCATGGTAACAAGGTATATTAACATTATAATGTAAAGTATTATTGGGATATGAATTGGCTTTTTTTTTAAATTTTCGCGCTCAGAAGCATTCAAAACTACATGAAATACTATTGATGATGTAAAATCACAAATACAAAACAATTCGGCATTTCAAATAACCTCAAATATGGCACACGTTGCTAAGATACGATATATCACCATGGAAATAATGGTGATTTAAATTAACCTAATTGAGAATTTTTGAAGGCACAGCTTAAACTGACTCTTAGTGCATATAATATCTATATCGATATTGTTCGTATAAGTTCCGCGTTCAGAAATCAAAAAATTTGGTTTTAGTAAGATTTTTGTACTATAATTTTTTCATTAAATTGAACAGGAACCCTGTAAAACTTAATTTCCCCCATGTTAATCTCCATAAGAAAAATCTTGAATTTCATAAGCGGATTTTTAAAAAAATAAAAATTCGGTACTCGGAAACAACAAGCCATTGTACGAAAACCTTGCTAATGGTTTCATACTTTACCCAGACGGACCTATGTGCCGAGTTTCAGCCAAATCGCAAAGAATCAGTTGTGTGACACTCCTCGTAAGCAAGATGTTTGGATTTGGCCAAAAGCAACGCCACCACCTCCACTCAGGAAATGCTGTATTGTATTATTTATGCTCGGGTCTCAATGGAAACAAGCTCCACCACTTCACGAGCTTTGTCTACATCGTTTTGTAACATGTTTGTAATTTAATCATTTTAATTGACATAATTTAAACAGTTAACCTACACTGCATTTTAACGCCGTTGCCTCCTATTGGCTTTTGCTTGCCTTGGTATAAACTTTAGTAACTTTCTTCAAGTTTCATTGTGCTTCCTAGATGACCTAATTTTATAGAAAGTTGTTTTTATCCCAAATGTCGTTGGTGTTAGGTCTTAATTTACGTCCTTTGCATTCTACATTTCGTTTGTTAACCTTGACGATTTTCTCTTTCATGCATATAATTTTCAGGCATACATTTCAATTGAAAACAATTATTGTTAGTGTGAAACTCCAATTCCTTGGAGCTCCATTACGTTCATGTGCTTGACACGCAATTTTAAATTTTGGTTGGATTTGTCCTTAATCTGTCAGATTCATATTCAAGTTTTACATGAATTTTGAATTTAGGTGTAACCCAAATAAAAATGGCGACTATTTACAACAAAAATTACATTATTTCAACATTGTTGATATTCGTTTACTTATTATCAAGCGTAAGCTTCACTGTACAGTCGCCTACAAATGCGTTAAAAGGTATATTGTTGTAGGAGTGAGTATAATACACATATTTAAATATTTTTTCCATCGTTCAAATTCCAATTACTGCAAATCTTAGATAATATCCCAAAGGGAAGTCTCAGCAAGGAGGACACACTCAAGCTTCCAACTTTACCTTACTTTATTATTAGAAGTCGGGTAAGTTTTTGTTTTGTGGTATTGTATTTGATTTGAAAGCTATCATGATGTTAAACAGATAATAATGCCTTTCCCCGCTTTTAAAAATAGCACTTGTCCTGAGTCCACTTTAGAATATTGAGTTACACAATCAATTTTCACGTGGTTAAACCTGATAAGTTGCAAAACTGTTTAGGTTAGAAGGTTGTCGGCAGTTCAAAGGAAAAAGAAACGTTGAAATGACGTGAAAAACATTATGAAAGCTTCATAAATGAGTTGTTTTATGACTTATACATTCACTTGGAATGCATAAAATCACATAATTTTCATTGTCATCCAACGATCCAATACAGTAATTGGAAAAATACTACCTCAAATATCTCAGTTTGCGGACGAGTAATAACAAGCTTAAACAAACAATTTGTAGCTAAAGAATTTTACGTTTTTTCAACGTTACATAAGAACGGTTAAGTTTTGCAAACTGCAAGTGCCATTTTCAGACTCTGCGTCTAAAAATATATCGGAAGGAAAGCATCTAACAAGGGAGCGTTTTCAACTGAAGTCTGAGTTAAGACAAACCAAATATCGATTCTAGGGTAATTTTATTAGCTGAAATCGATTCTGGAATCAGTTTGCTGCAAAACTAAACTTTCGAATTTACATGTTATTTAAATGAGGCAATATTGAAACGCCTTGGACTACATTTCTGATCTGCAGATGATATTTTTGGAATTTCATCCACTATTTTTGTAAAATATTTTATTCTAACCCTATTTTTAGTACAAAAATTAAGTTTAAAGTAGCTTTGTCCGACACATAAATCACAACTTCGTTTACTAAGGCATTTTACCATACAAACTTCCGCTTTTATAAATTCAAAAGTTTAGTTTTACAGCAAACGGATTTCAGAATTGTTTATAGTGCATAAAATCACACCAGAATTGATATTTAGTTTGTCTTAACTCAGACTTCAGTTGAAAACGCTCCCTTGTAAGCATTTTTTTAAATTGACTCCGAAAAATGCATATAAAACATGTTTTTAAAAAATAGTTGTGGATTGAGAAAAAGTATTCAAGTGTCACAAAAAATGGATCAATCACCCATATTTATTTCAATAGATGGATTGGATTCAGAGCCACGCTGCCTGTGAAGCCTATTGTTCTTCCCTTGCCTATTTTGAAGATGTAGATGCCGTTAAAACAGCTTCTTTGGCAATAAAACGTCTGATGGATCCGTACGGCTCTCTTCCAGCCGACTACTTTGTGGCTGAAAAAAAATATGAATACGGCATGGACAGGTAAGTTTGATACCATTTATCAAAACAGTTAAATTAAAATCAAGGTCTCTGAATCTTAATACAAAATCCGATTTATAGTCTCAGAAAAATGTAAGGGCAAGTCACGAAATGGTCTTATAATCCACGTTATACAAAAAGAAATATCAGGGACACTTTAAACTATTCATTCATATAATTCCAAAAATATAATTTCTTCTAACAACAAGGGTAAATACCACGGCACTCTAAGGATACTCCATATAGTGGCAATTAGCCCTCGGTGGGTGCTAATTAACACGCCGAGTCCTGATTGTCTGAGAAATTTCTTTAAAAATGTAGCTACGGCCACATTTTATGCCGTTTGATACTCTCTTTATAGAGGCAAACCATTTACGAATTTTATGGTGTCAATGAAACAACTAATAATTGTCAGTTTGTGAAAATTGCATTTCATTTACGTTTATGAATGGTATATATAAGCTAACAATATGCAATGATTGACACTGGAGCTTGAGTAATGAAGGCATTCCGCATTCGCTTTGCAGGCGCTACTGGACTGGTTTGAATGATCTTGACACGGAAGGAATTTGGAAGTGGACAGGAATAAATAGAACGCTGAATTATAATTTTTGGTACAGAAACCAACCTGACCACAACGCCAATGATGTCAAGGGAAAGTACAATACGGTTGGAGAGCATTGCGTAACGCTTTGGTTTCCTTCATTTTTTTATAATAACTCAGAATTTCATACTTTTAACGACGAACCTTGCGGCAACAAATACTATGCAATTTGCAACACGCCGAGAACAAGTAGACCTGGAGAAAAATGTATTGGGGTAAACGCTTAGACTATATTATGTTAAATATTATAGACTACATGTGCTCTAACTAATTTCAGTATGATAAGCAAAAAGACCTGAAGAATATGAATTAAATTTTTTAAATAATTATTTTTTAATCTTTTTGTGCGTAGTATTTGCATGGAGAATTACTGTTTAAATCGGTAAATACATGTTTTGTTATTATTTGTAATCTGCAACGAGCTGCTATAACTTGGTAATACAGAAAAAATTTGAAGATAATACAACTTGGTTAATAATGCTGGATTTGCCATGAAAAATCATGATCATAGATGATCATGCTAATAAAGCCAACAAAAATTTCAAGTCAGGTTCTAGAAATCTAAAACATGCAACTGCGACAACAATGCAGCAATATACATATATATAGGGTTGGTCGGTGAAACCGTCTCTGTGATCGGGACACGATAACTTTAACTTTTTTTAAATTTGGTAATCGATACTTGAAGTCAAAGTGGATCCTTTATTAAGTATCCCTATTTACAAGACCTAGAACACGCTCCCACCTCATAAAATCATCGCATATGCAATGTACTACACGTTCTTTGGTTTAATGCTGCATTGCCTTCATTTTATCCTAAAACATCGTAGCTTTCTTGCGAATCATCCTCCTGAAACATTGGATTTCAAAAAAAGATCTCATTGAAATTGGAAGAGAAGAAAGGTTATCCATCTTTGTATATATATAAATTTTTGTTGTGCATACTTTGTAAAGTTCGTCAATAAAATCTTTATATTTATCCAATACAACGCTTCTCTTCAACTTCAACGTTGGACCTAGTATCAAAAAATCAAATATCTATTATTAAAATGACTACTAACTCGTCAATATCTCTGGTATTATACCTACTGCGCCTAACCTAACTCGCCTCCCGGGATAGAAAAGTCTTTTGGCAAAATGTACCATTTCCTCACCTTCGTCGCTCTTGATACAGATTTAGCATTAGCTAAACTAAGTCCTGATTCTATAGCTTGAATTAACTATTCAAGCAAGTAAACGGAGCTCAGTAATTGTAATTCATTATATTCAATAATTATTGTAAAGTAACAATCAACAATGACAAAATAAAATACGCAAGTGATTTAAATGTAGAAAGACACCTTTTTATTTTTCTTGGTATAAATCTCTGATAGAACTTCCTTAATGGTTGTTACTTTACAACTTCCATGTTTCTCAATCCAAGCTTTACTATCTGGGAGTAATTTTTGCAATGGTTCTTGTGTATCAAGATCCATTTCGCCCTAAATCAAAGACAAATCACAATAAACCTGCTGTAGCTGCATGCAAAGAAGGGGTTTCAATGTACAAGAATTTTCCTATATTCATACTTTAATTGTGATAAGGACAGACAGGAATTTGAGTTTATCTCCGATAACCATCGCATTACTGATGAAAGGTAGTACTGCCTTGATATTATCTTCAATGGGAACGGGTGCAACATTTTCCCCTCCGGCAGTAATCAATAACTCTTTGATTCTTCCCGTGATGAAAACATATCCATCTTGATCCACATATCCAACGTCTTCCGTGTGAAGCCAGCCCTCACTATCAATTGCATTCTTTGTCTTTTGTTCCTGATTCAGATAGCCCATGCAAACATGTCTTCCTCCCAGACAGAGTTCTCCCTGCCCATTTTCGATTTGCTTATCCAATTTTGTGGAATTATTATCCAGGGGCATCCCGATACTCCCAAATCGAACCCTACCCAGAGACTCCACTCCCATGCAATGAGGTCCAGAACATTCGCTCAGCCCATATGCTTCAACCACTAAAATGTTAAGAGACATGAAGTATTCCAATATCTCAATACTGATTGGCGCTGCTGCAGATATATTTAGTGAGCTCCTGGAAAGACCCAACGCCTTCCTAATTTGGGATAAGACGAGTGCTCTAGCAAGTTTAAATTGAAATGTTTCTGGATTGGATTCCCCACGTAGCCTTCTCTGATTATATAGCATCCCCTGTTCTTTTGCCCAGTTTCCAAGTTTGAGTTTCAGCCCCTTGTTGTTCCTTCCTATCTCCCTTAACTTTTCATACATTTTCTCCCATACACGTGGAACTGCCACGAACTTGGTTGGCTGTACTTCCTTTAACGTGTTTATCAGCGTGCCTTTCAGGGCGTCGGGATCTGCAAAAAAGACAGTGGCTTTGACAAACATGGGCAGGTAAATGTCCGCCGTTTGAGCTGCAATGTGGCTAAGGGGAAGGTAGCTGACAAGTTCTTCATGCTCTCCTCCAAAGTTGGCACACGTTGCAGTTTCTTGTGTGAGCCAGGTGAGATTGTCATGAGATAACATTACACCCTTTGGATTTCCAGTAGTTCCTGAAGTGTAAATTAGGGTACAAGCTTGATTCACAGCCATTTGCCGAAGCCTCTTGTTTAGCTCGTCATCTGATTGTGCAGCTCCCAGATCCAAAAGTTTCTGCCAACTGTAGCAAATGTCGCAAGTGGGTTTGCCCATGTATTGGACAATAGCTTTCAAATCCGGAAGCACACCTCGATTCTGTAACACTTTGGAAAGCTGTCGCTCGTCATCTACAACGTAAATGTTGGCCTTACTGTCTTGCGCAATGTATGCACAACTTTTGGGGCAATTTGTTGTGTAGATCCCTGCTGGCATTCCACCTGCCATGATAGCTCCGACGTTTGATATGAACCACTCAGGGCTGTTGAAGCCAAGAATACATACTGAATGGTTTGGTTGAAGTCCTAATGCGATAAAAGCTTTGGCAACGTTTCGAACATCTGTGTAGTACTCTTCATATGTCCATTTTACCCACTTTCCATCCCTTTTCACGCTCATCGCTGCTCGTCCAGGTTTTGATTCCACTGCCTCATGGAACATGGTAGGAACAGAAATTGGGGCCTTGTTAGCCAACTCTCCATGTCCCAAAGTACTAAGCTTTATGGCTCCGTCCCGATGCCATGTGTAAATGGCATCAGAGGGTAAAAGTTGGTCAGGCCCTTGGTTATACTCTTTTCCGCTTCTCTGCCATTCCAAACTAGGGTCCTGATCTCGAGGAGTTAAAATATTCGAATTTTCTGACGCTGAAGATGAGTGAAGGCTCCTGCGATGATCCTTTAAAAACGTTCTTGATATCTGTGCCATCATATATATCATTTGCATAAAAAAGTAACGACTTAAATCATTGAAATTTAGCATATTATCATCATCATTACTTTCTAATTGCATGTTTTTGAATACTGTACTTGGTGTCGATGAATAACTGTAGAATAAAGCGACCTTCTATCTCTAAAACGCAGATTGGAATTCCCAAATGTTTCTAACGATTGGTGGGATAAAATATTCTCGTTATGATGAGGACGCAAGCTTTGCCTCGTGCAGGATGTATTTGAGCACAAGTTATTTTCATGGAATTTATTAAATGATTTGGCATTATATCTTGTAGTAATTAGCTTCCCCCAAGTTCTCAAATGTGATGTTGGTCCATTGTCTAATAAGAGGAATAGTTTCGGTCTTGTTTGTGGTGATTTTGGTTTGGATAAAAGAAATATTGGCCTAAATGAGGGTAGAGGCATTCTTTATTCGATTTGTACTTGAAAATTTTGAAATGTTGTTTGTTGTATGATTCTATATTCCTATTTTAGTTTCTGTCATTCCAATTGGAGGCCAATTAAAAGATTATTAAAATAATTTTAATACCCGAGCTACTAATTCAAAAACACTTGTGTAGTAGGGTTTTCAAAAATTCTGATTATATATAGATTTTAACCACAGTAACGTTATGTGTATATGCGTCAGATTGAAAGTGGTGTGCTTTGCAAAAAAGTTATGAAAAGGAAATGGACCACAAACAAATGCGATTTTTTATATTGGCTTTGGTATCCATAAATCGTTGATTTTTATTATTACTTGATTTATAATCTTCATCCGCATTGTATTGTATTGCAATAATTCATAAAGATTTTTACATAGCACAAAAAAAAAGACGAAACGAAAAATACATTATTATAGTTTATATGCGTAGTAATAGTTTTAGCTTAAGTATTAATGTGACTACAATATCACTGCACTGCACTCTGCATCAATCCTTCAATACATTGTATACATACACAGATAACCCTCTAGGAATAATTACCCTTCCGTTAGGAATATAATGACGTACTCGTTTAAATAGTTTTTTAAGTACTTCCTCAAGAACATTTATAATAATAGTAATAATAATGTTAAACTTGCGCGAAAAAAGTTAAATACGAGAATATAACGGCGCGTGTGTTGTATATGGGACGACTACGTAAAAGTATAATATATGACGTTCTTGGAGACTATTATTTATATAATAATAATAAATTGGCAAGTTGTGTTGAGGTTCGTTAACTTATACACAAAAAACGGTGCAAGTCCAAATACTAAGTCCGTTCTCTTGATACATGTATATATGCATACTTGTACATAGATGAGTGTTATTCAAAAAAAATGATTCACACTAATTATAATAGCTGTACAAAGGTTCAAACGCGTGCGTTTGTGTAAAGTACGCAGGTATATGTATACATTAAAGTTCGCCTTAATCCTAGTTAAGTGAAAATTTTAAATAATGGATTTGTCTATTATTATTAACTCTAGATGTTAATTTATACGTTGTAGAGCTCATCAATAGTTTCTTGATATTTTTGCACTACGGTTTGTCTCTTCAACTTCAATGTTGGGCCTGTTAATAAAGACAAAATCGGAAATTTAGTAACTCGTCCATGAAAAGTGTTTCGAAGCACAATAAAATAGTATAGCATTGCATAAGCAAATGAGAACTTACCAAATTCACCCCCTGGAATGGAAAAGTCTTTTGGGAGAAACTGCCACTTTTGAACCTTTTGTGCTTGGGATGGGGCTTTCTTATTAGCTGCTTCGATTCCTTTTTGAATTGCGGAAATAAGCTTTTGATTCTTCTTCTCATAGATCTCTTTCAATACGTCTTGAACGGTGGCTACATGGCAATCTCCGTTCTTTTGAATCCAGTCTCTCGTAAATGGGAGCAAAGTATCAAGAGGTTCTTGAGTTTCTTTATCAACTTCAGTCTGCAAACATATTAGTTAAATGCTTAACATTTCATACACATACAGTAGTATTTTACATATACCATAAATTGTAGAAGCCATAATTGGTATTTTAAATTAAGCTAACCTTTAGAGTAAGAAGAATAGAGAGGAATTTGAGCTTGTCACCCAAAAGCATAGCTTGGCTCAGGATGGGGAGTGCTGTCTTAACATTATCTTCGATAGGAACAGGAGCAACGTTTTCGCCTCCAGCAGTGATAAGAAGTTCTTTGATTCTACCCGTGATGAACAAGTAACCGTCTTCATCCACTCGTCCAATATCTTCGGAATGAAGCCATCCATTCTCATCAATAGCACCTCTAGTCTTTTCTGGCTGATTCAAGTATCCCATCTGGACATGACGACCTCCCATACAGATCTCTCCATTGCCATCATCATCAGGCTTGTCTAATCTAGTTGTGACGCCCATCAACGTTCTTCCAACACTTCCCACACGGAACGCTGACTCTACAGCCATTGCGTGTGGCCCCGAACATTCGCTCATTCCGTAAACCTCAGTCACAACAATGTTAAGAGACATGAAGTACTTCAAAATTTCTGGGTTGATGGGTGCAGCACCGGATAAGTGAAGGTCACACCGAGTTAATCCCAAGGCATCCCGAATCTTTGATAATATCAGCTTGTTGGCAATCTTAAAGCCTAGCGTTTCTGGATTCTCAACACCGTTCATTCGTTTCATATTGTAGTCTAGCCCCTTAGCCTTGGCCCAAGTTGCAATCATTTTCTTGACCCCAGTCGTACTTCTGCCAATGTCTTGCATCTTTTCATACATTTTCTCCCAAACACGAGGAACTGCCAAGAACTTTGTTGGTCTAATTTCTCGCATTGTGTCAATCAAGGATCCTTTAAGTGCATTTTTATCAGCAAAGTAAACGGAAGCGGAACAGGTCAAAGGACAGTAAATATCAGCCATCTGTGCTGCAACGTGGCTCAGAGGTAAAAAGCTAATATATTCCTCCACAAAATCTCTAAAGTTGCAGGTGCGACCGTTGATGTGAGCCAACCAAGTCATGTTGTCGTGGGAAAGCATTACTCCTTTTGGATTTCCAGTTGTTCCTGAGGTGTAAATTAGAGTGCAACATTGGTTGATGGCAATATGCCTCAAACGGTCTTCAAGAACGTCATCTGGCTGTTGGGATCCCAACATCATCAGCTTGGACCAACTGTACACACCGGGCTCCTTGGGCTCTCCCGTGTATTGGATGATGGCTTTCAAGTGGGGCAATTCGCTGCGGTATGGCAACATCTTCTCCAACTGCTTCTCATCTTCAACAATAAGAATGTTAGCTTTGCTGTCCTTTGTGACGTAGGCACAAGCCTCACCGGAGTTCGTTGTATAAATACCGGCAGCAAAACCACTATAAAAGGCAAAATAAATAAAATGTTATTAGACAAAATTACAAAACATTCCACTTGTCATTGTATCATGATTTGTTATTTCTTACCCCGCAAAAATTGCAGCCAAATCCGAGATAAACCATTCAGGACTGTTAAATCCCAAAATACCCACGGAATGATACTTTTCAAGGCCCAAAGCAATGAACCCTTTAGCTGCAGTACGGACATCTCTCAAATATTGCCTGGAAAATCCAAATTAATACAGAATTAAAAGTATTGCACAACATCAACTGGCAAAACCCATCATACCAAAACATGAGTAAGCAATAATGAATATAATGAACTTTTAATATTAGCCAGCACATCAAAACTTACTTGTAAGTCCATTTCTGCCATTCACCATTCCTTTTCACGGCCAAAGCCATACGCTCTGGAGCTCTTTGTGCAGCTCTCTGTAAAAGGGATGGGACAGACATTGGTGTTCTGTCAGCCATCTCCCCACTTCCCAACCTGCTAATCCTGACAGCTCCATCAGCATGCCAGGTGTAGAGTGCTTCAGTTGGCAAAATCTGATCGGGACCTAAAAAAAATTTAAAAAATTATTGTTTAAAAATTGCTTGTTTTTTTCATAAACGTATTTATTTGAATACAAGTAAAGTGCCACATGCCATGCCACAATTATTGTCAATTAAATAGATAGGCATATCACATATATATGTGGATGCAACTCATACAATATTATTACGTGGTGGCATGCTCGTTCGTTTGCATTATGCATGCATACTTGATTAGCGAAAGTTGGCACAAGGTCGACATGTTTGCTCAATCGTACAATATGGCTGACCATGACACTGACTACTCTGCAACAGCAGCAGAATCATGATTACACCAAGTAAATAGCAATGAAGCTTGTATCTTTATGTGGATTGATTTACCAAGTTATTCAAGGAATATTCAAGAAACGTTAACTTGACAGTTTACTCTAACATCACTACAATTTACTATTTGCTAGTGATTGTGTAAAATGGTCAAGGAAGGACAAGCAATTACATATTACACGGAAACCTACATCTTTAGCAGTTCATCACCGCAACCAAAGTGGCTGCAGCATTACCATTACCAATGACATTATTTTCGTAGTAGTTTTCTTGTTACTTAATACTTGAAAAATTAATAACCTTCTCTGGAACTTGTCTCTATTTGACTGAATGCGTCTATACGACATTGAATTGTGTTGGTCTTTCAAGGAATTATTAGATTATTAATCCTTCGTGGTCTAATCAAGCTTACTACGACGTAACCTTACTCTTTTAATTGCCTTTCTTTTCAATTAAAACAATCCACTAGGATACAAAAATTATTGGTGATCAATAAAAATGCATTACATAATGCATCTCCTTCGTGAAGAAAATAAGGCATGCAAACAAGCAAGGATTGAATTTATGAATTTCCAATTTCCATACCTTTGTTGTAAATTTCGCCATCCTTCTTCCAAGAAATGCTTGGATCCTCTGCGTCTGCGTTGACTGATGGAGTTTTTGCGGCGATGGGGACAGATGCATTTATGGACGCTTTTTCGTTAGGGGAAATATGAATTCCATTCGCCATTCCGTTTGTTAGAGATTCACTTTTCAAAACTTCAGCCTGGAAATTACAAAAAAATTGTACAAATTACATAACTGCCACCGTACTTAATATTGTCATGGCTTAAGGTTGATTATTTAAAAAACGAATGATTTAAAAAAAGTTTAAAAAATTACCCTGTCAGTTTCATCATGGTAGCCGTTTCCATTTGCGAGGTCTACAGCAGCTCCATTTCCATTGGTGTATGCAACTCCGTTTCCATTCGTGTAGTGATTTCCATTCGAAAGAATAATGTTGTTCTCACTCTCAAACTTTTCTATCGCGTGATGTTTCTTGTGAATCCCATTGCTGATCCCATTTTGAAAAAGTTCGTTCTCACCGTTCTTCTTGTGTTGTAAGGAAAAGCCTGTGAGGACTGGGAGTCCTTCCTCAATTTGAGAAATTGACGGCATTTTGTTGTGAGACTGTTATGTGTAAAAACAAAGAAAAAAAATATCTAATTTAGTCCAAATTACTTAAAACGCTTCGAATTGCATCATTACTTACACTCTATTAAAAGCATGGAAAGTTTATTATGGATGCTTATTTCAAAAGTGATTGAACGTTGAACTAGCATCATCATATAATAATAATAATAACATTTAATGTACACCCTACTCACGTCAGCAAGAAATGAAACCCACTATTTGTGAGTGCTACTATTGTGCTATTGAGCGATTTTTTTTTTCAGATGAAAACATGAATGGATTTTTGTTTATTGTCGTTTCTAAGAATGAATCTTATTGAATCTCCAGTTTCAAAGGAAGCATTATCTTTTATATTAGCCAACTCCTAAGAAATTATTTTATTTTATCATAGATTTATAGATTATATAGCTTAGATTACAATAACTTTACTCCCCAAAGTGAAACTTACACAAACTGCCGAAAACTAAAACAACGGAATGAGAATGTGATATAAACAATTGGCAAAGTCCTCAGAAATCCTACAATTTCAAGAGAAATAGGGAACTGGTAGAACTGAAACTTCTTCAAAAAAAAAAGACAGGCTACACGACCTCAGGCCGGCAAGGGAGCTTGAGACAAACTAAACCCGGAATTCTTTACTTTTATGTATAATGTATTCATTCCACTTTAGCCTAGTCTCAATCTCAATCTCTGCTTTCCTTCCAGCCCTACACAGTGAATACACAGTAATATCATAAAAGCATGCAATGCAGGGATCTCAGAGCCTCGACCTTGCCCCTTAAAAACTTGTTTTTTCTCACAGTTGAGAAAAAGGCAGTTCTCTGTTATATTTCACGCATTGAAATCATGACAGGGCAGTGCTGCGTGTAAAATGCGTGCAAGCAACATATTATTATTATACAAATACATACAAAGCTAGGTTAGAATATTAAAAAGAAAAGGGAGTTACGTATCTTTCTTTCAAGTATATATACAAGCAATGAACCCTTTATTACTAAACTGCATCCGTGAATGGCATCGCATTAAAAAGATAAAAAAAAAAGTGAGCACTCTCATACAAAATCATACAAGTGCACTATGGACCCTAACAATGTCAAATGAAATGAATGAAAAATGTCATGCGTCAAGTCGCATGTTATGGCAAGATGCTTGGCTAAGAACGTACTATTCACTTGATTTGGTACATTACCCGAGGAAGCAAGGAAAGTAACATGATCCTTCCAACCTCTGGAGCTTAATTCTTGGAGCAAAGTCCACTTTTTCGTGCCTAAGGATGGATGCTGGCTGATATTTGTATCATTCATCTTCGTCTCTTGTCACCTCACTTTACACACACACTTATTTTCATCATCTCCTCCACTAATGTGCCATGCATTTCCTCCCTTTTCATTAGGCACGCATTTGACACGACAGTCACGCATGACCATTTTAAGACAAAAATTCAACCATCATAATATAATATTTCATCATTATTCATTAGTTTAACCGTTCTTTAGTTAGACATAAAATTGGACAATACTATCAACTATAGTATGAGGTCTCTAGAAAAATGAAACTCCATTTACTCCATTAAAACCAAGGTTTGGACTCCTTTCTATTGCGACAAATAGGTACAACCACTAGCTAGACGGCTGCTGACTTGGCTGACTACTACTCAACTTTTTTTGCAATGCATGCAAAACAAAAGTGATGTTGCATTGCAAAGCGCCATCATCCCATTATGTTGCTGCTAAATCGTAGCACCTATATATATCTATTCTAAAGAATTCCAAGAAGAGTGATAACACTGATATATGATACTGATGCTGAATAAAAATAGGCTAGAAACGAACTTTGGACCTTCTTCTTACGATTCAATGTCTAGCCTCATGCGTGATGTGCAAAGCTCAAGCAAAACAGCGTCCTATGGTATGGCACCACACTCGATCCTCGCCTCATGATTTCTTTATGGACTTTCCTGCTTCAAAATTTTTGTGCAATCCGCAACGCTATTTTGCTGAGAGTCTCTCGACTAAAAATGCATGTATCCTATTCCGAATATTTCACCATGTTGTATAACAAAGAGAACAATATATACATGTTATAAAGAAAACTGTAAATTCTTTCTTTTTTTTCTCTTATTTTAGCTGACATTCAAGGTCTGATCATTCCCTCAGTATTTCCTCTCAATAATAGCTACACAGACAGCTAAAGCAAAATTATGACTGTGGCTATTCTAAAACAATACCTTAACTTTTTGCTAAGGTGTATTTCTTCCGTGTCAAATCTAACTTTAGCACAAAGCAAAACCAATCCAATGTCATGTCAATCATGATAAAAAAAAGAATCATTATGTACTAACTCCAGCTAGTAAATTCTCCAATTTCTCTAACGTACAGCAATATTATTATAACCTTTCTGCCACAATAGGCCATTAGATACGTGTATATATATATGCAATATGCAACTCTTCTTCTTGTAACTAAACTCAACCTCATTTTTCTCACAGCAGCTCGGTTACTACATGCAAAGGGAAGAGAACATCACACCACCACTAGTAACCGGCTTAGTTTATAGCTTTATGCCTAAGCTTTCCTTCTTGGTCCGTCGCAATAGGGTCATGGAACACTCGGGAGAGAGCTCGAACGCAAGCGTATGCAGAACCGGCAGCCAGCACCCCAAACAAAAACATTGCTGGTGCTGGGAGCCAGGAGAGGAAGGAAATGAGGAAATATCGGATAAACCACACCAAATAGTGTACCTATAATGTCTCTACTACGTCTTTTTTTTCATGCTTCTTCGTTTCGTTCTTTGCAGTAAAGCACATCATTTGATTGGCCTAGATTTTGGCATAAATATCAAAAGTGAGCATGAGAAAAAAATGAATGACATATATTTTTGTACCTACCAAAGTCTAACATCATCATCGTGATGACTCCAAAATCCACGACGCTGCATGATCGATTACGAGCATTTTAAGGAATAAAAATATAAAGGTGCAGTATTATCAGACAAAGTTTAATTTTTTAACGCAAACTACCTTTACAATACTACATACATATTATACACAATCAAATGGTTATTTTCATGCATATTTAAAAACAGTGCGACTTATTGCTGGCTTACTAAAAAGTGCAGCTACTTGAAGCAAAACCATTTTAACTCATTTGTTGACTTGACCTAAACATCAACAAACTTGTGAAACAAAGCATAAACGTATAATCACACATAGTTCAAGTTCAATCTTATGAACTTTCTTTATACTTATCTTATTCATGCGTAGTACATTCTATCTATACCCATTCCTTACTTCGTTCTATATAAATAGATGCCTGACAATAATGACAAGTGAAACAGAAATAGTGATTCATTCTGTTTACGCGTTTCATTTCGATTCATCCCATTCAATTTTATATCATCATATCCATATGATGATGACTAAAGCTGCTGATGATGCTGTTAAACTCTTTGCCTTGAAAATCCAAACAGCCTCTCTATTCATTACACTACTGTTATGATATGACGTATATGCTTTATGACTTTTTTAAATGTGGGTTTACACTCAAACTCATCAGATCACATTCATCATAAAGAGAAGATTATGAATATTGTGGTGACGCAATCACAAGAATCTGTAACGCTACGAGCATCATGTCTTTGCAGCATGTTCTACGTTCGTTTAGTGCAAAAAACATTTTTTACAAGAACATGAATACAAAATGACCACACGACCTTAATAATTTATATGTATTTTTCTACATTTAAATAACACGCAAACTAAGCTCAAACGATATACAAAAGTATATACATAGTTTATAGCGTTAGGTTGACTGTGGTTGGGGCTCTATCATCACACCAGCATCTCAAAGAACATACAAATTCTCATAGTACATTTCTATGCATAATGCATAAGATAAAAAAAATATCATACCATATGAGTTCATCATGAGTAATCGTGCCAGACAGACAACAAAGAGATGTGGCTGCGCTACAGCTACATAGCACTTTTTCCCATAAGATGCATTACTTTACTTACAATAAACATCATCCTATTTCACAAGCTCAACTCAATGTAAGAAATGCAAAGAAGAGTGGATATGGATTGAAGTGAGCGAATGCATCTTATAACAACTCAATCCCACTCTTACAAAATCTCACATCCTAATCTACAATGAAAGAATACAATTCAACATAAGGACTTTCTGAGTTTCCTCTAGATCCAATCCAAGTTTTCAGTTTAAGTGTATTATGAAGAAATTAGTGAGCCGTGTCATGTAAAAAAAAGGTGGTCTGATGCACTTAGGCAATCCCCATAAAATAAACATCAGAGTCGGAATTTAATAGCTGGTTATATCAACTAAATGTATATTGCATGCATCATGAAACTGTTAGCTTATGGCCTATATGATTATTTACTAACTGTCATCAACAAACAAACAAACAAACAAAGTTGACACCGCTCTCTCAGGTTTGCACAGATGGATAACACAAAGCGTATGAATATGAAATCAATATATTCATATATTTATGTTTACAAAGATATTAGCTGGAAAACGGATGTAACGAGACATGTTTTTAAGCGACTTTCCTGGAAATACGGATGACTCAATATCCGGGAAAAATCATGCTGTTAATGCAATTCCACGAAAATATTCAAAACCTTTCATAATTTTTATAATCTTACCTCTTATTTTTAATCCTTTTGCTCGATTATATTTTAGTTCGTTTGTGGGAACTAGTTAGTTAGTAGTGTAGTAAAAATTATTTTATAACGAGTACTATCACAAGCTAATATGACACTCTGGTCTGAGATTTTCAAAAATAAAACCGAAGAAAATAACCGAAATTTACAGCAAAAAGGTGATGATGCACTTGATATTCTAAACCAAACTGATTGTCTTTTGCAAGAGTAAAAAGACTTTTCTGTCTCAACTCAAGGGAATATTTCACATGCGCGAACGTAACCGGTTCTGTTATTGGCTTGTCTGGAATATCGTACGAGTGAGCTTTTTTCCTTTTCTCACATCACTTACTTAAAGCTTCTGTTCTGTTATATAGAGCGTTTTTTACTATGATATGAAGGTTAGGTGCTCACACGGCGAATGCTCGCTGTTTACTAAACATATTGGTAGTGAGGTTGACTAAATTTATACTTGGGATGCATGCATGTGCTCACTCGCTTGCAAATGCTTGTGTACATCTATGAGCCAACTTGCACTATTTTATTTTAGCAAGTTCCAATTTCACTATCTATATCCACATATGAAATGTAGGATTGCATAAACTTATGTCGGGTCGTTGGGATAAATTTTCCAATGCTATATTTAAAGTATGAAACGCATATAATAAACTCAAGCCTCGCTACAAAAGTCCAACACATTTAAACATTAAAATGTCAATTTTCCCATCCAATATGTTCATGATCATGATGGATTTCACGACGAAAGAAGCATAAGTTTAATGATAAGATGAATAATTATGGAAGCCCATTTCCTTGACGTTTTAAATTTCAACTCATATCTTCGTTGACGTCTTTTTCGTCGCCTTGCCTAATGCAAGTGGACTCATTGCTACTGTGGACTCTTGCCACTTTGGTGTCATCAAGATATTAACCCTGTCCTTCTGTACTTTAATCTTGCGTTATAAAAATGAAATGTAACTCCAACACCTTGTTAACATGTTACACTCCAGTGTGGTAGCACTAGGGGTGCACATGTAAACTGGAAAAAAGCTGCTATATTCAGATACAGATATTTCCAGTCCATGCGTTCACTTTCTGATATCCTACTCTTGTACTCTAATTTTCAATTCCAACATCCACAATTTTTTCAGTCTCTGAGTGAACATGGACTTTGGCAGTTCCAAGCCCAATCACCATCTTAATCTTACTAATCTCCATTTCATGACAAATATTTAAAAGTTACACGAAAAAAAATGTAAAGATAAGCATTACGAAAGTGAAAATAAAAAGCAAATGTCAAGTTAAAAACCTTATCGGGAAGATCCTCTTATTTCTCAATCCTTTCCAACAACTCTGCTCTTCTCACTTAATGTCATTTATCTAAGAAAAATGACCGCGATTGCTGATAGCAGCCTGTATTTTGTAAACCTCCTTTCGGTATTACAAACTGTCTGTATTTGTAATTTCACTTAACAACTTTAAATTAAAATGTCTTTCTCAATTTATCTCTATCACTTTGCACCCTTCATGCCAATTAGCCCAATGAATATGCACGCTGTCCTCTGCTGATGATCACAAATCAACTTTCACATTGTCAAAACGTGATGTGCTACTGATCTCGAACTCGATCGTATTGAGCTTATTTACTTGTATAAAGTTTCTTTATGTAATGTAATCCCATGTAATTCTTAATCTGATTTAAATATATCAAGATTTTTATTCCTTCAATCGATTTCGTAATCCAAACTGATAGGGAGTTACATAAGCAAAGTTTAAGTAATAGTAGGTAGTAGTTAGTTTTGTTCCTTTTCTTTCTTCAAGAACTTTTCCAGTGACAATCTGATTTGATACTGAGAGAAGCCGACCAAGTTCCCACAGTTTATAAGAGAGCAATGCGATGCGATCTAATAAAAGATAATGATTTTGGTAAAATCCACGTAATTTCTAACCATTAGCATGGGCAAGATGGGAGAATCTGTGCATGGAAGAGCACCATGATGATGATCTTGTGATAACCATTCGTAAACAAAGCAGCGTCATCGTCATTCGCATGTGTTCCTTATAGATCTCAACTCAAGTTAGAGTTGCCAAAACAGTGATGATGCATCAATATTATAACGTGAGGCTATTTTATTTTGTTAGCTATAAATGAAAACATTTCTTTTTGGCTTATACCCACGAGTCATATCTTGCGTTATAGCTTATAGTTAATAATGTACACGTACACCTGTGATTCTTTTTGCCGTTTCTTTTTGCATGACTTTTCTAACTACCAATCAGAAGCGTACAATTGTTGTGACGCTGCGTCGGATGACTCGCTCGTTACACGTAGTGCAGATATTGCGTGCTTAAGGTACTAATGAATGTATGAGCTGAGCGTTTGCAGTTCCCACATTAAGGCATGCCATCATAACCAACGAGTTGGTGGTGGTGTTGGCGTTTACGAAAAAAAAGCCCTTGCAAAATACTATATATTATGCGCATTCCACATACAACATATACCCTTTGCATGTCCTCAACTAACTTGAACTGTATAGTGTGCGGTTTTTAAGAAACAGAATCATCATAACATCCAAATCCAATCCTACATCACATTCACTTTGACCTTCCCAACATCACATACTCCAAAATACATTGTGGGAATGGGATGTCATGGAATGGAGCCACAATATTCATGAATATTATATAAAAAAAAATATTGTTTTGGGTTTCAGTTTGTTTACAAACGTATGCAAAGTTGAAAGTATGAAATAGGCAAGTCCCACGAACTTAACAAAACACTCAATAACCTCCCTTTTCCCTACTCCTGGAATGAAACATTTGGATATGCATACGATTTCGTGATATTTAAGTACACACAATACGATAAATAAGTAAGCTGGGAAAGTCCTACAGTGAACTATATAGATGATGACTCATGGGATTGTGACGCTTCATGGGAAAGCTTTTAATTTTAGTTACTCCATAATGTTGACAAACGCGTAGATAATGTAGACCAAGCCCACGTTGCCTAATATCACATGTTTCATGCTAAAGATTACAAATAGGATATGAGCTGTCTGTCGGGTCGGATACATCAACATCCAGCTTCAGGATGATCCTGTTGTGTCCCTGACTAATATACGTATTGACTAACCTGGCGCTATGATTGTTTGCAAATCTTCATTTCATGGACTAACAGTTTTAGTGCATTCGTAACTTCGATGACAAACATGTCGCGTTCACGTCATTAAAAAGTGTTATTGATAAGCTTTGTCAACCACCAACCAGCATGCATGTATGATTATGAATTAGTCTTTACTTGTATAAAGTGGAACTGTTAGTCCATCCATAGTATGCATTTACCTTTGCGAAAATGTGTTTGTACAAGAAACACGCCTTACAGAATACAAACAAAAACCCCCACAGACCGGAAATTACAGTGATCTGACAAACCCATTTCTAAAGCAAGCCTACGATATCCTATCAAAATCAAACATAACGGATCCGCCAAATAGATAAGTATAAAGTATAACGCACCTTAACAGTTAAATCGTTAAATCGACGCCAGTCATAATGCTATCGATACCTTGCAATAACAAAGAAATCAAGTAGAAAACAAAAAATCAAATAAACAAAATGATTTCATACCTCAATTTCGGAGATTTTGAATGATTGATGTGTTAAAAGTTGACTAATATTAAATTATTTGTAAACACTTTTACACACACACACTTATACACGTGAAATTACTTGACGTATGTAATTTTTGTTTATGTTATCCGTTATCCTTATCGCTTTAAACAATCCTTTCTAGTCAATGAAGAATTAATACTGGATGTATTTGTTTCACCAAATAATGATAATGATGATTCATTAAATTTAACACAACCGAACAGAGATTGACTAGATACGATACGATGATAAGTAGTAAGTACTTTTTACTCAATATTTACGTTTTTTAACCTTGTTATCAAAACAGAAAAAACTCATTCATTCAATCCAATGCGTCAACATATGATAAACATTATTGACATGCTCTATTCAAATGAATCGTTTTTATGAATGAGCCAATTCAACCACAACAACTCTTTAAACTCCAGCTCAGGCTCTCTCTCAAGACTCAAGTGGATTCTAATTATAATAATATTTATCCTCTTTGACAAGATAAGCAAAGCACAAAATGCAAAATAGTAACAAATTGCCGAATTTTCTTTTTGAGGAGGTCCTTCTGAATCGAACCCAAATAGTCAAATAAATGCTTTTGCAAGTTTATCTACCTCTCTTCTTCGTGACTGATCCTTCAAGAGAGACAAAAAAAATCTTACTTTTTTTACAAGCCAACTATCTATAACCCTTTGCCGAAAAAATCATTTAGCATTATTAGATTGCATTAGCAGCTTTTGAAAATCTAAAGACTTTTTTGCATTCCGCTGCAACCCAAGAAGAACCCAACACATTTACATTCAGCATTCAAAGGATAGACATTGGATTATTTGGACTTTAGCCCGTATAGAAAGCATTATGGTAGAAACCAAATTGGCAACTTTTTAGGCATCTATTATTATTTGGGTACGTCGGTATATGTGTGTTCTGCTCGTTCACTTAACTAGGCATATATTTAAGAAATAAAAGTATAAACAAAAAGGACTTTACACTCACCAGCCTTTACAGTTGTTATATGGAGGGATATAAGTTAAATAGGATTGAGAATAAAGGTATATCTCAATATTGAAATATCTCCTTATCTTCTTCGGTGTCTGTGACTCACAAGCACTCACTCTCGCCAACAGAAAAACGTACTTTGCAACTTTTAATGTTGAAAAGTATGCAGTATTGTAAGTATAAAATGTTTGTTTTTTTGAGTTAACTCCAACTAAAGTTTATATATATTTATAACGTAATAATGTATGGGACCTCACTCCACTTACTAGCTGAGCTCTGAGATGATGATAATATGATTTTCATCGTACTCGGTACAATTTCATTCACATTTCAGTACAGATATAATACACATAGGGTTTGGGATAGGCATATATTAAGGCATGTCAACATTATATGCACATCACGCACATGCACTACTACTACGTAAACGTAAGACACCGTAAGAACGTAAACATTCAGATATATATGTGGTTATGTATGTACTTTATGCATAAAGGAAAAATAGTTTGTGTGGTCGGTTATAAGGTCTGAGAGTGAGGAGAACTCTACAAAGCTCGGATTGGTTTATGAGCATCGCACCACTGAGTTCCAACCAATGAGCGAGCGACTCTCCAACAGGTGAGCTGACATGACGTAGCGTCTCATTAACCCATCGTATCGTACGATTCTCTAACTTTACAAACACACAACCTCAAATGCCTCATATGCCTAAGTATGACTATGACTCCTCTCTTGCATGCATGCCAGGTAAAAAACATGTTTTTATATACTCATATTGAAATGTATGAATCTACTTTTTATATGAGCTTGAGATGATGTGTTTTGCTGCTGGTTTGGTTTGGTTTCATTTTTCTTACTTACTACTATCGAATCGGAATTTCTGACCGTGTCCTTCCGTGCCTCATCGTAAATGTAGGTAATTGCTCTCTCTCTATCTCTATCTATCTGTATATAATATGAGTGTTTTTGACTATAACCCTTTATAGGACATTTTTCTTGATGCAATGCAATCGTTCAACTTTACGCTAACTAAACTAATATGAGGTATAATATATGTAGGCATATCCGATCCCTATATACAGGGATGAACAATTACTTGACTTTCAATTACAAATTACAATTATCCAAATACTTCAAATGCTGCAATTACATTTAAATTCAATTACATGTTTCTGGGTAATGCTACAATTACCAATTACAAAATACAGTATTTAATTACATTTGTAAATACAAAATACAGTTGCTTATTAAAATCCCAGGTACCGCATAACCAAAAATTGAAAATCGATTGTTATAGCAGTGAAAAAGATGCTTATAAAAGAGGGTATAGGTCGCCCACTACAACCAATGTAACAATTTTAAAATTTTCAATTCCTATGTCCAGTGTTCAATGTAGATTTTTCATTTTTAGTCCTATTGTAAGTATAATGTTGCCCAGAAATGTCAAAAATGTAATTGAATTACTTTAATGTATTTAAATACATTTCCAAGAATTTCCTTCAAATAAATACTGTATTTAATTACTTTTGGGTTTTTTTGCTCAATTATCAATTACAAATTACAAAAAATGTAATTAATTACGTAATTGAATTACATGTAATTGAAATACATGTAATTGTGTTCATCCCTGCCTATATATCCTTAAGGCATGACTTCTTCTTGTAGGAATATTTTTTTACCTGAAAGAATGACATGGAATGTTCCGAACTTTTATTTGCTAGACATTTGTTTGTGCATATTGCATTATATTATTATAGTATAGTAGAACCACCCATCCTTATAGTTTAAAAGATTGTAGCTTTGTTATATTTGCTCTCGTTACTACTTTTTCTGTGAGTGTTTGTGTGTACTGTAACACGTATATACAATCATCTTATCTTATTGTAACATAGAAGAAGCAAAATACTTATTAACTCTTTGCATCAACACCTTATTAACGTAAATACATATGCTATCCTTGTACTTTGTACTTAAATAGGTACATTTTGGGATTTCAATTTTGTCCATTATGCAACCCTACAGCTACATGTGCTTGAACTCATTCATTCAGTTTCGTCGGATATTTAATAAAATAAAAAAGCCTAACATCATACACATTATATGATTATGGTTGATGAGTACACGAGTACCGACGTAGACAACATGAACATCAAATCATCATCATTGCATTATAAACACACCACCGTAAATACATATGTACGTATATGCACGTTTGACGTTAGTTAATTGTGGGCGAACATATACATACGCAAAATGAACAAAGATTGTCGGGAAAATGTAATTTCAAAGAATGCAGTAGCAGTATGTGCGTAAATGTATTGCAAAATTTACCGACTTGTGGTGGTGTGGGCTATGTGAAATAAAAAATGAATTTTTAAAAGATATCCTATTTCCTCGTTCTCTTGCCATTTTCATAATAATTGAGTGAGCTCTTTATACTTTTAGCTGGTTTGCTATATTGCAATAATATCGTACGATGAACACTTGCCATCCACAATCCTAAACTATTCCCACATATAAAAAATAGTAAAAAACCATGAATAGTTTTTTGGTCAATTCACTACACTATTGACTATTGTATAGGATAGGAATTCAATATAGTTAAGCGTCTAAAGCAGACACGGTACTAGACTTGCTAGGTTTTTTGCTTTATTGCTTTCTCTAGTTTAAACCAGTCGGTGCGGTATATACTAGCTTCAGCAGCCAGATTACAACCTTGTTTCGTAACCTCAGGATTTCTCTTGTGAGACTGCATTGCATACTAGCATACTTTCTAGCAGTCAAACGGACCAGTGTCTATAAGAAATGGGTATAATGAGAAGAATGAACTAGAAAATATCCATTTTTCACCTTTACTTCATTTAGTAGCATATTATGCACTCACTGGGTACTATGATCTTGCAGGTAGGCAAACTCGTGAGCTTGAGCTTGATTTTTATGGGTTTTCCAGTCCTTGCTGTGTAGCAAGTAACAATGGGTTCGTTAATAAAATTACCTGAGTACAAGAAATCTATAATCTCTGCTTATATACAATACATATCCACATCCGCGTCGATTTTTCTCGTTTTCCCAAAATTAGATTTCAAAGAAAACGAATTACTAGGTATTTTGCTTTGTTCGACCTTTACCAAGTATTTTTGTTTGCTTGTGTACATTTTCTTTGCAGGGTCGTTGCGGCATTTACTAGCATGGATTATGGGTTCCTTTTTTTTTTTACATATATACATATGCATAGCAATGAAATAGCCGTGTTAGAATTTGCATACAATAGAAACTATAGCATAAATGTAGATATAAATTGTATCTCCACCCGAAACTCTACCTAAATGACCTTTCTTGCGGAAGTCATGCATTCCATGCTTTTGCCAGTCATCAGCTTATGCTTATAGTATATATGCATAACATGCTTCATTTCACAAATGGTAATTAAAGGGGCACGTTAAGATTCACACTTCTTCATCATTTTTGACCTCTTGAAGTACCAGGTACTCACTTGATCGAACGGAAGTACGCAAGGAAAAGTGCAGATTTACGTGTAGTAAGTACCTTATAGAAAATGTATACACACAAGAATCTTATAAACATAACATTATATTGCACGACTATTGCACGAGTACATATTCATAACTCAGGAAAATTTCCAAAATCTGATGTAAAATGAACGTGAATTGAGCACGTTAATAATAAGCAAACAACAAAAAAGGGGGAAGGACTCATTTAGGTAATAACTCGCTCTTGCCGACTCGATGAGTGAAGACAATTAAAAAAATCTCATAAAAGTGATCAGCAGCAGTAAATAAATAAAATCATAAATGACAGGAACAAAAATGCGTTATTTGTTACGCAGCAAGGGATTCATACAGATTACAATAATTAGATGTAGATGACCTTCATGCAGAAATCACTGCAAACAACGACATTTGGGAGATGCAGTTCTCAAGGATCTATGAATACATTATTTATGTAAATATTGTCTAGCCTCTGTTGTAACGACGAAGTATAGTAAATTCGGCAAACTTATCAGCGCAGCTTATCAGATAGTAATAATAATTCGTTCCATCAATGACAATGCCAAAAATTAAATTGAGCATCATATGTAAGTATTACATGCAATCCAATTCCAATTGAATTGTTTGTTTGGGATTCTCGCATTTATCAAATCAAGGAGGTACTTACAATGATTGGCATTTTGCAGTACAACATGTCCCATTGCCGTTGTATGATTGTGTGTGTAACATAATATTATGCTAATTTTATCCTCGTTGAGTTTACCTGTTGGACTTTCGACCTCGAAATGAGTTTCCGACCACTTATCTCCAAATTACCCAGGAAATCTGGGTAGAAATGCCGGCTAAACTGCACTGTCGCATTTTTAAGCGTCATCACTTCACCTTTCACTCTAACGTATAAAGTTTCTTAAGAACGCCAATAATAATAATAATAATAATAATATCTTCACCCCCACTTTAACTCTACTTTACTGTAACTTAACTCTACTTTAAGTAAGGCTTTTGCATAGTGAACACGCAGTTCGGGCAAAAAGAAAGTAATATTTCCGAAATCATTCGAGCAAGAGTTACTTATATCGACTGCTGCATTTGAAGGTATGGTATGCTTTCACCCAGTTAATTCAAGTAGGTATGCAAAATAGTTTACTCAATTCCAATTGTCCAAAAGTACTCAATTAAAAGTAGAGGCAGTTAATTTTCCGCGTGCTGTCTTTCTCGATGCATATGTAACTGCATACATTTTCTGGAAAGTTACGTATATTATATTGTTGCTTGTTCTCAAATATAATTTGAAAGAAGCTATCAACAAAACATGACCAAATTGGTCATCGCCATCGCCGACCTTAATCGTTTCAGTAGCAGCAATGTTTTTCTATGAAGCTTCTGTTTATGTATGAAATACGGCTGGTAAAATCGGATAAATTTATGTTTATCTTGAATTCATTCACTTCACATGAAATGATTTAGGACTCGCAGATCCGGATGAAAATGGAGCAATTGGAATTTGGAGCTTACACGAACTGTCCAAGCCCATCATACTTTTCTACATATCATTCAATAATTCAGTCTTTACTTGGCTTATCTATCCTACTTCAGCACTCCAGCAGGAGCTTCTAAAAACTTAATGAATCTCCCAACCTCCATGTACTTTATCATATTTTGCTTCCTTCCACCTGTAATTAAGGTTTAATTACAGTCATGTGTGTGTTCGACATAAGTCATGTTTGGAGAATCCTAATTTCCTTGAATATTTTATGGCGTAGTCCTGTATCTCCTCATGTCTGTAGTTTGTTTGTTTGTACTTTGTACCATAATAATCTACATCGTCATCAGTTTCATTTTTAGATGCATTTGTAAATATTGCTCCACACCAACAGGACTAATAATATTATCATTTTGGAAACGAAAACCAGACAGTTCACCACGAGTTCACTTTTATTGCCAAGATTCCTCCGAAGCGAACAGAAACAGACAACACATCGCAAATCGCAATTTAGTTTTTGGATCGAAACGGAGCTTTTTGATACCTAAGCATTCCTTATATCCTTACAACTGTAACTTTAGTCAGTGGATATTATCGGAACACGCCCAATTCTCTAGCCAATGACATCGCCTATTTGAAGTGAACTTTGGCCATTTGACGTACAGAAATCGTACGATCCGAAAAAGTCTAAAAATAAACGGCAACTCCTTCCAAATGCAAAACTTTTCTTTTCCTTGTGCTGATGATAGTGATGATGTTGGCATTCAAGAGAGATGGTTCCAAACTCCAAAGTCTCTTCTCGAGGAAACAGAAGGTTGTGACTGCGATTGTGCAACTGCCAAATAAATAGGCAACGACTAAAAGCGGAGTCGCAATTCATAAACATCTAGGGAAAGCCAACAGCATTTTCAAGTTTTGCATGACCTTGTCTTTGAATTGGTGGTTGTTCAAAAACCCCAGCAATCAGCAAGATGGAAGAAGAAAGTAAATGAAACGCAGAAGATTTGTGTTTACAAGCCAAAATCCTGTAACTAAAAACACAACAGATAAAGATGACTAAATTGCAATGCAGGTATATAGTAACATCGATAAAAACACTTTTCGTTATGGGTTCGGCTTGAAGAAAACCTTTGTCTCAGCTAAGAACTAGCACAACTTCACCTCATTACAACTTTCACCATCTGCTGGATGTTTTGCTACTGAAAAGAAGATTATATACTTATGTTCACATGAATCAAGTTTTGATGTGAAGAAGATACTTTTCACTTTTCCTTCCATGAAAAAAACCGTTTTTAATTCATGAATAAATTCCAAAGTTGCTAAAACAGTAAAAGGACAATGGAATAAAATGTACCTAACTCAAAACTAAAAAATAAACTACTCACAAGAAGAAAGGAAATGCATATTTCGCATAAAGTTTTTGCACGTCAATTTAGCATGAGGAAATTATAAATGGATACACATTATTGACACATTACTTTAATGTTTGAAATATGTATAGTAATAAATTTGGAAACCGTTTGGTTGGGAAAGGCAACCTTGAGAAATATTCGATACGAAATTAGGCATAGGAACTACAGTGTCCATTCTGGATATCTTTTCATTATTCATCCATAGTAAAACGGCTACCAATTAAAGCATTTTCAGAAACATCACGCACAACAGCAATTAATTGGAACCAGGTATAATTCCGATAGGTAGTATATATTACGAAGTATTAAGCTTGAAGGAAGTTGTATTATTAGAATTTGATGTGGTGCTTAATGCTAAATATTATACCTATTCGCAATAAAACGATTTTATAAACACCTGTCGTCCTCTCTCACTGAAAGACTCAACCCTTTGATTAGCAATCATGCACGCATACGTGGAAACAAGCGTCATACTCATACTCAACACTCGCATAAAAAAGTGTCATTAGGTGGTCATGAAACGTGAAGTCATGCAATAATCCAAAGGTGAACTTGACCAGGATAAAAAACGTGACTTGAGGTTGAGAAATTGCACCTGTGCATGCTTAATATGATAGACTTGAGATGGAAGCTGTCATGTCAAATCCACATCATCATCAGCATAGTATTCCATCCATGCAAATTGCAACAAAAAAACACCAACGTAAGTCGTAGATTCGATTAACCAAGTTGTCCAAATGTGACAGGTTAAATGAAGGTTGCAGATTCATAAGTATACGTACATTAATTCCTTCCTATAAATGGGTTTATAATTTATTCCGTTGTGGTAGTTCTTCCTTCCATGTTAACATTCCAGTCAGGGGATATCCATTTCCCAGTTAAGAGAGTTTTGGAGGACAAATATTTATTACATTTTTTCGTGAGCTGATAATCCTACAGTCTAAAAATAGTCATTTTACAACGCTTTTATTGGCCCATAAAAGTTATAGTAATACAAATAGTAATTATTATAATTATTAATATATGATGCAATGAAAAATTCATGTTTTTATGCGCATATGGCATACATAGAATGACAAGATCAATTGCTATAAAATAAATAAATAAATGAAAAGTTAATACTGCATCGAATTTTTTTTATAATGGGTTTAGCTGCCAATTAAAATCAACGTGGTACGATTGATGATTGCTATGCATGCTAGGTAAATAGATATATATATTGAGGAAGTAGTGTTGCCATAAATTTATGCATACCAGGAACCTCTACCTACAAAAGTATACCTATACTGTCCTGTACACTCAAATTCACTCAATTAAGCGAGAAGTAGCTAAACCTAAAAATTACGAAACCTATTTTAGTATTTATGGCACATGTAAGCCGCGTCATAATAGACGCAAGCTCCACAAATGAGGAAGTGGAAGAGCCTTAACTAAACAATCTCGTGGAAAAATTGGCATTTTCAAACATAATTGTTGCATTCTTTCTTTGCTACTACTAAATCCTTTGAAGTTAAATCTTCACAAATCAAGAAGTTGAAAGTATATCTATACAAATCGGTTCGCCCATCTACTATTCTGTCACGTCATCAGTACAATGAATGTAAATGTATGTAAGTAACAACCACTTGCAATCACATTCGTGTATATAAAACATTAAAGCATTCAAAATGTATATGTAGATCTATAAAAGCTGATGTAGCGGAAGGAAATGGATGAGTATGATTAGTATTAGAGAGACTGATTATAGCAAAAACCAGTCGTTCTTGAAAAGTTCTTAGTTTAGCTATTAAAGCATAAATATTGGCTCACCTTGGGGTTGGAGATGTTCAAGGTCTTCCGTCGTGACGGCATTGCGAAGGTGCATGGAAGGCACCTTTCCTGTCCTACGTGCAATGATGGCATATTGTTCTAGCTAAGTTACTGCTTGAACCAACGCAATGCAAACTTCCATATACACACTAATAATGCTAAGCTATTTATCTCCTTCCTTGAAATCTCAATATTTTTGCTTTACACACTCAAAAATAAGAGATTCTTCCCGAAAGTATAATTTCTTGGAAATGTACTTGATTACGTTACTCTAATCTACTTGCTAATCCCACAAACTTAGCAGTAAGTATCCAATCCACAAGCTGATAATCTTTGTAATATGTATGATTTTATTCCTTCTCTCCTTGCTAATCTTCTGATTGATTACTAATTCAAGTACAAAAACCAGGGCACCTTCACCTTGTCATCCAACACAGGGTATTTCGTTACGTTGATAGGTAAAATAATAATAATTACTTTATTGCTTTGTATTTCTGATCAAAAGCCACTAGTCCTTCATTAGTTGACCATTGATCTCACTAATGAATGCAGGGACCCCTCAAAAAAACCAACTTCTTCCTCTGCGGACGTAAGTGGTCAGAAGAGACTTGAAGTACCCAAAATTATGGGGACCACTTGAGTTGTTAGACGACACCACAGAAGAGCTGATCGTAATGATTGAACTGATTGTGAGAGATGCAGAATAGAATGAGTATCACACCAAAATGGAGCCAACAATAATATATCTTTAGACTAACAATTCTCTCTAAAATGAGTTTTGCCAACTATTGTGCTCCAGCAGCGTCTCGATTAATGTGATGTGATAGCGTGCAGAACTAGTGCATAAGAGTAGTTTTTAGTCTTTTAGTCGTTGATTTTTTCACGTTGATGACCATTGTTATTACAGCAGTAAAATGACAACACTACTAACATCAACAAGAAGAATTAAAAAGCATGAAGAAGCAGCACGCAACCAATATAAAATCATACCATGAGATCACTGCATGCATTTGGCAAAAACTACGAACAAAGCCATATCAAAAGGTACAACATCCACAGGTCGGATATAAAAGGCAAGTAAGTGTAATAACGCAATATATTTGGTTTCAGGTGGCACACATACCAATCAAAACAGCATGCATATGCCTACATATACAAACACTCTTTTATGCACACTCTTCACTTTCATTATGAATGAGATAACAAAACATAACCAGTTGCGAGAGCTATTCTGCAAGAGAAGAAGCCACAACAATGTATGTATTTAGAGAAGTGAAATAGCTGCACAGACTCAATAGAGTTGTTTGGTAACAATGAATGCATGCATTTAGCTAAGCATCTTTTGATTCGTACCAAACTTTTTAGCGTTAATATCCTTAATAACATAGTTTTGAGTAAAAGGAGCCCAAGGAACTCGTCAGCCTTCCTCTGTTTCTCCACCTCTCTCTCTCAACAGAATAATATAAACAAGAGTAGTATGATTAGTAGTAGTATTGTGTTATGTTTTAAAGAATAAATTCATGAAATTGTGAGCAAAAAAATTCAACTGAATATCCTTGAGCTTTGTACCCTCCTAATTAAAGCTTGCGATGCAACGTGAATACTGCAAATACGTGAATACATCAGATTTATGGGCATGTGCAGTGGACTCATAAGTATAACATTTGACATTGTTCATTGGAATTTTACAGCCGAAAAGTGCATTTTTTTTATTTCCAGTTCGCTTACTCATATTATATCATATCAACAACATTACGTGTGTGTATTTCATACATAAAACCCAAGTTCATCTTCCTAGCACTCCACATTCATAAACTAAATGTTGTATAATAGATTTTCAGAATGATGACTGACTTACTTAATTGTATACTTCCTTACGCTTACATTGAATACTAGAGCTTATAATTTAAATTAAATTATTATACGATTTAGTATATTACTTTATCATTACTACATTACATCATTGTCATCACAGGTGGCATTTTTATGTATATTTTATCGCGTTAGAATAATATATGTTTAGGAGGTAATAAATGGTATGTTATAGCAATTTACTTTCTAAAAATTTCAACTGGAGACGCGTTTTCCTTGTTTTGTAAAAATCCCGAGGATTTATTTCATACTCATTCAATACAGTACACAATGTGCTTGCTCTCTATTTGTTTGTACGTTGTGTATAAAGATTACAGGCAGCGAAGCCATATTATCATTTATGCAACATCGCGAATCAACGCAAAATTGTTCATACAACAATGTAATGTGTTATGACGTATGAAAACTCAAAAACAAAAACTTTTGGGGAAATAGCAACACTATTATTTGACACGGCACTCGCGTACAAAAACAAGAATCTTCCTCTGTTCCCAAAAAATACCAAAACATAGTTTCGTGTAAAAAAAAAGAACTAAGCTTCAACAGTTTAACGAAACGAGAACTAATCATACAACCATAACATAACAAATGGAAAGGCTTACGTCGAAAATCAAAATGTATAACTAATGCAACTTTTATATTTATTACGAAACCGAACTGCTCATAAAAAATCGCTTCATTAATGACGGTAATGAACGTTAAACATTTTACATTGTGGCTCCGGAAATAACTGCTTAAGTACATTATAATCTTTGAATTACTCGCCAAATAAAACTTGCATAAAATTCTGAGCTTTAAACTCTAAAATTTAGAGTAAACTGGATTTGAAAAGACTGAAAATATTATGACTGTTGATGCTTTTGTTACATAGTTAGTCAGTTGAAAATAGTAGCAATAGATTATCATCGATAGAATCTTTACCGAAGAAAGACCAATTATCGCTCCACCTAAGACATTATATACAGTACATTTACACACAATAGTAAACAAGCCTTTTGTAATAATAAATCCACTAAAATGTTTTTTAAATTAGTTAAAAGTTATGTAGCAATCGTACACGGACATTTGGAAACGTGGAATATATATTGTTTAGCAAATGTTTAACCTAAAATAAAATTCAATACAGAAATCACTTTACGAACGACGCGATGACAGCCCACATGGTTTCATTAGCATTAGGTTTGGCACTTTCCGCTTCAAAATCTAAATCCATAAGCTCTCTCACCCTCTTCATTGCTAATTCGTAGTCGTCGTCATTCAGAGGTGCGAATGCATTTTCCAAGACGTCGGAAGCGTGAGCCATAAATATTAAAGCAAGCAGTCTCTTATCCATTCTGTTTGGGTCGTTTGTCCATTTTGACAATACAGATTCTTGAAGCTAAATAGAAAAAGTAATACATCATAAATGCAGTGCATAGTGATCACAAGATTTCATGAGAATTGTATAGTAAATCGAAATAGTATATACTATAGTAATAAGTGGCATACTCACCCGCTTTACAAGTCTCGTTTTCGCAACGTTATCAACGAGTGGATGCGTGGTCATGTCAAATAAAAGAAAGTTTTGTTTCTCTGTAGTTAAAACACCCTTTTCTACTAGGTTCTTTGCGAGCCTTTCCCTGACGTTTTTGAGCTGATACGAAAGCTTTAATGGGTTCCATGTTTCTCCTGAAAGCCAACATGAGATATTTTTATTTTTTATTCCTTAATAATGGAGTCAGTGAAGGATACGCAGGTAGCTAGCTACTGGCGAAGTAAATTGTAATCCAAACAAAAACAACAACGACTTACCGCTCAGGTACTCAATCCAGCTTTGCACTGTTTCTGGTGGCTCCGTATCCTTGATATGCTTCAAGGCTTCGTCTAGCAGTACGTCTCCACATGGTGAATCATTTTTAACAAGAACTTTACGATTACAAAGACTTCTCCTTCTCATTCCAGCTTTCTCTAGTTCTACTTTCCCCCGAATCGCCAACTCAATAAGAATACATCCTCTCAGACCACTTGATATACAATCATTCCAAAATGATGTGTAACCCTGCAATTTCAGTATGATATTTAGATTAGACGGTCAGTTGTTGTGAGCATTTACAATATAAAATAAAATGGTCATAAAATGGAAAAGGTGAAGGTTAACTTCACGAACGTAAAGGGCATTTCTCACTTCGTACCTCTTTATCCTTCAAACCTAAGAGTAGTACTTCTTCCATAAGAGTTAGCCGTGTCTCCTTTGAATCAACATCTTCTGGCTCAGGCTCTTTGTCTTTGCCATCTCGATCACCGTCGAGGGATGATGCACCATTCTCTTGCGTTTTAACTACATTTCGACGAAATACTAACCCGGATGCTTCGCTCATTTTATGGCTCTCTGAAACGAAGGAGATAAAAAACAATCATTATTATTTAAACGTACAAGATGTGTGGTACAGGTATGGGGTATGAATTTGTCCAGCTTCAGTATGAATACTAGTGTTCATACTTTTGTTATTGCACTTGCTAAGATACGAATGTAGTATGAGCAGAATATTAGAATATACATATTATGTTAAATACATTACAAAGAGCTCGTTAAATGTTTGAACAAGTGTTCAATTGCCGACTTGACTGACTTGACTGCATCAATGTAGTAACAAAGTAAAACATAATAACTTGACTCAAAATAGTAATTTATACATACAACTTCTGTTCCTAAAAAAAACTTTTGGCTTTTCGTTGTTATACAATCACTAGTACTACATTAATGTATAAATTCCTTTTTCTATATAAATTATTATATCAGAAATAACTACGACAAAAATATTGCAACCCTTGTTATTCCTACTCTACTTTACATGCAAAACATACACACTCAAGCCGAATTCACATGCTCCGACTCCCTAGGAACTAATCAATTGCAAAAATTAAAAACATACCTTATAACTAATAAATCGCAATTTTTTACTCACTTTCTAAAATGTGCTGAAGGGCAGTTGCATAAAAGTGTTCAATTCAGACTCGTCAGAGTGGAGTGGATGAAACTGGGACAAGATGACCCCAGCTAAACTTGATCAGATAACTAAACTATAATAAATTATGGTTTTGGTACCTGAAACAAAAGCACAAGAACACGATAAATTTTAAACTTTAAACAGGTCAAAAAGAATAAATGTATATTATGTAGATACTAACAAAGTTGTACTTACGGTTGCTTCACGGCAGTATTTTTTGGATAATCTCATCTCATATTAGATCCAACACCAAAGGATAACGCATCTCCAACTTCAATCCCTGCTGAATTGAGTTATTACGTATCTAATACAATTCAATAAAAAAAATTCAATTAAATTTTTGTCTTTGGAGGGGACAACTAGCAAAAACCGTAAATGTACCCAACCACCTATGATCTAAAATCAATAACTATCGCCTATGAAATTAACATTCCAAAAAACCCATAAGGTAATTGGGATATGAGTTTCAACAATATGGAGTTCCGGAAAGCGTCCCGCAGCAGCGCTAGCTTTTCCAGCACATCTAATGGGATAGCAACAATTACAAAGACACAGCTTTAGGTCCCTACCTACCCAAACGACTTTAATTACGCCAGTTTGCTCAACGGCAAATTTGAAATGATTGTTCCAAACACTTTGAGCCCCTTGTTGTTGAATACGAGTGACGAGACAACAGATGTTTTATGTAGTTGGAGTATAAATAACTTATCTACTTTCCACCACTTTTCCTGACTGGTGGTGGTAACGCTGTAATGACACATTTGCCAACATTGAATTGAGCATCAAAATATTTGCAAACCTCTAAAATACATATCATATCTATCATTGATCGCATTCACGAGAACTTGCAGTAGTTGGTGGTTAGCGTTAATCATTAATTGCATTACGTAATTATAAATATTAATCATAAAGAATGATTAATACTAATAGTAAATGCATTTTCCGAAAGGTCGCAGTATCTCGCTCGGTAATGTACTATAATATAAGAAAACAGATACATGTAATGTAACAGTTATAATTATTGGAAGATTGCATTTGAATTGGGGTACAGTCAGTACAGTAGTTTAATTAAAGCAAACTTGCAATCTTAACTATAACTTCATACATCAGACATGAACTACGACTGACGACGTGAGAACCTAAACTACTCTCTAGTCTTCAGCTGAATAAGCTAAATAATGTGTTGATACGCAGCTGATGAATGAAGGATCACCTTTCGTTTGGACAATATTTTTATAAACTTACTTCTCCTTCTTCCAGTTCACCAATCCAGTCACCAGCAAATTGTGTCAGAAGAAGCTTCTTGTAATGTTTACTTTATTCTCACAGTGCACTTACAAACGTTTTTAGTTGGAATGACTAAAACTGAAAAACTGAGTCACACAATTGGTCAATTGGTAGTTCTTCTCTAGTATTAATTTTGACAACTGGGAGATGATATTTCGTTAGACACCCATTAAGAAACCTTTATCACTCTATTGTCTATTCTTTAAAAAAATATGTTGGATGAAGAAATAAATTAGCTTTGGTTTATCAATTCTGGCCTGCTCTACAGTACACACATTCACATTACATTATATTTTATTATGGTGGTGGTGATGATGATGACATACTTGTCTATTTATCTAGTAACATTTACTTTTTTTTGAGGATTTTTGTGGATTTTATGTTGATCGTGATGATGAGAATGTACAGCAAAATTGTATCTTTTTTGCTATTGTAAAATGAAATTGAGATTTGGACAGACAGATGGGAGGTAAAGAAAAGGTGTAGAGATGAATAGCGAAGGGTACTGCCACATTGCAATTGCCAAGCTGGCAAAGTGTATATAAGAAGAATAGGTGGACATGGATTTATCCGATATATCTTATGCACAAAAGCTCAGAGATTTTTATACCGTACTTTTTTACTCTTGTCAGAAGAGTACATAGTAAGTACATAGCACTATGTATGTGCATAAACTCATGTTCAATGTTCAAATTCATCCCAAATCCCCAAAACTATATGTGAAACTTATGTATACCTTTCGCTACTCACATCACTTCACTGCTGCTCGCTCGTATCAAGAAAAAAAAAGAGTATTTGTACAATTGTAAAATGTACATAAAAATAGGCATATAATATTATCCATACTAGTATAGCGTATCAGTACTATGTAGTACCATAATCATCCTAATACCAATACCGAGACCGAGTGTGTGGTACATAATCCTAATGCCAACATAACCAATAATACGAATACCATCATTACCATCCTAAACCTAAAGAAGACTGCAGTCAGATCAGTATTAACACGATCATAACTAACTGTATTTAGAAGATGAAGCCCGTTTTGCATGCATGCATAATGAGATGGGGTTATGTAGACGTAATGAATGTAACAGAATCAATTTTATATGTCGAAAACTATTTAGCTACGCGGAGCTGATTTTTTTTTAGGTATTTACGAAAACGAAATGATTGACAATGACAGAAGGGGTATATTGAAGATTAGTCTAAATGCAAAGAAATAGAACATAATCCAATACCAATACAAGTTTATGACTGTGCAATAAGTTTTAGAGTAGAGCGGAACACAACAAATTTTTATCAATTCACAGAGAGGAAACTGTGATTTATGTTATATTATAATGAGGATTATTACGAGATGAAGTTACTGCTTACTGTACATAAAATGACACGAACCCTACTTAATAATAAAATTATACGATACAAATGGGTAAATATTCAGCGGTGGGGGCTCAATTCAATCATTTCATTTGTTAAAGAGTTTGCTGGAGCCACGAATTCCTTTCTTGACCATTTTCTTGGATGGAGTTTTTTCTACGCCCATTGCTTCTCGAGAATCTGCCATTACGTCATCACCATCTTGACTGTGGCTTTTTACAGTCTTTTTCAAATTAGATATCTGTATCGAAACAGAAAAAAAATGATTAAGTGCTCAGAATAACAGAATAATAAATTAATATGTAATAGTTAGTTATGCTATGTAATATTTAATTCCCTATGACCTGAACATTTGATTAACCGTACCTCTTGCTCTAACGCCTCCTTCCTCTGAAGTTTCTGAGATTTCTCGGCATTGGCGCGTTCGACTTGGTTCTGGAGAGCTACTAACATATTTTCACAAGCATCACACCAAGATTCCAAAGTGTTTGTAATCACTGGAATGTCATCCTTTCTAATATCACGTCCAATTGTGGTGTCAATCTCTAGCAAACCCCTGCTTTGATCGAGTTTACCTTGAATAATTTCTGCAAACAAAAAATACCATTCATTTGAACCCTTTTTGTATTAAAGGTCAGATTACCAAGCATAAAAAATACTGAGAATTTGTGTTTGTGCCTTATTTCAATAGCTTTAATACATACCTGCATAAATAGCTTCAATAATTAGATCTTCTAATTGTCTCACATTCGAAATGTCAAGTTCGCTCTGAAGAGTTTGATAAGGGATACATTTTTCTCTTTCCGACAGTGTGACAATAGTTAAGTACTGGAGCTTCTTGCGCTGACCATTACTCAGATCCGAGACGAGATTTTGTGCCTTCTTTGTCACATAGTCCTTGAGAGTTCCAAATGCAAATATATTTAAAAGTTCCCAGGTTTGTTTGTGATCAATCGCAAGCTAAAACACAAAAATGATTCACATTATATATTATCATATCATAAAATGAGTCAAAGAGCAAGTTAAGTTAAATTATAGATTATCAATGTGTTTATGTGTTAGTTACATCTTTTATGCTTTGCATGTCCAAGAGTTCACTAAAAACATAGACTCCAGGGGTTTCCAGAGCTTGTTTAACTAGCTCTGCTGCTGCTGCCCCCTTGGCAGACTTTGCTAATAGGACGAATTGCTCCATGGGATTACTGCCGCCCTGATGTTTCACATTTTCTGCAATCATTCTGACGAGCTTGAGCACTTCCAAATCCAATCCAACTTGTTCAATTAATAATCCCTCCAATCACCAGTTGGTTTCCTCCCTTGATATAAACCAACGTCAATCGTCAAAGATCGTTGGATGTTGGAGGATAGATGAGTACAGTCAATATCTGCATGTATCTTCAAACTTCTTTGTTGTGCGTAGAGTAGACTGAATAGTAAAATAAAATTGTAACGACAAAAACAACAACAAATGACGAATAATTCATAATAGTATATATTAGGCATGCTTAATCTTTTAATTCACTTACAACTTACGACCAGTTTAAATAATTTCAGATGTACCGTTGACTTTTGGATGATTCAAAATCAACTTCGAAACACGACCAACGACAGCGACACGAAAGATGATGAAAATTAAATATTTAACTTGCAACAAGCGAGTAGAATGGAGTATGACGTAAAAACTGTAAGTCTTGTATTCTCGCCTAGAAATCCTGTCAAAAAACAGGATAAATGATACGGGTGGAGATCACAAAAATTCCATTATTATTAATTTAGTAATTTAGGACACAAGTTAATTATGTACTTCTTCAATCCGATAAGATATTTAATGTATTCAAGATGAAGAAATGAAGAGTGAAAAATATACACAAATATTAGGATGAAGATTACATTGCAAATTATTCCTAAAGCCAAGAAATGGATAAAAGCCGAGAATTTATGACTACCACTATGAACATACCACAACGGGGCATTCTGACCAAATGTGATTCTATCCATTTTGTAGGGAAACAAAGGACAACATTAACGTTTTTTAGTTTTTACTATTTTCGAATGCTTCTTAGGATTATGAATTTAATTATTATGACTTAAAATTAATTAACCTGACAGACATGATTGATAGATTGCTCATAACTTCATTGATCATGTAACAAGCAGCTCATCGTCAGTCATAACATCATTGGTTTACTATCTATCATATTCATTCATTGCATCAAAGCAGATTATTTAATTAAATGGGTAACATTAAAATGTATGTTGTATGTTTAACTGGCACAAGTCAGTATAATTAGTCAAATGTTTGCTATTCTTCGTCATTTACAGTCAAATTCATGCAAAGCACTAATAGATAGAGCCGCAAAAGCCTTTCATTAGCCCACTTACCTCTACATTCTGATGCATGTAAATGTAAGGTTCCACATAAGAAACGTGAAATGTTACAGGGCTAGGACGGACAAGTTGAATGTTAATGACTTGGCTAATATTGAGTTTTTTCTTTTCAAAGGCAAAGTATGACTCAAACTGAAAGAGAAACTCAAGTTTGAAGAAGCATCAGTAACAAATGCGATGACGCTGTGGTGTGCTGAAGACCTATAACTACTCGTATTTTCACTTTCTTTCTCTGAAAAAATGGAGTCAGCGTTTTCAAATGACTATGCATGCGAGTATAAAAATGCGTTATCGTGAAGCTTTGCTTTTTGGTTTTCAAACAAATCGAAGGAAAGTCAGTCTTCCATTTGGATACGGATCTTTATATACGAGGAGCAAGTTTCGTAGAATTTTCATCAAAATGGTTCCTTTACGTTACATATTTTACTTTCATTCTCTTTCGTTAATTATTCTTTTGACATTGTGTGTAGTCAGCTTATCACAAGCGTCTTTTGCAAATACAAATGAAACAATCATAGCCGAAAAAATTAATCAAGCGCATCGTATCGCAAACGATGGAAATTATTGTGACTGTGGTACAAAGTCTAGCCACGATGTTAAAATTGTTGGAGGAATTCTTTCCAAACAGCATTGTTGGCCCTGGGTAGCAGCAATTGTGCGGATTTCAAAGACAAAAAGTCCGAAAATCGTTTGTGGGTCTAGTGTCATCAGTAGTAAATATCTTCTGACTGCAGCCCATGTAATCATTCAAATAATTTATATGCAATAATTTCAATATCAACACCATAGCTTGATGAAGCTTCAAATTAAGCATATCATTGTGTAATATCAATTTCAGTGCGTTGAGTACATGGAACAGGCTGGTCTGGATAATTTTAGAGTAATTCTTGGAACAAATGATCTCAATGAAGATAATACTTTTCAGATGGAAGTAGCCTCAGTTGTAATCCATCCGAGGTACAAAAATACCAATTAATTGCATTTTGGAATTGCTACTTTTTTTAAAACTAATTTTCATTATCTTAGATTTGACGAAAAAACATTAGCAAACGATATAGGTCTCATTGAGCTGGAATCTTCGTTGGAATTCTCGCAATCTATCCTTCCAATATGCGTATCCCCACAAGTTGGAGTCCCTTTCTTGAACAAAAGTGCCATTGTTGCAGGTAAATAGTAAATTTTTTTAATGAGTAAATGATTTCATTCTGGCAAGTTCTCTTTGTTTTCTCCACAGGTTGGGGTTCTACATCATTCGGTGGCGCAACTACAACCATGCAGATGCAGATAATGGTTAGAAAATAATAAAATGATAGAATAAAAAGTAATAATTGTAATCAGTTTTCCTATATAAAAAATATTTATTTTCCTGTATACTTAGGTAGATGTCATGTCCAACACAGACTGCCAAACCCACTACATCAACGAAACTTCAATAACAAAAACGATGATGTGTGCCAGAAGGACGAACAAAGATAGCTGCCAAGGTTGGTAAAAGCAGTAGACCATGCAAATAATGGAATATTAAACACATGTAAAATCATTGTAGAGTTGTTGCTACAACCCTTTCCAACATAACATAAATTAGGTGACAGCGGTGGCCCCCTTTTTATTTTGAAACAAGATTCAACAGATGCCTACATACAAATTGGGATCGTATCCTTTGGCAAAGGTTGTGCAGATGAAAAATTTCCAGGGATTTACACCAGACTGAGCAGATTTACACGATGGATACGGAGTGTGGTAGGGAATGAAGATTTTTGTGGGAGATAAACATAATTTCATAATAAAGTGATGATATTCTTCTTCCAAAGAGAGTGTGGATGAAGAAGAAAAAAACAACGAAATTAAATATGCTATTAAGTATAATAATTATTGCAATAAAAACTCCAGTTTTATTGCGGCTACATCATTATCATCATCTACTGCCATTTGATATTAGTATCAAACTTTCCTCAATTAATTTTGACCAATTGGAAGCAAGAATGTAACAATTAGGCAGTCAAGGAAGATGAAACCCTCAAAAGGCTTGCTTGAGCCAATCTTTACGCATGACACAACTAATTCGAAAACGTGCTATGATAAGCTCAACAAACTTCTACAATACAAACAAAGCAGTTGAATCAGTGAACACAGTCACTGGTATGTAGCTGAAAACAAAAAGCCTCCCGAAATAGCACAAGTTATTGTTTCTATGTACTATACTACCAAAAAAATCAAGACCAAATAGTATTTTAGCTGCATCGTGAGTCCATTAAATGACATGAAAATGTTTGTCATTTACATGTATAATTTATTTATGGTGCTTGATAATACAGCAAGTAAGCGGCTTTAGAACTTCTGCATGTCTTTATCTCTATTTCTGCAGCTACATGTTTCGATCCTAAAATTTCTGCATGTCTTTATCTCTATTTCTGCAGCTACATGTTTCGATCCTAAAATTTCTGCATGTCTTTATCTCTATTTCTGCAGCTACATGTTTCGATCCTAAAATTTCACATCTCAGACATGGTAAAATTCAGTAACTGCGGCTTTCCTGAGTATTTGGTCAACAAAAACAATTTGTACTTCAATTCATATGGCAAATACTGACGAAAAGAAAAAGAAGCTATGACTGAAAGAGAAACGCGTAATTTAAGTTAAATTTACATGTAAAGTGATGCTGATGACACCCTAGTCTCAACAGCTCATATTTTCACCTGCATAATTCTGAATTTTTTCTCGGTAAAGGGTGAAGTTTTCAAATGACTATGACTGAGCTCATATGTACAAAAGCTCAAGCACTGACATTTGTGCATATAAAATGCATCATCGTCAATCTGTGAACCCAAACCGCCAACCGACAACATGCAATTCTAGTTTACGAGACAACTAGTTTAAAAACTAAAAGTTTAGGAAAACGAGAAAGAAATCTTATAGAAGTCTCAAACTCTTATCAAAATGGTGCGCTACTGTACTGATTTTCCACTCCCACTTATTATCGCTTCATTTTCTGTGGTTGCATTGTGGATAATCAATTTATCTCAAGCAACTTCCATAAACACGGATGAAACAATCGGATACCATGTTATTAGCACTGATAATAATTTATCATTCCCAATCGGAAATGAAGTGAATTCTTGTGAGTGTGGTAAAAAGTCCTCACAAGATGTCAAAATTGTTGGTGGAACCCTCTCCAAACAACACGCTTGGCCTTGGATTGCAGCAATCGTCACTACGCTTAAGAATAGTACTCGTGATATTTTTTGTGGTTCTAGTATCATCAGCAGCAAGTATCTTCTTACTGCAGCGCACGTAATACTATTTGCATACATTTACTTTCATAGAGTTAGAGGTGTTATATAGTTGTGACTTATGTAAATGACCAATATTATCATCTTTATCCTGTAAAACTATTAATTACAGTGCACAAAGAAAATGGAACAGGATGGACTGAATCAATACACAGTGATTCTTGGTACAAATAATTTAAATGAAAATGGTGCCCTTGAAATGAAAATAGCATCCGTTGTAAACCATCCAAAGTACTATAACATCTTCAGCTTTTAAGTTCAGTCATTCATAATCAAATAGATTTCTATGTCTATGCATTTTTGTATTGTAGTTTTAATGCAAAAACTTTAGATAATGACGTTGCCCTCGTGGAGCTGGAGTCTCGTATGAATTTCTCCCAAAATATGCTGCCAATTTGCATAACCCCACAAATTGGTGTTCCGTATGTTAACAAAAGTGCTATTGTTGCAGGTAAATAAAGCAGTAAACTACTACAACAATATCTTGGTGACTAAAATCAATCTACAGTCATAATCAGTAGCAAATCATTAAAAAAGTTGAAGTTTATATTTTTATTTTCTTGGGGTGACGTGAGAATTAGCAAAAACTTTTCTTTGTTTTTCCCTCAGGATGGGGTGACACGTCGTATCAAGGCTCAAGCACTAGTATGCAGAGACAAGTAATGGTTAGAACGTAATTTAATAAATTGAATGCTCGAGAAAAATCTTCAGCCTCAAACCAATTTTTTGTTTTGTTTGTGTACAGATTGACGTAGTCTCCAACAAAATATGCCAAGCTCGTTACAAAGATGAAACTGACCCTGAACTAAAGGATATAACTAGTAACAGAATATGTGCCATAGCAAACAACAAGGATAGCTGTCAAGGTGGGTCAAAGCATTCATATAGCGCAATATTGTATTTAGCATATTCAATTAAAAACGTCTACAATAGTAAACATTTGTAGGTGACAGTGGCAGCCCACTTTTTCTCTTGAAGAAAGGCTCAGCAGACACGTACATTCAAATCGGGATCGTGTCAACCGGAAAATTTTGCGCATACAAAAATTTTCCAGGAATTTACTTGAGGCTAAGTCGATATACAAAATGGATAAATGGAATATTACGGAGTTCGGGTGACCGTTCTTGTTGAAGATAATGATTCAGAACGATTCCACAGAATCTGAATGATTGATGATGAATTACAGGAATGTTAAACAACAATGTATTTATATTGCTACAAAATCTGATAACACCTTAATTATTGTGTTATTACATTAAAAGACATTAAATATGAAAGATTGCAATAAATATTCCGCCCTTTCAAAGTCAATGTAAACAACAATAATTAATAAGCAGTTTATAGTTGTGTAACAGCCAACAAGTTAATTTAATTCATTAAAGTGAATTCATTACTATCAGACCCCTTATCAAAGGCACGTTCTTCCCTAAACATTGTTAAAACAGAATGGCAAATTATCCAGACAAGAATGAATGAACATTCTCAACATTATGGGAGGAGCTGGCTTATTTAACCCGGAGAATTATGCAAAAATAATATTTCCTCCCATTAAATTAACCGAACCAGTATTTGGACTCCACAATGCAACTCATACAATACGATATGAAATATGTATAAACTTTCCTGCGTAGGAGTATTTCTGATAGCTTCATTAACACCTGGTTCACATTTACATGTTCTGCTTCTGTAACTGCGAAAGCAATTAAATGAACTCATGTATGGCGAAGCATGTGAAATGAATTAATTTCTACACTTAAAGCATTCACCTTCGAATAAAACTAATTTTATGAATGGAGCATGGGTGGTTTCGTTTTCTGGATAAATATGTAAATGCATTTTTATTTCCATATAGCCTGCCATTTTTTGTAGACTGGCCAATCCTCCATCATACAATAAAACCAATGAAAGTTTGGAAACATATTTATAATATATACAAGCATATAGTTAGATAATCCTTAACTTTTGGGAATTCGTGATGCTTCTATAAAAGCGGCAGGTATCCGTCGATAAGACTTCATTTTTCATTAAGAGTATTTTTGGCAAATATCATATAAAAGTTTAGTCCGCTTTTATATTTTTTTGTAAACAAGTATTCTGCAGCACATGAGCAGCATGAGGGCTTTGGTAAGTCCTCCATTGATTTACACGCATTCCATTGAAATTCCTAAATCATGTAAACAATTTCAGATCACACATAATCTTGTTCATCTTCTAATTTTCCAGGTTATAATGTTGATAGTGGGTTGTGCGGCCATCAGCAACACTATCGCCCAGTCTTTTGGCGTGGTGGCTCCACCACAAACCAGGACGATTTCCACCACGTCCGTGCTTCAAGCGCCTGTGGGTGCCAGCATTGCAGTTCAGCCTGCACCTGTTGCAGCCAATCCTATTGTCCAACAGCAACAACCCTACTGGCCAGCCGTAACGGAAAGCTTTGTATGGCAAAATTCTCCAGCCGCAACTTTCTATCTTCATCAGAGATACCCTCAATCTAATTCACACTACACCTATCCTAACTACTACCCTGCCCAAAGTTATCCTACTAACTACTATCCTTACCAAAATTATCCTACTAACTACTATCCCGCCAATCCGAGTTGGGGAACACCTCCTGTGGCTGTTTTAAAGAAATAAATGTCAAAACTTTGTTGCACCTTATTTATTTTTATAAAAGCTAAAGTAAGCATTAATTAGAGATCGTTGTGCATGAAAAATCAGAACAATTAATGTTTTATTGTTTTTTTTAGTTTTTTGACATACTACGAGGCAAAGAGGAAATATGCCAAGTCTGCTTGTTGCATATGATTTATGACTACTTTAATGCGAAGCATACAAAAATATGAGTGTGAATAATTATGTAATAAATATACTTGCATAAAAATTATTAGCTCCATTGCATATTCTTCCTTAGTTGTAAAAGTAAACCATTTACGTCAGTAACACTGAAAAACTTCTATCCGTATCTAGTAGAGTAAGCATTAAATCTTTTTAAGACTTGAAAAATCTGATAAAGCTGTAAAGACATAAAAGATGAAAGACAATAAAAATTCTTCCATTTAAGCATCCAAACAACAAGAGTTATTCAGCACGGAGGTTCGAGTGTGTTAATATTTTTTTATAATTGTTAGCCCAGATTCCGTCCAAAGACATTAAGGCAAACGTCCTTGTAGAAAGTTGGTAAAACTGGAACTGGTATTTATCTATCCAACATTAAGGAAACAATAATATTCAGTAGCAGAAAGGAGGATTTCCACTGGGAAACTCCACAAACCGTGTTTCCTCCTATATATCATACATACATATAGCATATATAAAACAGATCAAAAACGTAAGTTCGGCACATGGAATATGAAAATTTGGTCCAGGTGTATATCATACCAGCGATAAAACTTGTAACCCATTTGCCTCTACTTCTGTGATTACAGGAGTTTTTATATTTCAAAGCATGTGAACTTGTTTAATATTTCCACTTTAAACTGGATGAGTGTGCAGAGCAAAGCATATATGAGTTTAGGGGACTGCACACTACATGCTTCGCAAACCGACCAAATCCCCACCATGCCACGACCGACCTTGAAAAGAATATGCAAATATATAGGTTAAGTACGTACATACATCTTAAAGCAACTTTACTACTACTGATGAAAAATTGTATTTATTTCTATAAAAGCGAGTGCTAGCGTCTGGAAAAGTTTATTTTTCAGTTTGAGCGTTCTCGGGAACTATCTTGTGGATCTTGTGGGAAAGACCCCACTGCAAAAAAATCATTTTTTATTTTAAGGGAACAATTTTCCATAAACTACAACATGAGAGTTTTGGTAAGTCTTCAGTTATCTCATAATCAATCCTCATTAACAATCAGATATCATAAAATAATATCTCATTATTTTCCAGGCAATAATTTTGATGATGGCTTGTGCAGTCATCGTCAGTAGTAGCGTCATTCCATCCTCAGAAAAATTTCGGGAGTCTGAAGCTCGCCCAAAGCGTCAGTATATCACTTCCACCACCACTGTGCTTCATGCTCCTGTTGCTGCCACCACTACCCATGTCCATCACCAACCCGCAATGCCCGTTTATTCGAGCCCTTATTACTCTTACTATCCAAGCAGTTATATCTCTCCTTACTACTATCCATATGGATATTGATAGTGAATGAAACACAGAACTTTTTTAGAATTTTTTATGTAATGCTCACTCGTGTAAACCATATAAGCATAAATCCATTTTTAATTGGATGAGGAAATTGTTAATTACTTCTTTTATAATGAAATAAAAACTTGTGATTTAAATAAGCTTTTAATACTTTCACCTGCGTATTTTTTTTGTAACTGAATTTTTTTTTATAGCTGAAATTAATGATAAGTGATGACATAATCCGCAAAAAAAATGAACATAGATTTAGTAATGGCTATCTGTGGTGTAGGTGGCGCATATTTTAGTAACTAGAAAGCATCTCAAATCTTCATTTTAAAAGTATACTGCATTTTCTTAGATAAGTTCAAAAGCTTATATTTCCTTCGTTGAAATGCAGATATATGTTTGTTCTTAAAATATATGCTCCCAACCCAATGATCATCGGCGCATCGTTATCTTACACATTGTGCTTCGTTCATATTACAACTATCAATCTATCATCAAAATAGGCACGAGATACGTCGTTTCTCAAACCGTCCTTTCCTGAATAAGGTGGATGAATTTTTAAGTTCACGTCAATGAGCACAAAAATAAAATAATTTTTAAAACAGCGAAACTAATCTGGAAATATATGGTTACAAAACCAGTTACACAACAGTGTTACAACCAGTTTTGCAGCAGCTCGTGTTTCATTATTGTAAGTATGAAGTGAGACTTAATTACTATAATAAAATTTGCCTGAAGAACATAATTTTAAGAAAATAATAAGAGCATAATATATTTTTAACCTAAGTTTGTATTACTGATAGAAAGTAGTCTTGCAATACAAACACTTGAAATTGTGATATAAAGGCGAAGACATAACAGATGAAAGATATGTATAGCAATAAAAATGCCACCCTTTTTTGAGAGCACAGAACATGCAAAGTCGTGTAGTAATGCAAACACGAATGTTAAATATTATAATTTATTATAGGCTGTAGGCCGAGATAAGGATTGTGACCAGTAAAACCTGACTAAGGGTTTATCCTGGCATGAAGAATTGAATTCAGAGGCAGATTTTGAAGATTTTTACTGGAAAACTTCCCCAAGTGTACATCGCAAAGTTGTAATGATTTGCAGAAATTTTTATTATATTTTGACTGACATACACACATCATAACGGTACGACAGTTTCTACTAACAATTTATTAGTCTAGACGATCCTGTATTTAACTGCGTCAGCAAAATCATGCTGTTTTTTCAAGCCGGGAGCAGAAGCGAGTACTGGAAAGAATAAAGTATTTGAACATAAAATTTCATCACCGAATAAAACGTGATAATAGATGTTACATGAAGGAGTTTATATTTATGCATAACAAATTAGCATCGCATAAATTTTTACATTGCTCATATCATAAAAGTGGCATAGCAGTTATAGCGTTCACCTCTCTCACTCACGTTTTTGTGTGAATATGCTCAGTAAGTCACCAGTCAACGTAGTCTGTAAGGATTTAAAAGTTTTATCTCAGGAAAATGTTTTCCAGTACAAAGCACATCATGAAGACTTTGTGAAATCTTAATTCGCTAATCACAAGTCACCCCATTAAAATGCCTGTCATGTAAACATAATCAGTTGACCGAATACTTGTCTTCAAATAATCAGATTACATCAATCATTTCCAGATTATAACTTTGATGGTTGGCCATGCGTATTGTACAATATGCAATATTATAACTAACCCCCTTCGTGGAGAAATTTAAGAAACTCACTGACTTTCACACGATAAAGTTCATGAAATTTTTCGTTTGACAATAGGCTTCAAAATTTCCTCACATGAAGTGGGATCGTAGCCGTTGACAAACGTTGGGTTCATATATGGATGGTGTTTGGTTTTTTTGGCTGGAGATAGTGATAATTTCATAATAAGGTGATGATTCCAAGGAATGTTGGAGAACAAAACCAGAAGTTGAATAATAACATTTTAATTGCAATAAAAACTCCAGTTTAATTGCTCGTAAATCATGTATTGCCATATGATATTAGCATTATTCTTTCCAAAACATTTTTTTGTTGCACTCATAATGAATTTTTAAGTTCACGTGGATGAGCAAATAGGAATAATATTTTTTTTTAAAACAAAATGAACAAAGTAAATGAAAAGCATCTTTTTACAACCAGACTTGTCTTTCCTGTTTTATAATTACATGAATCTGAACCGAGTCTTATAATCTTAATTATGTAATAAACTATATATGAACCTTGCAAAATATGACTTTAAATAACTAGCAATTTGGCTTGGCGTAACATATTAGATAATTTACATTCAATTACACGCCACATTTCAGTTTCCTACTTTCACTTTATTAGAGGTCACTCGAACCGGGGGAAATTGATAACCTTCACCTTTCATTACGATTCATTTAAACTTTTCCGTCAATGTTCCACATTTTAAATCTAAATTAAAGGTTAGGACTAATGACCACGAATCCATTCTCAAATTGGTTCTCAAAATATTGGGTTTGGGTACCCCAACTAACGGCATTACTGACTAGCGGACAGACAAACAAACAAACGGATAAACCAATAGCAAGTTTCAAGCAAATATTTTTTTTCCACTTCCATAAAAATTCTTACTGCAGCCATGTTGTCTGTGTCCAACTGCAAAAATACTCATTAACACTGAAATACACTGTTCCACCAGCAAAGCAAGAGCTGTCTTTTTGCATATGACTTCAACAATCAGATAAGCATATACACAGACATAAAAGAAAGCAATAAAAATTCCACCGCTTAAAAGCTCAAAACAATTATAGTTGCGTAACAAGGCAAACTAGAACGTTAAAACAGTTTATCAGGAGAGGAGATCCCTTGCAAAAGAGATTATTGCAAACTCTTTTTTTTCGCAACAATTCAGCTCTTTAAAACTTGGATCGGTTCTTTCCTACATAATATCCAGCGGACGTAGACAAGAAAAAAAAAGAAATATGATGAACATGATCATATTGTATAGTTAAAGGAGGAGCAGGAAGATTTTCAATTGAAGAATTCCGCAAAACGTGTTTCCTCCTACACATCATCATTTTTGCCAACATACCATAACGATTCCAAAATGAAAATTGACAGAATATCAATGTTCTAGACACATTTATCATGCCATGCTACATGTTTTAATACTTGGAATGTTCTGCTTCTGAACTTGTAAAGAGAAGTCAAGTGAAGTCAAGTATGATGAAGTATGAGTGAACATAAATAATTTATACTTAAAAGATTCATCCTCGAAAAAGGGTAATTATGAATGATTCTTCTTCTTCTTCTTCGGTGGTTAGGTTTTTCTGGATAAGTGTGGATATGTATATACTTACGTAGTTGGTAGTTCACAAGACTATACTATATGCTTCACAGAACGACCAATCCCACATCATCGACCCCTGTAGTTATATACCTATTTGTAAGTTAAATATATCTACAAAAAACGTCATAACTTTTTGCAAAATATGCCTGCTTCTATAAAAGCGAGTAGTACCCGTCACGAAAAGTTCATTTGTCCGTGTGTCCATTCTCTGGAAAATAGCTTGTGAAGAGGAAAGAAGAGTTTTGTACAAAGTTTTATTTTTTATTTTAAAAAAAAACATTTTCCTTACAAGGAGCAACATGAGAGCTTTTGTAAGTCTTCATACTCTTCTCATCAACAGACATTCCTAATTCAAATTAACATAATCACATACTTTGTTAATTATGCATAAATCTCTTAATTTTCTAGGTTCTAATAGTGATCGTGGCTAGTTTAGCCATTAGCACCACTGCCATTCCCTCCGAGGAGGAACTTGAGGAATCTCAAACTCAAACTCGTCCAAAGCGTCAATTCATTTCAACCACTTCGGTGCTCCACGCACCTGTCGCTGCCTCTACCACGTATCATCACGCACCTGGAGCAGTTGCAATTCCCCAAACGGAAAGTTATGTTTGGCAACGTTCTCCAGATGTAACATACTACCTTCATCAGCGACACAGTCCAAGCTATTCATCCTATTACTATCCTAATTACTACCCAAATTACTACAACAACTATCAGTACTATCCTACGACAACCCTTTTGGGATCTCAGTATCCTCAGTATCTCAACTCACCTTATTACTACTACGGTGGTTGGAAAAAATGAAAAATTATATTAGATCATCATCATCATCATCTAATATTATTTACTCTGTACTTGGCTGCAACTAGCACCCAACCAATATTTACATTATATAGTTGGTTTGCCCTATCTCAAGCTTGTAAAATAACAATCACTTTTTTGTAGCATTTTTGTGAAATAAAAATGTGTGATCTTGAATTAAAATAAATAAGTGCATGCATGCTCAGTTTTTTTATCTCTATGCAATAGGTGAGAATTATTGAATGAAATGGAAAGTCCTTCAAAATAAAATGAAGGCATATTTTTTTTTCTTCTTTCGTGCATTATTATATGAAATGTTTTGCTAGTGCAAACCTCTCAAATATTAAATATATGATGAACATGTTCACGGCTACGACCACTGCACACAATACTTTTAACAAAGTGTTATGTTGAATGTTGAATTGGATGTTTAGTGGTGAAGAAGCTACCACGGTACTGCATCATTATCATTGGTAATTACTGGTCATCAACCATAAATTGCCGAAGGAATCCTTTTTTTATTACGCATATCAAACAAAAATCTTTTTAATCCCAATCAAGGCAACTTAAATTGTGAATGAATATTATAGTATCATATTGCAAATGAAAACGCACATGCTCACTCAGTTAAGACCAGCAAAATAATGTGTGAGACGATATGCTTTTGGACATTGCGAAGGAGTTATCGTATTAAAGCAGCTCACACTTTTGACTTTTGATAAACACTTGGCTTCTCTCGCCCAACACCGTGGGTCTTTCGCTCACTCTTTGGCTTCTAGCGCTAATGATATGGGATATTATATTATGAGGTGATTATACAAATTGATAACAAAGTGAAACGAAAACGAAGGCATTTAGAAGGATCTTTGTTAACAAAATTCCTCAACTTTTGTTGTTATCATACCTAAAAATATATATCATCTCATCTCCCTTTGTAAACCTTGCGGCTACATAATAACCATTTTTTTTTGTATTAATAAAATAATTTCTGTTTACAAATTTCATGATACTTTCAAGAAATAATATATATATGTAACAAGTATATCTGATATACATATGTTGAAAATTGAAAAGCTTAGAAAAAACTTTTCACTTGTCTTGTTTGAATTCACCATAAATCATGTCATGATTTTGGGAAAAATTATGGGGTTGATGATGAGTAAGAGTAAATCTAAAACAAATGGTGGTTACAAAGAAAAGTAACATTTTTTGGGATGGGTAAGGGTAAGGGTAAGGTTTAAGCACGCATTTCATATGTTTAATATTTGAAGCGAATCTAGAAATACTCCTAAACCTACAAAAAAAATATTTAAAGAGCTTTTAGCTCCAACTCGTAAAAAAATAGTTGCCAATAATACTTAATAATGCTGCGTTTGTGTTTAATTTTGAGGTAAATGAAAGACCGTGATAGATGGTGATGGGCATGGTTATAGGCACATAATATTATATATATTGTATAGAAACATGATAGAAACAAACCTACCTTCAACTTGTACATTTATAAATGGGTTTTCGCAACACGAAGAAAATGTCTTGATCAGAAAAAAACTTTTTTCTCACAGGCATAAATACCATCATTTTGTTTAGTAAATTAGTACATAAAGCTCCCTATATAATGTTCTGTTATATACAAGTAATCAAAATGAAAATTAAGTTAGTAGTTTGTACTCCCACCCACGTACTACCCAACATGAATTAAAAAAGGAGTTAAGATATAGAGCAATTAGTTAAGCAAATGTTGGTGTGAATCTTTCTCTTAAAAATTTTGCGTACGTAATATGAAGTCGGACGCATGCATAATATTATGTGTAATATGCAAATGCATGCGGATCTAAAACAAGGTAACAACATGTGGTTAGTTGGACGTTGATTTGTTGTGGTCAATTCCGGTTGCTTTTCCTTCCTCAATCATAAAACCATGCTTATGTCATGCATAAACATAACATTTAATTGTATTTTTAATATCAAGTTCCTGGTAGTGATGTGGTGTGGATGAGAGTGCTGCTGCTACTACTACAAGCACTCTCTTATTATCAATTATCATCACGGTATAATGTATGACATAATAATTGATTTAGTGTTAAGTTAAGTGAGTCTTAAAGAGAAAACAAAAAATGGCATGTGCTATATTATCTGCTCCCTACCTGAATAAATTAGTAATGAGGTATAATATGTGTATACCTTCTTGTCGTCTGTTGAACCCATTTTAGGCTATTTACTTGTGACTGTACAATATTTTTGACCGACAAAAAGGTATCAACTCTCTGAAAAGACAGGTTGATTTGAAGTCACTCCAACTTTCATTTTCAAATCCATTTGAACCCATACATACATACTCGCACCCCCATCAACTTGAACGATGATCATCATTCCACTTTTTATCTTATCACCGGAATAACATTTTAAAGAAAAAGTTTTCTAAAAGAAATAAATTTGAAATACGAGAGGCAGATACTAAAATATAAAAAAAAACGAAGGAGCAGCAGCAGCAGCTCAGCGAAAAAGAAGTTCAAGATAAGGATTTATGATGATGAGCATCATGAGCAAGAAAGGGTGCAATGCTCACATTATGCATTTTTTTAAAACGTAGAGTATATATGTCGTAACATAAAAAGACCGTCTTCATCATCATAATCACTACATCTTGTAAATTGTGTGTGTTCTTTTCTCATTTTCTTCTGTGAAGGAAGTTACTTAAGACAAACATGATGATGATGATGATGAGCAACACTACTTTTGTACTAACGTTCAACCAAACGTCTTCGCTTCAGTTCAGTTAGATTCAGAGATATCAAGATAATATAATATTATTATGCACACACGTTAGCTAACTTTGTTGCTGAATGCATATATGAGTACTTACTCTTTTTCTATACTTATGACATGAGTTTAAAATGAGTTTTTTTTGGTGTGAAGCCGCCTTAATACTTATGGGAAAAATGTAAATCGTTTATGTTATAACTTTTTGATATATGAATATTATTATTACTCCTCCTTCAGCTGCTGCTGCTGCACACAGTCTACAGAACACATTATTTAATTGTCTGTGTTTGATAGTACATTTTCTATTTTATTTTTCAATTTAACTACGTAGGTAGTCAGTGGCATATATAGTATATGATAATAATAATTTTTGAAAAAAAGTGAAACTTGGGGTTATGTGATATGCTAAAGTAGGCACAACACATTTTATTTATCGCCTCACTTATTATTTCTTCTTGATAAAATAGATTAAAACATTTTTTCTAAAAGAAAATAAGTATAGTATATAATATGCATGTATTAAATGTTATGCACTCACGTAATCTCTTACTTTTCTGCTCTATACTCCATATAATTGCATGCTAATGTTTAGGTATGTATTATAACGTAGTATAATAATGTAAGGTAATGTTGAATATAGAGTATGGGTGTACTTATGACATGTTATGTGATATTGGAGACGACGACGACGATTGACGATGATGACGCGAGAGTAAATTGATGGGACTTTTTCTCACACATTACGTCTTTTGACGATGTAGGAATGTTGATGTAGATAAAGAGGGTTACCTACAGCTTTATTTACCTCATTTTCAGTGTACAAGTGTACAAATATCAACACAAACAACACAAACCACCTTCAACAATGCCACTACCACTATATATATTTTTGCTCATGGAAATATGTACATGTAGTTTATTAATCAAAAGAATACATGAAAATGTAATGCAATGCAAATGGAAAAAATAAGTAAGTAGGAAAGTAATTTTAATGAAGAAATGCAGAAAATGCAATGGCACAACAGAAAGAACCCAACAACACACACTTGTCAAGTGAAAAGGGCGTTATGGGTAGATGCTATGTATATTACGAGAGCAGTAAGTCACTCAATCAGTGGGATAAATAATGAAAAAAAATTGTATGTTCAATGAGAATGAGAGGTTGAGTTGAGTTAATGTAAGGGATGATGGGAGGACTTTGGCTAAACCCTTGCTTATTTTTTTCTTCTTACTATCAAGATTTAAGTCATTAATGCATTGTTGTTAACTTTAAGTTTAGATATGCATGAATGCACGATAACCAACGCTGTTTTGATAGTAGACTTGATGTGTGATGAGATGATGAGCATTGTTGTTGTGATTGTTGAGAAGGAGGAACTAAGAAATAAAATGTTTGGATTGATGAATAACAATGCAGGGCTTCTGCTCAGTCGTCAGTTTGCATTTTGTCGTGCATTAAAAATGATTTTTTGCTCCTTAAAACTTTTTGTGTGAAGCTTGCCACTCATCATCATTCACTCAGCCAATTCAAATTAATTGAGGTTTTGAAGTCTGAACTAAAATCGGGACAGAGCAGAGTAATAATAATAGTGGCACACGTTTTTGTGTAAGTGTGAACAAGTGGAGTAAATTTTTCTGTGGAAGAACCAGAAATGAGAAAAAATGTTGGGTAAATGGAGTACTATGCAAAAACAACATTAAATAACTCTGGTTGAAAAGGCAAACTGTGAAAAGTGAGTATAAAAAAATTATGGCAACTAAAGCAAAGTTGAGCTTGAGCCAACTTTTATTTCGGCGAACAAGCACGAGTAATAATGCTTATGCTAACAACAACAACAATGGGAACGGAAGTGTGAATACCAACAATGGAGGTGGTGTCGGGGGAAGTGGAGGAGACACTCATAATAATCCTCAGCAGCAACAACAGACACAACAACAACAACATCATCATAGCCATTCATATCCTCCTAGAAAAGTTTCCTCCAACTTTGGAACGGTTTCATCTTCAAGAAGTGGTTATTATGAGTTTACCCCACCTTCGCCAGAGGTTCCTAAGAAGGCCGAGTCTCAACAACCACAACTACAAGGGATTTTAAAGAAACCTGTTAAAAATGACGAGGATAGTGGCTCGAGTAAAATGACAAAGTCGGCCTTGCAACGCTCTCGATCAAATCCGAATCCTAACAATAACCCCTTGAAAGAGGTATCTTGGAGTTGTCCCACGCTGGAGAAGCGAAGGGAAGTAATTCTCAACTATTTTGAGAGAATTATTTTAGAAAACAAACAGGAGCAGCAGCAACAGTTTGGAATGAACGGTACTACAAGAAACAAGCCAAATATTCCTGTGGATGGGATGGATAGTGGTGGTGGAGGAGGTGGGGGTGGTGGCGAGCCAATTTATGAGGAAATTTCAGATTGTAATAAAAACTTTAATAATCCCGAAAGAACGGGCTCACTCAAGCCGAAAGTACATCCAAAGAAGGTGAGAATGAATATTCCACAGGATCATAAAAGTAACAACAACAACAACTCTGGCGGCTCTCCAATATATGACAAGGTGTTGTGCCGAAGTCATAGCATGATCGAGCCTTACGTACTATCAAATTATGATGTTGTTTCAACCTCCTCTGGTTCTCCTTCGAATCAAAGTCTTTATGAGAATTTCAAACCCGACAACGACTACGGGATGATGAGCAAGCAGCAGGGTTGGCGACCTGCAGGCAGAAGTCACAGCTTTCACGACAATTTTCGCTCATGCTCCTCCTCAGGTCCGAGTTCTGACATTAATGGAAATTACAACATCAAGATGAATGACGTGTATGCCGACACGAACCAGCTTTATGCAAAAGTTTGCAAAAGGAAAAAAGCCAAATTGTCCGACAGATACCAGCAAAAGCACCAAGGCCAGAATCAAGAGTCCGCATCATCATCATATGCAAACACAAGCAGCAGCAGTGACTCACATGATGATGACTTGGGAATGGAAGTAAGCTGCTCAAACATTGTCACAATGATACCAGTTGTGATGCCTGCATCCTTCTCCGCATCATCATGTTTATCTCTAACTTCATCCACTGATAACAACAACGATGACCGGAACAGCAACTACACACAGTATCACCATCAGCATCATGATAATTCCCAGCACTACAATGAAAAGCGGATGCCCGATAAGGACATTGGACAGATGGGGCTATGTGACAATATTCACAACCGGAATCGGAACAATTTGTCTGTAATCCACTTGCTGGCGACCTATGATCCTAGCACAGAAATTGAAGAGTTTATTCCCATCACTCATTCCGCACCTTCATCCTCATCATCTTCATCTGCGTCATCTTCTTCTTCTTCCTTCACTGCAATCATCGACTCAACGGAGTGTGCTCCCAAGTCCATTTCCGTGCCTGTGCGTGCCGACTTTGCAGAAGATGAGGTTGGTGGACCGCTCATGCTCACCAACTGTAGCTTCGGCTACTCTACTGCTCAAGATGAAGATGAGGATTTTGATGATGATGGGATGATGGGTTCAGATAAAAACCTTGCTATGATCGTGTCTTCTTCGTCTGCCAGTTATGAAGATGAAAATGATGGGGACGATGATGATGATGAAACCAAATGTAAGTCATCCATACAAAGTTTTTATTTAGGAATAAAAAGGTTTGTATTGTTAGATTTGTATTTGCTAAAAGTACAATAAGGCGGTGTTTTACCTTCTGCAGGTAGGTAAAGGAAGGGTGCAAAATTATAAGAATCATAAGAAGAAGAAGAAAAAAACAGTTACAAGAAAATGATTATTCCTTTTGTAAAATTCAGCACGTATTTGTATTATAATATATAATGCAGTCAAGTTCATGAAAATGCATGTGGTGAGGGAGTGAGGGCGAGAAAAATGAATCGTAATCGTAAAATATCTCTCTAAACTTAAACTCTGACTGAAAGAGCTTTTCGTTCGTGTATGCATCTGCATAATGTAACGTACACGAAAGAGTAATAATAATATTATGTGTAAGCGTACTCGCCTATTCCTCTGATTTCCGTTCCAATACACTGATTTGAGAGATTTTTTTTTATATTCGTATTCATCTTCTTCTTTTTCAAGAATGCTCCCCAGTCTTTTTTTTCGAATAGGTGCATTTTGCATTCTTTTTATTCTTTTGACTCAAATGCCAAAGTGTCTATATAGAGGAGGGGATAAAACCTCAACTTGTAAAAGTTTTATTTCGACATGTCTTTGAAAGAAGATATTTTTATGCAGTGCATTGTGTATACATACATTATGCACATGCACACACACACACAAACCATCATCATCATCATCATCATCTAATCTCCCACTTCTTATGTCCACTTGAAATCGTACGTATTATTTCATTTTTTCATTCTTTCTTTTTTCTCTAACAATAAACGCTTTATATTTTTATCCACAATATTTAACAATGAGAAAGAGAATGCAAGAGATGAGATGAAGTTGTTGATGGTGATCATGCATGCCTATAATATTTACAGCTTGACTTGACGGTATGTAACGTAACACAAACCCAAACGCTCTTTTTTTCTTTCTGTTCATAAATTTCACGCAGTTTTTCAACTTATGATAGGCATATAATAGGCTACAACACGTACTGAAAAAATGAGCCTATTTATACCTTCAATAATCATATATTACCTGAAAAAAATGAAAATACTTCTAATTCGAAAAAAGCATAAGGGTATATAGGGATAAGGTATAGAGAATAGACACACATCACACATATTATACACACTGCATCGCATATCTAACAAGAACATGTAATAGGTCCCTTTTTTCTTACTCTTTCAAAAAATTCTTTAAAATATTTTTGTTGCAAGTGTGTGCAGTTGCATTTTGGTTAGGATTGCACATGTACGTAAAGTAGTAGAAGAAGAGGTGGCTAAAAACATATCATCATGGGATTTGGAATGGGTGGTGTGGGTGTGTGTGCTTCACCTTAGCTTACAAAAGAGTTTTTTTTTTCTATTTCACTGCTTTTCTGAAAGTTGATAACTTTTTTGTGTGCAGTGTGAAAAATCAATTGAAGATTGAGATTTCGCGTTATTGTTTCTAATGCGAAACAAACGGCTAAAGGTCTTTGTCTTAATGTGAATCTGAAATGGGACTCCTATCTCTAGAAAGACACCCTCATCATCAGCGTCACTAGCGACAAAAGATATAGTGTATGGAACTCTTCTGAGTAAGTTCATATTTGTGTGAGTTTGTCTGAGCTCTCTCTCTCTCTGTGCGTTACTATATTAGTATAGTTTTTAAAATGTGCACATTATAACGGTACCAACAAGGAACCGAAATGTGCAGAGAAGGAACACGCTACTCAAAAATTGTCGGCATCTAGTTAAAGTGTACGTGTGTGACGAGATAATAACTACTTTCACTGACGACTGCATTTTAGTTTGCTACTGCTATTTTTGTGAGTAAAAACCCTGGCTTATCCTTGTTGTGTGGGTACATGTAATCACAATCATCATCACGATGCAGGTTTATTAGCGGTGGTTTGGTTTGGTTTGGTGATGATGATAAAGCCTTCACTCTCAAGTCTCCCATAATTATTACTACCTATATTATCAGTATCAGTAGCCACGCCACAAGCGAAGCGTAGATTAGATCCTTAAAAAACGCACAAAATGCCATAATAATGTTCTCATAAAATATTATTTAAACTCTTTTTGTTCTGAAGCTGTAAAACAGAATAACGCTTAACATTTTTTATCTATGGACATTTTTTTCTACTTTGTATAAACGTTATAGCAGATGTGTGTGTGGTGGTGTGGTATATAGGGTCACATCATGATGATGAACATATCGGTGATAACAAAGAATTGATAAGAGGCTCCCCTCTACTATTCATATATTATTAGCCTTTTGATTTGGCTTTGGCTTGGCATAATTTTTCATGGCCATTCTCTCGACTCTCAATAATATATCTTCTATATCAATCAATAAAAACGCCAGGCCAAGCCAAGATAGTGGTGAGTGAAGAGTGAATACATGATGTACACATATAATATGATGTGTTTAATTTGTTTGCAAGTACTATTAATTTAATTTTTCTGCAAGTACGTCACACACCATCATTATTCATAGCAGCTTTACAGCTTTAGATAAGGACAGGCCAGGTATTTTACATGTATTGTTCTCCAATGAGTTTACACCAAAGAGCAGTTGTGCAATAAGGCATTCCAGAATTATTTTTTTGGTATTTCTCTTCCTATTCAGATAGTCTAAAAGGGAGTCGTAGTAGCTAGCATAAGCAGTTGAGTAGAAATAGTGACTCATGATTGCTCGATAAGGTGTGCTAAATACATATTGTATCTTATTGTTTTTGTGTAGATGAGCTGGAACTTGTAAACAGCTTAGGTGGGCAAAGTGTTGTAAAGGTTACTCAGAGGGTGGATCAGCATCAGCAGCTTCTTGAAACAACAAAGAACTTGCTTCTTCTCACCCCAAGCGATTCTGAAGACGAGGAAATTTGCGAGAGCAAGTCCCTCCTCAACATGGATATCATGAACGATTCCGGCTATCAAAACGAAAAGTTCGGCATGATGGATGATGAAGATAGGGGGTTTGACAGTTTTCTCGATGAGAATGAAAGTGGCAGTGGAGGTGGTGGTGGAGATGGAGTTGGTGACAATCCTTTCAAAGCAGATAGTCTTCGGAATGACAGAACATTCGCTCAACTTCAACAAGGAGTGCCTCCAGAAGCACTAAAAAAGAAGGCTGCTAGCGTTTTGGACTTGATCAACTCTGAAATATCGGATTTACACATGAGGGAGTTGGAGTTGAAAAAGATTCATTCCACTTCCCCAATACCACCAACAAAAGGGGGAAAGGAGGCGAATGAGGAGTTTGAGGAAGGAAATTTCTCTGGTGAAGAAGACTTTTCGGATTCAGCCATTGAATACGATGGGTTCACAACGAATGGCTCAAATTCTTCAGGTCAAGTATCCCCACATGAAAATCTAAATGAAATCAATCGGCACCAAGATGAAGAGCCTGAACAAGAGGCAGTCGTCCCTTCAACTGAAAAGCCAGAGAAAGGAGATATCAAAGTTAGACCTTTGATTGAGGAGGAAGACAAGTCCATCAAGTTTGGATTGTTGGAAGAGACTCCCATCGAGCGTGAAATTCGCTTGGCTCGTGAAAGGGAGAATGAGTATAGGAGACATAACAACTTGATCAGTCCAACCGCCCCTACAACTACAACAGAAACTACTACTTTGGAGGGTGATCAAAAGATTGAACAGAATAACTATCGTTCAAATTCCCCCGTCAAAGCTGAAAGTGGAAAAGATATCCAATATGAAATGGCAACAGCTCGTTTCAAACGTGAAATTGAAGAAAATATGAAACGTGAAAAGGAGCTGGTATTGGAAGGAAGACTTAAGAAGGGTGAAAGTGACCCTGTTCCAGAGTTGGAGACACCCCAGGACACCATGAATGTGGAACCTTTAGTATCATTTGCTCCAGTGGAGGTTCCCCAAATAGTCCAAGAAATGCCTAGAAAGCCGGTCTTGGCAAAGCTGCCACTAAATAAAATTCCAGCAGCTCGTTTCTTTTCACCTCCAGCCTACAATGGAAACAAGCCAAATAGAATCACACCCGTTGTGTCACCAATCATCAACAGGGGTAGTCTGAACTTTCCAAATTCTCCTGGGGGATCAATGAACGCAGCTACAATAGGTGGGAATAGTGTTGGGGGCTCCCTTCCGGTTGGACTTGGTCGCGCAAACTTTACATCAATGGAAAAGTACATGTTACAATCCAGCTTTAATTACATGAATGCCACAAATAACGCCAATAAGAGTACAGAGGAGCAAACAGCCAGTTTGATGGAGCCCGTGAAGGTGCCCCAATACATTCCTGCTCCAATTACAGAAGACCCATTGCGCATTATTCAAAAGACAACTAATGACGACGACAGCGGCGATGAAAAGGATTTGGAAGAGAAACCCAAGAGGCGATATGTTCCAGCTCAGGACAAGATTCAAAAGGAGATCCAAGAGTTGGTCTTGAGAGAAAAAGGTAACACATTCCTTAGATCCATTCCATATCGGTATTTTCCTAAACTGGTTTAATGTGTATGATATTTTAGAACTGAACCTTACTCGGGCTAAATGGAAATCTACTTTGGATATGCCTGAAGCTTTGAAAGAGGACGAATTAATCACACAGTCAGCTTCTTCAGCATCCCTACACAACATTAATTCTGCGGCCGAGGATACTACTACTACCACTACTACTCCAACAACAACCAATGACATCACTACTACTATTACTACAACTACGCCAACTGAAGAACGTAAAGAAAGCGAGATCAAGCCGGTGGATGAAAACAAATTGAAATTGTGGCAAAAGGATAGCAGCAAGGATGATGACTTGAAACCTGTGCCCAGGCCAAAAGCCCCTGCAAGACGAAGGAATTCTTTATTGATTAGTCAGTGGGAAGAGCGCATACGTCAGCAACAGCAAATGAATAGTAAAAAATAGTTGCTTCAAATGCTACAATACAATGTGATTAAAAATTAAAATTATGTTATGAATGACACGACAAAATTGAGGAATGAATATTATGAATTTGCATTTTCGAGTGATGTACTACTAAATGATACACCTACATACATTGCATGATTTCTAACTTGGTTTGGAGTTTCTATGTCCATACTATTAGACATGAATTAAATATTAATTATAATAGTTCTCTATCATGTACGTAAATTACAAATAGGATATTACAGATATTGCAAAAAAATAAATGAATATATTTTGTGTTTTAATGTGACATGTAATCAATAACTTTATCGTTATTATCACTGGTCTTCCATTTATTTTTTTCTCAATATGAATCTAAATCTCTACTAAAAACTGAAGTAGCATAATATAACTCTTTTGGCCACATTCACTCAATCAATACAAAAGCTTACAAATCAGTACCAATACGTCTTCTTTGGAACTCGATCTTCTTTGATGCCCAACTCCTCCATGACATCCATTTCAAAAGTTTTCAACCGTGGGGTGTACGTAATGGCTTCCACCTCAGCTGCCGGAGTATCCTTATCTGCTTCACTATACGATGCCTTACTTTTGTAATCCATTGTTTCTTCAGCGGAATGAGGAATAGGGATAATCCTCCCAGTTCTGAGGGACACTCGAACACGCTCCCCATCTTCCGTGAATCTCCACTCCACCTTTGTTGTTTTGTTATCTGAGGGATCAACCAAAGCAACTTGGTTGGTGACTAGGAGAGGAGCTTCAGACTTGATAACCATCCCAGGATAATCTTTTCTTCTGCCCATGATCCGAAAGTGAGTGTTGAGACCGCCCACTATAACCCAATTCCTTTCTTGAATCACTTGAGAGACAATGCCTTGCTTGCCCCTATCCCTCCCCACAAGAACTTCAACACGGTCACCCCGATAAATCATCCATTCCTTGATGGGCTCTATAAACACCCGTGTTCTTTTGCCAACCCCTTCATTTTGGCGACGGAACTCGTCGGTCCAGGGACGATTAGTTGTGAACCTGAATTCCCAGTCTCTTTTCTTAACAGTACGGGGAAGAAAATTGATTCGGTTTGGAGTCTTCCATTCCACTATCTCAGTAGCACGTTCTATATATTTTTCGGGGAGGTTGGCATACTGCTTTGTCAGCTCACCAATCCTCTTTGTAACTGAACAATAAAGTCGGGCCGAGAACCTCATTTTTGGGCCTGAAAGTAAGTAAACAAAGTGAACAAAAACATTCAACATGAAACATTTACAAATTAAGTTTAAAAAAATTATTAAAAACCATTCAAAAACAATGATTACGTAAAATAGTTTATTAAAAATTTACCTGCTAATTAGCGTATTCATAAGAAGATTAAAAATATCACTTTTAGCAAATTGAAAATTGACCGGAACATGAACACAAAATTGTGGACAATCAGATGAGCATGCAACATGAATGTGTATTTGGATCGGATACACAAAAACATGTGAAGGATGAAAGGATATTATATACACAAGTGGATGACCATAGAAGAATGTACACAAAAACACAAAATCTGATCCTGAGAAGATCTGTGATATCCAGACAAAAATATTTAACGTCTGCTAAAGTCAGTTGGAGTCACGTTAACTACTGACTTGACCACTATCATCAATCATGTTGATCTCGACCTCTCGGTCAATCCTTTGTAACTCGTCAGTGGTTTCCAGAAATTATCCTAGCCTTTTTACGCTTTCCCAATGGAACTCTACCGGCAAAAGAAATTACGCTAAACCGTCTATGGGAGGTAAACGCGAACGGCTGGCGTCTTCTTGTCATGTGTTAATTATTGCTGATTGCATACTGCTTTACCGTTGTATAACTGTTGAATAATGAGTTTATGGTTTGCTTAGGGATCGCTGGACTCGGTAAAAAGAAGTTGGGAAAGGCCGGACCAATGTTAGAAAAGAAGGTGCTTCCGGTGGAGACTGATCCAGTCAAGTTGGTTAATTACTGCTGTGGCTCAAATTTTATGAAGGAAGGGGAAGAAATTCAATTGAAGGATGATAGTGAATACCCTGATTGGCTGTGGACTTTAAACACGGGTGGGTGCCTTAAAAAACTTTTTTTTTTGCAATTGTAAAGATACTAAAACTAGAGCATTGCAAATCAAATTCTTTAAAAATTTAAAATGTAAAAATGTTGTGATTTGCTTGCAGGACCTATGCCCAAATTGGAGCAGTTGGATCCTGACACGGAGGAGTATTGGGAGAGAGTTAAACAAATTGCAAATAAACGAAGTACAAGTATGCGTAGGCTGAAGAAGTTTTAAAAGTTAAGCTCTAAATTAAGTACGAAATATACAATTTGTTGAACTTGATTGTTGTAGCAATTTGTACTAGCCTTTTCCTTCTATTAATAATTTATACTATTTCGTCATTTGTATACAATCAATTTACCAGACTAGTTTAGTTAGATTAAATGTATAGAGATGTCCAAAAGGATTATAAAAAAGTGCACTTGTGAATTTAGTTTTTTACTACAATTTTGAAAATTCAATTATTCAAATCGTCACTATGTTTTCGGCACTTGTATTGTCATCCAAAACAACCGACTTTCGTCCAATACGAACCTCATATGACACAGTTTCTGGTCTTTCTTCAATGTCAGGCTTCTCGCCACTAATTTTCAGGTCTTTCAACAAAGGTCGAACATAGTATTCTCTCAGTTCCATTTCAGACATGAGTTCATTCAGAAGCGGAGCGAAGGGCCCTTTCAGTTTTTCTTTTAGCTCATTATCTCCATGTTCAATCATATGTCTTAAGATCATTAATGCTGATTTCTATAAAAAAAAATATTAATTTTGCAGAAATGCATATAATTTAGTCTGACCAATGAAGAAATACTAATACGAGGTTATTAATAGAGACTTTACCAAAATAGGAAGATTGCTTTTGTACTCGTTCATTAATTGTTGAATGACGACTCGCCCATTTTTTGCAACCAGTTGTGCAACCTGGCATGAGTTTCTTAGTGTCATGTAGGCACAACATGACATTGCCACGTCAATCATGTCTTCATTTTGCTAGAATTCCGTTTATGTTTAATACATTACAAAGTTTGACTTAATTCTTCGTTTCTGCGAATCTGTCCACTATACTACCTTATAATTATCCATGATTTGTACCACCCATTTCATTAAGGCATAAGTTGAACTCTTTTCTCTCACAATTTGGCTGGAGCTAAGGTGGCGAAGAAGGGCAGTTGTATTTCGCACAAGAATCTTGGAAAGCAATATAATGATTTCAGACCTTCATTAAGATATAGGAAAGTTGTATGAAATTAAGTATTGTTGATTGTATTTATATACCGGAGAGTGGAAATGGTTTTTAAAAATGGAGTGGATCCCCTGAAGAATATTTCCAGACTCGATTTGGTTACTCAAATCATCGTTAATGGCCATAGTTGCCAAAAGGATAACAAGAGCGTTGAGAGTCTTCTCGTCGTGTTCGTATTCTACCCGATTTTTACAAGTTACAATTGGATTCATAATAATTTCTGATATTGTTTTCATAATATCAAGTTACCTGAATGATGCAGATTAGAAGCGAGACCGGGAAGTATTTTGGCTTTTGCAATCATTCGCTTTCTCTCCGGGGCTGTGTTGTAGCCAACACTAGTGTCATTACTGAGAAGTAATGCTTTCATTGTTAAACACCACTGTAAAATACGTGGGGGGTAATATAATAATTTTCGCAATGAGATTGACAACCATTACTGATTAACTGATGTTATTTAAATTTATGTTTGGTTAGAAAGCGTGTAGAAAGGGGGTAAAGTTTTACCTCACGCAGCAAAAGATTAGATGGGCGATTCTTTGAAATTATGGCAAGAATTGGATCCATTAAATTAAAATTGAAGGTAAATAGCTCTCGATTAGGTTCGGATTGAGAGCAAACAGCTCTAACAAGTTTGAGCCCGAGAATTTGAGTTAGTTCTGGGAAAGTTTTTCTGAGTTTAGAAAGTGCAATCAAAGTTAAACCAATGCAAGAGCAATTAAATAATAATATTTAGCTATCAGCGTTATTATAAGCCTCATATGTGATTTACTCCAAAGACTGCGAGATGATCTGCCAACCAACATCATCCAGAACTTCCGGTTTTCCTCCCAGTAGCGCAGTTAGTGACCGCAGAACAGCTTCTCGACATTGCTTCGAATTAGGTCTACAATAAAACAACGCAAACTAAAACTTGACTTTTGGCAAATTTTTGGAACTTCATTTCTTTATTTATTTCTTTACTATGCTTGTTTACAGGTTGGGAGAATTTTCATTGTAGCAGGAAAAAATCCATGCCCTGCAAATAACCGCATAAGCACCTAAAGTCAAAGCAGTTTGTTGAATTTCAGTACCACCAGCTATCACACTTTCCGCTAGATCGTTGAGATTTCTTGCAATTTCTCGGGCTGGAGGTGACGGGTTATCAACCAGAAACTACAAATTATATAATACAAATGACAGCAAGGAAATGTACATAAATCATAATGTAAACCGGAAAAATGTGATAGTCAGTGGAAGTATGACATTAATGTTCTTCAGATTGCTACCATCAGTTCCGCAAGGATCTCATGGACGTCGTAAACAGGCATGATTTTGAGTCTAGCGTCGATATGATATGATATCACAGACAAGACTACTTAACGTGGCAGAAAAGGTTTCGTAGCCACTTTATACAAAAAAAAATACAAAAAAAGATTCACCGGACCATTAGTCTTTCAGGAACGAATGATTCCAATCACTTACCTCTGCCTTGATTCTGATAATTATAAATAATAATTGTAATTCGAAGCCATGAAAAGACTTTGGGTTCTCAAAGTTAAGTTTCCATGCATGCGCCTATCTTCATTGATGCTGGAGGTGTTAGGAATTGTGCTAGGACTATGATGTTAGCATGTTAGGAGTTACCTTTGTTCTCAAGTTACCCCATAAATGTCAAGGTCATTTTATCTCAAGCTAAATTAAGTAACACAAATTGGTTTCACACCAAAACATGAGATTACATGGGATGAAGGAGATGGGAGTAAAAGAATAAACTATATTGGTGATAAACATACATAATAAACCTTTAACGTTTTGTGTATTTAGGTTTATTGTGTTTCTCATATATTACTAAAATCACTAGTATAGTGTAAACGGGCTCGCATATTATGCCTTTACGATAAAATAAAATCTCCACTAATTAATAATTTACATATTTATTCAGTCTAAAACTGATTAATTAATGGCGATTTGCTATGTCCATACAGTTAGTTTGTTATAGTTAGTTAGAGATGAGAATAATCGAGGAAAATGGGAAGGTAACAAAAGTTTTGATGTGGACAGGACAGGACAAAGCGAGGGTGGTTCTCAGGATACCCCAATTGCCAGCATATAAGAGGAAGCGCATTCCTTACTGTTTTGTTTTGGATATTGATGCATAATATCTTTTCCGTATATCTTTCTATGTAATGTATTATACATTTGGTGAGTGAGTCAGTGAGACATAAAACAACAACACAGTGAAATTAGGAATAACATTAAAATCTGTGTGTATTATGTTAAGTTAAGTCGATTAAAATGTAGAGGTGTTGTTGCTGTTTGTCGTTTGTGCTACATACTTCAGCATATTCTCGTCTAGTTTTTAAAGTTTTTTCTCCATATTTTAAAACATAATAGACGTAAATGTTCAACTTAAAAATAGAAATAATATTGAATGCATTCTAGACGGGGACTAAATGATTGATGATATTTCATCAGTTGGTGGTATCAAGATGACGGATACATCTGATTGTGAAAGTGACGCTGGGGCTAGCCCCTCCGTTTCTTCAGATGAGTCTGCTGATAGTGATGCCTCTAACTCATCGACTTCTGCTTTAAAAATTGTTTGTGAGACTCCAACCCTAGCCACCCCAAAAAAGAAGGTCCTCAATAATAATGCTACTTGTGGCAGTAGTGGAACAGTTGGTAGCTCAATCTCTGTAGCATCCAGTTCTGTGTGCGCCGCCCCCTCCACCCCCGTCAGCACTGGGAGGAAGCCAAGCAAGAAGCAATTATGTGAGGATTCCAGTATTATTAGTACTCCACGCTCAACCAGAGTTATGGTATCTCTTCGGGGAACTCAAAGTGAACCCAATAATAATGTATCGAGTTCAACAAGAAAGCGGAAACAAGAGGCTCAAGCGTATACCTCGGTGGAAAATGATGGTCAGTCGGACCAGAAACTATCTCCAGATTCGAAGAGAAAGCGAAACAAAAGGCGGAGGACGAGATCTGAACGAAATATAAGAGCTGGAAAGGCTGCTACCACCACTACAGCACCAATTGTGGCGGAAGTGGAAGTAGAAGAAGCTGCAGTTGCTCTAGATGCTGAAATAGATAGAGTCTTGGAAGAAAAGGCGATTAAGAACAACTTAAGTGCGACGAATGTTAAGAGCATCATTCGTCATGTAATTACAAACAATATGGTTCAAAAAATGATCATGTCGACAATGAGAAAAAAGTCTGACGTCACTGATGGAAATGGTGGAGGTAGCTCTGATGATGATGGGCTTCTTGAACCGAAAATGACGAGGGCAAAAACCAAAGAACTGTTGGGAAGCAAGCATACACCCTTGTGGCCCATTGTTGATTCACCAGTCAAGTTGAAGAAGCAGCCTGTCAGTGAAACCCACATGCTTATCCAACATGATTTGCCGGAGGATTCTAGTGGAGACGAGTATGTACCCAAAGAGACTGATATTGCACACGTAAGCCCAGTACTGAACTGAATTACTCCATGAATAATGTATAGCTGGAGACTGGTGCTGATCTTATTTGGAATAATCGTTTTCGTTGTTTTTTTTAGAGTGACGATGAAAGTAGCAGTGTGGCATCAAATGCCGGTGATACTCCTTCACCCGCAGTTTCGACTCGAGTATCTACTCGCCGTAGTTTGCAAGCAGACAGGTCGCCTGTTTCGGATAACCTCTTTAAAACACCCCCTCCACGCCCTAAAGCTTTAAAGATGCCGGAAGAAAGTGCAATTAGTCGTCGGACAAGGTCCAAGCATTCTTTAAATGACACTCCCTTGGAGGATTTGGAAAGGCGCTTGGTTCCACCGGACATAACGGATGACATGTATGACTGGGGAGACACTGACAACGAAGATTACCTTGCGTTTTTAAAGGACTTTTTATTCCCGATGCAGAACAACACTATGAATGAGATGGGAGATGATGATGAAGCAGATCCCGAATATAATGTTATGGAGGAGGATGAAGATCTTCATGATCGGGAAGAACTACGAAGGGATAGGGCTGTGAAAGTACCAAAAAAGGAATTGAATGAGTTGGTTGCTGAACTTATTGAAGAGTACCACGTTTCTAGTGGAGATGATTTAGAGGACCATGATTTTACTTCCCTTACAAGTCTCACACCATTTATGAATGATTCAGGGGTTTATTCAGATGACAGAGGAGGCGTTGAGCGCTCAGTCATTCAGACGAGTGTTCCACCAAATAATAACAACTTGAGTGTGAATAGTGAAACAAACGGAGAACTTCAATCTGCCTCAACTTCCCTAAATATGGCAGCTAATATATCTGTTTGTAGTAGTGGTGTAAATACAGTTGACGCTGGAAGCAGCAATGTTCTTATGAAAGATGCTCCTTGCACAAATCCAGGTGTGAGTAGTAACGAAATGGAGGGTGGTGCGAGCTCTAGTAGTGTTAACATTTCTCCCGTACAGCCAGAAGGTATTAAAGTAGGAATTGTTATTGCAACTAGAACAACACCCGAACCGGAACCTGCACGAAACAAGGAGCCCCTGTTTCGTGATTTAGATCTGCAATTTCTCCAGCATCAAATGCGACAACATATTCAACTTTTAGCTCAGTCATACGTCCTTACAGTTTCTAGCGAAGACGAATCCTTGAAACGCATTGCAAAAACTTCGAAGACAATGATAATTGAATTGAAAAATTTTGCGCAATCCAACGGGCTAAAGTCAAATTTTGCTGTCTGTAATATGGATCATGCTTGGAACTTGGTGAACTATTGGCCACACAAATTCATTCAGCAATCTCCCATCAAGAAAAAGATACTGGAAGAAAAGTACATTAATGAGGCTGGCATGGATGATGATGGAAACTGCAAAATCAGTCACTTTCCACGGCACGTCGTAAAGATCATAGCGGAAAATGAAACATTTGTCTTCAACAATTTACTCCCTGAATGTTATAGCCAAAAGAGTCAAGAACATAGAACTAAATTTAGTTTTTCTGAAGATGCACTAATTTGTGGTGGCTTGGAGGAAATGAAACCTTATAAAAGCAGTACAAAACAGATGGCCGAAATAATATCAGAGCTTCTCGTACTTGTTCATTCTCCGCATCAAGTCTACAACAGAATACGAAATCTTCGAAAACCCTCATCATTTCAGTATTGCCATTCTAACATCAAGGTGTGTAAAGAGTAAAAGAGCATCAGGTATTAATTTTCAATCTTTTACGTATATTTGTTTAAATTTTGTTTCAGAGATACTTCATTGAAGGCATTCTTCCAGAACCAGATAGGAATATTTTGCCAGTTTCAACGTGTGTCCCACTTATTCAAAGAAGTCGGGAAGGTGTATCGGCTCACTGGGCAACTTTGTTAGATCACATTAGCGATTCTTCTAGTTACGTAAGTATGAATCATTGAATTAACAATTGCAGTAGTGGCAAAACTACGTACTTATCTGTAGAGCATCGTCATTAAAATGTCATTCTTTATTATGCAGAGATGGGAAGAACAGTTGAGTAAAGATCCATTTCTCAAATCTGTAAGCATGAAGTGGGCTAAACCAGTGCGGAAGAAAAGGAAATCAGGGCAAAGTAGTGACGAAGCGTCGTCAATATCATCATCGCCGTTACAAATAATTGACCGAGTGTTTCCTAAAGGTGTCTGTCTAATTGAAAAACCAGATCCTGATATGCACGCAATACCCCTACTTAACGCGAGCGGGAAACCTGGAGCAATGATTTTAGTTCCGAAATATGCCTTGATTCCACCACCACAACTCAGCACGCCGACTAAAGGGTTTGGGGATACTCAACAACAAAACTCACAATCTGAAACCACAATAAATTGCACGCAACAGTTGTCTGCTTCGAGTTCTAATTCAAACGTATGCCTTGTTGGATTGAATCATCTCATTCGGAAATCTAGAGAGACTCCTAGGAAGGCATTTTCTGAAGAAAGTATTCTTCCAGATCGTTCTTGTTCGCCAGTGCGTTTAATTAATGCTCCTGTTATAGTAAACAGTTTTCAAGTGCAGTGTGTAGGAAATCCTTTTAGTTTGCCAGAGTTGAGCTCCTCAGCTTCTGGAAAAAGTCAAGTCATTAATTTGGCTTCTTTGCAAACGCCTCTAAAAAGAGAAGTGTTTCAGAAAGTTGCTGAACAAAACGATAACCAAGCTATTTGTGACAGTGCTATTTCAAGCGAAATGACCCCCGAAGAAGTGAATTTTTACGAAACTGATAATTCCAATGTGGTAGAAGAAGGAACCGAAGTAGAATTAACTTCGGACGATGACGATCCTTTCGAAGGTGAACTACATCGCAGTGAAACTCCAGTTTTAGTAACATTAAGTGGTGACGAAGAACAGGGTGAAAGCATGGAGTCTCCTGTGGATGCTGGAGGTGAGGGAAAGGGAAACAGTTCTCCAAAGAAAACAGATAGTGGGGCTGGCAGCAGCAGCAAGCAGGGTAATATGGTTTCTTCATGTAGCTCAGGGGCTACCTCCACTGCATCAAGTTCGAGAAAGCCTGCTCGTGGTGGAGGAAGGGGCGAAGATAGTGATGAAGACCACGACAAAAAACCACCTAGAAAACGTTCCTTACCTAAAGATTGTGCTAATGACAGAAGCAGTAAAGAAGACGAACATGGTAATGCTGAAAAAGAAAAAACAGGCAATCAAGCTCATCCAAAGCGGCATTCTTCTTCCGGCGTTGGGGGTAATAACCCTACTACGAGCTCCCAAATGCAACCACCACCAACTAAACCCATAGCTTCTACTTCGCAATATCACACAAGCCGATCTCAACCAAAGAAAGCTAGGAAGAGCCCTGGAAATCAAACCAGTCGACGCGTCTCCAAATACAATGTTACTCCAGCAGATAAAATGGTTCAGGAGAGTTCCGATGACTTTCATGATGTTGCAGAAGGTAATATTTTACAAAAGTTTCACATTTACCTGTTTTACATGCTAATAAATTATTATTGTGTACAATTTTTACATTGTAGCGTACATGGAAACTTATCTTGCCAAAGTTCATTCAGCTACGGAATCAAAAAATCCCGGACTGTACACTGCGTTTGTACAGACTCTTATGGAAGCTGGAGAAGTGCCAGTAAATCAAGCGGAGCTCCATGCAAAAGTATGTCCTGTGATGATGATGATAGTAAGGATTAACCTTAATCGTACTAGTACTGGCTGAGTTTTCTAATAAGGTGTCTACTATTTGCTTTAGATGAAAGTGCTGCTCAAGGATTATCCTGACCTTCTGAAAGAATTCGAGTCATTTTTAGATCCTACATTCAGTGAAACTGATGAACCTTCCACTTCCATACGACCGACTGCTCATGAACAGACAATATCTCAAATGAAATTTATTCAACAGTTACAGGTTGGTTTTTAAAATCCAAAATCCATGATTTGATATTAATAAGTTAAAAGTAATTTGCTTAGTAATTGTTAGCTCAATCAATAGTGAGTGATATTTCTTATTCTATATAAGTAATTATGAATAAATCAATAATTTATTTAACCGGCAGTTTTATCACATGGTTTACTTTATTTTTACTGCAGAAATTTACGGAAAAGTGTCCTCAGCTCATGTCAAAAATCATGAACAAATTGAAATCTCTCAAGGAATTTCCGAATCTAAATGATAAGGAGGTTGTTACAGCTTTAGAGCCATTTCTCATAGGGAACCCAGTTATGATGGATTCATTTAAGACGCTATTTCCTTCTGTTTATCGTCCACAATCAGTGTATAGCATCCAAAAATTTAATATGCTAGAAACATTTGTTTTTCATGTACATATGTGCAGAGTGGTTCCACTAATGTCGGTATATTTTGTACAGGTCATCTAGTATAGATTTTGAAGAAATAGAGCTGGATCTAGAAGATCCACCCCGTGAAAGCAGTGACGATTTCGAAACTGTCAAATTACCAGATGAAACGGAAATTCCAGCATCAAGTACATGTCCATGTTGTTGCCACACAAAAACTAGTGATCCCTCCTTCAAAAATCGATTAAAGCATTGTAGAAAATGTTCTCTGAAAGTAAGAACAAGCCTTAAATTTTATCATTTTTAACAATGGCGAAATATAAACTCATAGAAATTTCTGATTAGTTTCAAGATGGAAAGCTTTTCGTTCATAATGGACGTGTCATGAGACCTGTGAGTGTGGAATTAACTCCTGCTGGATCTAAGACCACACCACCAAGCTCGTCAGCAACAACTGGGCGTCCCTGCAACGCATTGCATCATGACAAGAAAAAGGAACCTCATTCTCAGGCACAGTCATCAAAGTCAAAAGAATTCAAAGAGCCAGAAGTTGCAGCTACAAATGCGGTGTCTAGTGAGAAAAAATCCCACCATCATCATCATCCACATGCACAATCTTGCTCCGTTATAAAGCCCCCCGTTGTAAGTAAGCATGCCGTAACTGAAGAAATTTTGGACAAAGAACACAAAGCTAATCGTAAGTTGGGTGAAACCTCCAAACTTACTGATTGTGGTGAAAGTTCGACTTTGACGTTTCGCAAGCCTCAGCAGCAGCAGCATCTTACACCAGCCGTACCTGATGTCAAAAAACCGGAATGGACCGAGGAAGAAGATATCATTATCCTGTCAACTTGCCAGCTGGAGCCTTCATTGCAAGTTGCATGGAGAAAGATAGCTGCTCGCCTTCCTCATCGTTCATTAGATCTGGTTCGTTATCTCGCCTTCATTCCTTTTTAATAAAACAGAATGCAGTTGTTTTTTAAAAGCATTTGTCGATAATTGCGTTCTTGTGTTTCAGATTAAGAGCCGTTGTTTGGAACTCATCGATTTAATTAAAAAAGCAAGCGAGGATAAACCTTCATAACGACTGCAGGAATAATTTACATGAAGTTGTATTTGAAAATCTCCACATTTTATCAATAGGTAATAGTTAACACATAATGTATCAGTTCGGTAGCTAGAATGTATTTGTTATTCAAACGAAATATTTATTATTATTTATTTGTCTAAATATAATATTTTTAGAATAAAGTTGTTTTATGAGCTGGTTTTGAGAAGAAAAAAGATTCAATTAATAGTCTCATTCATTTATCGCTATTCATTTTTGCTTGGTCATTCTATCCTTATTGTCCAAGTGTAATGCTACGAAAGAAAGTAATAAAAAGTGATTATGCGCATTTCTAATCCTACACCCTACTCATTAAATTATTTATATTTACAGTACGGTGGCTGTATTGTCTAGTTATGCCTACAATTCAATTATTTTGTTTACGTTAGCCACTTTTTTACTACGCATAGCAAGGAAGGGGGATATTCGGGTCAACCAAACTTCCTTCATCCTTCGTAAACATGCTGTCAACAAAGTCAAATGATGCCAAAATGAGCCATCGTCCGCAAACCTTAAATCGTCACCAGATACAAAACCACCAAGTGCGGGCATCAGGCATAGTATACTATTCACGGTTGGTGCTAAATTTGATGTACATAATTAGAGCAAGAGCTTGATGATATATTGGTCAATCTGTCCGTATTGGAGATGGAGTGGTTGGTTAGATTCCGATGGCATATGGTTTGATAGTTTTGACAGTTATGAAAAATGCTTATAACCTTAACCGCTAATATCATAATTACAGAAATGATGCTTTGGTTATGCTTACTATCGGATGTGGTTTTGTGGTGGTTGTACCTTAAGTTTAAACATACTATTTATACAGACTGGTAATAAAAATCATTGCCAATTAAAATTGTACATTTGCACATTATTTTGCCGTTACTTGACAAACACCGTTGAATTAGGTTCGAATTGTTATAAAAGTGCTACTCATTTTCAGGTAAATTTACAGTCAATAAAGTTAATTGGAAAACGGATTATATTGAACTTGAGTCTGACAAAATAGAGTCTTTGTTTCGACTACCAGAAAGGTTTTATAATCTTCGTTTTCAATCTTTTCTTGCAATGCCCCATTCGATAAGTTCTTGCTTTTTAAAGCTTTTTAAAACCTTAACAAAGCCAACTTTTCTTCTTAAATTTTGAAGATAGAGTTAGTAATACTTAATTTAAAAAAGGAAGAATCAGTTGATGTTACTCTGAAACTCTTATTGTAGGCATAATGAAGAACGCGATAGCTTTGACCATTCTTCTGGTCTTGACTCTCATCTGTATTGCTATTGCAATGGACCCTCGACACACTGCCTGGAATGGGTGTAACTGCCAATGTGGGGGCGAACGTGGTGGTCATTGTCATTGTGCCTGGGACAAGAAGTTAAACTGGGCTTACTGCCGAAATGGCGGAAATCATTGGATTTGCTTTCCATTCAAAGATGGTGGTGACTGCTCTCGTCACGGCATTTTCTGGCCTTAATCAAATCGGAATGCATTGTTCAATGAATAAACATTGGTTTAATAGAATACATGAATCATCAATTTTAATAAATTTCTATGATCTACCATATCATATTCCTAAATGTATCTTATTTAGGTTTATAGCAAATATGTGTGAAAATTGCATTCAATTAAAATTCCACACTGGGCGTGCTTTTGACTTTATAATAAAAGTAACTCGTACGACAGGTGAGATTGATCACCGATACGTAATTGCATATCAAATTATCGGACAGGCAAGCATTCCACTTTGTCAAAACTATGCTAGTATAACACATCCCATGCCGGCAAATCCTCAGTTATTTATAATTTTATGACCAAGAAATGACCTTCAATACCTGAGGGCAATTGTGGATAAATAATTGCCCTTGCATGAGAATTGAGAGAATGATATGATAGTGAGTATAACAAAGTTGGGTATATACTGCAATTTTTATCATCACATTAACATGAAACAGTTTTCCAAACTGTCCGTACCTAGCACTCAAAGCAGTCATAGCAGGGAAGATAATATGGATAACTGTGTTTACCCAAATGCATAACTATTGGTGTTAAAGTTGACATTATGATGAGATAATTATTATAATAATAAAAAAAAGTCAGTACCAGACATCAGACTAAAAAGGATGTTGCTTATATCATAATGTGCAACTTATTTCGCAGTATTTTTCTCTCAACTTCAACTTGACATTTCATTTCATTCACAGAGTTGTATTACAGCGAATATATATAATTCTGAATTCTGACTGTCACGGCACAGAACATGGAAGAATATGATGCATAATATTGTAAACCATGGTTTTTAATAATAACCTTAACTCCCCAAAGAAGGTACTGGGGGTGGAGTTCGCTCCAGTTATTGTACCATGGGAAAGAAGATTGCAAACGTTGAGTGTAGCTGTATGGTTCCTCATAATAGTATACTTTTCTGGGATATACTACCCCTTAGCCGTTTACCTACTCATTTACAGTGACTACAAAGCCATAGCCGCGGTCATCATAATTCCATACCTGACATGGGTCTGGATAATAGACAAAAATACCTGTCACAGAGGAGCCAGAACTTCAGACTACGTGCGAAAGTGGAGACTATGGAAATATTTTTGTGACTACTTTCCCATCAATCTGGTAAAAACGGTTGAGTTGGATCCAACCCAAAACTACTTGTTTTGTAGTCATCCTCATGGCTTATTATGCACAGGCGCTTTTGGTTCTTTCGGAACGGATGGGAATCATGTTGGGAAGATGTTTCCGGGTTTTCAATTTCATATTCTAACCTTTAATGCGAGCTTCATATTTCCTGTTTTAAGGGAAGTAATTCTTTCACTAGGTAATGTAAATGAGCCTACAGAACCTTTTCCAACAAAACATATATTTCATGAAAGAAATGATGCTTTCTTTTCATCAAGTATAGGTCTATGTTCCGCTTCCAGACGGAGCATGAACCACGTCTTGAGCAATCCAGGCGGAGGAAAAGTCGGAATTTTGATACCAGGTGGAGCACCAGAAGCGTTAGATTTTCAACCAGGCACAAATATCCTCCAACTGAAGAAACGGAAAGGCTTTATCAAAGTAGCTTTGCAAAACGGGTGGGTTGTTGAGTTTCATATGCAAATATGTTTTTAGGCATGCAAGTCACAAGCACATTATTGATGGTTTACTTGATCTTTCTTTTTTTGCAAATTCCTCTCCCATCTTGTGTTAGATCTGCATTGGTGCCTGTGTTTTCCTTCGGTGAAACAGAAGTTTATAGTCAGGTGTCCAACCCTCGAGGATCACTGTTGAGGAGAATTCAAGATAAAATTCAGCAAGCACTTGACATCCCTCCAGCCATTTTCTATGGTCGCGGAGTTTTCCAGTACTCGTTTGGATTTTTGCCCAAAAGACGCCCCATCACGGTTGTTGGTATGTAAAGATTTTAGCAAAAATGGTAATCGAAAGGAACAAGGGGCATGTATAGGTATGCTTGTCACTTGCATGCAAAATACTTTGCCATTTTTAGACCTAAACTAATGGAAGATAATGTCATTTTTGTAGTGGGTGCTCCAGTTCCAGTAAAGAAAATCCCGGAGCCGTCGCAAGCTGAAATTGATGAGCTTCACCAAAAGTATATGGACGCTTTGAGCCGGTTATTTTATGAGCACAGAGAAAAATACGCTCTGGATCCCAATCAAGTTCTTACCATTATCTGATTATAGATACAAGAGTGCGAAAACTCCCTGTTTAATAAAATTATGCAGCTACCCACACAACTTAAACTTTTACATGATGATGATGAGACTACAAAAAAAGTGCTACCTAGACATATTTGATCATCATCATCATCTTCTTCGACACTATACTACACACAAACCGCGGCATAAGGTACATAATGTATGTAATGCGGATGATGTGAATGAGGTAGCTGAGCTAACTAAATGTAATATTACGTAGTTTGTGAAAAATGTCAGCGATAAATCATTGGAAGGGAAAACCGAAGAATGAGTTATGCATTATGGAAATGCTACAAGCTATTCAAGTCATTTATTTATGGCATGTTATTCTCCATGATTCTTCTGCCTGTAGAACAGAGCACAAAACGTGCTTCTATTTCTATCATATCATATCCTCTCTCTCTCCCTCTCCTCCTCCTCTCCATCCAATGAGGACACTACTCCACCGCCGTAAAGCAAGGACTTGGGGACGCTATACTATCAAGGAGAAATTGAGGTGGAAAGTTAAATTGCGAAAACACAACATAAGCACAAGGGGATGAGAGAGCGAGGGGAGACAGACTGTGAAGGCTAAATCTCACCAGATTTAGGCCACCGTGTCTCCATCCTCTTTATGGGAAATATTTCATAACTAAATTATGCCCTTCACAATTAAATGCCCATTTGAGGTCCATCAAGAAAAAAAATGTTGCCGTAATATCCCAGTCTGCCATCAATTTATGTATTATTTGTTATTATTATTATTATTTCTGCAGAAAAAGGGAAACAGTAGTAGTAGTAGTACCATCATAACATATTGGGATTTGGGTGGGAGGTCATGCTGAAAATTGTAATTCACTCAACATCTGCCATTTTCTCATTGAAAATAGATGACTTTTTTATGTGCTAGCTAAAATTGTATGCATATCAAATTCACTTTTGTACTTTTTTTCCATCTGACATCCCATATATTGGGATGAGTTGAGTGGAGCACTCTCTTCCTCTCTTTAGACTCGAGATTTTTACAAGAAAAAAACAGTGGTTTATGTAGCATAACTAATGGGCACATCATCGTCGTCTCCTCTCTCTCCAAGAATCTTTTTTAAATTCCCAAACAACGTGAATAGGAAAAGTAGCAGAAGGACGAGCAATGTAAAAAAAAGGATATCACCTCTCCAAAAAAGGATGTGCATGTAGGACATTATCTATGCAGTTGAGTCGGCGGCAGTGGCGTTACACAACACACACACACATACACACGTTGTCAGCAACGTCTCAAGACCCTCATAAATTAAATCAGATGACTGAAGGAATTAATGAAATGTGACGGAACATGAGGCACCTTAAACATACCATACTACTATAACATGCTGCCACGCCACACCAAACCACCTACTACTACACACATGGACAAGAAGAAGTGTAGCATAATACTGAACCAGAGACAAAATGGTAAGGTCTCCTCATGCTTTCCCTTGTTTTGCATGTGATTTGCCTTTTAAAAGAGACATCAAAAATGTTTTCGTCGTGTGCCTACTTAATATACTACACACTTTCTGAAAGAACATGCTTTTCTTTCTCCTTATTCTCTCTCCTTTCCAAGTTTTCTCTTGAAGCGGGTATTATAAGGAAAAGCCATTCCCCAAAATCTCAAATGTCACTTTATTCCCTGGCGAGAGGAGGAGTGAAAGTGGTGAATTTTCGTGGTATTTAGTAGAATATAATTGAAATTAGAGAGAAAGTATACATATTATTGTGAAGATGAAGCGTGTAACTTGAAACATTTCCTTATTTTATTTCGACTCCATCAAAATGTTCAAAGAAAACTTGAAGTATTAATGGAGAGGAAAACTATTATTATGTTATAAAAGGAAGAGTAAAGTGTTTTCATGCAAGAAGAGTAAGAGCAGTACAGTATAATATCATCAACGCAAGTCGCAAACTGCTGTCTCACAAACTGTTTTCAAGAGATCAACGCACATAATAGAGAGTAATACCAACACCAAAAGTTTTTGACAGGAGGTTGAAGAGATGAGATGAGAGCAGGAAACAAAAAGTTCATAGTATAGTGAAAACTTGCTCAAGTTGCTTTATACCAAAGAAAACAATTAGGAAAGTGTCATTTTCCATACATCATGTTTATTAAGACTGCATATATAATGTACTATTATTTCCAATAAACTTTGCTAAGCATTTTACGAGAAAAAAAATCGTTTCTTCATTAAAACGGTGGTCGGATCATCAGATGACTTGAAAGCCTTTATTGAGAAGCGCAGTCGTTGCCTTGTCCGCATTTTCAGACTTCACTAGAAAGTAATCGGTGTCATACGTCCCAACTGCCAACAAGGATATCCCTGCTTCCATCAATGGAGTCAGGATCGAGTGGAGGATCCCAACCAAACCAAAATCTAATTGTCCTTCAACTTTGTAACATTTCCAATCACCGTTCACCCTCAGCTTCCCCAGATCCTCGGGGCTGAACAAGCTTCCCAACGAGTTTTTTGGAAGGATTAAAGAGTGCTCATGAGGTGTGATACTCAACGAGAAAAATGAAAAGGTGGAGAGTTCACTTGGTTCGGGTAGCTTCAAACCACATTCTGGGGGCCACTGAACTACCAAAAAGTCTTCTGAGAGGAGCTTCAAACATTTCCCTTCCAAAGATTCCAAAGCCATCCTTTAATCTTAGGTAATCCTCCCTGTTTAAAAAAGTATAGTGAGATTAATATGAGAGAAAAAATGAGGATACGTTTGAAAATTCATGAAATGCTCATTTACTCTCTCTCTGTAAGTTATTTACATGCTGGAACTTTGAACCTGGTCTGGTCTGGGTCTTGCTCTTGCAATTTAACCAAAGCGCCTTTTGCCTTTCCAAATCCCAAGGTCACCACCACCACCACCGCACACACTACTACACTAGTACAGAAAAGGGAAAGAGAGAAGTGGCACAAAGGAAAAAGAGTAAAAGAACATCATTTTTCGTTCCACTATACTACTTACAGGGAAATGGATGAAATGCACATTGTGTACCCTTCAGTAAAGTAGCTCTCAAATAATATGGAATGTGTGTGTGTGTTTTTTTTCATGGGAGTAAATGACGCAATGAATATCTCATTTGACTATACAGTAGTCCCCTCTCTGGAACAGTCTCTGGCTCCTCATCCTACTCTCCCAAAGAGTTCATTCATATTCTAATCCAAATTGGGTATAACAAAGAGAAGTAAAAGGGATTAGATAAGTACATGGTTGTGCAGCAAGCATGGAGAGAGCTTTAACACTTGTCTCAAAAAGACATGACAGGAAGCAGAACAAAGTCCAATTATGCAGATATTGTAAGCATTTAGAGGAAACAAACGGATGACATAAATCAAGCCAAAAGGGGCATTACAAATGACTTTTATACCCATTTTACATTCCAATGGTAATAGCAGAGCAGAGCACCAACTCTCTCTCTCTCTCTTCTACTAGTTTAGAATATAATATCTTGTTGCTTTTTTTATACATACGAATGTACGGGCCACACGTACGTAATATTATAAGTAGACACATAAAATAATACATGCATACATTACTTCCTCCTTCGTGCTCCCATTCTCAAATGAAGTCGAGAGAAAAGTTACTATATATATAATATTATAAAACCATCTATATAGCGTTGTCGTTGTACTTACCAGCTACTAGCTGTGAGGAGAGACAAGTACTTGGTTGGATTGGATCTAACTACATTTTATGTTTTGCTCATCTCATATCATCCACATCCATGGACCATTCCAGACAATAACCCTCCTTTAAAATCCACACAGTCTAAGTAGTAGCAGTAGCCCACCCAGACAAAGAACCAAAAAAAAATAAACCCGGACAATTTTATGGCTTACGGCACAAAACAAAAGGAAATTTCTCTGGTATCCCCTCTTTCTCTCCTTGAATCGACGTGAATAGTCCTAAAATATATTATGCAATATTTAAACAAATATACGGAAGTACAAAAATAGTATAGTATACATAAGGCAAACGCGTGTGAGCATGTGAGAGAACCAACCAAATGGTTAGCCCATTCATAATACATCCGACAGGAATGAGAAATGACTAACTTTAAAATACACTTAAAACAAGATTGCTACTGCCTTCGTTGCCTCCATTTCATTCCCTTTATTCTACCAAGCTGGATTTTGTTTACACCAATTTGTAGATTTACTTTCCATTTTTATGTCCACTGCTTTGCATTGCATTTTATGACTACTAGTTTGCCATATACATATATATATATATGTGTGTGTGCAATAAAGAAATTGCAACGATAATGGAGAACAAGATTCTGTTTACTTGATGCATGAAGTGCTGGAAGGCACATTTTTTTATTGTTTCATTTGCGAAATGTTTACTCTTCATATAACAACATGTGATGATAGTTGTGTATACTACTCGTTCTAAATACTTGGTTAAAATACGTTGCCGGAGGAGAAGCTTCCTTACAAAGACTGACTGAAAAATGGTACTCGGTTGCTCCGCCTCTCCTTTCACAACAAGCTTATTGCATTGCATCTTATCCAAGTTTATCTTTTTCTTGCTTAATACTGTTTACTTGCGACTCATAATAAAAGCCAAAAAAATGCACTCTTTTTATGCGATCTCGTAATGATGATCATACCCATGCAATCTTGTAAATGGGAAGTTGTTCGAGTATCAAATGCTTTTTTTTTTTTTACAAAGAGCCGTTGTGATTTAAATTTTTAAGCAACAAAAAACTTGTACGCACTATACCTATACTTTCATCTACCAATTCTACCATATCTACGTCCAGTTCAATCTTATTTTATGCAAATACAATCTCCGTCTTTACACTTTCTTTGTTGCACACGCCAAACCATTCAGAGTTATAGTTTGGTGTTTTCATTTCCTAATATAATAATATCAAATTCAAAAGGAAGATGATTCTTCAGTAATGTATACTAAAAACACATGGACACTATTTCATATCTTATCTTAGAAAAGTGCGTGTCTTTACAGTTTCTACAATATTTTGTTTTTGTAGTGTTTATTTTTTTTAAAGGTTAGAAAAAGTGTGAGCCATAAAGCAGAATACAAGCTTTTCTTGTTTTCTCTATAAATATAGTAACACAAACTGGAAATGTGACAGTGAGTTCATATTAGTCTCATTCAACTCTTGTGGCTCATCTGATGATATGTGAATGTTATCTTCTAAAAGTATCCCTAAAAATCCTGAAAATGTCTAACAAGAGTATAGAAGAAAAAGGAAAGTACTGAAAACACGAGAATCTTTCGTAATCATCATATATATATTCCACTAAAAGTTTTCTATTTTTAGTCCCCATCTTTTTTAAAAAGATGACTTTTACATGAGGTTTAAAACCATAACATTAACAGAAACTTCTTTGTCTCAACTTCAAAGGAACGTTGGTACAAAGTACAAAGGTAAACCTATACCACAAACATAATATGCGTTTCATTTTCATTATCTTATCATTAAATATTTAGAGATGAAAAATAGATAAAAGTAGGTGCATTCCTTGTAAAGGGAAGAATGATTATATATAGAAGGTAATATTTAGAGACCGTCCGTGTTTTAATAAAATAAATGGTGTACACGTGCTAACGCATTCCAGGAACATGATAACGGAAAAAGTTGGAAGCTTAGCTAGAAAATGACGCTTTAAATATGAGGATGAGTGTGTTGCTACTATTCTGTGAAAGCAAGAGATGCAATACAAATACAACAACGTCTTTGAAGTGCATGCATCCGCATATAAACGAATCCTTTACGTACTTATCACTTTATCAGTCTTCTTGCTTGTGACATTCTAATGGAGAAGCGATGTAAGAATCCTCACAAACTCAGAAATTATCTTTTAGGGTTTGTTGTGATGTGACGTTTTACGCATGACTTTGATGTACAACCACATTTAGCTTTCCAAAAGTTGAGCTTTTAAAAACACTCATATTTCATATGCACATACATTTGTTTGTCAAATGACGGAGAAAGCTAAAATCAAGTGAATAATTTATTCTCCCTTTTTTGTAATGCAATGCTATTTCTGAAATAAAATATACAATAAACCATAAAGTTCATATGTAGTATAAACAAAAGTATTAAATATCCATCCATGTTTAAGAATTTCTGTCTGTACAATTAAGATGCGTTTCATGCTAGCCTGGCCAAACAAACATTTGGCTACAAACATGCCGATCTATTACCATTTTAGATACTGCTTCCAGAAATACCAACTCATCAGTCATCTATGAGCTTTTCCGACTAAAAACATCTTAAATCAGAATTTCTGCTTTTATCTATCTATTAAAAGAAATAATATGCAAAGCGATAGGATATAAGGAAGCGAGACGTTTGTTGTTCACCTTTAAACCTCATCTGCAGGATCACAGATTCTTATGCAGAATCGTTTACAGAAGTCAAATTTCAATTTTTTTACAACTTTTTTTGTTTGGTTCACAAATACTGAAATATAGTAGAGCTAATATTTGACATATGGCTCATAGCAATTTACATTTCAAATTAATACCAACAGGCAGAAATACCAAATGTGTGGAGTAGATGCAGACATATCAGAGAAAAGTCTGCATTCCACGCTGTTGCCTTTACGTTATAATAATGTTATGTTATGACAATAAATTTAAAAAACTAGAGAGCATGAATGGGTTAGTGAGAATTTACTTTGTAAACTTGTTCACGCTTCAACTAATAATTCATCATCATCAGTATTCAGGGAATTCACTCGAGAAAATTAGTTGGAATTTTTTTTCCTTCTCAAGAGTAATGTGTGACATATGTGAAATAAAATAACATGGAAAAAGAGAGGGTGCAATGCAATATAAGCAAGCAAAATATAATATTAGGTATGACTGAACAAGAGCTCCATTAGCACAAAGATTTCTTTGTTGTACTTTAAAACTGTGTGGTGCTTAACAAAAGTCCCTATTTTAAGTTTAACTCCACCACCAGCGAGAAGTTGAATGTGATGATGATTATTGTCAGACGCAGTATGCTACTCATTAGATTAGTGGGGATGGTGAGTGTCGCAAAAACTGGGGAAGAAAGGGATCAACCAAAACCATAGACCAAGATAAGCACACACATTCAACATTTCTCTCTGGTGTGAAGACAAAGAAGAAGCTAATGACTAAAGTTCACTCACTTCACTAGTGACTTAGTCCCATATAGACTTCAACTACGATTACGTTAGAGCTAATAATATTATTAATATAGTGGGGATGATGGGATATGGGATGAAGCGTATTTCCTATCCTTTATAAGGGATTGAGCCAGGGAAGAAGAGTAAAAATTAGTCTTGGATGTCATGTAAAATTGTGGGGGATAAGGCCACCACATGTTCTAAATTATTCACATTCAAACATTGTAAACTTTCACTGAAGGGAGTTAGTAAAGCCAAAACCAAGCTGTGAAGAAGTAGGCGGTTGTGATTAGTAAGTATGTACATTAAAATAATTTGAACCTCGAAAACGAATGCATGAGGGCGTACTGCATGCTACTAGGAATGAATGAACATATATAAAATATCGGAGAGCTAATGACATTACCGCTTTTCGGTTTTTTCGGGCAATATGTCTACATTCTCATGTTACGTGTAGGAAGGAGAGTGGTGTGTGTAGCTGGAGGCAAGTTTCTCATCATATCCATATATCCATATATATATACACACCACTAAAAAGTTGCAACTTCCTTCTACTGATCTGGCTTAAGTAGTTTTCAGAGAATTAATAATTCCCGTCTGGGTTTGTTAGAAAAGTGGCACTAATGACCGAATTCCCTCTCTCTCATCATATCTCCTCTCCTTTTTACTATATTCCTTCTCATAATATGTAGATAGACATTCATTCATTGTATCCCGCGAATGGATACATATACCATTATTACACCACACAAGTGGCTAAAGAGTTATAGAGAGATAATCAGGCGACTTAAAGTTTTAGCCAGCGACCAGCCCAACACTAGGCAGGCAAAACTGTTCCAGGATTGTGTCGTGTGTTGGTCAGGGAATGGGAAGTACGAATGTTGTAATGTTGAATAGGTGCTTCTTCTATCCATTTCCCCCAAAATTCTCTTCCTTTTCCAAATAGCTTGAGGCTTCTTTCGCACTTTCCCAGAATGTGAAGCAGTTTTGCTCTAGTTAAGTGGAGTATTTTTTTAACGAAGAAGAGGAAGAATCAGGGTATCATCATCAACAGTAGCAGCAGTATCATCGTGATCGCAAGTATTTTAAAGGCATTACATTGCCAAAAAGTTTTTCACAGCTGCCATATATATGCATATATATGACTATGCCATATGATATCCAAACTGAAAAGTAGTAGTAAGAGGAGAGGTCTGGATACCACCACCCACACTGCCACAAGTATTTCACGTATGAAATACATGTGATCATGTAGCAAAATGTGGGGGTAGCATAAACATATACTTATGTGCTTTGAGTGTGCCATGCCATTATGACTGGCTACAAGTTTTTCATTCATTTCCCCCTAATTCCCCATGTTTTATTCCAGTTTGAGGTGTTTCAAAAACCAATGGATTAGCTCTGGAGGAGGTAAAGAGGAAGAGAGCTTGGATAGAGAATAATAATAAGAAGACAATTTTAGCTCACAAGCATTTATACCTATATACACTAACCAACACCAACTTTCTCTACTCCTTTTCCTTCTCCCAAGTTTCTCCCGTTTCCCTCTTTATGTGCTCATTTCATTATTTTACAACGATTACACTATCGCTGCTCTCTCTCTTTACCAACAAGATTTTAGGAACAAGCCACTTTTTGAAATGAGCATGTGGCATGGCATGGCATGGCAGTCGCTCTTCCGCCAGGAAAGCAGACGAAGAGTTTTTGGAATTTCGCTTGTTGGCATAAGAGATTTCATGAGGATGATGATGATGGGATTCCGCAAATTTGTTTGGTTCATCGTTTAATCTCCTTGTACGATGTACAAACACATACATACTTAACTAGATATTTATTCATTTTCGCTATTGGAAAATGCAAAAGATTTTTCGAGTACAAAGCGGAATTCGGGAGAAGGAGAAAAGATGGGCTAGAAAGAGAGAGAGAGAGAGGTTAGAGGCTTTTCACTAATTTCCCATATTAATTTCACCTTAATGACTGCTCCTTGCCTCACTAACACATAGTTTCGGTCTTGTGAGGAAAACTGAGAGTATCATGAGCCCATTCCACCAACATTATTATCCATTACACATTCATATAGCATAACAACCCATACATATACATACATTTACTCTCTCACGATGACTGCAAACACCACTTTTAATTGTTAGCTGTGCTACTACTATATACTACGCTACCTACTTACAATATTATCCAGATGATACTCCCTCCTCTTTGTTTTCACCAAAAACGTAAAGTTTTGTGAGTAGAATAAACTAGAAAACAATAGTGATTGCATATTAGTCCATAATGACGATAAGAAGAATATTCAATCCACCCGGATTTTCAATAGGAATGGCAAAATTAGTGGAGCCACTAAAAGGCCTGGGATTAGTCATAATCATAACACAATGTTTAGGTGTGCTGATGTGGTTGTGTGAGGCTGAGCTCTTTGGGAAAACTAAATTCCTTTTCTTTACTTTACATTGGAAAATGCTGGATTTGGGAAGTTTTTTTTATTAGGGACGAACAGGGAATAAAGTGTTTAGGTATTCCATTCATACACGCAAGAGAGAGAAAGAAAGACACACATGCAAACTTCCACAAAGGAAAACACAAAGCAACAAAGCCATTATTTTCATTTTTTTTTGCTTTCGACGTGCCTTTTCTCTAATATTCAGCCTCCACTCAATTGATCCCCGATGCATTGTTACCAAAAACTCGACGCCGAAGACGGAGGAAGAAAGGGAACAAAAACTTGTTGGGTTTTGGTACGTACGTTAGTTTGTACGTGTCCTATTATTACTATTGCTATTATGATGATGATTATTGCTTCGTATTTTTGGCAAAGGCTTTATCAAACTCGGCTCCATATACTCTCCACCATTTTAGCAACCAAGTTTTTGCAGTCTTTCTAAACTCTGGTAAAGAAATGGGGGCAAAATAATATTCATTTGTCGTCTCCTCATCCTCATTACTTTTGTTTGGTTTTGGATGATACACCACTACTGCGTATACTTTTAATAAATTGGGATGACTGTAGATGTAGATATATGGAACCATAAGAGCTGCGCAAAGTTCATCACATCTCTCATCATCTCATATATTTGCTCAAGATTGAGTTGACTCAAAGAACCGTATTTTTTGCGGACAAAATAAAACAACAGCTTCCAGCTTTCACCGGAAACAGCAAATGTTCGTCAAGAAAATTGTTATAAAGTTTAGTTGGATAAAAAGGGAAAGCAAGCTATTCATAGGTAGTAGTTGTAGTTATTCCCACCATACAAATATGTACAAATGTATTAATGTTGGTTTTTACATCTCCGTTTTATGTGGCACAACATTATTACACTTTTGTTATGAGGCGGTGGTGGTGGTGGCGGCTGAAAATTAAGTTGAAGATAGGCAGATACTAACACATATACATATTCACTGTTTAATGTAGGTCCATTCTGTTTCGGAATGGGAGTTTTGTACGTTCGTATAAGCGGACATTTCTTTGCTGAGTGGGCATGGGATTTGTATGAGGCTGCTGATGTGGTGTGGTGTGTGTGGTTGGTGCGGAGATGATGATATGATATGTGTACAAAAGGGAAAATGATCAAGATAATAAGATTGCGTTTGGCAAATACGTGGCCCCCAGTTTTCATGTTGATATTATGATGATCGGGATCAGGATGATGATGATGATGATGATGTTATAATAAGTGAGGCTTGGCCGTACCACCGTCAGACATTGAGTGAGTGCCGACGCCAATACCAATCTCACACCGGTTACACAGGTAAAGCCTTGAAAGAGTGGAGCATATCATGCATGGGTTATGTGTAGTATATACCTAAGCACATTTTTGCTAATAAAAATAAATAGCCAAGAATATAAGCAAGCCGTTTCTGCAATGGAGCAAAAAGAAAAGTGAGTTTCGTAATGTAAGTTAGTAAGTAAAGTATGGATCCAGATTCAGAGGTCCCTGGGGACTCATTTGTATCTCTCCACCAACATCATCATCATCAGCAGGATGATGGTGGTGGTATGGTATGGTGTTGCATGGGAGTGAGTGTGTATACGGAAATAACTAATACAAAATCAGCCTTTTCTTCTTTGCTTGGCCTTGTGTAAAAATTGGTAGTCCGATTCTTGTTTCCATTTTCCTGTTCTCCCTTTTCTATCTCTCTCATATCATTATTATTAGGAACGAATCCTTTTTCTCTCTGGAGGCTCCCCTCATCTTTCCCAAAAACTTAACTCACAACTACAAAGTACAAGTTGGCAGGAGACTTTCTCCACATTAGAACCAGAGACTAGTATAACTACACTACTCTTTCCATTTCTCTGCTGCAATTCCACTCACTCCTCACTCATTATGTTATCTCGTCGATTATTATTATTATCGTGGATTTGTAGCTTCTTCACTCACTTCACCTCCTTCTTTGGATGATGATATGATGTTGAGGGAGAAAATAGAAAAACATTTTCTTGTGAATGAATACACATATATATATATTATATATCTTTACCGCTTTGTGATGCAATGGAGGTGAGCTCACTTTGTAGGTCCCCAAAGAAGAAAAACTTTTACTCACTCTTGCAAAATAATCAGTTCTGACAAATCTGAGTGAAAACGAGTAATCATGATATGGCACGACTTGTTTCACTAAAAGTTAGCCTTCTACTCACACAACCCTAGAAAAAATAGTCCAGACGTGGGAGGATATGATAAGTATGACATGGAATGAGATGAAATGAGAGGACTGCACCATGCTCAACACAATATCATTATTCTCTCATAAGGAATACCAGTGTTTATAAACTCATCCACTACACAAGTCACAATATTTTTTCTCAAGGTCTCTTCTTCCAAACTTCACTCCACCCTCAAGTTTATTTTTGCAGCAGGGTTCTATAATTGTTATAGTTTTCGGTGTTATGTTATATACGCGTTTGTACAGATAGGATTTTACTCCATCCAAGATAATCTGGTGAAAGCAAAAGAAAACAAAATAGCATAGTGAAGAAAAGAGAGAAAGTTGAGGATGAGTAAAGAAAGGTAGTAAAAAAAGAGGAAGGGAGAACATGACCGTCATAGCCCCATTACTGCTGATTCAATAAGAGATTATGCACAATAAATTACACATTTACGGCCATTCCCTTCTCCCCTTCCCCGACCATCCTTTTCCTTTCTACTCCTGTCTTCTCTCCCTATCATCAATTGATTTCACTTGGTTACTTACTCTTACTCCACTTTATACTACTGCTTTTTATGCCCTCAATGAAACCTTAAAAAAAGGAAATAATGGCATGTTTTTCTTTTTCTTTGCTGCATTGCTGCTCTCTCATCCTCTCAACCCTTATACGTTAGTTAAGGGCTTGGTTCGCTATCATTCACCCAGTCAGCATTCCACATCAGTTTTCTCTATGCGCTGGGTTTTGTTGTATGGTACATACACAAAACGACTTTAAGTACCTGGTCTAACGATCTCTTGGTACTGCATCATTCATGAGCCTTGTGTCTTTGTCTTTGGGAGTGTCTATCTATCTGGTCTGGTTGGATGTGGATAAAACCAGGTTTTTACATAGACAAACACTCTCCGAGAAAAACAAAAGCTGTATGTCGACTAGCTTTTTTTTCTACGATTCCTCGAAAAAAAAAACTTTTCGGAAGGTTGATCTCTTGGAGTAGCTACTGCTATATATGTATGTGCTATATCGTAAGCCTACAAGCTAACAGCATCCTCATCATCATCCTCCTCATGATGATCATCAGTAAAAAAAGATAATAATATGGGGAATGAACTCAAACTGGAGCTTTTCCCCTTTACTTTCACTCAACAATTGAGCACCCCAGCTTATTTTTGACCAGTGGAAAGCAACAGGGAAAAGTAGTGAAATGCATGAGAGCGAGAGAGAGAGAGAAAGCAAAATAAACAGGCTCTTTAAGTTTTATGCACACTTTATAGAGTTTAGCTTGATGGCTCACAGATAACTTTGCTCCTCTTGTTTATTCTCACTTTTTCCCAGCTCATTCTCAAACTCTGCTGACTAGGAAAAAAAAGATATACATACCTACATATATGTTTTCATTTCAAACAGCGTTTTTTACGAGAAGGTTGGCCTCTGGCAGTTCTCCTTGTTCCTGACTTGAGGATACTAAAAAAAGTGCTCCTGAACTCCAACTGACTCAGTTGGTTTTTCTTGATGATGGTCAAAGGGAACAAAAGAGTAGAGAGTTTAGGGGATACGATGGGATAATTTAGATAAATGTATAAGGTTGAGTATGAATGTATGTTCCCACTATACTTCCGTCTTAATGATAATGCTCATCATCGTATTATCGTGAGCTTTTCCCTCTACAGAAAGACTTGACTTGAGTACCGCTTTAGCCCAGTTAATATTATCCTTTTTTGGAGTAAAAGCAAAGAATAGTGGTGGTGGTGGTTGTTGGTGGTAGGATGATGCTGATGATGATGGAAGAAAAATAGGAGAGCGACGATTGCCTTGATGTTGATGGTGAGATCATGATACTGAGAAGCAATAGCCATGTATGATATGCCATCACAAACCAACTCAGTCAACGTCTTTCCTACTAAACTATATATATGGTATATAAACGTGTGGAGTCCTCTCCTCACACTTTTTTGGGGGGCCTGTCTCTTCTAAGTTGGATGATGACGATAATCATCATGATCATCAACGACTTGACTACTACTGACTCTACACTACTCCTGTTTGGTTCGAAGAGTCTCCCATCATCCCATTCTCCTACAACTCCTCTAGTGCTTAATAGTAAATGATGCGTGTACAACTTTTTTTTGTATTACCATCACCACCGCATCACTCCTACTGACTCTCGCTCCTTCTTATAATTTTACCTTTTTTTGTGAGAACGTTCTGTGAAAAGGGAGTCGAAATGCACACTCATTCTCTTTTCTCCATTTTCGTCCCGTCACGACCTCTTAAGGATTGCCAACAGCGTGTAGAAGAATGAGAGGATTTTTTTTCTGTTGGTGCTACTGTTTTTAAAGCTTGGAGTACATACATATATTTTTAAGAGTGTGGATTCCTCCGGTGGTTTAGTACATTTTCGTCTAATAATAATCATAATATAATGGCCCATTTTCAAACTCTTTTCCCTTTTTGTGTATGCGTTCTTTCTTTGCCGTTCATAAACAACCTCTGCCATCCCATGCCATCTCCCTCTCTTTCTTATTTCTTCAGAATGAACAGAAAAAAGTGACTTTTTACTTTCTTTTTTTGCTTTTTCTCTCTTTCTACCTCTCAGTTTTTTGTATCCTCTGGCAAGAAACAGGTTTGTTGTGTACCCATTTCTTCCTCCTCTTTGCGATACACACTTTTCCTCTCCTTCTTTGCTCGTCTGTCATGTCGTCGTCGTAAATAAAAAAGAAAGAGAGAGAGAGAGAGAGAGAGAGAGCAGAAGAAACTGCTTCAGGAACAGGAGCACTACCATTTCCCAGTAAAAAGAAAGGGAAAAAAACAAAGTGAGAAATGAGCAGCCGAACAAGCTATCAGTTTTGCAAATGTCCTGTGCAACATTCTCTTCACTAAACTATATTGCTCCTGTACTACGTTATCTTCTAAACTAATGTTGGCATTCTTTATTTTCCCCTCTCTCTCTCCCTTCTATATTTTTTTCCTTCGTCTTAGGAAATAACGATGACTGCTCCTGTAGTTTTCCTGCCTTATTATACCCCTGAAAAAATGTGAGCTAAGAGTAAGCTCAAAAAGGACTTTACAAAAAAAGTGTGAGTAAGTAAGTAAGCAGAAGAAAAAGAGATTTTGCTTTCCCCACTTCCAAGCATTAGTGCATTTGTGCTCAACTACGCATGTATTGAGCTATATAATATATGTACTTATACTACGTACTTATGTAGCCCATAATTCTCCCATAAGTAGTACCCACGTAACATCTGTATCTCTTTATATTTCCGATTGGTTCCCTTTACTTAGCAGTAAATTCATATGCATACAGGAAAAATATTCACAGAGAAAATATAAAAATATGGCTAAGCAGTTTGGAATACTTTATGAGCCCTTATTTCACATCTGAAATAAACGAATGTATTATAATATTAGTTAGTACTTATACTTAAAGCAATGCGTTCCTTTTTTGGTGTAGTAGATGAGGAAAAGTGATATACGTAGATCCATTTCCATCTGTTATTCGCTAACGGGCATGTAAAAAGGCTTTATCTAATGTGTCCAAAGTCCTTTACTCTAATCCAATGAAAACTTTGTTGGATGCACACACTTACTTATATAAAATGTGTGTACCTATTTATTTCTTGTTCTACTTTTTCCACTTTTACCCTCTCACTACTCGTACTTGATTTGACTGTTCCCAACTTCAAAACGAATCTTCTGCTTGCAGTTGCAAAAACAGAGTTGTCGGGAACAAGACAACGATGTTGATATCACTATATGTAGTATCTCATCCCGCGGCCCCTCTTCACTAATCAACGTCATTGGCAAATCCTTTATGACACAGCGTGAGTTTCGTTTTTGTTGAGCTATCATTATAAATCTACATTAGCGAATATATTCTCAAACTTAATGGGAAATGACAGCAGTTATGCCATGATATGTTCTAGTCCAAAAAAGTTTTTTCATGTCATCATGTTACATATAAGCCATATCTCCCATCAAATCAAACTCTCTTAGATTTCAGTGGGAAGAGGATATCTTTTATCCGCAAACTGGAAATGATTCTCGAATGGATTTGGATTGGATATATGTATACATAGTATTTATTGGATCTGGTTGGTATCTGGTATACAATTTTTGTGAAGATGGCCAGTTGAAAAAATAACTGAAGGCATCGACATGTCATTTTTTTCTCTTTATGAACGAAAATGTTTAGCAGACTGAAAGAAACTAGTTGAGTTTGTTACAAGGAAAAACTCATGGAGACATGAGTGATGATAGATCAAATTTCTATCGAAAGCCTCTTCCCATGAAATCATTTTCATTCCCCTTTCCGGATGAATTAAAAGTCTGAAGGATGAGGGAAAGGGTAGTAGTAGGACGTACGTAGAGAGTATATCAGAAGACAACCCAATTCGAACCCAACACAACACACATCACTGCATAGTATGTGTAATATGTTTTTCCTGGTGTCGACAGTTGGCATTGGGAGGTTGACTTGCTTAGAATTTTAATTCTCAGAAGAAAATGAAATGAATTGGGAGCAAGGAATAACATTATTTACACTCATCTTCCCTGCTACACTTGACTATAATGCGGTGTCGTTTCAAGGAAAAAAAATATATTGTGATTATGTGATGTGAGTGAGGGAGGGAGGAGAAAGCAACCGAAACGAAACAAGCAGTTATGCCATGGCATCATGCATTTTAACTTAACTTACGTTGTTGCTACAACTGGCAAGACAAGATGCACTACGACTTTTACCAACTTCACCAGCTTAACTCAAACTCAGCTCATTCACTTCACCAATTTTCTCCAGTTATTTTTTTTTCTTTCTGAGAAGAATTTTCCTTGGTTGTTTGCTTACAGTACTCCACGGAACATTTTCTATTGCATTTAGATGTACATAAATGGGAAGAGAGAAGCTACCATTATGGGGATTTTCTCCATTATGCTACATACATATAATTTTTTCCCTCATGACCCTCTTTCTTTATTATATTTTGGCCTGAATTTTCTCAAGTAGAATTAAACTGTCTCTTCCCATGCAATGGGGTTAGTCGACCTATGCATGTAATACAAATGTTATTACTTCAGGCAAAACCAGGGAGTATCAGCCTCAGTATAGTATGCCTCCAGGAGTAATGATGATGGCAGAGAGAGATAACCAACCAGCAAACTTTTTACAGACAATTTTCAACCGACTGTTTCAGTCCTCACTATATAAGGTACGTGGGAGGTCCTCCATCTTCGTCTGTTTGGCTAGTTTTCCAAAAAAAAAAAGAAAAAAAGTAGGCCCTAATATTTACTAGCTACATATAATACTTATACTACTATACTAGGATGCTAGAAATCGGTTTGCACTGCGGAACGAAACACATCTTTTATTTAGGGGTAACTTAGGACTTCTACCTGATCCCAAACCCCTTACATAATATTTGTTCCAATTACAGGATATTTCTTGACCCAGCTACCTAAGTGCCTTGGTTGAGCATGTACAATGTGCATTAATATTTTAGACATTTTTTTGGTACACATACTACGTAAATCCGCTCTCACCTTAAATCCAAAAGTCTATTTACCAGATATGACATACTATAACAAAAAAACGCGAGACTACTAACTGCATCTAGTTCAAATTTAATTTGATTTGATCTTCATCGTGTTGATAGCGTAGATTAAAGTTTTAGATTGTACATTATACGCGCTTGTATATTGCATACGAAAATATCTGCGTACTTTTCAGCACAATATACAGTATAATTAAATGAAATGGGAACGGTTACATATAAATACAAGGTTAGACTACTACGAATTATAAAAAATTCCAGGTTTAGGATAGACATATTATTTTAGCAACCGAGGACAAAGCAGCGGAACGGCTTATTAAAAGAAAGAAAAGGCAGAGAATTTATTAACAATACACTTTTCTCATGTTCTATTTTATTAAGTTAGGTCAAGATATGGTCAAATGATTAAGAGAAAGACAGAAAATCATGCCTCGAGTCTGCTGGGTTTGCCACACACCAGATTATATTATATCCAAACCAAAATATGAAGTTTCTACATTTTTGGCTGGATTAGTAGTCCACTGCAAAATAAGGGGGCTTTTCTCTCTGTTGAGTTATATTTTTTTGTGTGTATGAAGTATTTACAAGTACAAAGTGTAGCCCATTTTACCACATGCAATGAGCATATAATATTATGAATGTTGTTCGTTTTAGCGGGGAGAGAAAGTTGGAGAGCTCTTCTGGTTGGAGTGAGTATATTAAATGTTTTGGAGGGTTGGAGCATGATTGTAATGTGCAAAGTTTTTCAAGTCTCCTTTTCGTTTTCTCTCTTCGCTTACAAAAGCAACCCACATGGATTCACTGTCAGATGGGATGGCAAACGAATCAGCGGTGGGTCTTCCTCTTTTTCTTCCTGATTTAGATGTCAGTTGGCTCGACTCTATATTTCTCAGCAACTCAAAAGCCAATTCAGGTTTTTCCTTCCCAGCTTTTCCTTACCCCAAAAAAAGAGCACATGTTTTTTACCATTTTTTGCTCTAATTTTTGTAAAAGCAAGGAGGCAGATGTGTAGTTCTTCTAAAGAAGACGTGTTTTTTCTCTCCTCAAAACGTTACATATGGCATTCGTAGCTTAGAACAGCTGGGAATAAAAGACGTGAAGAAAGTATGAGGGACACTTCATATATAGCTGCTCGCTCACTCTTCAATTTTTTTGTCCTCATCTGAGAGAACAAAGGACCTGGGTAACTGGGACCAGTATAGCAACAGCAAAACCTCTACCATCCCAATTTCTAGCATCATCGTATCGTATCGTTCGTACCTATATTTACGGCTAGCTTTACATCCCAACACAACAAAACAAAAAGTTGCGGTTTTTTCTCCTTTCTCTTGAATCCAACATCTCCTTTCTTTTCTTCTGAAAAGAGGAAGAGTGATAGAAAAAAAGTTTGGCTTGTGTGAGAACTTTGGGTAGGTTTTCCTGAGAAAAAGCTAATTCCAACTATACAGCCTTACAGCTCTTGTAGTAGAGCTACATGGTCTTGTGGTTTGGTTTTCTTCCCTTTTTGCCCTTATACATTATTTTCCCCAAATTGTTTTTGTTAGTTTGGCTGGGTGGACACATGACAAAAGTATCACCTTCACACAACACAACACAACCTCGTCGACTAATATTATGCTAGAAGGGGACGAAAAGCAAAAAGTATAGCCAGGAAGAAAGTATAAAAAAGAGTAGATTGTATGGCTGACTCCCTTGACTTTTTCCTTTGACTTTTTCTCTCACTCCCTACTTTGTTTTACTCAACGAAGAAATGTCAGCAAACACACAACTTTTTGCTTTTGCTTCCCCAAATTTACAAAACAAGTCATTAAAGCAAGAGGCGAAAGTATATATCCTAATAATGGTCCCTAAAATAGACTTGATGATAATTATTACACAATATATTTTGTTTGGCAATCTATTTTACGCTTAAATTGTTACAGAAATATGTCCACACTGCTCTCAAAGATAATTAATGGCAACAAATGGATGATCAGTACTAGGAAACTCTCAAACAAGCGAAAACAATGAAGGAAAAAGCACAAGTTTAATGATAAATTCCGTTTCTACAACTTGCACTGCTTATTTTTAAAGAAGAAAGAATTTCATCATGCAAGTCAATGTGCAATACACACATATGAAAGTATAAGGAATATAATAAAGAACTGGAGCTGGTATGAAATTTTGATAAAAATACCAGAATCGTATTCAAATTTCAAAGTTGAAACACTGCTACTTTATTTTTTGTTAAAACACACGAGAAACTCGTTCATGTTTGCTGTGCAAAGTTTTTCCCGGAACCTGTGCTCTCGTCATTTGCTCCTCATGAATGAATGCATGAAGTCAACACGTCTCTGCCTGATCGCCTTCTTCCTAGAATCTAAAAATGTAGGGACACCAAACTTGAAAGCAAAGTTAACTACGTAGTTAAATGAATAATTGCAATCTGAGAAAGAGTGGTGAAAGATTTGTGTCTTTCCGTTCTATTCATTTCACTATTTTTCGCTTTGTCCACCAGAGCTATTAACAGACAACATGATCATCATTAGCAAAAAGAAGCAAGTCATTCACTTTTTTTCGTCCTTGAAAGATAGAGAGAGTGAGAGCAGGAAGAAAAACAGCAAAAGCCAGCACTTTCTTTATCGGCATCATCACCATCAGCAGCAACCGTGATGAGAAAGGGAAATCAGAAAGTTAGTAGCACAAGACGAATGAACCATATCCCTACTTTCATTTTCTAAAAAAATATATATATATGTGTATACTTAATGTAGTGGAGGCACTAAACTAACTGGTGGACACAAGAAATAATATGAAATGTAAGTTAAGTGCGCTGGAAAATAACCAGCGCAGCAAACTCGAATGTGTTGTAAGAACGGATTTAACTTGAAGCAAGCAAGGGGAATACTTTATAACTCATATATGCGATATATACTTATTATGAGTACTACATGCCTATAGTCTAGCCACTCTTTTTTGTATTCACTGCGTCTTTTCTCTTTAAAAAAGAACAGGAACTCTTGTCCATTCATTTAATTCCACATCACATTGCCTTTCTCTTTTTTCTGCAGATTTTGTATTTTTCACAAAAAGAAAAGACGTTTCTGTCATTTTGACCGGCTATTTGTAAAAAAAATCCAAGCCTTTTCCAAAAAAAATCGAAAACGAGTATGGTATAGTGTGGTTTGGTGTAAAGAACAAAAAGGCCGTCGGCCGTTTACAGTTTGATTGCTACAATCCATCCAGCACCAACCAAAGGGAAAAGTCGATAGCCCATATCCTCCTTGTTTTAAAACAAAATCCCTCTCTCTAAAACGATAAAGGAAGAGTGTGCATATGTCTGCAATTCGTTCCTTCTTTTTGCAAGAAAGAGCTGATGAGAGTGGGAGTCCTTATCCTTGTTGACTGTACAAAAAGATAAGCCAGCGGAGAAGGAACGAACGTAATAGAAATGCTATTACACAACATTACAAGTCTAATGTCCTGATTCTCACATGGACAAAAAAATGTGCATATTTTTACAAGGAAATTTTTATCTTAATGTCCACCAACAAAGAAAGCAGGCAACGTGATGAGGAGAGTTAGTCAAACTGGAATTCTCTCGAGGGAGTTCAAATTTTTGTAAAATGCTCCAAAGCATGTATGTATGTACACGTATTAGGAGTACACATCAGATCAGATTCCAAAACCAGTTTGGTAGGCTTGGCTAAATAAAAGTACATTCGTCGTTTCCATTCTAGAGACCATATAGTAGGAATAAGCATTATGGGGAAGAGATGAGAATCAAAGAGCATTTTTTCTTGGCCATCAACTTGATGCTGATGCGTGAGTGTAACAACATCAACCGACAATCTTGTTCACATTCATTTATTGCATTGCTTCTTTTTCTTCTTCTTTTTCCGTAAAGAAATACACGTAGTTACATTGCGTACCAGAGAAACTATAAAATCTGATTTTCTATGCTTGTTGCGTTCTAAATCCCAAGAGTATATCAAACATCATCAACCCCACTTTGAAAACGACCATATGCTATTACTGCTCCGTCATGTTTTGAGTTTAGCTAAACTAAACACCATACGCACTTTTCCAAGAAAGACAAATTCTCTGTACTATCATTTTTCAAATAATTCAAACTACCTAAAAAGTACTGCTTACTCAAAGAGTCGACTCAACCTCACCATAAAAACAGCTCACTGATTTTTTCCCTAACAAAGAATGCATAAAAAAGGAATGAAGAGCGAAAGAGTGAAAGGAGAAAGGGAAAGTTGATGAGATTTTTGTTAATTCCCCCTCTTTTGCAATGCTACAATCCAATTTAGTTTACATTTTTCTCTTTCTCTCCTTGTCTACTTTCTCGTTTCCCTTTTTGTTGGAAAAGAGAAGGGAAAGAAGGAAGGAATATCATGGTGGTGATGGAGATCATGTTGATGATGATGATGATGATGATCGCCATCAGCACCAGCTAACGCCAACCCCCTTGCTGATGCATATCTCATGTGTGCTTTTGAAAGTTAGCCAGCATCAGCATCATCGTACCGTTAAGTTAAATGTAGACACTCCGTAGGCACAATACATATTATACTTTAACATTCCACTGGAAATGATGTTTTAGTTAGTTTATCATGAGGAAAATTACTAGCCCGGCATGGCATGGTAGTGCATGACATGACATTGCTTTCTTGTATAAAACTCGCGTAATTGCAACTTGAATCTTGATTACGATCACTTTTTAGGCACGTTCAAACTGTCGTCATCCATAACTTATTGTGCAATGTGGCTTGGGTTTGTGCATGTGCACCGTTAACGACCCCTTTGGTTGCGTTGTCGCGTGACTTTGTACTACTCATTTTCCATAGAAAGCTTATATGTATGTACTATCATCATCCTCCTTCCTCTCAGGAGCACTTGACTACCCATCCACATATGAAATTGGGAAATTTTGGAACCAAAAACAACAACGTGGAATTATATAAAGCATTTTAAACCCATGGCATGATTGTGATGAAGATATCAGGGTAGAATGTGTCGTGTGTGCATTTCATTAATAAAATACGGGACAATTACGCTCAACAACAACAACAGCATTCCTGACATCCTCAATGAGCTCCAAAGACAAAAGGGGAAAGGAAGGTTGGGAACGCTCATCGGTTGTGTTATTCCCTTTGAGTGTGTGCATATGAATCTGATGAAGAGGATCCGATATGATACGATATCCTTCAGAAGAAGAGAGCCGTATATGATGTTTATGAAGATAAGTTGGTCTGGTCTGGTGCCCCTACTAAATAGCTAAAACTATAAATGAAACGATGTTTCCCAATTCTACTCACAAAACTGGTGAAAAACTTGTAATCTAAGTAACCATCTCAAACTGCATATTATGTTTCGGGTGAATGGTAAAGGCTGACAAAGTTGATTACCCACGAAATTCATATTTATTATAGCAACAATACCAAGTACACTCCAAAATACTTTCTCTCCCTGATTCCTTACTCAAGTGGAGGATGGATGACAAACAACGGCATGTGTAATGCAATCAGCTCCTTTTCCCGGCGAAACAAGAAAAGTCAACAGAACTCTTTGAATCAAGTTTCATTCATATAACAAAATAGCAAAACTCTATAGTTTTCGAAATATTTACTATAAGCAAATATGATTTTGCTGAGGGGAAAGTACCCACGAACCCCAATAATAGATAGAGACAAAAAATGGAACGGATGAATCAAGCAAACAAAATCCAGACATTTCTTCAAAACTTGTAATCCACCCTTGTATAATTTACATAGATACACATTCATAAAGCATAATTTATATATTTCCCCAAGCAATCTTATTCCATTCCAAATATTATTGAAAATGTTCCAAAAATAATTTATGGAATTGGGAGCAAAGCAGACTATAGAAGATCCAAGGAGAAAAATGGGAGGTCGTATTTACTTGCTCTCATTTTGCAGCAAGGCAAAAGAGCTCATCACTCATTTCAAAACGTATCAATATCAATACATATATTGCATACATTTATACATTCATACACTTTCTATTATGCTTATATATATATATTGGTTAGTTGTTGAGATCAATCCCAAACATTTTTAGGATCTGGACTCAGCTCTGGATATTGAATATGTTACAAACATCAATTCATGCTGTTTTTCCATATGAAAGGGACTAGCCAGTCACTTTTCTCGCTCAATCGTGTCAGTTCCATGTCAAATAAATGTAATCAATCCTCTCAAGCTCTGACGTTTCCTTCAACTCCTCTTGACTATTAAAGCACATATGAATGAATGCGTGTTATGAATGCAAGCATCGTGCATTGCATTACAATAATTCTCCAACCCCATGTGCTTTCATCACTGTCCTTTTGAAAAACAGATCGGGAGAAAAAATGCATGTGAATTTTCATACCAAAAGAAAATACCCGATTTCCAATGTCAGAAACGAGACAACAACTCAAGCATTTTAAGCATATTCCTTTCTCTAAAACTGAAAAAAAAACTAGTCTTTAGAAACCTCACTAATAATAGAAAGTTTGATACTATTTTTAGTAGACGGCTATATTATTATTATGCATGCAATTATCATCAGAATCAGGCTTTCAACAAGAGAACAATATAATAGCTTATCATGAGCACACAATGAATGACTGTGACTGACCATACGTCCGTCACGAGACGAGTTTTTGAATGAAAACTTGAGAGAGAGAGAGAGCGTTATTTTTATCATTACTTCAGCTCTCCTCTCACATGCTTATTGTCTAGTCACTTTTAAAGGTAGGCATAATGCAATATAATATGTTTTGATGGACAAGCCTTGTTAGCTGGAGTGGCAGTCAACCTCAAACAAAGAGTATTCTTCTTTTTCTTCACAAGCCAAGGCTTTTTGTAATAGTATAGTATACAGTCACCAACCCGCTTTGTACTGTCAAGGGCGAAATAAAGACGACGATCGAATCAAGTTTTTTTTCAACAAAAAAAATATGGTCTATCTAGAAAACAGAATAGAAAGAGAAGAGTCTGCACTATCTACCTTTATTTATTCACATTTTTTTCTTCAACCATATTCCAAAAGTGTATAAGGATTCGTTTAGGTTATGGGCAGGAGGATACATTAATACGTGAGTGGATAAGCATATGTACGTACAAATGTACGTCAAGAAAGCTGCTGACAGTAAAATTGGCTAAGAGGACGAAATCAGAATACCAAACGTCATTTTGTGACTTTGCTCCGCACAAAATTTCTTCACTGCCTTTCGTTTTGTCCTTCCAAAAAAAACTTTCACCATTCCAACTTGTGTGCTCTATTGTGTTGTATGTATCTTGGCGAAGAAAGTTGAGAAGCCCACACTCTACTCAATATATGAACAAAAATGTAAAATTTAGAAACACTAAAAATGCTTCATTTCTTCTTTTTTTTAAAAAGACTAAAGGAAACTTGAGATGGAGGAGATCTACTACGTAGGCACTCTGATGGAATGGCAGGCCCAGTTTACTTTAATATTATTCAATATTTCTCCACATTTCTTGAATGTTTTCCCTTCTTTCCTAAAGATGATAAAAATCAGTTTTAACGAAGCGTGTACATATACATATATAAATAAGAATATATACTTTTGTGTCTGGGATATTTTTGTCTGTCTGTGTGTACCACTGACAAATATTCCTTTAGGCATGAAAAGTATAATGTTATAGGTAAAGTCTAATACTATATAATATGTACCAAAAAGGATTAGGTAGGTACAAACATATGCATTGGATGCTAAACGTTTAGTTCTGCACAAAAGTATTTATGGGAGGAGAGAACCTATGGGGAAATTTAAATACGTTTGTTTGAGTTTTGTAACTTTCTGATAGACAGTCAAAACTAGTGAGTGAAAAGGTGCCCAAAGGTGTCGTATTCGTTTAAAGTTTGGATTATACATATATTCTGTGTATGTATATACACATTTATCTATATATTTTATATTACCCCAAATCAGTGCTGTCCTTGGACAAGTTACTTTTCTCTAGAAAAGAAAAGGAGGAGGACTTAATTTGTTGGCATATTTAGTTGGATACATACATACATAGGGGTATATCATTAAGACTTGGAATTGCAACTGAACAAAAGAGTTGACAAAGTATAGGCGTGTGTGATGTGATGGTAAAAGCAGCATAGTAAAATCATACTTTTTTGTTTTGTTTTGACCTACCTCTTCTCCTCTAGAATAAACTACAACTACAAGCTCAGAAAAAAATGGAAAGCAAGGGGAGAAAGAACCAGTTGCCCATAAAAATTCCTGAATTATCATAATATCCCTTTAAAAGAAGGAACGTAAGAAGTGAGCACAGCACTATACGGGCGAGTTGCTTAAATGTTTCAAAATAAAAAATGCGGCCATAAATATTATGCGGAGGGATATAGATGTGTGCTCGTGCTTTGCTCAGCTCTTCATTCAAATCTAAACAGTAAACACTTAGGAGAACGAAAGAAAACATAAATTCTTATTCTTCTGGAGCATTAGTAAAAAAGGGAATGGAGGAATGTTAGAAAGACAAAAAATATAAAAAGTTTTGTGCTGAACGGAGAAATGAACTCAAAGTTAGAGGCTTGCATGTAGAAATACGAAATACTATGGTTGTGAGGTTCAGCATAATTCTTAAGTATTTGGGCCTGTTTTGCTACCTTCTATTTTTTTAGCAAAAAAAAGCAAAGCATGAAATTATGTTCATGTGCATGAACATTTAAGAATCTTTTTTTCGACCAAGGACATTGAATAAAAAAGAATGTGATACTGATATGATGAAGCAGAAAAACTCCATATAAGACTACGCATCAAGCCAGGAATCCACAAGACACTTGTATTTTCCCTTGTTCATCATGATCATCATTGTGTGTGGTAGTGGTACGATATTGTATTCATGTAAGCGAGAGCAAAGAGTGGATATCATGCATTCATGCATCCACTTCTTTCCAACCGAACAAGGAACGTGCGCACACATCCAATTCACGAATACTTGCTCTTGCATTACATAGGCGAATATATATCCACACCAACTTTTTTCCGTTTCAGTTTGAATCTCCTCTTCTAACTTTACCTTTTTCTCTTTCTATATAAGAGGCAAGTGGTGGATGGGATGAATCTTTTTCTGCTTGTGCATCCACTCACACACAAATGCCATACTTCTCACAAGCACCAGTCCAAAAAACCGGTCTTGTTTTCCCGTTTCACTTCTCACGACTTTTTAGTCTTGTGAGACTTGCCTCCGCATCGAGAATCTCTTTCGGCTACACTCTCTCTCACTCCGTGTCTCCTGTAGTCAAGTTACAAACCAGAGCCAAAGCTCAAAAAGTATAATATCATGGAGAAATATTAGGAAATCTCATATCTCACTTTCACTTCCGGAACTTCTTCAGGCACTCCTTTGCTCAGTCAGTCAATTACAAAGTGAGACAAAGAAAAACAAAGACGAAAAAGAGAATATTACACGCTAAAAAGTCAAGATTAATCCATGTCCCATCCTCATCTCAATTTCTCTCCTCAAATTTTGAGAAGAAAGTGTGGAACGTTATTGCGTTGCGTTGTTGTCTCTCGTCTTCTAGTTTCGTCCCGCTAATATATTACATTTTCCTGAAAGTCATTCGATCGGAAAGATAATATTTATCATTATTTTTGTGCGCTATATCGTCCATCAACTCAAATTGTGAAACGTGTAAGACAATCTCAGCAACGCAAAATATAATATTGCGTGTATACTTATCATCTCATCGCTCCAAGCTTTTTTTCCATACTTTTCCACTTTTTTAAAACAAGATTGACAGACTAAAGTACAGAATTAGCTGGAGGCCCCTTTTTCTAATTTGTTTGAAGACAAATATAGGATATAAGAGGAAATGGTGATGGAAATGAGACATTTTAGAGAACTATTGTACTAGTCTCAAGTCAGCCGAAGGCACACACGTGAATTTTCGGGAATAAACAGAGTATACTACTTTCTGTGCACACTCGTTCAGCATTATTCCCCGTAAACCGTTTTTCTAATCTAAATTGACTCTGCATTTTTATCGTTTTCTCGGTCAATTGGCCAAACTCAAAGGGAAAAAGTTCCATGAAAAACATGTAGACACTGTTCGTCGTTTTAAATGGGGGTACCAACCATCACCAGCATTCCTATATTATGCATCAAAAGCTCTGCTTGCAAAAGTTAACTCACTTTCAGCAAGTTTATGTAAAGCCCCTTTACTCATAGAAATAAAGTATCGATTTATGGTGACTTGACTTTTTCGTAAGAATCTCCTTTTCATGAAGTCATGTCTCGTTGAAGCTGGCTGCTAGTTGTGTGGAAATGTGCAAATATTTCACTTTACATCATCATCATCCCCATCATCTTCATCATCACATAGCAATTTGTTCAGCGATTGTGGACACACTCAACTTTATTTCTTAGAGAATCAGCACAGCAGCAAAAAAAATATACTCAACAAGATACACATACACACACACACTTTTTGTGTGAACTCAAAGGGCAAGAAAAATTATTGTGATCCAAACTCAGCTCACGTTTCTCTTGAGCTTGTGTCAACCTCCCCTTGTGCCAGTGTGTGTATATAATACACGTATGTGTGTATCTAGTCACTACTACTAGACCTTTCTTCTTACAAGAACAGGAAAAAAGTACTTTTCAACTTGTTACATAACTTGTCATTTCCTGTCACTCACTCAACTCAACTTGTACCCCACAAACGACTAAAAACTCTTTTATCTTTGCTCTCAACTCAGTCCGCCAGTAGCTCTGCAGAAACGACGGAATATACATGTGCTAATTTGAACAAGCTACATATAAGCAAAAACTTTGCAAAGAAATTTTCAAGTCAACTTTGGTTAAGTTTGCCGACTAAAAAGTTGGGGGATGACATTATCATTCAAATTTAACTGATTTTTTACCCCTCTTGTCATGTACTTTTGAGCGTCTTAACTTTCCACAGCACAAAACTTTGACCTCTTGATCAAGTTATCGCTTCATCATCATCATCCTTAACACCGAGAGCTAAGCTTAAGCTCCATCCTTATTCTTTGGAAAAAGTAGAGCGGTTGCGGTTGCAAGGGCAAAAGAAGAATGTGGCATCATTACCCGACATTGACTCCATTGGCATGAAAAAATATACATCATCCATTATCTCCACCTTCAATTTTCCACTCATCTTCAAGCATAATTTTTACGGGCTTGTGCATCATCATCATCGCATTGCTGTTTTTGACTGATCCAGATGAAGACTTGATGAACTTTATACCTTGTTTCCAATGAAAGCTTATATTTGCCCTTGTACAGCAAAGTCAATATCGACTTTTCAACATTCCAAAAAAGAGAGCATTCTTTAGTCTAAAGACTTCATTTAAACTTTTGCAGCGGTGTGTGGTGTTCTGTTCATTTTAGTAAATCACTTTGCTCAGAGAGTTTTCAAGGCAAACCAGAAAAACTGAATACTTACTCAGAGACAAGCAAAAGTATACATATGTATATAGTCGATTTGCTGTAAGAAGGAAAGAAGAGGCAAGTTAGACAAAAGAACCACAACTGACTGAATAACAACCTTCTCTTTTCCCAATGCTAACTATCTCGTTTTTTTCCTGGGTGGTAACCTAACACAGGGAAAAGGTGTACGTACATTTTATGCCAACACTTTTGAAGAGCGTATGGTGGCTTTGAATGTGGCGTTGGCAGCTCAAAGCCAGGAAATGTAGTAGTGCATTGTCGACACGAGAAAACGTGGCTTGGTTTTCGGTTGTGTGTGGTGGTTTGGAACAAGAGCCCATAGCCCATTATTTCACAAATGAATTGTGGAAAACGAGCAGTTACTTGACGAGACGACGAGAGGAGAGGGAAAGCAGCAACACCAGCAGCAAAGCAAAGTGAAAATGGAAAGTGAGTGAGCCCTTCTTCTTTGCTTTGATATGGTTTCCCCCACACAATTATACCTTACTCTTTATACCTGAATCTATCTCTTCACCGCATCCAATGACGATGACGATCATGATGATGACAAAAAACGAAGAAAAAAAAGTTGAAAAAGGTTTTTTATCAGGATAAACTTGACTATAAAAGTTGTGTCAGCTCATCGTCTGCCTCTTCCGCCTTTTTTCTGAGAAGAAAAAATGGAATAACGGAGAAAAAAATGGTATAATTGTCATTAAAATAAGGACCTTCTGGAGTTGACGACCTGATTCTTGGCAGTGGATTCAGGAAGAGATAGAAAAAACCACAATTTGAATAGAATATCTATAAGCTACCTACATCCTACATTCATAGCGGATCACACATACTGATCTGATCTTCTTCAAAGGGGAGTTCAATACTGACGGGAGAGAAAATTTAGTAAAATAAAAAAAAACTTTCTTCACAGTTTGCTGCTGTACTTAACTTTTTGCTCCTGTGCAGCTTTTTTTATGCTCAAGGAGAAAGTGTAGAAAGAACCACACACGACAGTATTATACTGGTTGGTTTCTTAACACTTTTACAATACCTTGTGTGTGGATGTGCGCCCTTCTTTTCCCCTCCTAGTTTTTTTGCCTCGAATTCAGCTTGATTGTTGCCTCCACCCAGAAGAAAAGAGCATGAAAAGGTAAGTTATGGTACCCTTATGCATTCTTCTCTACTTTCTTTCCCTTGGAATAAAAAAAAAGAAAACTGATGACAATGCCATATACATAAAAAGTATGGAGAGTTTAGAGCATAAGCCACACTAGAGAAAAAGAAAAGTACAAAAGATTATACCGTCCTTCTACTTTCACTTTTTTTCGTGGTAAAGTAAACACACGAGAAAAGGAGCAAAAGTGAAGAGAACAAGTTAGCAAAGGAAATCAAGAGTGTCGTCCACAGCCAGACTTGATTTTCTCCTTTAGTTCTTGTTTTCTATATCTTTCTCTTTCCTTCTTCTTTCCATGTGTGACTATAACTATGACACAAATCATATCACGTACATTTACTTTCAGAAAAAAACTGTCTCTGTATGAAGGGGGAAAACATTTTGGGAGTAATAAAGAAAATGCTGTTAGGAGAAAAGAGCAGAATTATTTTGTAGATGAATTTGATCCATATTTTAGTTAGAAAGGAAAGAAAAAGGTCTGTTTAATTCAGTTGGAGTCTGCATTAAGCCCACTATCAACATCAACACTATGTATGTGTATGTATTATGTATAGTCCTTTAATTTTCAACATAAATACGTCATCACAAGGTTCTATAGATATATATAGTTAGAGCCATAATATACTTTATCAGGATGGTAAATATCTCTATTTCCCCATCCACTACCAACCAACTAACCATCATACAAAACACCTATTATCGCTCTTCGGGGGTTCCGTCAAATGCACTCTCTCTCTCCTTTTCTCTCCTTAACTTAATCTACCATTGCATTGGTCTCGTATAAGCTGTACTCCACATAGCACCACCATATAGCATAATAGCATAGGATTTTGGAATTGAGTGAAGAGAAAAAACCTCATTTCCAAATCAATGGCAAAATTAGTTTTTTCAACGGAATGAATTAAAGTCGTTACCACAATACCCAACCTCGATCTAAAGCATACATGGCAGGCAGTCTTCTATGCTATGCAATAGTATATGGAATGGAGTAATCAAGGTATCACAATCACACACCTAAACTGCCAGAACAACATAAACCAGCAATTTTTGAAGAAAACCCTATCATTCTCACCAAACCAAGCCCACAGAACACCCACAAAAACAACATTTGGAGCCAAACGTCTTTGTATGAAACTCACAAGAGGCACAAGACGTTGGTGACGACAGAAAATGCAAGCAACAAGCCTTTTGCTTATGCATTAACAAAGCCATTTAAAGAAAATGCTCTCCATGTGACAAGCTGCTATATTTTTTTCTTCTACCATCATCCCATGTCCTCTTCTATATTAAAAAGGTCTTTGAATCCATATAAAAATCCATGCATATATACATACAAAACCGCTCGCTCTGTTTCTTTTGCAATCGTAAGTAATCAGTCAGGAAACAAAGAGAGAGAGAGAGAGAGGGAAGCTCAGCAAAAAACTTGAGAGCCAGTCATTCTTCTGATGATGCTTCCTCCTCCAAATGGGTTTGGATGGGGCATAGCGGGATATTGAAAGCACACGCTGTGATTTCAGCCATTTCCAATTTCCCTTCCTAATTCCTTTGTCAAATGTGCCATGCCTTAAAAATGCATGAAAATCCATAACGCATACCAATGGTGTTCCATATGTATGAATGTATGTATAAATATACCCAGTCGTTTTAGTTTAATATATATATAGCTTGTCAAAGCAGAAAAAATGAGATTTTTTTATATATTATTCAACCACTTACCAATTTCCCTGCAGCCAAAAAAACCCTTCTCTAATTACGATTTTTCCTCTTTATTCTCCCGTTTTGGATTTAACGAAGCGAGAAACACCCTCCCACATAGGCTAGGCAAAAGGAGTAATTTTTTTTGAAGGCGACATATCAATTTCATTTTTCTGGCAATGACTTTTTTTTACACCAGAGGCGTCCCTGTTGTGAATATATATAAACATATTAACTTTTGATATTAGCATTCCCAATTTCTCCAATGGTAAATGGCAAAGAATATTTTGTTATAAAGTCGTTGGTTGTCGGTTGAAATAAAGAGGGAAAAGTTTTTTTCCTCGTGTGTTGGATTGAATTATATAGGGGGTATCATAATATTCTTGGAATTTCCCTTTGGTGTATATGTGGAGCTGGCAGCTGAATCCAAACTCTGCAGCCAATTCTATGATTACTTCTTATTATTTCCTTTTTGCTAAAAGTCGTTTGTCGCGTTTTCCTACTCTTCGCTCTATCCCATCTCCACTTATTTCTTTTTCCTCTCATTTCTTTTTTTTCTACTTGGTCTAAAGCTTGTCTTGTTCTCTCCCTCTGTACTTGAGATTAATTCCTAGAGCACAATGGATTTTGCACCACTAATGCCACTACAAATCTCATCCCATAACTTGCCCGGACTTTATTGTGAAGATAGGTGAACAGCCAACATACGGACAACCATCAAACATATTGTATTATAGCTAGCTATCTATACTCCCAACTATCTGTTATATTCTTGTATCATGATAATATATTTAGCTATGTATATGTATTTTATCGGCAGGGAAAGTGACTTTGCTTTCCCTTGGCCATAAAGCAAGGTTGGATTGGGGAGTGAGAGTGGTATATGCTACTTTCTCCTGCTTCCTTCATACACAACAAGAACAATACATTTCGTAACATTCATTTCAGTCGTCACTATGATGGGGAAGCTGTTTCGGAATTGGAACACAAAAGACTAGCCTTTGCTAAACGGAAGGAGAGGGAGAGGAAGGACGGGAAAAAGGGAATTTGTTGGATGCTACTTTGATTGGAATGGTTGAATGCTTGTAATTGATGGTACAGTGGATCGAAATAAGATCTCTTGCAAAAGTCTTTCTCTCTTTATCTTGCTCCACAAAATAACTTGAGTGAAGAGAGAGAGAGAGTAGAGAATCTTTTACCAGCACACCATTCCAATGGCCATCACTTCAACAGCCATTTCCAATCTCACATTTTATTATCATTCTCGATTTTGTATCGAATTACACCGAGGAATGTATGTACGTACAAAACTTGCAATTTATATAGAAAGCTCATTCACTCTAGAGCCGAAAGCTATACTGCTTCTTTTGTGGCCATTGTGGCTCTATCCCATTTTCTCCAGCCCATCTAGCTCGCTCACTCACTCACAAGCCTACTTACTTACAATACACAAACAGTCTGTGAAACGAAAGAGATCCACACACACACACACACATTTCCACGAATGATTCTTTCTTTGGGATAGAATGAGAGAACGTGCATCTGCAACTACAAGTTGGTTATACATATATCTCTACAAGTTATCATTATGTGCATGTTTTGTTGTTTCCAGTGATATGATGTTATGATATGATTTCGCGAACAGAGAGAGAGAAAAGAAAGCTAAAGGCGACGGTGCATAGAGTACACAAAAGCGTATAGGCGCTAGAGAAACACTTTTGCCTTATTTTTATCTCCATTTTCTGCTCGCATTATGACACACTTTGTTTCCAATTCTTGTAAGGAACGAGTGCAGTGTGGTGCAAACATAACATGGGAACAGAACAGACAACATCATGACATCACGAGAAGAAAGATATAGTAGGAGCAATCTCAACTTGGATTTTATTGTTAGTGGCATCCCATCCCTTGGTTTTGGCATATTGCATATACTGTATCTGCTTCTATATCTTTTGTATTTAGGACGAAGACGACCACCGCCACAACTTCAAATGTTTCAATGCTCAAAATGGCAAAATCTAATTCCCTTGAATACCCCACACCATACACCATATCTCTTGCCTTATGGCCGACCTTTTGCTTAATGCCTTCCATTTCTGGCTATGACACACACACACACTGCAAATGTACAAAACACAATCAAAAATGTTTTTATTGCAAACACAGTTATTTCTTGTTATTGTTGCTCTTGTCTTAAGCCCCCGAATTCCAGACACCAAAAACTTCCACTTATTTTTGGGTGGCTCACTTTTTAGTGAGTGATGGCAAGGCGGTAGATGGACTACTTGACTAGTGCTCATTCTATCACTTGTGTCAGTGAGACAGTAAAATGCTGAGAAAGGGAGAAAAAGACGGCGAGAATGTGAAGAGAAAAAAAATTGTTGAGAGAAAGGCTCAAGGTTTTACCATTCTCATCATCATCTTCATCACACAACCACTTTCTCCAAACTTTCCTCCTCAGTGGCTCTTGACACCATCAAAATAATTCCAAAACTAGTTTTCCCCTTCTTAAAATAGATACATAAAAACATACTATGTAAGTACATACATATATGTATATGCTCTGTTATAATGCTCTATAGCATATGGTTGCCGTCTTTACTCATTTTGAGATGGGAAAAAAGTGAAAAATTTTCAGGATTTATTCATGCCCAAAAAAAGTGACAGATGAAGAAAAGGAATCAAGATTCACAGGCATCAAGTGAGGCGTGGAGAAAACTGGTGTACATAATGTGAAATGTGAAAATAAATGGGTGAAAAAAAGGGATTGGAAGGAACAAGGATATTTGGCGGAAGCAGAGGTGGTGTGGTGGTGGCAAGAGAGCAAGTAGCAATATTGATTTGGTTCTTGGTTTTTGTACTTGGTTGATCTAATGATGAGACGCATGCTGTTATACAAGTAGGCATATATATTTATATGTGTATCAGGGTAAATGCGTTGTTGGATGGATCAAGGTGAAGGATAAAGGAATGGAATGCAAAGGCTACATACATGGATGGTAAAAGATCAAAAGATGTTTTTTGCCCTAGTGCTTCGACAAGACGAGAGAAAACATCAATTAATTTACCTTTCATACATGGTCTACTACCAAAAAGAAAGAGAAAAGCAAACGGTATCGTATTGGAGAGTAAAACCCAAACCTGGGTTTAATTTGCAGTGAGCTTTAGAGAACCATGAACATTAGAGCTCGATTCTCAAATGACTATAATCTGCTACAGATGATCCTATAAGAAGAGAAAGCTATATAGTCACTTGAGTTGCAAGCTGGATATAACTCCAGCTCTTGATATTTTTTACTAGTATACATTGTGTTCTCTCATCCTGCTTGCTTGATACTCCCTTTTCAATGGTGAATTGCTTTCCATTGAAGCAGTCAGCTAGAGAAGAGCTTGTCATCATCATCATCATCATCATCATCATATAGCGTGCTGCTGCTCTCCTTAGAAAACGAAACAAGCCTGTGGACTAGGTTGTTTGGTTACAATAACCAGGTTAATGTTTTATAGGATCGGGAAGATGGAAAGGTGATACCTTGTGATGTAAGATGTGTGTACTCACAAACACAAACATGTCTAACGATAAGTCCTTGAAGAAGAAAGAATGGAACAAATATAGAAAATTATTTTCACTCCTTGTCTTGTCTGTATATACCCACGTTTTGTTGGAGGTAGTGTGGGTGGGGATGGCTAAACCTTTTGTCACCGTCAAACAACCCTTTTGCAACACTCACTTGAACGAGACAGATGCCAAAGACCTCTAGACCCCCAAATACATATTACAATCTCCCTGCTATTTTTATTGCATTCATTCAATTCCTCCTTTTCACTCTGCCCCATCAAAGCATGTGCGTAAAAAACGTCATACAATCTTGTGGCGTGGTGTGGTGGTGTACTGTTTTGTAGCTTGTAACAACTGTGGTGGAAATATCTTCTTTCATGAAAAGTTTTTTTACTAGCTGGAACAGTTTCACTACAAAATAATATATTATAGAGTAAATATGTAGGAGAGCCTTTTGTATTCAATATATAATCCTGACTTAGTATGCGTAAAGTTTTTTTCTTTAAGAAAGAGGAATCCAAACTTGTCATGTTTGCTTCTCATTTTGTAGGGTTGACGTAGCGAAACGAGTACAAAACCTTCCTTCCCTACATTTGTACGGTACAAGACATCAATAAAGCTGAGCGGAGCACAAAAGTCAGGAACGAAAATGATTCCTCTTGTTCTCTCCTCCCCTGAACCTAACTCAAAAGCTAGACAGAAAGGTGAACAGAGAGAAAACAGAGTGGTGAAAAAGTGTGTATGTAGCTCAAGTGGAATAAGTATAGGCGAAAGTGGAATATTGGCTTTCTTGACGAAAAATACTTTAAGGAAATAAAGTTCAGAGCGTCGAGTCCGACAAACAAACAAAGAAGAATGGGAGCTGGGTCATGACTAAGGCAAGACGCGACGTCTTTCATTGCGTAGGAAATTTAATCTGACGACTGGAAACAAGCCTTTTCAGCTCCTTTTTTAAGTTGACTTCTACTTTCCCTCAACATATTATGTTACTTGTATTCCTTTTTCCCCGTAGATAAAATAAGTATACAGACATCTGAAAATATGTTTTGTACACTAACACACTTCAAATTTATTCACATTCTAGCATCTATCTTGTTTACTACAATAACACATTCTAAAATTTAATATTTTTTTTCCAGACCATACAAAACATGAGACTTGAAATATTTGGGAAAAGACTACAACATTTGTTGAATTGTAAACATAACAGGATTTCTCCTTTTTTTCCTTTCCTATCATGTTCATTAGCCCACGACACGTATAAAAAATCCAAGTGCCAATTTCGTTCCACTTGACAAGCATCCTAAAAAGCTCTGCTTCAGTTTGCTCCCATCATCAGCTTCGCTTTTGTTTTATGTTGAATTTTCAAAGAAGAAAGCCTGTTTTTCATTCATTTCAACTCTGTTCTGCCTTTTTCATCTTCAACCATAATCATGTTTTGCTTACTCATAGCTATACGCTATACCTCCCTCATCATTCTTTTTCTTTGTAGGGCAAAAGATAAAAATGGGAACGCCTTGCCTTACGCAAGGGAATTGACAAGGTTGGATGATGGAATAAGCCAAAAGTATCGAAATGCATGTCATGTCATAGCCAGCTTTTCCGCCGTCACTCACTCAGTAGAGCATGGAGAAAGGTGAAAGTTGGAAACAGAACTATGCGATCAAATCATGTTAGGTGGGTGCAACGACCTTGCCTGACCGCATAAATGTTGTGGCGTGCATGAGACGTAGTCCAGCAGCTAAGCAGCCTAATCCCAAAATATTATCGTAGCTGTTGGCATTGTTAAAAGTAAATAAAGCTGACATGTCAGCAGTAGAAAAGTAGTACCTCAACCATAAAAACAAATGCTAACTCATATTATTTTCTATGTTGTAAACTTTGTTTTCAAAGTTAGATAAAGTAGACTGGGAACTCTTAGTTAGATAGCATAAGTTATAGAGTTTTATGCAATAAAATTTGTCCTACTTAGAGTCAATTAGTTTTTGTTGCGGTGAAATCTTTTTCAGCATGTAAAAAAGGATGATCAAAGTATGATTAAAAGGAATTTAGTTTTACTCCTCAGTTTATCATACCTCTGATTTACAGAAATACTTGTGACTTGTCTTGAGGGAAACATTATATAGGCATGTGAATTACCTGCATAAAATTTTAAATTTGCTTAATGTTTCCTAAGAGTCCTAGTTATTTACCACAAGTAACATATCAATCAATTTTTTAAATTTTCAAAGTAATTTGTATTGAAACATTTATATGCTGGTCATGTGATTTTAGTTTATGCATGCATGCATGGACATTATTCATTGGTAATATTTTATGCATAAACTAAAATTACAAGTACAAACAGTAAGTTTTTGGATTGAACATTGTCAGCAAAAACGTTTTAATATGGCAGTGTGGAATTACGAAATTGTGGTGTGACATAAGTGTGAAAAAACCGAAATTTCGTAACAGTTTACAGGTCTACGGAAACGTGATTCCCATAAAGTGATGTAAAACAAAATTATGTACATATCCGCTCATACATACATATATATATATACATTAACCAAAAGTTTTAGGTACTCTATAGTTTAATAAATTTACCCGAAAGTAACTTTAAACAGCTAAAAGTTCAAAGGAATAAAAGTAAACCCACTTGATAAATTACCAATTTGTATTTTCCACATGTACTACATCTATTGCATCTAAGGTACACATGACAAAAGTAGGAAATCAAAATCGAAAAGGAAACCCTTTTCCATGCATTTTTCAAAGAGACGGATACACACCACAAACTTTTCTAAACGTGGCCATATTTATTCGAGCTAATACTGTTGATTGAATAGGTGGGTAGGAAAAACATTTGCCTGTGCATTCCTATATTTTTGAGTGCATGTGCATATAAATTCCACAATCGACAACATTGAAACTTACTTCGATATCAAGTACATCAAAGAGATCACAGTCAAAGGAATAAGTAAAAAAGTGGAGCGAAAAGGAAAGCATAGCAATTTTGAATGGAAAAAGGAATTGAGTTTAGCTCTTTTGCAAAAAAAGGAAACGACCCGTTTCGTATTTTCTTTTCTTTCCTTTGCCTGAATGTATACTTTTGGTACAATCATATATTTGAAGGACAATTGTGGGAAATGGGTGTAGTCTATATTTTGCAGTCAAGTCAAGTTAAGAAAGAGAAGGAACAAGAGAGAGAGAGAGAGATCTGGCTTCTGTCAAATAATTCTCTCCTCTAGAGAGTGCATAGCATTGAGTCCTTGTTTCCAGTATTGAATATGGTTTCTGGTTGTTACATGTTCCACCAACTGAAATAAAAAGGAGGAAAAGTGCTTTCTCATCAATGCACAACATAATACGATCTCGGATTACATGTGTAAAAATGTAGTTAAGCATGCAATTGTATTTCTTTCTTTCGGCGATGTCGATATATATATTTTGGTTTCCGATAGATATGTATGTGTACATTGACACTACTGATAAGCGGGACCTCCTACTACTATAATCCTTGCTAAAATGACTTGGTATATAGAATTGTTGCTCTTGTAGGATTAGAATGCAAGCGTCTTTTCTCGCTGCGTACACTTACTTATATATTGCAAGATGTATCCAAATCCAACGTATGTTTAATAAAAAAGAGAGAGAGAGTGAAAGTAGAAGTTGTGACGTAATTTATCTTACTTGTTCAATCTCTTTTTTCTTAGTTTTTTTTCTTCTCCACCCCTTTTGCCTCCTTTTTCTTGTGGTTAATAGCCCTGTCCTTCCGCTCCTTCATGAAAAGCCAGGGAAAACTCTAACCCATTATTATTACCGTTTACATGTGAAACACACACGAACAACAACCCGTTTCCTGCTCTGCTTTTTTAATAGCCTCCAAACAAAAAAACGGGCCGGAATTTACTCACAATTTCTAAGGATCAAGTAAATATGTGTTCTTTTACCAACTTTTCAAAAGAGGCTATTGTATCCGGCTCTGTTGGGGGCAATACACAATTTACCTCACACCATACACGTTTAAAAATACAGTGCTACATAAAAGTTATTTGATATTTTTTTTTGCAAATCAACATTCGTTATTGGCAGGGACCATTACATCGTCTTACACCGTTGTCTTCCAATTTTGTTAGTATTCTCAGCTTCTGCTTGCTCTCTCCTTCTATAAAACAGTGTAGCTGTTAAAGTTTTGTGTGCAATATTTCATTGCACCGCATTACCGTAAAATGGTATGGGAAGGGAAAGCTTTGGTGCTTAAAAGGATAATTTTGGCTGCTTACAACAACACTTTACCAAGGCTTGAATAAATGGTGACTCTCAATTAGCTACAATTAAGAGGACGACGAGGATGGGTTGGAGAAAATGGGCACAGTAACAGTTCTTCCTTTGCAGTTCCCAAACTTTGGTGAAAAAGGCACTAACGTCTTTTCATGGCAAAGATATAGAGGAGGCGGTATAAAGTATAACTAGTCTGGAAATTTGGGAAAGTAGGAAAAACGGGAGAAGACTGCTTTATTCTATCCAAATAATATGAAAGTCCCTTTCAACAGTTTTAGATTGGTGCTATATAGTATGTATAGTTTTATAAGGCAGATTTAGTAATTAAGCAACTCATCTTGATGAGCTCATAGTTTCCCATTTGGTTTGATAGCGAGGGAGGGAGGAGTGGTAGCACGTCACACAACACAAAAAACTGATCTAGAGAGTGAGAGTTTGTGTGTGGAGACAGTAACCCAAAGTGAGCCAACAACCCATTTAAATGCAATGCACCACAAAGTTGGAAAAGGGACTAGACAAAACCTCAACCAAAAATTTTTCTTTTCCATGATTACTTTAATGATGATGATGATGGAGTCAACCAACTTGAAATAAATATACTCAGCTCTTATTCTTCCTCATCCTAAAAGATACACATGCATATACATACATATACATACGTGAATATGGCAGAACCGTTTCGTACGTTTCCCCGCTTTCCCTTTCTTCCGTCCCAGTGCAGTGCCGTCTTTGTATAGAAAAAAACTCTGTTCTGCAATTCTTAACTGCACTCTTTTGCGTATTCCTATTGTGTACTCTGACTCCGTCTTTCTCTGACTGTTTCCTATAATTTAAAGCAACCTGCAAAGCGATTACTGTCACAGTTTCTACCTTTTTGCCCTTTCCACCATTTCAATTTTCACTTTGGGGGCACCAACAATGAAAAGCTTTTTCTTCTTCTCGCCTCTCCACTTTAATCTAATATAATTTCGGTTTTCTTTATTGGAAAAAGCCCCGTTCATAAATTACGTTTGTCCATTTACACACTCGAGTAGTTCCTTTCTCTTCACCCTCACCATCACACTTCTCTCACTCTATTTACTTTATGAAAACGAGCATTCTTCTTCTTCTTCTTCCCTTTCTCTCTCGCCCGTCACCCGATTATGAACATTTCCTTGAGTTACTTCCAATGCAATGAACATAAACAAATGGAATGTTGATCATAACGCCTGTCCAATTTGAGAGTGGAGTCGCTTAAACAATTTATACCATTGTCAAATGGTCTCTTCATCTGGAACAGCTCAAAAGTCCTTGACAGAATGGAAAAATTTGGGAAAGAAAATTTTAGCTTCACTACTGTTGCATTTTTCCTTTGTAGTACATACATATAACACCCATGTTATAGATGTGTATCTGAAAAGTGTACACTTGTGTGATTGTGATCGGGCTTCAAAGACAGAAGAAAATATGGGAATGGGTTCTCCAATAAAATGGGTGTGCTGCATTTTGCTCCACTTTTCTGTGGCATGGAGAAGAACTGGGGATCTGGGAACTAGTTAAATTGTTTACCGTATTTTTTCTTGACTTTTTTTGTTTGTTTGTGCTGTGTGCTGAACGCTCTGTTTTGCGTGCCAGCGTGGATGATGATGCTGATGACGATCATGTCATGCTTCCATGCATTCATTTGCATTGTATCCTTTTTCTCCTTCTCTTCTCTTGCCTCAACTTATCTCTTTGGTCTGTGATGTTGGCTACTGCTGCTTCAGTCTCCTTTGTTTCAGCAGTGGTCTGATGTGGTGTGGTGTTCACAAACGGTTGTTCCAGGGGGGGACCTAGTATGTGCGATGGTAATAATCATAGCAATAATTTTGACGGCAGTTGTTTGTCCTACTGGAGCGAGTGTGTGTGGCGGCACTATATATATATATATATGCACGTTGTGCAGTAGCCAAATGTCTTTCAAAATGGCTGGATGACGGTGATGATAATGATGATCACATTCATTCAGTAGTACTAGTAGAATATTGTAGTGTCCCTCCCTGCACGGTAGAATAAATAGGCTGACATCACAGATTGCTTTTCGCTCTCTCCTCCTGGTCTCTTACACATTTCGCCTTGAGTTTTTGCTGGATGTGTGTGTGATGGTCCATGCAGATCAGATACAATATGTAGTGGCTTGACTGCTGACTTCCTCCTCCCTCCCTCTCCATATTCTCATCATCATCCTCGTCCTATCATCCATTTCATACCGGCAAACAACAAAAAAATTATGACCTGACTCCCTGCTTCTTTTTCTGCTACAAGAATAATGCTTTGCATAATCCTCCTCTTGTGTATTTTCGGAGGTACGTAAGAATCTATGTGTGTGTGTATTCCTCTTCCCATTCTCTGTATACATTCGGAAACGGAAAATAAGCATAAATCAGCGGAATGAGAACGCCATTCGACTATGGTATATATATTTTACCACCACCACCCTCAGCACTACTACCTCAACCAACCGTTCATTCCTTTTCGCATCGCTCTATTTACCATGCACTTGTATGTCGCTGAAGAAGAAAGATGAAAAGTACACTTTTCACCGAAAAACACTCCCATCATCACAAACATCACCATTTCACAATCATCGTAAAAATTCATAACAGTTAAAATATGTGCATGCACTACATACTACAAACCCATTAGCACCCACCAGGAGAAAATATATGAGATTATGATAAGGTGCATACAACCATGCACAAATTCAGTTGAATAAAATTGAGATATGAATGAATTATCAACGTTTCATACATACATTTATACATCTGTATATAGTAGGTATATCCATCCGATACACCTTTTACTTCTTTAACAATTCTTTTTCCTTTGCGTTCCATTCCATTGTAAAAAGTCATGTGGATAATATTATTGAAAAGATTTTTTTTTGCGAAAAATTGGGCTCCCATTCTTTTCTATTCTCAGCATGTTTTGGATCGTTCCATATTCCTCTGAAGTATATAGTACATTGTTCACTCTTAACTTTGACAGAAAATATGAGAAAGTGGGGAACTGGGAAAAAGTGCCATGAACGAAAAAAACGAATTCCCTTTTTGCTCACTCATTCCATTCTTTTTCTTCTCACACAATAAAGTTTTGGCTGATGGTGGTGGTGGTAACATGACTGCGTGCTTACTATATGTACAACGTAAGTAAAGTAATGGTAAATGTGCAAAGGTGTCAGACAGGATATTATTATTATTGTCTGAAATTGAATGACAATTGCCATTTTGCTATACCTCCTGAGCCAACCAACTTTTCATGCAAGTGAAGAAAAAATAACGCAACTTTTTTTTCTTCTTTTTTCTCACTTTCTTACATCAGATATGGAAATACGAATATAGGTGACGGTGAAAAGTGAAAGGGAACGCGAGAGACAAAGTGTGTTAAGCCTCGTGTAACGTGACTCTAGACACCATTTTTTTACCAAATCATTCCTCAAGGACTCCCAAAATGGTAAAGCTAACAAGAGGGAATTGAAATGAATAATTGGGTACACGGAAGAAAAAAGGAAGGATATACGAAAGAGGATGTGCTTACACATTTTATGCGATAATGACAAAGCATAGACAGACGAATATTTTATTTCACGTACGTACGCGTAGGTACCAGCCGAGTGGCAGTTTGCCACTATGATTTTTCTACCCTGTTTTAAGAGTTCACGATGGCAAATGACCAGCAGTGAAAGTTGAAAGCTATCTTGCTAGAAATTTACTAAAAGCTGCTTTGCCTTCACGATAGGAAATCATTTTTATCCATTTTGTATTCCTGGTGTAGGCTAGTTGATGATGTGATATGATGCTGTTTATGATGGGATGATGATGGTCTTCTTCTACATCATCATCGTAAAATCGCGTGATGAAACCGGATCTCTTTTTTATTGCACTATATGCTGTACTATATAGTATACTCTGAGTAGGTCTTACACATATATACAAACGGGTGAAAACGGTAGTTTATTTGTTGTGTCTGGCATTAATAAAAAGAGCAAAGTAGTTTCGCTTGAATACATGACCATGCTATATATGGTTATATTATAGACATGTTTGTGTCCAATAGGAATATAGTGATGACGGGTAGGGAACCAAAACGAATGAAATATGTGCTAAACTACATCTTTCTCTCGGTGAATCTCTTTCCTGTATGTAATGCTACATTAGAATCTAGTATTATGGTGAATGGTGGTGATATAACATTTTATTTTGCTGAAGTAAGCAATGAGCAAAGTGAGTATACTTTAGAGGAGATGAGAATGTTATGTCCAGCAAAATGGGGGCCACACAAGACGAGACGACTAGAGATGGAATTATGTACATAGTGTGAGTCTACGTAGAGTATTGTGTTGTTTCTCTTCTCCTCAGGGGAAAGTAGAAGTAAGACAAGGAAGGAGACTGATGGCCTTTTCCTGGGTGTCGAAATATGAGCTATTTTACTCCTACTCCTTTTTATAACCAAAGACCACATTTTTTATAGAGAAAATCATCAATGTGATATACCGCAACGTAGTTTTCTATCGTCGCCGAAAATTCCAGAGGTGTGACTCCATATATAGTGTGTAGCTTATCATAAATATATAGTATATAGACAGATAAGTACATAGTATATATACATAACCATAATAAAATCCACGACTATGTTTTGCCATAATATGAGTCTTTGAAAAGAAATGCTTGGGGCGCTATCATACTGTTTCATTCTTCATGTCTCCAACCAACCTCCAAAGTCTTCTTGCTTTTGGTGGGGTTCCCTCCTGTGGTCATGTCGCTCCTAGTTCTCACTTCCGAAATGAGTTGAGCATTGCTCGTTGTTGGAAAATAGAGGAAGTTGAGAACATAAAACTGTGGTTCTCCTCATTCATTCATTCCCTCCATTCCCCACATTCCTCAATCTCTCTCACTCTCTCTCTCTCATATCATTTCAGTCACACATTCTTTTCCCTTGTTCTACAAATGCACACAATCTAAAAGTGTACAATCTACCGCATTTTCTCTGCCTCCAATACACACAGTTCACAAGAAATTGGGATGAAAATTACGAACACGAAGAAATACGGAGGAAGGTCATTCAGCATTTTGGCAACGGGGTAGAATTATTACGACCATAGGCAGGTCGTTTTTATTTTATCAAGAAGGACCTTATATACATACATCCACAAAATACTTGTACACACTCAACACTGTATATTATGTTATGTGAATGAATGGTTGTGTGTGGGGTTCGCATTAAATCTTTTTGATAATTGTAAAGTAGCCCATTTATTATTGTATAGGCATGGACGCTGTAGCAAATAAATGGGTTTTCTACTTTTGCTCTTTCTCTCTCTCTCTTTACTATTTCGTTTTTTTCACTCCCTCTTTTTCTGTCTACTTTTTTAACCGTTAATAAACGTGGAGAAATAAAGAGCAACTTTTTTCCTGAGGGAGCCACTACCAACTTTCCCTTTCTCAAAGGACATATTTTTCTTTTTCTCCTTTCTTCACAAACCCATGCTTTTCGCTTGGTCACTTACTTTTATTAAATACATCCGAAAATGCTTTATATACTTTTCTTGTCGGCGAAGAATAAGAAAATGCAGCATATGGCATGGCATGGCATGATTAAATACAGAGTTCTTTCCGCTGCCTACTACACACGCATCTCATTTTCTTTCAAAAGTTTTAAGAAAAGGGTTGTGCTTTAATTACAAGAAATGTGCGGAATAGTAGCAAGAATTAAGAAGTTGCTATATATATTCTAGACATCAGCTGCGTTGCTTGCTCGAGGTTTGTGTGCGGTCTGGTATATATGGTCCATCTTTAAACTTTTTTTCTTTTGGGTTGTCAGCGCCAAACGCAGAAAAAGAAAGCTGATTGATTAATAACACCAAAGTACTCCATGCACTAGCAGTAGACTGAAACTGAAAGTGGGGCGGACTTTAAAAAGTGGACAATTTTTTTAGAGAGACTTTCTGAGAACTCCACAGTTGGGATTTAGTATATATTGCATTGCATTGAGAAAAGCGCACTTCGAACTCGAACATCTCTCATTTCTGGTTGTAGATACGCCGTGAGAGAAAGGATTTTTGGTTGAATGAATGAGATCCTGTTCTGAAAAGTTTGCTTTGCTCCCAAAATATGGAATTAGGTATGAAAATGGGAAGTTGCGTTACGTAATTTCAGTCTAGTAGTCTAGCCTCTTGAAGTATGTACTGATATATACAGTAGTGTGCTTCATATACAAAATGGCTCCTTTTACTTGTCATCTACATTCCTACTACTCATGTCCTCAAAGGAAGGAAGGATGAAATGAAGCGAAAAAAATTCTAAACTTTTCTCTTTTCTTTCCCTCTTTTATTCATACAGAGATACTGTATAGTATATGTTTGCATATGGATCATCAAAGAAAAAAAAGTGTTCTCATCAAAGTCCATTAAATATACAGTCTCTTAGCTAAGAGATCCACTTTTTCAATGAAGGAAAAGGACTGGTTGGAGTGGAAAGTAGTGAAGTGTGTTTGTAGCGTACCACAACATTCCTCTGAAAAAGAACAGAAGGAATCAGAATTTTGGGATGGAAGCTGCTGAAAAGAGAGAAGCTATCATATTCATACTAGCAACACATCACATTATTAAGAGCAAGCAGCACACTATATATTTTGTATGGGTGGAAAGACACCAAAAGCTATCTGTTTTTTGTATCATTATATTTATACAATATTCCCATTCAGGCCACTACCTTTCCTAATACTATTATATAGTAATCTGACCTGTCTAATTCACTCACTTAACTTGTCTACATACATAATATATGTATTATGCTTTTATGCTTTTATTTGGGTTGTTACGCTATATACTAACTACATCATCGTTCCCCTTTAACTTTCTCCTTCTTGGAAAAGGAAACCAAAACCAAAAACTTTATTTAAACATGAGCAGATTGGTTGGAAAAGTGGAAATCGAAGAGGTATATATGAGGTCGGAGATAGGGTTACATATAAAGAAACTTTTTAATATTTAATGTCCTTCTACTTAAAGGCTCGTCTAGTTTACTCCAGACACACTAGTCTAGTATTAAGGGAAGGGAAAACACTCCAAACGGTTTTTTTGCCCATGTACACATTTATTAGAGAGAGGGGATTGCGATATATAGGGTCGTCCCCATCACAAAAATGTCTTTGAAGGTGTCCCATGAGATGGTAGAGAGAGAGGAGAGACAGTGGAGACAACATGTTTCATAAGCATATGCCATGCGATATGAATGAGTAGCAAAACATTCCTTCCACCATTTTCTCTGACAACTTTTGCTTTGGGTGAAAGCCCAAGCACTAACATATTTTTATCCTCAACAAATTTGACCAACTTTTTTTCCATGAAGGAAGGAGTAGAAGACGTGGATACACTAAGAAAAAAATAGGAAAAATGCAACAAAAAAAAAAAGTATCCGTAATAATCTGTCGCCTCTTCCACGTTTTAGTATTCACATGGTAGGTCCTTAAGTACCAGAGTTTTCTCCTTCCTCCTCCTCATCCTAACTCGAGCCGTTGTTATCTGCTGAATATGTATTTTTCTTTCTTGAAACTGACGAGAAAAAAGTGTATTTCTCGCTTATTTCGACATAAACATGGTTATACTTCCATATTCTTTAATGTACTGCCACTGCCACGGCATAGTTTCTACTTTTCTACTGATGCTGAGCAGTAGAAATGTTATGAAATAAAGTCGGTACTTCATTCAATGCGACATTTTCTTCCTTATATATTTATCTTATTCATAATATATACACAGTTTGCTTTTCTTTTTCTCGTCGTTTACACTCGTAGTAGGGATACAGATATGCATAATGTTTGTAATATGTAAGAAGAATAAAAATGCTTATTCCATTTTTTTGGGTCCAGGTTGCAATGTAAGTAGCGGGAAAACTGCTTACCTTTTTTATTTTCTCATAACTTCATTTTCCCTTGTGGGATTACATTTTTCCTTGTTGTGTGTGTGTAAATACATATGCCATCCCATATTTTTTGTGTTGTGCTAAAAAAAATAAGTAACTTGGGGGAAAGTGGGAAAAACATGAGAGACAAAGATAGAGAGATGTGAATTCGTCGATATATACCCCATATGAAGAATACGTTTAAAATGGTTTGTGTGTGGAGTAGTGTGGACCTTCGCCAGAAGTAGCTAGGGATTTTAAGACACCAATATTTCCACTACCTTGTGGAATACTATAAAAATTTATTTTTTTATTCGCCTTTGAAATATTTATTTGGAAATATGGTATCACTACGTGTTAAAAGGTATGTGAAGAAAGGGAGAAAAAGTAAATGTGTCAGAGTGTGACTGAGAGAGAAGCTCCCCATTCTCGGTGTCTCTTTCCAGAGTATGACACAATAATTTTATGGAAATTGCTGTGAGAAATGCTTTTGGCATGACGAGACTATCACGGGAGTGTATCTACTACATTTTTGCATCTACTACTATGACATAAAAGTGACATGGCATAGCGATAAGCCACCGTAAAACATAAAAAGGAAGGGAATGAAGGGGAAATAGGCTCCCACAAATATTTTACAGTTTTCCCCATATTTATGCTTACTTACTTACCTCTTACATTTTCCTATTTTTGCAGAGAAGAAAAGCGGAAATGAGAAGGAAAGGAGCATCGCTGTGTCCACGTCCAGCAGCAGCCCCTGTTGGGACGACGCCATGACTGTGACCGCGAGCAAGAGCGCAACCAAAAAACCAAAAAGAAACGAGCAGAAGGAAGAAATATTTGAGATTTCTCTTGATTTGTGCTAACTAGGTCAAAATCATTTTCATCCAAAAAATGGTTATTTCCACTAACCGTGAACCATCTATACTATAAAAAAAGGAGATTGTGCTACAATACTATAATGTACTATATATGTTTTGGTAAATGTATACTTTTGTGCACACGTTGTACAAGGTAAGGACCATTTGAGACTGACAGAGCGTTGAGCATATAGAATAAGGAAAGGCTGTGGGTAATGGGAATACTTAGCTGTGAACTTGTGAACTCAAACACAAATTGATTTATATACATAGATTATATAAAAAGCAAGTGCAAATGTGCATATAAAGCACACGACATTCTTTTGAAGGCAGAAACTGTGACTTGACTACTGCCACACATTACCAACCACTTGCAACTTGGTTCGTGTATAATTTGAGTTGATAGCATATAGGTACTTATGTAGCAAAGACATCTTTGATAGACGGAGAAAGTTGAAATAGTTTCAGCATCTCAGCATCATCATCATCATCAGCATCCCTACCATCATCATCATCATCATGATGACGACCATTACTCTTGGACTGAAAGCGATCAGCTTCCTCCTGCTTCTAGTGCCCCTGGTCGACTTGGTCGGTAAGTTTTTCTCTTGGATTTCCTCTCACTTTTTTTACTCGTCTTCTCTACTTATTATATATATATGTATAGTAAACATTGTGGAGGTGGAGATATCAGTATTCACTGGACAAACAAATACTTGGAGGAATACTAGCAATATATATGATATGAGTCTGATGCAACGATATGTATGTGAGAGGAGAATGTTTGGGAACACTGAGCACAGCGTACAAGGTTGACTCGACATTTTTTTGGTGATGCGAACGAAAGAAAGCTCATCCATCAGCGCTGAAACAGAGTGCAGCGACGATGATATCCGGTAGCCTTGCTTTTCTCTCTACTTCCCCTTCTTTTTGCCAATATATATATTACCTAACTTTCTCTCTTTATCCTACAAAAGTCGTCATCAAATAGGCGTAAATATAGCGTCTCCGTGTACAGGAAAGGAGAGTGAGTGAACATGTACGAATAACTAATACATACATATAACTATACATTATGTTACATATGCTCATATTATATATATCCCCATAATACTCAACTCTTTAGGAACAGATTGTTGACTTCATCCGTGGGAAAATGAGTTCATTCCAATGATGGGTTTTCTGTGATTACACATGAGGAAAAAAAGTGCTGTGGAATTTTATGTTGCTTTATGTTATTATAGCATAAACATCATGACCGAGGAGCGAGCAATCGGCAGTGTTATTTAAAGCACAGTTGTTGTTGTTGTTTCTGCTCTCATTCCCACTCCTCAAAACTATGCCATACTGATTCGATGCCACCAACGAAACTACAATACTGAAAACGGTATCTCATCAGTTATATAGATGTAACCCCAGCTTTTGAGTTAATTCTGCAAAGGAAGCAATCTTATTTTCCACTTGCATAAATGCATGAGCCCATTCTCCTGTGACATATTTAAGTTGTGTGTTTTTCCTTCAGTAGCATGACGAATTATAGGATTGTTCAGAGAGATGAAATAAGCCGGTAATAATAAAGTGGAAACAGAGGGGAAAGGAATCGGCCATGATGAATGCGAGGATTTTAGTGTTTACCTTCCTTCCGCTAAAAGCCATGCACGTACTCTCTTTTCAACTACAAAGAAAACCTTTCATTTCCTTAGTCTTTATCAGAGGCTAGCATGTGTGTATCACTTGGGCTATTTCATGATGATGATGACGAAACCAATGTGTAGTGAGTTTTACTGGGAGTAAGAGGATTTATAAATATATGTAGTCAAGTCGAGCTTGGCGCTGGCACACAATCTTTATCATTCATTTCCTCCACAGCATAATAATATCATCTAGATAGCATAAATAATATCAGCAGCAGTTTTAATGCAATGCAGCACTGCATTGCACCGTGAACTATATAGGTGAGAGTTTGGGAGCTCTTTACTACTTCCATTTTTCGCAACAAACTTGGCGGAACAATGATTCTTCTTTTTGCACAAAGGCTTCATCAAGATTCATAAAGACCATAAAAAAGGCTCATGACCCCTCTGATTTTGGCTACTTTTCTGTTAAACTATGAAAATAAAAAGCTATATCTCTATCTGTACATGCATGTGCGGGTTTGGTTTGTTTTATATGGAGCGCAAAAAATTGAGTGTATGAGATATGAAAGTATGGAAGCAATAGCTTTCTCAGATAATCGCTTTAGTAAGCAGAAAAAGTAGCGAAGGAAGAAGAAGACTTTTCCTTTTAAAAAAGAAAAAAAACTTTTCACGTCTATTTCCCCCCATCATGATTTCACCTCATGACTCTGACTATAGCTACACTACTATTCTAGCAGCCACCAATACTATATATACTGAGACGGACAATAAAGCTTCACCTTTTTGTAATCTCCCCGGCGAATTTCTCTTGTGTATACTATTTCAGACTTTACTCGACTATAGTTCTCGCCCATTGCTGCCCTTGTGACTAGGAAGGAACACACACACAAAAGCTGAAATAATATATTTTCGGAGCTGTATCCTTTTTTTTCCAACGCAGACAGACTCCATTTTTGGGGTCATTCTTTAAGTGAAAATCGCCTCTCTGCATGCATACATTGCCCTCACTTCCTTCCGCTCTCCACTCCTTCTTTCTTCTCCTTTTTCTCAATATACATCTCTCTCTCTCTCTTCTGATTTTTCCTCTCTCTCTCTCTCTCTCTCTCTCTGTCTCTCTAACATTTTTGTATCTACTAGGAAATGGGCGGACGAGCAAGTGAAATGGAATTGCAAAAACGTTCCTTTCCTGCTCTTCCTCTTTCTCCTTTGCTTTCTCCAAGATCTCTGAAATAGTATCATCGCATATCGCATCTCAATGAATAAAGAAAACCGAAAGGAATATATTATAATACGCTATAAGTAGCCTACATTTATTCTCATTCCCCACTATCTCCTCAAGTTTCGCACTTGATGCCATGCCACGCACAATTTATGTAAGAAATGGAGAGAGAAATAAAAATGGGGTAACTCTTTTGAGAGTATCCTTCCGCACTATGTATTTCTATAAGTATAAACATAAATATGTGCATGTGTACAAACCAAGAGCACACCAAAGAAAGATCTTTCAGCTCAGCTGGGAGAATTGAGAGAAAGAGTTCATTCATGAGGGATGTAATTCCACTAGAGCTCCTGTGTAGGCTCTTTACCTAATGCTTGCAGACTGCTGCTGCCACTACTGCTATGGTGTCGGATTATCTCTAATATATTTATGTACACATTATCTCTCCTCCCAAAAAGTGAGCTAGCAATGAGTGCAGTAGTCTATGTGTTGCGAGCTCAGTTTGCTGTCTGGTTTTGGAGCAGGAACAAAAGTGACTAGGAAAAGTACTTTGCTTTGCCATCCAATCCGGCACTACCACACTACAAGAATTCACACGAGATAAATGCCAATTTGTGAAAATGTAAAAGGAAAGAGAGAGAGAGAGAGAAGGAACAAAATGAGTATTAAAAAGCGTACAGCATTGGCAAACTATGGGGCACCACCACTGCGCCTTCAACCATTCCACACTCACTTCAGCAATACTTTTCTTTGGTCACATTTGCAATCCCTGCTCTCCATGATATATTTCTTTGCTTTATCCTTTATAATGCCCACCACACTTTCTGCTGCTGCTGTGGGAGAACCAAAGAGAAAGTCCAGAGAGCCTAATTTCTGATGGAGAAAAGCAAGCATGCGGAAATTGGGAAAGGAAGAAAGTGGTAGCAAGGGAAAATGTACAAATGTTCATAAAACTAACAAATTGTGTGTGTGTGTGTTTCTAAACACTCCTACACTCTAAAGTATTTCTTAAATTGCTCACGCATTTTACAAAATGTACTCAAGCAGCAGCTTATGAAATTGATGTTGTTGGAGTAGTAGGGATACGATCATCAGCCAGCCTTAAGAAATAGATTGAAACACAAGTTCATTGTTTAGTTTTGTTACGTAACGGTACGTAGGCAGCCCACCACCAGACCCGTTTTATTAGCCTTCTGTTCATCCATTCATTCTTTTCTTTACTTCACGATCCTTTGCTGCTCCTGTTTTCTACCATCACATCATCATCATCATCATATTAGGCGAGCCATTTTTGCATGACATTTTCTGCAGTAGTTGTATTGTAGCATATATTTCGTAACAAAACTCAAAAAACTTTTCAGTTTTGCTTACTCATGCAAATTGAATTGTAGGTGGGAGGGGTGGAGTAGTCATAAGTATAGATTTTATCTTACATTTCCCGAACAAAATAACACTTAAGTTTTCCTGTAATCCAATGCGAAGAACCTGGGTCATCATCATATCGTAAGCGTAATATAGTAAAGCAGGAGTCTCTTGACTCCCTTCGCCCCATGTAAACTACTGAGGAAGCTGTTCATTCCTCCTTCTTAACTTTCACTCTGATATTGAGTGACTGAAGCGTAGAAGAAAGAGAAGGGAAAAGGAAACCACTAAAATCCCTTGCTCCCTGCCTGCTGCCACTCATGCCAAAAACTATAGTCATATCTCAAGATATAGTTGACCTATATATTCCTCATTGTATTTTATGAACCCTATAAGTAGCAGTTACACAAACCACGGCCTTCTCCCAACTCCTTTCGTGTAAGTACACCGCACACCATACTATACTATTGTAACATTCTCCACTTTTTTTCTTCTCTTATTCAATGTGAGCCCAAGAACGAGAAAAAAAGATACAAAGTGTCATTTTTATTATAAAACGTATAATCTTTAATCGGTACTGAAGAACCGGGGCTGGAGTTCAAATGGAAACTGAAATATTTATACCACCCTTTTTCTCTACCATTTCACTTTACTTCATGTGTGTAGTATAATGGCCATTCTTACGTACATCTGGACTTGGCATCCAATACCCCATTTTCTATGAACAGCAAAAAAAATTCTGCTCTTGCTTTTCCTCTTTTATTATCGAACACTTTGATAAGACTGGCACATTGTGGAAATCAATAATGATCGGCAAAACAAACAGAGCTTCAAAAGCTTTACTCAAGTTCGAGCCTTTAAAAGAAACTCGATAAAATCCTGTTTTGCAAAATCATGTGAATTTTTTTTGACGAATAGAATTTGCCTTCTTTGTGATTACTGGCGAAACGTGACTGGGCTTAGAAAATGGTTCTCATCTCACACACACAAAGCAGCCAACAGTTTTACAACAACCAATTTTGAATAGATTTTCGTTGTTTGAAGAAAAAAAATCCCCCAACTGCGGAACACATCATGTTATGAGTGTAAGGGAATATTCTATGAGGAAAAAAATACATTGTATTATGGCTTCTGTATTGAAAATATATAGGTAGCTGGTGAAAGTAGGTAGTGCGGAAGGATACGAAGAAATGAGGGAATACATGCATATAAATGAGTTTTTCATAAGCTCCAATCTGAAGGCAAAAGCATGCTGTTGCTATTTTGTTTCTTTGGCCTTCTATACAAATACAGGGTTTGGTTGCCGATAATACGTACGTACTACTTTTGATTGTATATAAAGTGAGGGAATGTGAATAATGGTGGATAGATAGAAATATATTACGGAGGCTTTTTCCACTTGAGCGTATTGGTTCACCAGTTTTAAGCAATGTTTGGAAGAGACAAGCAGCTCAAAGAAGTGAATGATACGCACACACTCCGCATTACATATAGGAAACAGAATCTTAAATGAGAAAACAGGAATCTCATTTTTCAGATCCTCTTACGTATGCATATTTTACCTAAACTTACTCATGCCATTGCTTCAATCGCTTGTCTGCGATAGGTATACACACTACACACCAAATACCAACCATACGATACGAGTTTTCTCTGTAAATCATGCAAGTTGAGGCGGATGTGGATGTCAAAGTAGATCACCAGTCCACTGTACTGTGCTGTGGTATTATTGCCAATGCAAGACAGTATGCATTGGCTGGATAGTATGCTAAGTACTTGAGTGTCCTACAACCTACAAACTTGTTCCACATGCCAAAAACTTAATTCCTCTTAGCAAGCTTCGCTAGTCCCAGCAGCTACCAGCTAAAAAAATTCTTACTTTCTCCAGATTCAGACAGAATGCATCTCAATCCTCCTACACTCTCATCTCATTTTAACTCTCCAAGAAAATATATTATAGATACAGACTTATTGAAGCTATGAAATATCCTTTCATTTTCATTTTATACCAAATGTTTCCAAAAGAAGAGTATTTTCTAAGTACACTAGACTGGCTCGGTATAAAATAGAAGACACCAACTTTCTAAGGAAAATTATGTAAAATTGATGAAAGAATCATGTCATCTCACGTCAAAGGCAGACTTTACTACGCACATATGTACAAAGATATATACATTTTAATACATCAAAGCAAAACCTACATAATGGGATGATAAGTAGGACTGACGACTGATAGGATAAAAATGAGCATACGGATACCAATGAAGGCTGAGTGGAAAGAAACCCAAATGACAAGGTTTTATTTTTATTTAGCACAATAGACACAAGCTGAAATTGAAACAAGAGGGATATGACTATCTTATTCTCATCCACAACTCACTTTGATTTTCCTCAACTTACAATAATATATATACAATTACATCAAAATGGAACTGCTATCCACACAGTTTTGTTGTAAAATATCTCCCCAGTTGAAAAATGTCGTGCTTTGCCATGCACTCCAATAATCTATACATGTATGTACGTGAGTTTAAAACTTGCCAAGGGAAATCCGGACATGACCTCATCCTACTCAGATGCGCACACAAATAAGATATACCATAATATAAGACCATAAACATAACATAACAAACCGTTTGTTGTACTCTAGCATCTTGTGTCTTGTTAGTGCTTAGGGATCTTCCATAAAGTCTTTGGGATGGAATGGGATTTTGTGCCGTCTGTCTGCATTGCCGTCATTTTGTTGCATGCTAATAAGTAGGCATTTCCCTCCCATATAAGTGTATATAATATAGTGTCATTGCCATCCTAAAAAGAAAGTTTAAGTAGCTAAAACGGACTTTTCTCTTTACCAGTTAACTTTCAGTTTTAGCATGCTTCATGCTTGTTGTTGGACTATTGAAAAAGTAGGAAAAAGTTTATGGTCTACTTCAGAATGTCATCTGGCCTTAAATAATATAGGCTCTCTCTCTCTTTCCCTCTCTTTCCTTCTCCATTTCCTCAACTAAAAGTCCTTCCCTCATCTTTTCCCTTTCTTTTTACAGATAAATAAACTTGTGACTTGAGTTGAGTGAGACAACCACAAGCTCATAAACTCCTTTTGTCCTCTCACAAATTTTAAAGGCTTCTCAGCGAATGAATCTTGCTGACTCAGCCAACTGTGCTTTACTTCAAGTATTTATCGGTAAATCTCGGCATGGACGTTGTTTTTTTGGTAAAAACAAAACAAACCCCATGTAAATGCTAAGGAGCACTATACAGTCTTCTTGTTCTTACCATATGCATGCATACTACATGCCGCCACCATGTCAAATTTGCTTTAAGTTCAAAACTTTCTTCTTTTCACAAGCAATATGCACCCGGTGCCTATTTGGTTGACTACTAAACAAGTATAAAAATTTGTGCATGCGTAAATCCATATTTCATCATCAAAACGCAGAGATTCACAGGCTCACACATTTTTTTCCATCATTTTACACTCTCTCACACACACACTTCCCACATTTTCTTCCTTCCAAAAGAAAACAAAAGTGTGAATGTGATGTGTGGGTGGTGGATGTACTGCACGTGTTTAGGCATTCTGTCCTATTTATCACCTTTCTGCCATCGTATATTTTCCTGCTTCAGTTATCAGTTATGCTTTTGCCTTTCCATTCATACTTCCCATATGTATTGCAGTTTTCTTTTCATAAAACAACATCTAACGAACGCATCCTTACCATTTCGCGTTGGGGGTATAAATAACGTGCCAGATGGGACTTTGTGCATATCTATTATGCTTTACACACACACACACACACACACACACACACACGTGAAGATGACTTATATCGTGCCAAAGAGGAGGAAAAGGATAAGAAGGATGATGATGTGTGAAAAATCTGACTTGTGCATGCACACATGCAACATGATGTATGTATACTTATGCATGCACACATGGTATGCGTTTTCAGGGAGGAAAAAGAGGAGTAAAGAAACGGAAGGAGAAGTCATGTCAAGATTTTCAGATTAGAAGTTACGCTACCATCATCATATTTCCTCCTATTTTTTTGTGAATATGAATACCATATATATTATTTCGTTTTCCACGTATTATGTGTGCTGTAAAAGTTGTGATTGTAAATGTTGGCATTCTTCATCCCTCCTTGCAATTTATTTTTTTGTATCAGCAAACCGTGAAGTGGAGCTTATCCAAAAAAGAATTGTGCATGTGTGGTGGTGTGATGTGACTGCTTGATTGAAAATGTGCGGTAATTGACAATAAAAGGCAAACTTTTCCTCTTCTTTTCTCCACACATTTATATTATATCCTTTTGCTTTCCCCAACTCCAACAAATGGATGTGATCCATCACTTGCGAAAAAAAACTGTGGGTGCATGCAGTTGAGTGTTTTCATGGTCGTTATTATTGTCAATTGTCACATGGTCGCATGTGCTGCTCCCATTATATTACATTGCCCTGCTCTTATTCTGTGTTGACAACCTTTCTTTGTTTGCTTCAACTTGTAGTTGTGAACCAGGGAGAAATGAATATTTAAGACAATAACCTTCTTAGAGTTAATGTCCTATTCACAACAAATGTCCAACTGAGAAAGAGAGCCATATAATAATATATATATGTAGGCATTATGTATATTCTTCTCGTGCATCATGCATACATAATAATAGGGAAAAGGAAGATAAGGGCGCAGCTGGGCTTCCTGATAAATATTAGTTGTTTGCCGTGCAAACTGGAGATTGATAATACCACTTTGTCTCCCTTCATGTTCTACCACTCTTGTATTAATTACACAGGGAAAGACGGGAAATGGAGAAAGTTAAAGTGAAAAGTGAAGGGGTACTTGAAAAAGTGTGTGTGTTGTGTGTGCATGATGCACCACTAGTCCCCACCTCTGTAATCTTTTGGTAAAGAGAATGGGATGGAAATTCTGCACAAATGTGATAGAGCTATTGGCATTGGCATGGAAAGACAATGTAGCGACTCAAGTAATTTCCCATGTGGCAGGGACGACACGACTTTCAAAGAGAGAAAAAAGAGAGTTGGGGAAATGAAGTATTTGTTTTCCTTGTCGATTTGCAAGCAAACATTAATTTCATACGAAATTCACATGAAAGGCTTTATAGATGGAGATGAGTATGCATAAATTTGATTCAACTGCATTTTACACAGCTACCAAAATAAACTCTCTGTGTGGTCTTTGTGCAGCTTTGTGTTGCACTTTCACCAGAGCTTCTCCCTTAAAATTAATATAAAAGTTCCTATATAGATATACGTACACACACGTAGTAAAAGATATGAAAGACGAATAAGAAAGACCGAAAAAATGATGTTCTGTTGAACATAAAAAAGCGACAAAAAAGAGTATGCTGTTATCAGTTAAGCTCATACGGAAATAAATGGCATTCCTTGAGAAATGTCAGTTGGCTGTGGAGCCTGGGAACAGAGAGCGTCGTCGTTTTTCGTCGCATTTTTGTTTGGAGAACACACCGTCCCCGAGATTGGAGACAAGTTGATTACTTGGTAGCATTGACAGGAGCCACGGGAGACGATACCATTGTCGGTTTCGTATAATGCTTTTGTGGTTTGCTTTTTGATGTTTTTAAAGATGGTGGAGTAAAGGTATGTGTTGATTGTTCACTACTACTGTGACAACTCTATGTATGTTTACTTATTTTTCCTTTTCTATTCGGGAAAAAAACTTCGAATTTTGCCATTCCGTTTTCTTTTAATGCTTTTGCTGTCATTGACTAAATACACACGTTTGTCGAATGTCATGGGAAGGTGTGTAGTCGATGGCAAGATACACACGCATTTTTCACAATTGCATGTTTAGCGGTAGACGGATAAAAATATTTTTTGTCTTCCATTTTCATTATACCTTATCTGTCTCGCTCTTGTCGGTGTGGTGGGAACGACATCTCATTTGGAGGTGCGGACAGTTAAACTCAATTTTTCAACTGTCACACCTTATACCTCACTCCCAACATCATTTCGGAGCACACAGACATGCTTCCCGTCAAACAGCTCCAAGTTTTTTTTTGTTTCAATACATATCCAGACCAGCAGACCAGAGAACATTTATGGAGGGTACATCCGATTTTATTGTTTGACATTTGAAACCCAACTACAATATTTTTTGTGATGACTTGAGTCTCAACTCAACTCAAAATGAACTCAGGACACGCACAACTGCGTACCACGTCCTTTTTCGTTAGAGCAATCCCATACATACATGTCTACAAAAGGTACAAAGATCGTCTAAAACATGAAATGGTGAGACCACAATTTCCAACCTCTCCTTTTTCTTCTCCTCTCAAGATGAAATCGTTGTATGTGAATAAAAAAAACTTTATGTATTTGTGAGGACGAGGACACTGCAATGAAGCGCTCAACTGCATGTCTTGGTCGGAATTGGAAGGAAGGAATAGTGCAAAAAATCATGAGTGAGTAGTATAGACCACCTATAGTTCTTCTACTGAACCTGCCTTGTCTTCCATTCCAGACAAGGAGACTTACAAGAAGGAGGATTTTCATATTAGAGAATTTTTGGTGTACTGCCTCCACATTGCATGGCGATTGCTGGACTCATTCCAGCTCACCATTTTCATAAATTAGCTGGAGAAAAAGGACCTCTAGCAACAAAATGGTTGATTTGACTTGGAAATGGAATTTTTCATCAAGAGGAGCAGTGGTATATCGCATACCACATCGCATATCAGATTCAAAGCTACCTCCGTGAAATATGTATATATGTGTGTGTACCTGTTCAAGCCATTATGCAGAGTTTCAAAGGAGAAAGATATACGTTGGTACGTATACTTAGAATCTCAAACTTATATTAGATATATTTTGGACGGCTAAATTGTGAATTGTAGCAAGGTAAGAAGTAAGCAGGAAAAGGTAGCGCATGCAATGCAGTTTATTTCTGTGTGAAAAAAAGAAAAGATGAAAAGGGAAATTTCTTTACCCTAATATCCCATCCTCCCATTTTTATATCCAACATGACCAAAAAGTATATTGTGCGACATTGTTACAGCAGCAGAGTATGCATCCGTACCGTACGTACACCGTACCTTTATTATTCTTTCTTTACTTTTTGCATTTTTCTTATGCAAATAGAGGCACAAGGCCGTTTTTGTAAAGAGAGAAAAGGTGGAAGAAAAGATGAGATGAGTGGATGGAGACCAGTTTATCTGTGCTCCTGCAATGTGTGCATGTACTCAACATTTATCCAACAATTTAGGGGAAAGGAAACACTGAAAGGCAGAAAAAACTGCTATTTACTCTTTCATTCTCATCCCTTCTTCCAATGCAATACCTCCCGTAGACTTTAAATGCTAAGAGAAAGGAGATGAGGAAAACGAGAGAGATGAGATGATGCTCCACTTTTACAGCTATTATAGTCCTACTTCATTTTAAACTGGAAAGAGGAAGAAAAAAAGTTATACAAAAACGAAGAACACTTTTTTTTTGTTGGACAAAATATAATGGTTCTAAAGGCTATATCCTATTATATAAGTATGCATATCATGCTATGTATATCTATGTGAATGGGAAATGTGCAGGATGGAAGAAAGACATAAATGATGCTGGAGACGTGCCAAAGGCTCTGTCTTTTTCTCTTTCCATTTACCTCATTTAAAATCGGTCCCTTTCCATTTCCCCCATAAATATACATTGCCTATACATCCGCATTCAAGCCACCTCTTACAAAAGCCGTAGTAGTGGTAACTGCCATCATCCCATCCCAACCAAGATGAAAAGTAGAAACGTTGTGTGTAGTGGCATGACGGTTTCGCTGCTTACCATAATATGAAATTATGCACATACAAAATAACTACAACGGCACGTTACTACTGATGATGATATGTCCGTCCCGTCCTTCCTAAGTCCCTAATACTGCTTCAACCGACTGAGTGGGATATATATGCGATGTGATGATGATGCTAAAGATAATCCACAAGTCAACTATTTTTTTTGGGAGTTGGTGGCGGCTGAGTGGATAATGGAATTTTAAAAAGAAAGCTGCAACATCCCATTTTCTATCATTATCTTCATCAAAAAGTGTCGCACCTCCCCATGTTAATACACTATACGCATACTTCCATGTCAGCAAAAATACTTCCCAAAGAACCGTTTGTCTGGTTCTGTTTTGGTACAACCCAAAGTTCAATTTTTTTCTACAAGTTTGGCATTTTATATTAAAATGTGGAGTTTTTTTTTATAAATAGTTTCACCTTATATTCAATTAGGGACACCATCACTTGCATAATAGGGTAGCGTGTGTATCTTCAAGAAAAATGGGAAAGCGCTCCTTTGAGTTTTACCAAAAAAAGAAGTCTATTCTCCGGAATTGCTTTGTTTTGTTATGGCTTAAGTTTCCTCCTAGCTCAGTCTACTTTTATAATAGCCTTCTTGTCCGCTCCCATTTCATTCCCTTTCATTGTGGAGATGAGAAAAATGGCCTTTCTCTTCTCACAAACAACCAAAACAACTTTCCTTAAAAAAATAAGAAAGTGAAAGAGGAGGATGGAGAAAAATATGAAATTTGAATATCCAAACTTTTTCTCATTAAAAACGGAAAAAGCTGAGGAAAAAAAGTGTTGTTTGGTAGAAAAAGTCCCTAGTTTTTTAGTACTTGAAATGGAAATGATCATTCCGACAGAAATCGACTGCCTCTGTTTTCCCAATAAAACGGAAATGATGTGACTGAGGTGAAACAAACTCCAGTTACTCCAACCAATTTCACCGAAACCATATAATTCTTGGCAAAAAAATGAGTTTCGTTTGCTGGGAAAAATACAAAACAAAACATAATTCTTTTTAACTTGGCTAGTTTTATTTTTTTACGACTTTTCATTTTTCATTAATATCACGACGATTTTCGTAGGAATGCGCTAAAACTCTGAAACAAGATTATATCCTTGGAAAACCCATTATAACCAGACGTGACCTTTCATTTATTGTGTCATGAAATGAGCAACTGGAGATCATTGAAGAAGAGAAGAGTTTGCTTCTATTCAATAGTATATAATCAACATCAAAGGACAAAATCTTTTTGAGCTGAAAGCTAACATCTTATTTGAAGTAGAAAAGAGAGAGAGAGAGTAAGCATCGAATATCGTTTTTTAGCATTATTGGCATCCCAATTCCAATCTAATATGCAAATCCAAACATTTACTTATTAATAATGCTGCTCATATTAGTGGTCTGCTGAAGCCTTTGGGCTGAATGGAACTGGAGAAAGTTTTCGGGTTTGAAGTTCACTGCAGCATGCAATGCGGGATGCACAAGCATGTATACAAATACCTACTAGGAATGCAACTGGCGAGTAGACACAAGACGAAGACACCCTCAGTAGTAGCTGATGGTTTTTGGTACTTGATTTTTCTTGAGCCATGCAACGCAATGCTCTCATCATCCAGCATTTATCTACTTTGTAACTAAAGAAGAAAAACTTACCGTCTTGTTTGAGTTGAGTTGAATTATTAAAAAGGAAACGCTGGAGGAAAAGTTTTTAGTTTGTATATTTGGGTGAAGTTTACCAGTTTTTCTTGCTTGAGTTGGAATATCACTGCTACATCTGCTCTGCTCCCTTTTACATAAGAATAAGTATGATGAGCTGAAAAAAGAAAAGGAAACTCAGTGGCCGTGCCTTCGTTCCCTTCCAAAACGTTTCCAATTTAGATCCATTAAGTGGAGCAAAATAGAGGTGTAACATGGAAGAGAAAACAAACAAAAAACTTTTCCCCTTCTGCTTCAATGTTTTTCTGGAGCTCGAAAGATGTTGGTATTTGGAAGAACAAGGAATGGAGTAGCTTAGTTTAAAACTTTTTTTTAAAGCTATGTAGGCTCAAAATACATTATCAACCAAATTGCAATGTCTACTTTATATAAAAGTAAGAGAATATCAACCGTCACACAATCTGATGGCAGGCCAAAGTATGGAAACTTAAGTGATTTCAGCCATTCTATCGCCACCATTAAGGAACTCAAACTCATCCAAGTCTTTGCTCAGTATAGGAAATGAGTTAAAGCAATCACGCCTTATAAACTTGATTTCCCATTGGTATTGATTCGTGTCTAATGATGCCTTTCTACATTACATTGAATTGGCGCTATTTACAGTGTATCTTATGTACGAAACTACGAAACAAGCATTTATTTTTTCTGTAAGACATTTCCCTCCCATTGACAACAATTAGGTTGACACAAAGCGTATAAAACAATACAGAACTAATTTAGTTTATTAAATGTGGTATATTTTGGAATGAAAAACTCGCATAAAACACTTAAATCAAATGCTGGAAGACCTTATAATAATGGTTATTCGTTTCGATAAAGTAGTCAGTCAGTCTGGTCTACTACATATTATATAGATATAAGTAGTAATTTAACTTAAGCTACAGCAACATGCATCTGGCGTCAATCATCAAACCATCCTTTGATCCTTTCATTAGCATCATCCTTACGGAATGCTTCTGTCGTTGAGAGAACTAGCGGGGCTGTCTGGAGCAAGAGGTCCACAGCATGTACTTTTCGTACAATTTGGCGCAGCAGATAAAGTAGAGCATGATAGGTAACAGTCATCTCCAAGCTTTGCTCCAAGTGCAGGCGATTGCTAAAAATATATTTGTAATATGGAGAGGATCAATAAAAAAAAGCCTTGAGATTTAATAAAAACTATTTGTCGTATACTCTGGTAGATAGTTAAAAAACCTGTGAAAACTCTGGTTGAATCGTAGTTGAATGAATGCCTTCATTGTGAAATAACTCTTTCACCTTCCCCGCAATCTGAAAATATTCTTCCAAGTTTCGACACCTAGTGAATCCACATAAATTAAATGTTACCAACTATGATCTTTTCAAAGAGTAATATTGTAGACGCAATTATAATACTGACATGAAAATAAAAGTTACCATATATGAGCGGTCGCAATTATTCTGTCGCCTGCAAGCTGCCAAACGTGCAATTCTGGGGGTAAGGTTAGAATATTAAAGTTCATATTAATAATACTTGTTTGGACTGTTGAAGAGGTTATATATAAATATCAGATTAGCTGGTTATAATTAATGTCAAATTATGGCACAGATAGAACCGCTAAACTAAAACTAAGTCACGATTAGAATTAAGGAAGTGTGCATTAATTGTCCACAGTGTAAACATTAAGGCAACCGCGTCCCATGCCCAAATAATGGAAATCGCCATTGTGGAACTAAAGATTAGCTAATCATATGTAAATTATCATCCAAGCCTCAAAGTAAGAAGTAAAGAGAGAACCAATAACGCGGGCTAAATTTTCTCTGCCATAATTTTGATATTAATTATTGTGATTAATTATTATTTTTTGTTCATGGAGCAAAAATGCATGTACCATGGACCCCAAGGACCCCTTCGATTTCATTTGTTAATTTCCTTTCTAATTCATCCACCTGCAAAGTCAGTTTATCAAACTTATTAGTATAAGTTGAACATACAAAACAATCATAAAAAATATCTAGTTGCATCCAATAATAAGCATTAAAATCAACCTTACTTTGATATGAGTAGGCACAGTTTGTAGCAAAATCAATGAAGATTCTTGGACTGCAGAAAAAAATTATAAATACATGAAAAAACTTTAGTTATGGTCAGATAAGGTATCAGGTAGCGATTAAGCTAAAGTAATACTTACGTAAGGGGTAGACTGAAATCAATATCAAGACGACCATAATCACACTCAGAGAAGGGTCCACGTACAGCTTATACTTCCAATCTGTTAACCAAAAGATCAATGCAGAAATGATGACAATCACTGATCCAAGCGCATCCGCCATTAAATGCAGAAAAACGCCTCTTATATTCATCTAAAAACAAAGATATACAAAATAGTTAACATATTGCTGAGAACTGCGACTGTATCAATCAAACTTGTTAATACTAATACTATGAAACATTTGATTGAATACCTGGTCGGCGTCATTGGTACTACCATGAAATTTGGTTTTGGGAATCTTCTGATTGGGATGCCCATCCTTGGTATCTCCCTTGGCTAACTCTGAATCACTGGATAACTCAAAATCACTCTCGCTAGTGCTGGTACTCTCAGCACTAGAAACCATACGTGTCACACGATTAGAGTGAGTTAGCGATAATGAAGTTCGAACGTCCTCCCTGACACTATCGGCCACAGTATGTGAATGATGGTGGTGGTGGTGATGATGCCCATGTGAATGAGGATCTGAGATACATACATAAACATCATTAAACGTTAAAATGGGAAACAAGAACGTAGTGTTAGAAAGAAATGAGCAGTGAAATGTGAATGTTTGAAAACTCACGTCTAAAGATGCACAAGCCAACAAGATTCATCAATAGTCCAATGGCCCCAACAATGAGAATTAGCAGTGGATCTTCGATAGGCTCTGGATTGATGAACCTGAACGGCAATCAAAGCAATTGCTAAAATTAAATTAAAACACTCTGCAGGCTGTATAATCAAAAGTCTAATATTATTGATGACATCATGCATGGCAAGGCACATGACATAAGGCGCTTACCTCTTTATTGACTCCACTGTGATGGAAAAGCATAGCGCCACGAGAAATACTGAATTAACTAAAGCCCCCAAGACTTCCGCACGAGCCCATCCAAACGTGTTTTTAGACCATTTCTTAGGAGACAACTGTCGAATAAGTCAAAATCGTTAAGAATTAAACGTTAATCACTTTAACGCCAAATAACATAATAATCCTCTTTTATACTTACCTTCACCGCAAAAAAGGCGACGACAAGGGCAGCAACATCACTGAGCATGTGAAAACTGTCAGCGATAAGTGCCATGGAATTGGTCATGTAGCCAACAATCAACTCCACCAAAAAGAATCCAAAATTAAGAGTGAACATTGCAGCCAGCTTATACTTATTCCTCTGAGTGTGACTGTGCGACATTTTGACGGTGGTCCCGTTGGGGCAGAGCTTGGCGTCTCCTTACTTGCACTCACCGCCACACAACCGTTGATGTTATTTATTTAAAAACGCTGCTGTTGTCCTCACACGTCGCCTTCTATTTCTACACCAACCGGAAATTAAGACTTTGAGTGAATTGACTTTTGACTTCAACTTCGAAATCTTTATTATTGCCATAAAAAACTAAAACAAATTTGACAACAATCAACAATTTATAAAAAAAATTAAAAATTATTGTCAAACGTGAAGTAAACAAAAACAAAATATTTTACACAAAAGTGAATACAGAATAATACAATTTCCATACATACAGCAAAATCATTGATACACTTTTTTCATTCAGTCAAAATCAGACGGAACGATTACTTTAATCAAAAGTTTTCCATCGACACAGTTTTAGGTTTTCGGAGTAATACAGAAGAGCTACCTCTCCCTTTGATTCTAATTGCATCACATTTGATATGACCTTGGTGACGATCTACGATGGGAAGTCAAGCTGAAAACATAAGCGGAAATCTAGATAGAAGACAGGATCAGACAGGATCATCATTGGTCCGACCGTGTCCGGTCCAGTTCTCTCTCTCTTAAAAGTTTCATTTAAACGTTACATGTTTTCATTGGAAACGTTACGGCCATTTAATGCATTATTAATCTAGAATTGTGGACGTGCAAAATTTAGCCAGAGATAACCTGTGCAATTTCATCATCTCTCTCGTTTTGATTAAATATTCACAAGAAAGTGTTTGGAAATGTACAGACTTCCTAACCACTACCACTAATATGCTTGCCATGTTAATATACCATGTTATGTGTTTGAAATGAAATGCTCTCCACGAATGAAGGTGACCTCCATTAAACTCCTCCACACATGTTTCTCCATTTTTTTTTTGTTAATAAACCCTAAGTAGAAAGTATGACACAAAAGTTTTCCAGTCCAATTTAAACAACCTCTACCTCATATCAGTATCACATCATATCATTTATATCAGAAAGTTGTTCTAAAGTTCTCTCCGTAACCAATCTTGTTGTGTGACCAAAAAAAAAAAGTTTTCGGTTTACTGTTGTTGATGAAGGCTTTGAGCAACATTTCTTCTTGAAGATTTGGTCATCTTTTTTTGGTGTTTTTTTTGTGGGGGGACAAAACGGCCCTGTTTCAACAAAGATATGAATCAATGATACGGCCCAACTTTTAGTTGGAATTTGCCAGTTCAGGTAAAGAAAAGAAGAAGTGAAAGTGTTTTCGAGTTGCCTCCAGTTGTTTGCTGAAAAGTTGGGTTGTTGCAGGCGAAAAAAAAGTTGAGTGAATGACTTTTTTTCTACTTCTTCTTTGGATCTTTTAGATACATTGCTCCAGTCAGTGCGGTCCAGTCCAGTCCACTTCACTTTCCTTGAAGGAACAATGACACAGTTTATTGTACACCTTTTTTCTTTAGGTGGAGGTAAAGCAATGGGGAATATACTTTTGCATTTGCCAAACATTTGGTTCTATAGGCTTTTCCTCCAAAAGTTGGAGTTGGAGTAGTAGGAAAAAGAGGTTTAAACGGTTGAAATAGGCAATTGGATCACTTTTTCTTGGCTGAAAGCCAGTCACAGGAAGACTATATGGCGTTCCCCATGTTGTTATTAGTCTTGCTCCTCTTTCCCATTTCTATTTCTTAAGAGGAAAAATGGGAATGAGGATGGAGGAGGTTGCGAGAGAAAATCCCATGCAGGGTCTTGTGTTCCTGTCCGTTGGTGGTGGTCCTTTTTTCTCCTACGACACCGCTAACTAACTACTACATCACTCTTGTGCACGACGACGACGACGGTCACGACACAAAAAATTGGTTGGTGGTGCCTTTGCCTCTCCTTTACTACATAGCTTTCTCTCTCTCTCTTTCCAGGTTTAGTTTTTGTGGCTTCATGCCTTCTGTCCCTGTCATTGTCCATTTCTCATTCCCACAAGTGGAACTAGGTTGACAAGCTACAAGAGGAAAACGTTCCAGCCAACCACACCAATTCGCCCTTTTAACAAACATTCCACATAATAATATGTAATGTATGTATGTATGTGCTTTAGAAAAGAGTTTATCCCATTCCATACATGTATCCTTTCTCTCTCTTTTTTCTTCTTTGGCTTAATATACAGCTGAACTACATTTTCCTCTAGGATTGGCTTCCGTTTCAATTCAACAAAAAGAGAAATAAAAATAGTAGTGGGAGCGAACATAAAGTTCAAGTTAAAGCTCAACTCTTCCTTCCGCTCCGTCCTCCACTTCACCATTACCCACTGTCCAATAATATAATGACTTTTACTCTCTTTTTTTTTGTTCTGGAATGAGCGTTTGTCGCAATCTAGGTCGACTTTCTTATAACGATAACATAATAACAATAATAATCGCAATAGTATAAATGCCCCAAAGCAACTTGTGGTAGAGAACAAGTAAAGTTTCGCAGACGATGAAGAAGGAGGAAGAGAAAAAAAATATTATGATGGGAATGGGTATCCTGTGTGGCATGTGTGGTGGTATCGGGGATCGCAGGATGATGACGAGGAGATGCTCCAATAACTTTCACCGTGCCATTTCTCCTAGCTGCTGAAGAGTAAAAGTCGTCATGTGTTGTATGCTCTTATAAAACACTGACTGACTGTTTCCTATGTCCATATATATAATAGTTATAGTAGTATAGTTGCAGACAATTCACTTTTGGAATTAGAGTTTCATACTACTTTAAGTATGATATGCAGTGTGTGTGACCATGTTTTTCAACTGGAAACATAAAAGTTACATTATAAGAGGTTTTTTGGTGTGTTGTGTGGCTACATTTACAACTTTTCCTGTGACCATAATCATTATCATCATCATCATGCTGACTTTTTCGCAGAATGGACTACTTATGACCACACACATCCTTACCAAACTTTTTTGGCTACACCATAATCCTCCTCTATTTTTTTTGCAAAAAAAATTGAAGGAGTGGTAGCTGGAGAGAAAAGGATTTCCACCGTCCAAAATACCATGAACAATAAGAAGCTTGTTACTTCATGACTGCCTTTTATATATAGTATATAACAACGTGTATGAATGTATGAACATAAGTCTTTCAGCTTTATATTGATGTCTTTTTTTTTTTTTACTTTTCTCTGTTCAACAGATCAACATAAAAACGGGGAATGGGTAGTTGGGGAAAGGCACAAGCCAGGAGTAATATTGTACATGGGACAAGCGGTGGACAATCAGACTGTGAGCACAGCGGTGAGAGTCCACGGGGCTATTCCAGGAAACTGGAACAGCTTGTCGACGACCCTCAGTGACACACCCACTGTATCCACTGGCTACTTGCGGCCATCTCCTTCAGCCTACGCGTTTCCATCGTCAACATCAGGAGAAAGAAGATACAGTAGTTTGGCTTCCTTTTATAATAACGGTGGTAGCAGTACCGGCTTCACGACTAAGCACCACCATGGCCATGGACTTATCTCTACTTCAGCGAGTGCCACGGCAGTGACGCCACCTCAGATTTGGTCCTCCCATTCTCATCGAAACGGCAGAGGAGGTGGTGGTGGAGGTACTGGAGGAAGGGGGAGCAAAAGGGCATTTTCTTCAGGAGAACAAGCTCTGGGCATAATGCACAAGCCTCCATCTCAGCCACCCAGTGAGCAAATTGTTTCTGTGGTGGTAGACCCACCAATGCCACTAGCGTCCTCCACCAGGGTTACTGGACCGTACTTTGAGTCCAATAAAACCACAATACATATTACCGCTAGAGCGGGTCAGACTGTAATGTTGGACTGTGCTGTTGTCCTTCTTCAAGGAAGAACGGTAAGTTTTGCGCTTTCTTATTATTGGTGTGCTTTCTCATTAATTTTTTGGTCTTTGACACATCAGTTCAGTTCAGCATCTTACTTAGTTGCCTCTTCCAATTAACAGCATCCACACGAAAATAATATATATGGTAGAATGGAGCAAGGTCATATTAATTTGTTACTGCTTGAATGGAACTATATGGAACCTTTCTTGACTTTCAATTTCGTTACGGCACCGCACACAAAAACCAAAAGCCAGAATATAACAAGCTGGCTCCTGAAATTTACAGGAGTGAGCGTGAGATAATGATTGCAATGCAAAAGGGAATGAAGAAGAAAAAGGCACACGGCACGTTACGCGGCCAACACTATATGTTCCCCATGCTTTCACTCACTCATACTCTACTGATTTCCACTGTCTCATCCCACTCAACTCAAGCTCACCAAAGCGAAAGTAATCAACGCGAAAAATAATTACCCAGACAGGGCAACTCATCCATTTGATTTCAATCTCCAAAATTGCACATTTAAGCACGGACACTTTTGATCTGAAAAGCTTCAGATAGATAATCTTGATGGTCACGTATTAAAGGTGGTGGAGATGGATCTATGCATTTTCATGAGCAAACTAAAGCTAAAGCTAAAAGAAAGCGAGAGAAATTACACCATATCTTCACGTACGCCTACTAATATGTTTACATTGCCTCATCATCATCTCAATTCTACTATCAAGATGACTACTATCAACTATATATATACCGTCCTTGCGCTCACCTTGCCTACTGTCCTGAGTCGCCTGATGATGGTAGTAGATGGTGTGTGTATACGAGTATACACAGTCAACAGTGAAAAAAAATATCTGACAAGTTAATATATGATGGTGGTTGCTGGAGGAAAGGAAGTGTTGATGAGAAAAGGGAATGAATGGGAGATGAGATTAGAAAATGTGTATCTCTAGCTCCTCTTCCATCCAACAGCACTCTATTGTATTTTTACTCTCTTTGAGCTTGTGAGCGAGTAGGGGCTTGTGTAAACACAATTTGTTGAATATGCTGCCTCTTTTCTCCTATATGCATAGACCCTTTCTCTGATCGTGAGCGCTCTTGATAACAAAAAAGACGGGTTTGGGTGGGTGTAGCAAAAGTAAGTCAGCAGCTAAAAACCTTACCCAATGTTTTATTAGTATACAAACCTTCTTCTCTGCATGTGAAAACTGACGTAAAGGACTAAACAATGATCTCCCTCATCCTGTCTTAATTTTACTTAAAAAAATGTACCAAAAGACCTCTCTCTCTCATTCTCTCCATTGTTTGTGGAACGTGATGCTAAAACATTAGGTAGAATAGAGGTTGTCCCTCGAAAGTTTGACTTATAGCAAGTGAGACACTAGACGGTTATTGGTTGAAGCTGACTACAGTTAGAAAACTCGACATTTAACTTTTGACAAATATTTAATTTCTAATTATTAAAAGAACACGAAAATGAAGGTAAAAATTAGAAAGGCTCAGAAAGCTTTCTTCGGTATACAATTTAGCTGTTGAAAACTACATTAATTTCAGTGAATTTAAAAATGTGAAACATTTAAAAGCCTGCTTTCTTACTTTTTGCAATTTCTTGCCAAAATTCTGAATCAATTATTCATTGGAACTGCTTCAGTGTCTCATTTAAATGTTGAAATTGTTGTGAAAATTCGCAACATTTTCTATTTACTTTGAAGTTCCTTGGTATTTGATGTTTACCTGTTTTCCAGCCTTCGTTTTGCAATTTCCTACGCAAGTAAAAATTCTATTGTGCAATAATTGTAAACCGTACATGTACCACGTACACATATTTCTTATTCGAACATGAAACTATTCCTACGTATTTCATATCATAAAAGTAATGTATTCTTGGAATTGGAACATGTACTTGTCATTATCTAATACCTACGCCTACAACAAACATAAAAACTACAACAACTTGAAATTCCAAGACTTCTAAAGAAATGATGAAAAGAGAAAAGATGACAATGAATTTGAAACGAAGAAAATCCTCCTTTACTCTCAGACGTATCATCATCCTTCTGATTCTTCATCAAATCATCATGCCCCTATTAGTCTTACATAATGCAATGGAACAAAAGAGAAACTCTTAGTTTGTGACAAAGTCCATAACTTGCCTATGAAAATATGCATGAATCATATCATGCATCCAAAACTCCATCTACTTAATTTCTCTAACTTTGTAAAACATATGGTACGTTGAATACTATATATATGTATGTAATTTCATTTTTAGGTAGATATATTTTAAGTGGAACATGCTTCTAAAGAATATATTATACGTAGTGAAATAAAAGTAGCAAAGATTAGTCAGAAATCCTCTTACCGTTTTTTCTCTAAAAGAGAAAAGTCAAGCCTCAAAAACTTTTCTCTCTTTTTTTTTTTGCTTTTCACTATTCTCCAGCTGCTTCTGGCTTAGACTTGTTAGTCAAATACGCTAAGCACTCTCAATCATGTGCCACTTTTTTTTCTCCTCTGCAAAGTCAAGAAAAGGGATTTGTGCCGAGAAAGAAAAAAATCTTGCTTTTCTTCCCAAGTTCTTTGCTTACTATAGTATAAATCTACACACCATGCTTTTTGTGAGAGGAAAAAGTGAGTGAAGGGAAATCTGCGTAGAATGTGAATTAAGCTGTGTATAAAAACAGAGATTTCAAAGCAGATGTATATATTATCTGGAATCTATCTGACATCCTATATATTATGTGAACATCAATGTTGCATTTCTGCATTCTACCTATCAATACAGCATCATGTCTGCTTTTTGAGCGATTGAGCGAAGGCAAATGGGGAATTTCCCCATTTTCCCCAAAAAAGGATAGTCTTAGGTATATCTAATAACTATAAAACGATTTCGAGCTAATCGATACATCCTTATTTTTTATCCCCCTCCGTTTTGTAACCATTTTTTCGATAAAAAAAACTTTTCACTAATGTAAATGTAACTAGTAAACCAGATGCTTGCTGTTTTCATAATGTTATGTGTATCAATCTAGTTCCGGTTCCAACATCTTATTTTCTACTGATCTTCTTTCAACACGATATGCGTTTTAGGTAGTTTATAATATCGCAATCCTAACATATAAGCTGATTAGACGTACAGTAAAAAGCACTTCAACAACTACATTGTCCTTGAGAAGTGCGTTGTATTTAATAGAGATCAAGTGCAAACCCGCCTGGTTTCTTGGTTCTCAGTTCCCAGTGATTGATTAGTTAAATATCCATTATGCATTAAAGCTATCTATTAGCTTGTTCTTATATTTTCATATTGGAAGAGCGTCCTTCATAAATCACCCGCCATACTAACTACGAAAGGTATCAGTCAGCTAATTATTATACCATATAAAGATTTTTGAAAGTTCACCTTTTTTATAATTCACATCACAAAACTAAAATATTTATGAGTTTTGTTGGTGTAAAGAAGAATTAAGTAGTTGTATTCTTCTTGTCTTTTCAAATGTTTATACTTATTTGGCGTTTGTGTTCATAACAAAAAATACCCTTGGATATCTTTGAGCTGATCGTGAGTATATATATAGCGTAGTAATGGGGCAAGGTGACCTCTTTCGTTTTATCAGTCGTCCTTTCTCCATTTCATCACGGTTATTTTCTCTTTCTCCCAAGCACTAATAAGCTTAAGAAGGCTAACTAAAACTTTGACAATAATTCTAAACTTCATTATAGTACTAGACTTCTCCATTACCCAAATCCCCAAAAATTTCCAAGACTATTAACAGAGGCCCAATAATAACATCATAATGATTCTCTTTTTTGTTTCCTCTCTGGAACAGAGTCTACCATTTCAGATGAAGTCTATTGAATTGAATAGCCTACACAAAACTAGCTACACATGTATTTAATGGGATGTGTGGATTGGATTGAATACATACTTATACATTCTTTGGCAGAAAATGTAGAGCAAAGGAACACACACATGGAGAGAAAGGAAAATGAGAATAGAAATTGTGTTTTATTAGAGTTTTGGGCCAAACGCCAAAGCTCAAGTGTTCGCATCACTGCCCCACCAAAAAATTACTAACAATATAACCAAATGCTCGTAAACTATGTCTTGCTTGCCTCTTACTCATTGACTATAACGCTCTTAGACAATACATAAGTATGTATACACATATAATACCTATACCTTCCTTTCCATTTTATTTGCTTTGATAAACCAATTGAATGAGATTGGGTAAATTGAGACTTCACTTGAAACAACCATTCGCAGCAGCATCAAAGCCATTATTTTGCAAAACCACGAAGGACAAATAGGTTAATGTTATAAGTATGAAAAACATGTTTAGTAGCAAAGCGGTGAATGCAACCGCAGTTGTTTATGACACTGTTATTTTTAATAGAATTTGATACATTTATGGAGTTTTTCAAGCTGTGACTGCGTTTTAGAAATGATTTGCTCAAATAACAAAACCACGATGGAGTAAGTATTCCAAATTTCACTATCATAATTCCGAGAAAAATAATAAGAGGAAATGTGATTCCATTTTATTCCTGATCCAATCGGCAATGAAAGGATAATAATGGTTGGCAAACTTTGAGCTTGAGGCTAACATCAGTGTCAGTTTCATATATCAACTAATAGTAATGTCCGTAAATAGACAAATAGATACAAAGTGAAAGCAATGAAGGTAGTACGAGCATATATACCTTATATTTTAGTGTTGGTAACTTATATTTTAAACGGATATGTAATAATTGGACTGTATATATGTTTCACAAACATTTTGCGCCTACAGCTATTCGCCAGAAAATGTAATGGGATTTATGTAGTGTATCGCGCGCGCCTGGAGAAATGTTCAATGTTCAAGACCATCAATACATACATCATACATATATCAAGATGTACACGTAAGTATGTAGTATACGCACAGAGAGAAAATAATCCATAACTGATACTAAGAAAAATTCTCAATGTAGAGCTCAACAATAATAATTTTTCGTAGAATATTATTGCATGTCTACTCGAATAGATGAAATCGACTGGGGCAATATATCGCATTCCCATTGTGTCAGAAACTGAATCATCCTCATAATCACCATTACGAATCTCACCATCAATCAGCAGCCAGCATGTTTGAGGGCTGTGAATGTAAAGCAACACAAAAGAGAATGGTGATGGAAGAGAAAAATAGGAATTGAAAGTTGGGCTATTTGCGTAGTACTTTTATGGATGGTTGGACCTGGAGGGGCCGTTTAGGATGGATTCAGTTTCTTTCACACGAAAAAATCAATCTGGTTTCCTGCTTGCGGACTTTTTTGTTCCAAACAAACAGTAGACGTATAGTGGTACACCCAACTTAATCCAGACTGCAGCCATTTCACAATGTATGTGCGTTTGTGTGTGTGTTTGCTTTGGGAATTGGACGCAGTGAAAGTGACAAGGAAATGAATCAGAATTAAATACATACATGCACACTTACGACCGCTGCTAGTGAAAAATGTGTAATGCTTAAAATCTTCTTCCGGAAGTAACACGCAACCACGAATATATCGTTGTTGACCTGCATTTATTTACTGATCTGTTATCACACAATTTAACTTGTCAATTTGACAAATTTTTGCCAAGGTAGAAATCACCACGATGCAAAAAAGCATTCGTTGTGAACAATAAGTTAATGCATAATGAACTTTCTAACAAATGAGCATCTATGCAGTATAGAAAGGAGTCCATATATATGAAATCTCATCAGTTCCTCCGTGTACTCAGGAACTAAAAAGTATATATGTATAAGTACAAAGGGAAACTTTTGGAGGTCCATCAACACCAGCCCAATTTCCTTTTTTAGAAGTATGTATACGTATACCAAACCTTAAAAGTATTGCGGGATGGGGATGTTGCGAATAATGTAGTTTTGAGTAAAAGTTACATGGGTACATATATATATTCGTAAAAGGTTTCTTCTATAGACATATGGACGCTCTAAATTCTGGTCTAATTTGAAATATGATGCCAGTAGCCATATGTAGAAACATGGGAGCAAGCTGACAAAACAAGAGTGTCTTTTCTAGTTGAAAGAGAAGAGAGTGGCTTAACAGAGTATGAGACTGGTCACACTCTTCTCTCAGCTTTTACAAATTTCCTTTCGTGCTCTTGTGATAGCAACATTTTTCAAGCAAAACTCCCCCAATGCTCTCTCTCCCTCTCCATATTATCCAACTTCAGCTGAGTAGTAGTACGTTTATATATGTTATATCTTGTTTAATGGTAACCACTTTCCCCTCAAGATCTTCACGTACAAGCTCTTCCTCCAAATTCTATACTTCTTTTTTGGTATTACTTTTACTCTAAATGGATAAATGGAGGAATACATATATACATATGCTTAAGTATTCACGTATGAGTGTGTGATAGCAGGTGAAAGTTGTTCTGTGCCACCACATCCTAATGCCCTTAAAGTCGCACCCTTCCTCCTTTTCAACCAACCTTATTATGTAGCTACCATAAGGAACAGCAGCGGACGTTTCTCCTCACATTTCTCACAGACGACGACGGAAAATCCCTGTCGCTTTCTTCTCCTCACATAAACTAGACCCGTAGTCCGACCCTGCAAACTACTTCTTTTGCTCTGCATTCAACCTAAATCTTTTTTTTTTGCTGAACCATAACTCTTTTACTATTTTCCCTCCAGCAGCATCCAGCACTCCAACATTGAGCATATGACGATATACATAGTCAACTCAAGTCGAAAGGTTTTTATTTCGGAAATCATAGGAATGGCTGACGCTAATGTTGGAAACAGTCACATTCATTATGCCCCTTTATAAATTTTCAAGAAAATGAGCTGAGACGAAGACGAAAGACGGGAGAGGAAACAAGGTGGAGTATGTGCACACTTTCATCTGTTTCCTCCTCGTGACATTCTCACTTTTAGCTGGAATTACAATAATATGCTTACATTTTGTGATATTTTGTATTCCTACGGTTATGTACAGTAGTGTGTGACGAGCTGGTAACTTTCTTTTTTAAAAGAAATGGGGAGTAAAGAAGAATGCTCTATACTTGCTCATTTTAGTCAAGGGGAAGCTAATGTCACTACTTTTCCCCCTAGAAGAATAAATGACGGTTATGAAACAAAAAAATATGTGTGTAGGGAAGGAAAGGGAAAGTTGGAAAAATGAATTTTGATGTTAGAGCTTGTATTACGCCATTACCTGGAACAATTTAGGAAAAATGACGATAACGGTAAAAAACGGGGCACTCTTTTAGACTACTAATGTCGAACCAAGTTTGCAATTTTAACGTAATATATTTAGGGAGCTGGAGCAAGTAAAAACGGATGAAACCGATAGCTCTAGCTGTTTTATGCTACTCCTTCCAACTCAACTTGAAATGATGAAGTGAGTGAGAGTGAATGAGCGTCGCATGAATTCATAAGTTATGGCAATGACTTTTTAGTCGTTTCGATCCCCCCTTTTACATATATTCACACACTCCATTTTTGCATGGCAAAATGAAGTGACCCTTTCTCAGAAAAGCTGGAGACTTAAGACCAACTCTCATTTTTCTATGTATGCCTAAAGACAGGGACACCGCCACTACTACTATTACTACTACTACAGCCTAGAGGAGAATATCGTCTTTCTTAAGCCTTCGTCTCTAAAAAGGTAAAGCGGAGATTCACACGCTATCTCTTAACGATGAGTTATGAGTTTGCAGAGAGACCTCTACTCTCAACTGAAGGCGAAGGAAGGAGTAAGAAATGGAGCTGTGAAGAAAACGAAAAGTGAGCTTTGAGAAAAGCAAGTTATTTTATGCGGATTCGTGAAAAAGAATATATTCTGGAATGTTATGAGAAGACATGACATTGGAATTGTACAAGCAAAAGCGCACATGATATTATATATATCCTTTTTGCCACTACACTACCAAACCAACCAGCCAAAAAACTCACTCTTGCACACATTTTGTGTTTGGTGTATGTGTATGCATGAATCTGTCATGTTTTGTTTGAATGTGAGGCATGTCATTTCATGCACTGGCATGCCAACCCAAGCCGCCAGATTCCCCCACACCACCACCAGATGAACAACCAGCATATTTAGTAACAGTACCCCAAATATTTTCTCTGCGCTAGACAATGGAAAAACACATGCAAACCATCTGGTTTCCTCTTGTTTTCTCAGTAATACCACACAAAAAAGAAAAATTCCGACTGTAACTGGAATTTGCATAGAAAAACAGTTTTGAGAAAACCAACATATTGCTTACACACATTCATACATAAATCCAAAAGTGGGTAAAACCTAAACGTATGCAGATGCACGAGAACTTTCTCTCCAGTTGTATACTATCCCATCATAATATCATATCAAATCACGTCATCAAATGTATTTCTACTTAAAAGAGTTCACATTAAAATAAGCTCTGTTGGTTTAAGCATTCGTTATAAGCAACGATGAGAACAAACTCTCGAGTGAACTATGTGATAGCGGAAGAAATACTTTGAATTTTCCATTCATGTTTTTATTCCCATTTTAAAACGACATCCAAACACAATCCAGCTGTGAACCACCGCCGAGCAAGTGCTTGTTCAAATTTTTCTTGGTTGTTGTAAAAAAAAGTAGGTGAAAGCTCTGTGGATTTTGGTTTAGTTGTTTTTGTTCTTGAATCTGAAAAATTTAGATTGGTTATATAGTTGCTGCTCATCTGAAACAAGGTGACATTCAAAGTTACTAAACTAACTACTCTTGGGGTCGATTGGGATGATGCCTCGTTTACAATAAGAGAGTCCGTGTAAAAAGTCTACTACTTATATGAAAATGCAAATGACCCAGGGAGTACTTTTACAATTACAACTTATGCACATTTTACTTTTTGCAGGAAAAAAACCTCAGCTGAAATAACAAAAAAATAGTTTGGAAGCTGGAAATAAAATGAGACTTTTAGGTCGGTAGTGATGATGAAATACGCAGGAAAACTTTTTCATTCTCCTTTCACGAGTACATTTTTGGATTGTAAGATCACTTTTGCAAATTTTTAAGTAACGAGAGACGACACGAAAGAACCTAATTGGAGTCTAGATGTACACCTACTGGTGGTATGTGGGTTAGTATATGAACGGCTTTATCTCACATATAGTCACTTAGTGAACCACAAGTTGAAATCTGATGAAAGAATTCCATATCCATTTTCTTTTGTCATGTCCGTTTTGTCCCCATTGAGCGGTTTAGCATGGGAAATGTGTGGTGGTGTGGTGGTAAGAATTTGCAAGAGAGCGAACTTTCAACAAAAGTTTTTGGTTGGGTTAAGAAGCTGAAGGAGTGTAGTAAGGGCTAATTGCCAATATGTCTGATTATGACTGGCGCTAATGGGATGGAGCATGGACGAGATGAGATGAGAGAAAAGAGAGGTTGTCCATTACACAAGTTTGTCTCGCTGGTGTCCCCTTTTATGGTAGTTCATAGAGTAGAGCAGGTAATTACGCTTTATGACACTTTCTCCTCGAAGTCATGCCATGTTACAGCTACTACCACTAGCTGCTTCACATGGAAGAGAAAGGTAGTCGAATCACTTCATCTTCATCATCACCCGCTCCCCATTTTTCTCGTTATCTAGCATACATTCTACGACACACGTACGTCTCCCTTATTTTTCTTCTTTTTTTCACATCCACACTCTTAATTTTTTCCTTCTTGCTTCCTTCCGACTTTCTTGGCTTTCATATCATTGGATCACCGTGCACTGTGCACTGTCATTATCGTCACTCAACTCATTTTCCACATTCTCAACTTGGACCACTTACATAGTCCCCCCTTCTAAAAATGTTTCGGTCGTGCTGACAAGATTCTTCTACTTTGGGTTCATATCATACCATTATAGAACCATATGTCACAATGGCTATCAAAAGTGAGAGTACATGCACGCTACTCTGACTTTATATCTTTCCTTTTCACATCGTTGATGATTGTTCCATGAATGAAATAGCATACATACAAAAAAGTTTGCTTTCCCAACTGAAAAAATTGGACGATGATAATGATGAAATTATTCCACATGACAGAACTATACGCTTAATGGATTTTAAAGCATTCATGGAATCCATTGTATTCATAAAAGTGTTCGGAGAATTTTGCTTTCACATGCATGAACCAGCTCATTTGAGATTATGTAATTAATTCTTTGAAATGTTTGCTTGTTGCAGGTATCGTGGCTCAGGAGAAAGAAAGATAGCTTGCAGTTGCTGACAGTTGGTAACACCACGTATAACGGTGACTCAAGGCTGGGATTACGATTTAGGTATGATTATATTATATTTTAAAATTAACAGATACTCAGAATTAGGTGTATGCCAATACTAAACATTTGTTCACATTTTCCACAGGTATCCGAACAACTGGCGTTTGGGAATCGAGTCAGTGAATAAAGGAGACGAAGGAGAATATCAGTGCCAACTGTCCACACACCCACCAAAAGCCTTGATTTATCATATAAAGGTCATTGGTAAGTCATTCAATGTATTTATATTCATATCCACTATCTTGCATGTAACACATACAAAATACACAAAAATGTCGGCCAGTATACTTTTGTGTAACGCCTACTATCAAAACGCATAAAGCAAAAAAATATGTATGTCATGTCATGATGAAAACTAGTTCTTGTATGGCAGTTTCTACTACTAAATTGGCTATGAACCATCATTATATACAAGAACTATAAGTACTAATAATATCTTTATCAAATTCTAAAGCAAGAATGAATCCCATGACCGTATTGAGTCTCGTAAATTCAATGTAATGGGAATAATGGGGAGCACATGATTCGGCATATAGTGAAGGAATATTATTGGTGGTTAGTCACTGAGCCGTTACCAGTTGCACATAAATTCATTGCGTTGCCAAAAAATCTAATGCAACAATTTATGCGTTTCCACACACAAAAATATTCTTGTTGGATGGGGAAATATTGAAATCATTCATGGGTTTCATGGAACCTTCATCGATTTCAGCCAGAAAAAAAGAGGTCCCTGAAGAACGATAATAAGAAGAAGTATGACAACGGGAAACGGAACGATCAAAAGACTCGCCGAATTACATAGTTATGAATGAGTTAAACAATCCAAACATTTCCCTAGCACACCGATTTGCTTGTTCAGCTGGAATATGAAAATGGATCATCTGGGGATAATTTGCTAAAAAACAAGGCTCATGATGACAATACGACAAAATCCTCAACAAAACTCTTTATCTTTGTATCTAACAAGCAAGCGCAGTTAAATTTTATAATGGTACTACTTCTACTACTACTACACATTTTGCAACGTCAAACGTACGTACGCCTTCGTGGAAACCAAATTTCTCTTAAAAATGTTGATAATATACCATTTTTATAGGTTTGGCCATAACCGTCACAACGAAAGTCGTTAGTGAATTTTCCCTTCATAGCTACCTTTTTGTATCGAATTTGGTTTTTAGAAACTAGGTTTTGTATAGCTATGCTATATAACTAGAATATATAGGATGAAGGGAAATGCGGTTAAAAATAAACTTATTTTTTTATATAGGTTAGGATCACATTACTAAAACTACTACAAACTTTCTCTTTGAAAGATATGAGGGGAATGTAATGTGTTGATGTACTATATATAATATTGCATTGTGTTCACTTCATGATCTTCTTGCCAAACTGTTTCCAGTTTAGTTTTTTGTCTCAGTCTGCATTTTAAATATTGAAAGGAAAGAGGATCATCACATTCAAGTAGGGCGTTGCGGCAGTAAAATAAAATGGGATCATGGTATATGGCTTTGGCTTGGTTGTCGTACTCATATGTCGTTTCGTACATGGCGCACACACGTTCACTCAACATTGTAACGTAACGTACATAACCTTGCATCTGGCACTAATACCCTAATTCAATGCATCGCTACTCAGTAGACCTTGTTCTCTCATTACATTACATTCGGAGAAATTGAGAAAGGGAAAGAGAAAGTATGCTAATAGGATTGGATATATAATACACAAAGCAAAACGAAAATTCGATTCCTTCTCAATTTCCATCATCATCAGTTAGATCTTTGCGCTAAGCTAGAACTGTACACTAAACTACAAGTCTAGAGTGTACAACTGATGTTTCTTGGATATTGCATAAAGTGGAAATTTTAGAAAGGAGCAAAATCCCATTAGAACACTTTACAAAGTCATTTGGCTGATCACATACACACATATGATGCAGTTCCAAAATGGTCTCTGTACAGATGATGATGATGGCTAATAACGCTGCTACTACAAGCACAGCATTGTACGTTTCTTACTCATCTCTCTTATTACAACCATTAAACAAGCATTTTGGTTTAATTCTATGGGAATTTTCAATAGAGTTAAATGGATCGAACTTTTCATTTATGGGATGTACTCTGATGAATTCTTTTTTTTTCGGGCATAAAACAGATCTTCACAAGTCACACACAACTTATATATAGTCTTATAATTTTCAATTTAGTCGCTTTTGTAGTTTAAAGTAACAGTTTGTACTAGCATATAGCATCTACTTGAATTATGCATGACCGATTTGGTTTTGATATAAAAAGAATAATAATATGTTATTATTAGTATTATTTTTTTTTGCATAGATATGGTCATTTTTATATTGTTTATGGTGATATACATATTATATATATATTTTGGTGTAATATTGTTGGGTATAGCTCCAGCAGTGGTAATCTTGGATGAGAATGGTCACACGGTGACAGAGCGACATTACAAAGTGGACTCATCCCTTCATCTGACATGCAGGGCTAGCCACGTTGACAAGTTGGTGGAGAACGTGGTTTGGCTCAAAGGAGATCGCGTTCTGCCTGCTGGTGACAGTCGTATCAAAGTCAAGTAAGCATCCTCCTTCTCGCAACATCTATTCCCTTTTATGCTGTCGAAACTGTTTTCCTTTCGTCTTGTTTCTTTGCTAGCAATATTATTATTAAGTCAAAATTGCTTTGCGTCTCTCCTTCTATTTCAAATTTCTTAGGATGCAATGTTGTTGTTGTTGTTGAACTCTGAATATTAACTATATAATCCTTTATTCGCTTTTGTCATTATGTTATCATGTCAAAACATTTTTGAGAAAAGGTAAAATGCTTATAGCTTTTCTGTGTGCTATTACCTACCGTCATTGACATTCTTCTCCCACCCAAGTATTCAATGTAAAAGTGAACTTTCTATGAGGTTAGTTTTAGCTCCCTTTTTAGTAATTTTCCACTGTCATTACTTCATTTAGCTGCTAGTTACTTCTCGCTCAGTTGATTGAAATTAATAAGGGATAACGATGTCATTAATGCACTGGTGCTCATCATCAAACACCAGCACTTTGTTATATCTAGTAGAGCTTTGGCTAACCAACCGCCCAAAAAACCCCCTTTCACTCGGAAATACTAAATGCCATTAACATATATTATTCTGCCATTATATCATTTTTCATCATGCACGGCTTATATAATTTCATGGCTGTACCGATTCGATCGGATACTAAACTCAGCACTCAGCATTTTTCTTTGCAAAATGTGTCAGGTCTTGCATGGACACGCATGCATACTACCATAGGCTCATGAAACGGGATTCTGTTTGATGATGAGGGAAAGAGAAACAGAAAAGAATATAAAATTATGCATATTAGTTGTGAATTATCGACACAGAAACATATCTGCCGGTGAACTGAGTTCTTTGAAAAGCTAGATAAATAGTGAAGTTGGTTGAGCAGCATTGTATAGGATTAGGGTGATGATAAATTGGTATAACGCAGCCGGTTCACATTACAAATCCAATCAAGCCTTTATACCATCACGTAAAATTTTCTCTGAATCCAAACGCATCTATCTATGCCGTATTGGGCAATGTAGTAACAAGGTTACAATACAAGAGGAAAAAAACAATGACCAGAATATATATACTCGAGAATGCCATAAAATTATGTTCATTCATATAATAGTAATTAGTATTGTGGTGTGCCATTTAAAACGTGGGAAAATATGCACAAAATTGCAGCTGCTCATACCACCACACCACACACTCATTTTTTTTAGAACAAAGCGCCCGCAAGGGAAAAAAAGTAAGGGTTGGATTTGAGTTGAGAAGGAAACTTCATTCCTTATCAACCTCCTCTCTCTCTTTCTCTTTTCTCGCCTGCACACATGCTTACTTTAGAGACAACATCGATCCAGATCCATGTTTTAGCTAGACACTTTGAGTAAATATTGAAGAAAGGGAACCTAAAGCTTGCGGGAAAGTGTGTAGGGAAAGTGTAGCGGAAATTTTACATGGTGCTCGAAATTGCAGAAAACTTACTACTTTTCTTTTCATCATCATTTACTTTGGCCTTTAGCTAGTATGATATGGTATGCCTTTTTGCTTTGTGAATGTGGACGAAGCGGACACACCACCAGAAGTAACTACTTAGTGCATATATTTTGTCTTTTTTTGTGATGTCAATGCTTTCTCTCTCATTTTCATGAAAATTCTAACGTATGCATGCAGTCACAACCTAAAAACACTTTCTTTTTGTTTTGAGATCTTTTGGACTGAAAGCTGGTTTATATGCGAATGGTAAAATCGGGGATGGAAATTCGTTCGTTTGTAGTTTATTCAAAAGAAAAATGTAGGTTTTGCTTATAAAAAATATTATTGTTCTGCTTCGCGACATGGCCATGCTTTTAAAAACAACATTAGATTTTCTGGTATTAATAATATATGCATGTGTGTGTGTGTGACAATGAAAATCATATTTTATATGGAAGGCAAAAAGAATACATTGTTTTAGATTATTTCTTCTCTTCGTTTTTTCTTTTGACTCGTGTAGACTTACGAAGAATCAGACAAGCGGAGAGGCAACCGCATATCTCTCCGTGTTGTCAGTTCGCAAAGGAGATTCCGGCAATCTAACTTGTCGGGCTTCGCAAGCAACCTCCACTATCGCCGTTCATGTGCTCAACGGTATGTATTTATAAAATCCTCTGTTATATCAACTTCCTTTTTTAATAGCATTCCTCAGACAGACTTTTGCATTCTGAATCTAAACAAATCATCATTATTATCATCAACGTATCATTATATGTTACATACAAAGAACTACCGTTTCATTTCCTTTTTTTTGATTTGATATAACATGAATGATTATGAAATATGAGATGACGAAAACTTAGAAAGCTCAAGAAGAATGATGAAACTCACGAAAAAAAATGTTTTAATTTAAGTTTTGCAAATGTAAATGTAGAAGGAGAGAAATGCGATAAAGCCATTTGAAAGGGCTCCGGATATTTTATAAATAAATAAGGAACTGCCGAGAGAAAGTGAAATAAAATAATGATGATGTTGTTGTGACAGGTTGTATCAATTTTTCATGATGTAAATAAAATCATACGTTATTTTTTACCAAAAAAATGTACCGAAATGGATACATAGAAAATTGTTGGTTTCCGCATGACTTGGTAAACCGAAATACGTTCACATCCCAGTCGTTTTGTGAGGCGCAATGTATAGTATCTGATTCTGATGTAGATGTGTTGCAAGCATTATGAATAATTTGTGTGATGAAAGGAAAAGATATGACTATGGAAATTGGAATATGAAAATGAAAAGTTGATGAAGCATGAGAGGCAGCTGACTGACAGTCAGCCTACGTCTTTTGATGCAGGCCACAACCCATATTACGTAATGTTACCCTAATGTATACTGAGAAGAGATGGTTATATATGACATACAAATTCGATGGGGATAAAAAAGACGAGAGAGTTGATTTGTTGACTATTACTCACTTACACACGAGAGCATATCAAGGTCAATTAGGATTTTACGAGGCTAAACTTCACCACACCACACACATATATATTTTACCTTCCACATGTCTCACAAAATGTCAATCTATTTAGCACATTATGTCAGTCAGCTATACCTCCATCTCGAAATAAACCTGCTAACACAGGAATGTAAGAAGCTAGCAACTTGGGAATTAAAAAGTGAATCTCGTGACCTTTGACTCTGAAGTTCACATCAAAGACACACGCGCAAAGCATGATTGAATTTAAGGGTCATTCCATTTTGATCCATTATTGAACTTGATTTATATAGTGACCCAAGCTAGGTGAAAATAAGAATTAAAAAAGTCCAACCGTTCTATAGAGTTATCTTACCATACACGGACAGAAACAACATAATAACTTGTTGTTACTAGTTAATAACGTGCGTAGATGGTTTAGGGTATTATTTATCAAAAAGGGAAAGTTTTTTTTAGCAAAGTTTTAATGGGGATGCGAATACGATGATAACGGTCAAAAGTTGACTAATGGATCTGTCTCTCTATTCTGTTGGTGTCGTTTGTCGTCCTTCCACTCCAAACATATATTGTGATAACATAATCATCATATATGTGGCAAGTTTCCATACCGTTTGCATACTTCATGATGACATGACACATTTGATACGTTGATACAAAAAAATAACATAAATTTCCCATTTAAAAGATTGTATGCATGTATGTGATGAGTAGGGTGGTAAATGAAATAAAAAGTGTTTTTGTTGGATTTGACAGGAGAGCTTCCGGCGGCCGTCCAGCATGAGAGCAGTGCAAACAGATTGGTGGTGGCACACAGTCAACTGGCCACAACAGTGATGATGCTCATGAGTGCTGCTGCTTCTAGCTCGTTGATAAATGTCTTCATGTTCCCAACCGGTCACCACAATGGTCATCCATCCGTCGTTCCCATTCTCGTCCTGTCCCTGACACTTTTTGCCCTGGCACGTTTACTTTTCATCATCATCAGCAAAGCCAAACTGGAAATGACGTTGCTGCTCTGAAATGCTTCCTACTTCTACCATCGTCAACCGCGCTCTCATCTTCCGCCATGAAAGTTAACATTTTAATAGCAAAAATTCATTTCATTTGCATATGATATTGTTGCTTGCATCAACTATCCTAATATTCAACTTGACAAAACCAGTACGATAAACCAATAATATAGTAGGTCATTTAACGGAAAAGGAAAGCCGAACTTTCATCATGAGCCAAATATACGTAGACATATAGTCAAATACATACTACACGTTTTCGGCTATCAGCATAATATATATAAATATACTATCTGCACACGATTGAGTAAAAACATCAATCGGTGCATTCTGTGTAATTTGTGCGTGCATAATAGTATGGTATTCATGGAGGGGTTTAATTGTTTGTGTAGCAGTCAACAATCTGATTGATTGTGGGAATGTATGAATTGCTCATGTTTGGTATATCCCATGAATGCGTATGAAACAGAATTAAACTTTTGTGTAATTGGATTATTTAACATTTTGCAAACAAGTACGGTTGCTCGTAATATGTGAATAAGACTTTTATGCCTGTCATGCTACCTAGTTTGAAATTTGCTTAATATTATGTAGTTGGATTAAGCCAACTTTAAAATGCATCTTAGCAGCCAAATACAAACTTTTTGCTGATTCCTTTCATACAAAAGAAGAATTCTATAAGAGAAAGCCACATCAAATAGCCCCTCATATAGCTCCGTAAAATTTTCGTTCGACTTTGTATTTACTTATGATCAGCAGTCGAGAGTACAAATCTGAACGAAATATTTTAATGAGGTTACATCCTCATAACTGAGCTTTAGCTTCATTCTATGACCCTTTTTATCAACATAAAAAATGTACCATGGGAAAATCTAGTAAAATCCACTTGCAAACCTAGCCAGAATGGGCGAAATTTGCTCGGGAAAATGCATCTCGTTACTCGAATTTGATTTCACGAGCCCAATTTTGAGACATTAGAAAAGACGAAACGGAATTTACGGAGCTATGAGCCTGTCTGTTATAATTGAGGGAATTGAATGAGACAGCTACTGAATACAATACAAAGTGTAATCTGCTCTCCAAATTCTTCGTTCAAATGTCCACTTCAATCTACAAGCTGACACGTAAACGAGATCCATGTGAGCAAAAAGCAGTAGTATATATGATGTCATGTGTCACGTCTAAACTAGCTTCTGAGTGTGCCATTCCAGTCCTCAAGTACGCGTATCACATCACATGTATGTATGAAGCCCATTCATTCATTCTTATATTTCGCTGACTACTCATTTTTTGACTCTCATTGTAGAGATTTTATATAACAAGTTTAGGTGATATGTTTTAAGTACTGCGCATCAAAATTATAGTCCGCCACAAATATCCACAGGTATGTTTAGAAGCAAAGTAAGAATTGTATAAATGTTTGTCTGTCTGCCGTTCGTTAGACAGGCGATTGGATTACTGTGCATGATACGTATATGGTTATTTAAATTGGGTTCTTTCATAATAGGTGTACTATGCCTCTGATTTGGTGGGTTATTTATTCGATTAACATGAGCAAATAAAATTTCAAACACTTAATAACGTGACAGCATAAAACTTTTAAAGATAATTTCTTTCATTGGTGATTGGCGTTTAAATTTTATTTCTTTCAAAAGCAATTATTCAGAAATCATGTTACTATGACATCGCAGTAAGAATTCCAAATCTCGTATCTCAAAATCGTTGCCATATCCACGGGGAAAACGCAATCGTGGAATTTTCCCTCGATTCGGTAGTCAGTTAACGATGATTTAGCAACCCTTTTTCATGGAAAATAAATTTTTCACAGGTTTTTATATTCCACGGTTTTTCCAGTCGGAACTTTTCCTGTTAAAAAATGTTGGTGCATTTGAGGCTTGAGCGTCAAAAATCAGAATTTTTTCATCGACTGAAACTATAACAGCATCACAAAGGGCGTCTTCGTAAGGGCACATACACTTCCACCTTGATTATCGACGTTTGTTGCTTTGAGAAACTGTTTTCTGATATTATTTTGTGCTCTTCTGTTATGTTTCTCGTCGTCTCATATTTAGCGTTATATTCTTTTTCATGCTGCCATGCATTCTGGTTTGACTACTGATTCTCACATTTCCCCAATTCCTCATATCCTATTTCCTACGAGTAAAAATTCTTTCTAGTTCAAGTACATAAACATCTATCTGTCTGTGTAGCTATTCATACCTTTTTATTGAGTAGAGTGTATCAGAGTTTATGTACCTTTATGTATTTACTCTCAGCATCATCCTAATTTTATGCATCCAATGTACACTATCACATTTATTTCAACTCCTTCAACATTTAAGCCTGCTCCAAATCCAAACACTCTTTTTCACAAAGATAACAAGAGTAGAAATTTTCCGTGTGATTTTAGATCTGCTTCCGTACTTACATATTGTACATGTATGGTTTCTATATTCTACAGTCGTTTTTGTATGTTTTTTCTGTATTGACTGTGTAATCCTATTGCTCATATCAGAAAGTTGCACGACAGATAAGCATTCTTACAATGGAAAAGGAGGAGAAAGTCATCACATCACGTTTCACATAATTTTTTTTATCAAAGGGGTCTCGGTAAATAAAATATAAAATAGAATAAGTAGCAGTGTAGTGTTCCTTCCTTTTTTCCATTCAGAATATGATGCATCCGAGTGTGTCAGCTCAGGTTCCTATTTTATGGAGAATGACATCTTCTCATACTCACAAAGGGGAATATAAGGTTTACTTTCATTCATTTAGCTTCTTTGGAAGAATTCGATCGCTGGTAAAGTTGAAATACATAAATATAAAAACTGTCTTGTAGGTTCTGCTCCATCCTAATCTGTAGTCAAACAATGCCTGACTTTGAAAATGGAAGGACTGTATTGTATGAAAAGCAGTATGTTCTACGGCTAAATTCCCGCCCCAGTGTGGCAAAAGTCAGTGGAGGGAGAGAGAGAAAGCTGCCTATAGTTCTTATATATGAAAAGAAAAAAAGCAAGAGCGGAAGTTGATTCGGACTAGCGAACTTGAGTTTTAGCCATTGAAACCAAGAAAAAACTTTCACTTTGCACTTCCATTCAGACAGGCAATGTTTTTTCTTCTCAGAAGTAACAAGTATAAAAAGGGCAATGGTGAGTAGTAGAGAGCTACTTTTGCTTCATTCCACCTCTTTTCACAATAAAATGTTTTGGGACCAAAACAGGAAGGCAGAAGAAAAAAGAGGTTGCGGATAACCAAAAAGCATTTGATAATGTTGTGGCTGTCGTTCAGGCTGACTTATAACGTTAAAACCAGATATTGCACACTACACAACAGCCAACCGAGCAGTATTGTATTTTGCAGACAGACAGATGTACATTCTAACCAATTTTCAACATCTACAGCCACAAAAAAATTGAAGAAAAATACGATTGAACCAAACCAATCTCGTAAAACATACGTAGTGTACATTACAGAAAGGGGAAAGCAGTAGCCCATGAACAAACTTTTATTCTTGCAAAAGGAATCAAGGAATTTCTTATTGTTGGGGTGAGATTTGAGAGAGATGTTTGGTTCTATGGTCAATATGGTTGCCACATTCAAAACAATTGTCGGATTCCGATTGCTCACAAACACAATGTTTTTTCAGTCGTTTCAGTAGAATTTATATTTGTAGGCAAAACAATAAATATTGTTATATCATATACTACACTCTTTTAGACTATGGATGCAAAAACAGTTCTTTCTGTTGATTTTTTCATATGTGAAAGTTTGATTTTCCTTCTGCTCTTTTCTGCATGAAATTCATACCCATAAGGTGAGTGAGTCGATTGTTTTTTAACAGTATAACACCGCGTCTTTTATGACTTTTGCAACATGTTTCAATGTAAAATAATCTACAAATTAGCTAAACAAGCCCCACAGTGTTTTATAATTTAAAAATAATTTTCATTTCATCCTTACACATTAGCAAATCAGTGTGGTGTGTAATTTAAAATTTCTATAATAATTCATTTCACCTACCTTATTGTTACACACTGAAAATTTGATCCCTAAATATTTTTGGCTTTGGATTTTGCCAACATTTTAATAGCTTTTACCCCATTAAATTTTAATATTTTTATTACGACCAAACAATTTATAGATGTGTGTTTGTAATGTGTGAAAAGTTTAAAAAACACATCAAAGCATTCTTGGGATACTAAATATTTATGTACTTCATACATGCACAAGCAAGTTAAGCTCATTTTCAATGCACAATGCACCTAAGACCACCGTTATCTTCTTTATGAGTATTTTTATATTCTATTTGGAGGTCTTCTATGAAATTAATCAGCAAAGATACAATAGGCCTGAAATACCTTGCACGAGTTTTATTAATATAAAAATCAAAGCGTTAACTCAAACAAAGTGATAAAGCGTTATAGCACTGTAACACAGATTACTGCCTCAAAGCAGAAAGCTCAAAGCAAATAAAATTAATTCAAGTCAACCAACTCATTCGTTTTGCAACTACAATATGCTTCTACAACATATTACTTGATGGTAATATGCAGTTTTTCTAGTTACTTTAAGTTACTGTTTTATGCATTTCTCCATATACCAATGCATTATTAGGCAAAAGTAAAAGTAGTAAGCCTACAGCGAGATAGCTGAGAAACAAAAATACTTTTCCTTTAATTCTAAACATCAATTATTTCCAAAAAGAAAAGGATTTCAAGTGCAAATGTAAGTTAAAAAGTGATGCCGTAAAAAGTAAAGTAAACCGGTGGTGAAAGTGTAGGTAAATTTCCCTGAATATTTGGAACCTTGAACACAAATACTTGAATACTTATTCAGTAACAGGTCGCGGGTAGTCGTGGTGCAGTATCAACAGAGTGTGTTGTAACTTGTAACAATTACATATTATTAAATTTTTTTATACAAAAACCATTAACATTTACCGATTTAACAGGCATTACTTTTTTGTTGTGTTGTTATCAAACTAATATTTTCGGCTTGTATCCAAATTCACATCTTTAGGTTGTAATCAAATTTCTGAGTTGACGTGATTAATAAAACAATGTAAACCAAGGAGGGCATAGTTTCAATTCCTTTAGTTACAATGTGAAAATTACCGATCTGGTTATAACTCTAAAAAAATAGTTGGGTTACAACCTGAAAATATTAATCAATTATTTACAACACATAAAAACCTTATCGATTATAAATCCTAATACCTAATAAGTTTTTAAATATATGATAGCAATTCTTTTTCTAAAATTGAAAATGCATTAATAATACTTAAATTATAGCTAAAGTCAAAATATGATTGGTAAAAACACAACACGTTCTGTTGGTACTGCATCAAGAGTTATGTGGCATTTTTCGCCTTTTGGATTTGCAATGTGACAATTTTGGTTGACCCATTAATACTTTCCATCATACCCTTGGCTTGCAGATGATGAAAAATACCTACTATACATAAAAAGTCGTAGAGCATAACTGGCCGTGTGGTACCTGCTATATATTTTGTGAATTGAATACTGGTCCGACATATACATATATATGAAGTACCGTGATAATTTTATATTATCTTGTTTGGGATAGTGACAATGGTTATCATTAAAGAATTCATATTTTAATAGCATCGACTCTGAAAAATGACTAGATCACGACTAGATAAGCAATCTACTGAATTACTAACTAGCCCTCCATTTTCGGTTGAAATTTTTTCCCAATTGTTATTGGTGTGATACCGGAAGCGAATATGACAACGTTTGGCCAATATTCGTCGTGGCCAAGCCAAGTGGTTCTGATAAAAAATAGAAAACGCCTATCCTAGAGAGGGCTCGTTTTGATGACAGATAAAATTTAACCGAACCTACGCAGGCAGTAAACCCAAAAATAACTTGATATCTTTGGTTTCAAAAATAATCACAAGGTGTATCAACTGAATAGATTATCACACCCACATTTACTTATCTTGTCAATGTATATAATGTCTACTATATCTGTCTGGCGGTTTAACTTGCAAATATGCGACTTTCAACTCTGAATTTACACCTAAATAAATTATATAATAATCATGCTCTAGTCTATACTTTATACAGGATAACAAAGCGTTTACTGTAAATGGGAAAGGCATAGTAAATAGTTTAGAAGACGCCACATATTGTTATGCACATTGGTAGACGGAACAATAAACAATATACTTTAGGTTGGTTCCGGATGCAGTTTATTTACAAATTATTCTTGCAACACAAGCTAAAATATTTGTAGACAGGTGTGTATGAACCATACTTTGATTCTTTTAAAGAATTTTCTCTTTTCAATACGTACATAAGTCAAATAAATTATTGAAATCCAAATGAAGGGCGAACTATCACACTTAAGTAATTGACAATAGGTTGGAGTAAATTGTGTATGGATGAAATGCAAAAAAAACACACACGAGCAAAAAAACTCTAAAATAGTGGACGTATTTGAAACGGCTAATTTTACACTATCTAATAAACGTGTCTGTGTAGGAATATGTTTGTATGTAGTAACTTGTTAGGTCTGTAAAAAATAAAATTTCGTGTGTCAATTAAAAAATGTAAATAAAGATATAGATTGAAATTTTTATCAAATCAAAAAATTCTTAATCAATAACAATACATTATAAATATATTATAAAACCTGGAATATGCATTCCTCTTGTACATAATTTTGTCAATACATATACTCAGTGCAGTGTCTGCAGAAAAATTGCACGGAGAACAAAGAAGTTTAAAAAAATTAATGTAATTAATCTTACCTATCGTTAGAAAAGTCATTGCTAACTTCGGTGTAAGTAATGTCTAGTTGTGCCATACATGATTAAACATATTTAGCAAATATACTAATTTTTAAGTATAAGATATAAAAACTAATATTGATGGATTAGCAAGTGGTGCGTGTATGTATGCGTGCGTCTTGATTGAAAAGAAACTTGTGTATGATAAATCGATTGTTAATTAAAAATGTATTCTCGCATAATTGAAGGCATGTAATTATTGTTTCGGCAAAGAAAATACAAAGTGTCCTTTCTAAAAAATACAAAATGGCCGTACGACAACTTTTTACTAAATAATAGAAATCGTCCTCACAAAAAAATACAAAGCTAACTCTACAAAAAACGTAAACGAGAAGGGACAAAAGTACCTCAGAAAGGTTCCCTAATTAGTAGTAGCTAGAGTCTAATTACACACACAAGACATAATAAACATTTTTGAAAAACTGCAAACATAATTAATTACCCACAATATTCATATAAACACTCAACTCTAATACTTTAAACTGCTACCATTACAAAGTACATGCTAAAGTTGCATGAAAGAGTTAATTTTTCTTTTTTCTTTCATTCGGGTATTAAAAGTAAAGATTTAGAAAAAGCGGAGCCATTTCAAAACTTGAAGTTTCACTAATAATGTTTCATACACAACTTATGCATATGAATAATATTTTAAACTTTTATTGTAGTACATACTTAGACTTACAATATACTTCACCATTTAAAATATTGATCAGAAATGTTTGAAACAAAATTAATTGAATTTGAAGACTATACATATGTTGTCGTAGGAAAATTTGTAATTAACGAGTGGCCAATTTGTCAAATATAGCGGTCAAAATGTATGACGCCTATTTCGATTTAAAAAAGGACACTTTGTTTTTGTTTTGAGAACCCTTTATATTCATCCGATAATTAAGTATATACTTTCGCTGGAACATTAGACGTGCATTAATCCTTTTTTGCAGTTTCTTGAAGGCACACTAATTACACATTCGACACCAACGTAATCTACATTAACCCCATACCATACGTCTGTACCAACTTCATTTGGGTTTGTATGCAGGTAATGAGGTAAGCAAGGTAAGGTACAAAAAACTCACAAACTAAGAATACAAAAAAAAACTTTTAATGAATAGCCATTTCTAAGCTTACTAGCATTCAGTTTTTCTTCTTTACTGCCACTCAAAAGACAAGTTGGATCACAAAAATATTCCAGGAACTTCCCATACTAGTGCGCATTTTGGATGTAATGCAACTTGCAAATCTTTCTCTATTTTTCGGAAGGAGTCTTTGTCAATATTAAATGGATGAAACACATACTAGATATTCTAAAGTACGAACTTGGATTCTGGTAACGTGGCGTGTGTTGTTGGTTTTACATGATGGCAATACATAAAAGAATCACACAGCAATCACCCAATTTCTTCTCTCCTGAATTACCTCTCACTCATAAACTTTGAGTGAGAGAGCTTCTCTGAAACTGGGGGGAAAGAATTCCACAAAATGGCCATTGTTAATGACGTCTTTTCATTAACTCACCAAATCTCCCACTTGGGGTGTCTCCAATGAAAACGAGTTTTACTATCAAACTACCGCATATCCGCCATCCATTCCCGACTGCCACTTCCACCCACCCATATCGCACCATTAAAGAAAGAGGAAAAGCGGATAACAATAAAATGGATAAAAGTCATTTCACGTTGTTAGGCAAGTTAGGCTTGCCGACCGACCTTGTTTTCTGTTTTCCATACGAAGAAAACTCGTCATATCATCACCCATCTCATTTTATTCAATTATTAGGAGCATCAAGAAAAAGCAAAGATTCCCAAACCAGAGTATATCAAGAAGCGCCGCATTTCACGTCTTTTTATTTATAGTATATTTAAATCTGTCTAAAATCTCAATTCTACATATTCAACAATCATCATCATCATGGACAAATGTTCTTTTGCCAAAAGTACTTGAGTAAATATCCTCATTTGAGTACTTCAACAGTTTACACTACACACGCACAGTGGGTGACGTGCACACAAATTTTCGCCCAAAATGGGCGATGGACCCCTTTCACTGGTTTTAAGATTTGACAAATGAAAGCTGTAGCAAACAAAATGTCCTTTTTGATTCTTAACTCTCGCACTCGTACATCGTCCTTAGTTCTAGTCTAGTTCCAACATATGTGTAAAATGTACACTGGAATGACAATATGGGTATGTATACTTTGTCACATGAAAGTCTAATCTTTGATCCTCTATTCGCCTCATCCCCTTTTCGGTTGGGAGAAAAGGAAGCATTGAAAAGAAAGAAATGAAGTGAGAGGTAGAATATTCACTTGAGATTTTAATACTACCACCTACCCGAAAATGCGAGCCCATTTAGTAGAAGCATCTGAATGCTCTATACCGAAATAGCAACTTGAGTGGATTTTGCACGAAGCAGCAGCACATTTGAGTATACTCTTCATTCGCAAAAGTGCATCGTTTCAAAATGAAGAGTCCGGCTGTGGTTGTAACTTCCTCTTTTTCGTCATCCTTCTCCATACCATCAGATTTCTGCGCTACTGGAACAAAAGAATGTAACGGAATGAACGCATATACATTTGTTTTTTAAAACGTGTTTGTCAGCCAGTTCTCAGTCCATGAATAAATGGTCCGCGTGCAGAAATTTATGGTCCATATCGATTGAAAATCCAAAGTTGGTTTAAAAATTCAGTAGCAAGATCTGTTGCGGAGTAACAAGCAAACAATCGACAATTTTTCTTTTCAGAGCTACAAATTACTGGCCTGACTAAACCATAAAAACTTATTGTTTTAGCACTGACATATGGGTTGACACTGTTGGCAGAAAGCAGTTTTTTTCTTCAATGAAGCACTTCTCTATTTTTATTTCAGCTATTTTGCTTTTTAAAAGTCACTGCTTTATTGCTGTTTCTACCCTTTTTTGTATTTTCCCTATACACCAATGCGTTACAGGGCATTACAGCAAAAGTAGCAGCAGGTGAAAGCATCTAAAAAAACTGGCAACCAAGGAAAAACATTTTGATGCTTTTTTGCTTTATTTCCAACCCTGACTGATACAGACGAAAAATGTTCTACATTACTATTCCACAAAGACAGCAAAAAATAATATGGCCTGTGGCAGTGTTAAAAAGGCACGTAAAATGCTACAAGATGAATTTTACACTTTATAAAGCACATTGCATGCAGAAATGAGAGGAAAGGAAACCAAATCTTGGCGTATCATATTCATATTTTATGTGTATTACGTTGTTATGGTGTTGATGCCTCTGATAGCTCCCATTCCCATTTTATTTTTGGAACAAGCTGGAAAACGAGAAAGAATTTCAGGAAATAGTTTCGAATCCAAAATGGCACTTTGTTCCCCTCAAAAAATAATGTTCCATCTTCTCACTCGCTTCATCTACTTCAAGAGGCACTCTGTCCCAAGTGTTGTGTCACTTCACTTTACATGCAATACCTTCTTGTTACAACCAAAGTGAAAGTGGGCTGTTTTTTGTCCGCAATACTCTTTTGCATACCTGCAAAGCTACAGAAAGATGAGTTGATCATATATTCCAGCTTCACAGTAGTATAAGCATAATGATTCACATTCATTTTCAACATAAAATCGTCATAGCACCAGCATGCTACCATTTATTCCCGTTTCCTTTTACCCAATGTTTTCTCAGCTGAAAATTGTATGCGTCAAGTAATGTATAGTTTTTCTGCATGCTCTGCAATCGTTATGTATTCATTTTTGAAAATTCTGTTCTTGGGAGGGTGGAAAAATAAAATTTTGCATTTCTTTGCAGGTGAGTAACATGGCAACGTAATTTATCAGAAAGAAAAACATGGCAATTCTGGACTTTGCATTGATGTTTTCCCCAGGCAGATCAGTTCGAGTTGCAGTAGTCATGGTATTTATTGACTTACTGCATTCGATGCAGAAAAAGGCATAATCAAACTGCTCAAACCTATTAAGTCTTAATAAAAATCTAGTCCAAGTTTGACTTTAAACAAACACATTGAAAAGCATGCGATTATATAGGGGTATTGCATTGTTGAAGTCAATCCAATTTTCGATCTGATTATTCGTTCGCGTGTAACGTGATATAACAGGTACAATAACCTGTATTTGTAAATTTTGATAAAAAATCAGTGGCAACTCACTATCGTTGCAATAGGGAAATGTCTGAGAAATTCCTTGTTTTTTAACATTAAATAAGCAGGTAGCAAGTTGCTTGACTTTGATTAAGAATTAACACAAAGAAATTTCGGTCTTGTGTGATAGATTCGTATCTCAACAGGGCAATAACTAATAAATCCATGTAAAATGGGATGTAAACACTAGCTTTAAGGTTAAAGTGAAGCTTTGAAGTTAAATCCAGGCTGAAAGAATATGAACCGAGATGGGGTACATAGCATTACCATGTTACAAGCATTACCTCAGCTTGATAAACTTAGATGGACATTACTGCACAAAATCTGGTTTGCATGAAATCAAGACTTGACAATCAAAATTTTTGAATAATGACATATTTTAGTTAAAAAAAAGCTGCATAGTACTTGCTAAAAATAGACTGTATAAAAATGACGCTACAGAACCACGGAAAATTGGGATATTTTTAGTAAGGGTATTTGGAAGGACTGTCTGTGGCAAATCAACCAGAAAACATTTATGGTTATTCCCCGTAGAAGGCGTATAGAAGCTCAGAAACGCTGAAGGTAATATATGACATACGAAGTAAGAGAGCAGCCAAATCCACCATAACTTTTTATACGGGCAATTCGGAGCCCACACAGACGAAAAGTACACCTTTCCTATTAAGGAATACTACTGTGTAAGTGCGAACCCTACCATAGGAAAAAGATGAAGATTTCGTGACAGCTTTCTGAAAATCATACTTTTTAAGGATGAAAATCTCGACTTTCCTTTTTACTTCTGCCTCATGATTTTTCTTCTATTTTCCCATTGCCGCCATGTAGTAATAGTAATCTAAAATATTTCCCCTTAACAAAGCTTTAAGCGAATCAGGGAGAAACTTCTAAAGCAAAAACTTCTATATCAGATTTCTTTTTCTGTCCCTGGGAAGCACCATCATAAATTTTCATTTGTACTAAAACGCTTGACTAAATTACTTACTATAATGCTACAAAACGAATAATTTCGTACAACGGGTTGTCCTAGAATCACCCGTAATATTGATGGGTTTATTTTTCAAGTTTTTGAGATTTGTAAGGATATGTTGGTATGTATTGTAATTTCTAGCTTTACAAGTTTAGGTTTTCTTAGTTTCTTAAACACATTTTAAGGAGGAATCACATGCATTGCTTTTTCTTGATCAATATCCTGTTTGCAATTGTTTTCCCCTACGTTTTATAGGTTCCTTTTCTTTGATTTTTTCGAGTTGCTTATAATGAAATCGAACAAACGAAAATTTATTTTGTGTAAAATAGGTTACTCCATCAATATGGATAAAATAATGAATGACACATTTTATGCCCTAGTGAAGCCCGTAAACATATTTTTCAGTCAACGACCCGTACTCTTCCTAATATCCTTCTTTCTCAAGCTCAGGAGAAAGTGATTTGGAAAAGGAATGAGATGGGTGACGCTGTAAAATGAAAATTGACTTCATCTCCCTGTTATTCATCTTATTTATCTTGTATAGCTATATATAGACATCCTGTCATGGTAGATATTGTTAAAAATAACGTCTTGGATTTGGATACACATATGAAGATGAAAGCAGATAGGCAAAACGAGGCTATTTATTTTATATCCCTTTTTTATGACAAACTCTACATTCTTCGAATTTTTTGGTCAGCTGTGCCCACTTGAAAAAGTAGGGAAAGTAAGTGAGCAAGAGGATAATCAAAAACGGTGTTATGAGCTTGCAGTCTCCTTTTAAAGACCATCAAAGTGTCTCGTATAGCACCCATTAAATCTACACAAAAAAGACAGCGAATGAAATCCGATGCTATAAAAGGTAAGACGTAAAACCATACTTACGAGTCTTACGATACGACCACTGCTCTCTTGTTTTCCTTTCCTTCTCATTGCACAAATAAATACACCTTGTCCACTCATCATGGTGAAATTTTTGAGGTAAGGTATAATCGAATCATCTTGCCATCTGAAAGAGACCACTCAAAATCTCCATCTTCGGTTGTCCGCATATTTATAACAGCATATAAACTTAATTTCAAACATGGATAAAAAAGGTCATAAAATGTAATCAGGTGAAATCAATTGATCCATCGAGTGAATAACTTTCTCAAGGCTTCTAATATATCAATGTTAATAAACCAGCAGTGTCACAGTTACGTCATCTTGTAACCATTCAAACTAAAAATTTATTTTTTATCCTGATCAAAAGTAATTTTTTTCATTTTCACTTTTTTTATTTGATTCCCACATTTCACCTTTTATCTGAAGTCAATCTCCATCATGAATTTCAATATTAGAAACTTCAATTCAGAGTTCAGCAAGGAGTTATAAATACACGAATGATTTACAGTAGCTAAAATATGTCCACCTTTACTTTACTGCACTGCTGCGTGTAAGCAATAGTGTGGCTCGTGCGTCCAAAGCCACATGCCCATGAGACATGACATATATAACGTATACACATATTATACATATTCTTTTAGACTACGTTATAAATCTGTCACGTTGTATAGTGGCAAGAATGGTCACCTTCTCTGAAGACATTTTAATGAAATTGTGGAATTTTTCCAGCAACTGGTTTCCGTTTCCCCACACACATACATTATTATACTTTCCTTTTCTCTTCATGAATGTCCTTCCTCTGTTACGATTGACCCTTTCCTAATAAAATATCCTGGGAGACAAGCTAATGCACCACTCCTCTTGTTCTCCGAGCAAATAAGATAAGTACCGTCTCCTTACCGTCCTAACCGTTAACGTACGTGGAGGTTTTGGCTGGCAACAGCATTGCAGACGTGTGTATGTATTAATAGTGTGATTCTAAATTCTAATACAATAAAAGAAACTGTAAAACATTTTATTTATGTACATATTTTTCATGTAAATAGAGTTCATGTAGATAGAATTTTTATAACAAACGTACTTATTATTATGCACATGTTTTATACTAACTAAATTAAATCTAGATAAAATAATTTGAGTGAACTAACCCCAATTATCCGCGAATACAATATAGGTCACAATGCCCCAAATATGTGAACTCATACGCCACGCCTAATGGTAGAATTCCAAGCGTTTGTATGGTCCCTGTGATTTTTACCTAAAAGGTTTTGTCATGCAATATTTAGCCAAGTCTCCAGTCACCTGAGAATTATCAAGATTTTTCTGATTTCATAAATAAGGTTAGCTTTATAAGTGTATGTTTGGGAGTGGGTCTTGGTCCCAAAATCGGGGGAGAAAATTAATTCCCATTTCGTAACCAACGGAGTTTCCGAAATTTTTATTTGTTAACGCTGTTTCGTAAGCGTAACTTTACAACATATTTGTAGAGTACAAACGACCATCCAAATCCATGGAGCTGGTTGTCAAGGTATTATTTCTGCAGCAATCCCTTAGTTACGAAACAGCGTCAACAAAGTTAATAAGTTGGCGTGAGCACGGTTAATGTAAGTTTTTCTTCCCAACTGTTATTAAAAGATCCACAACAGTTATAAAAGCTCTTAAATTAAAGTTCCAAGCATTATCTGAGCCTTACAACGAGCAACGTTTGCATTTTTATTTTGATTTAGTTGTTGCAGCCATGCACACAAAAAATCCGTTCTTTACTGGTCAGCAACTGCTGCATGTAAAAACGTGTGTATGAACAAATTCAAGTAAGTAACATCGGTTTTACATTTACGTTATGTATGTGGGCGTGAGAAACAAGGAAACTCAATGAGGAAATGGGTTGTGTGCTGTAAATGTCATAATAAATCAATTAGCGAAATGGATGCTACACCTTTCAATTCAACGTAAGACAACATGGAACAGAAATGTTAATCCTTGCTGGACAACATGTAGGATCGAAGTATCGAGAGGGATAACAACTGTAGTACATTTTTAAATTGCTTAGTTGTATTTTCTCAGCCATTTGAGTTCAGCAGAGAAAAGTGAAAACCACGAAACTTAATCTATTACGTGGTTTGATCAGATTCGAATGGAATGACGACTCTTTCAGGAGAAGAAAATACGGCATATCAGGCTTTTGATAATATAGAATTTCTTAAAAAAATTTATTACACGTCAACGATGTCTTATCCTATATCCCATAATCTTCATATTTCATATTGATTGTGAATGTTGTGATTAGTTAGCACCCATAAGTACTCAAAGCACAATAGTCAACCAAATAAAAAACAAAGACAATGCTGCGTAATGCGTATCAACAAAGATTGCTGCTGTCAATAATCTCAAAAAGAACTTCCACTCTCATCATAAAAACATATGCACATCATACTAAAATGTGTGAAGTGTTGAATGTAGCTACATACAAATGATTTTTGAAAATATATGCTACAAACCAAAAGAGACTACAATGAGCAAGAAAAAATGCGTTCAAATGCTGAATTTCCAAAAATAACACACGTTCCGTTCTTTTACGTGAGCTGTCTGTCAAACAATCCTTTGTCCTACAAGGAAGGGTAGACATAGGCAGACACAAGTGTCCTCATGGCAACGGACAAAGTGGAGATGGGATGCCTAGCATGCAGCAGTTTAGGAAACTCGGGCACAGGAAGACTGGATATCCGGGAACAAATTTCGGGACAACTAGACATTTTCATGCCCACGGATTTTCGGACACCAGATTTTTTTTAACACTTGACGCTCACCCCAAAAGTTTTTGGACACTGGTATTTGGCCCACCCATGGCTGCCACACCAAACTTTTACACAAACAAGCATCACATCGCCACGAACACAATCATACTATACTAAAGTCCACTTTTACTTTTATCCATTCTCCTGATGAATCCCAAACAGATGGGATAAATCAACACTATAAAAATCACATCTATAAAAATAACGTTGAGCAGGGTTTCTCAAAGAAAATGCGTGTAAGAAAGCAGCAATGGTCATTTGCCAATGATTTTCCCTGAAGTATTGGTATAAACTCAGAAAAATAATAATAAGTTTGATACAATACAATGCATGCTTCTTTCCCCTTCTACTTTCTTTGTTCTTTCATCTTTTATATAACTCTACTCATTCGGTAGAAATGAAATGCCACGGAAATGGAATACTTTCTTTCTGACCCTTCATTCCATACAGTTGGTCTTTCCTCCTCTCCCAGAAATGGAAACGTTTTTGTATCCAATTGTGATGAAACTGTGTGCAATTCGGACTTCGGAGTAAACCTTACACTATATAACGTATATACATACATGCATTTAGATATGCGAATCCCTACAGATATTCCATTCTTAGTAAACGGAGTAATTGTTTGCATTTTCTGTGTCCATGTATCTATTTTATAGCGAAATTCAATTCAACGGTTTGAGAGGTCAATTTAATAATAATATTTATTTATTGAACTTTTTGCGTTCTATTTGACGCTTGTTCTACAAAATTACTTCACCTTTCTAAAAAATTTAAAAGTTGAAAATTTGCAAAATGTAAATAATTTATACAATATTAGGTATTGTTTTATTATGGAATTTTCTTAACATCATTTTTATTTTATTTTAATCTTTTTATTTGAAACCATATATTTTCATATGTCTACCTATACCAGGCACACAGTTTTCTTTGACCTTTGGGCTCAATAATTTTGAAGGGATATGCATACAGAGGAAAAGTTAAATATGCATATTATACCTCTGTTATGTGTATCGGGGAAATATTCTATCTTCAAGCGATTAGTTAGCTCTTTCTCTAACAACAGTGGTTCAAACCCGATACCATGCTTTTCATGGATAATTTTAAAACTACGTCACATATGGTGACACTTGAAATTGGATATTATGCAGAACGTCAATATCTACGGATTTTGTATTTATCCCAAGTCTCTAGCCAGTAACGTTTGGCCTGTGCTGCATTTTTCACGTGTAAGGTGAATGGTTTTCATAAGGTTTTCACGTATCGAGTGAATCCATACTCAGTCGTATGCGACTGTCTCTAAATCGTGCTTTAAATGATCTCCAGTTGCTTTTCGAAAAAATGAAAAAGTAAGGAGCTCTGACGGATTGATACTGTTTCTACCTTACATATTGAACGAGGAATTGCGGGATGCCTTGGGAATCTACAGACCAAGAAGATGGTTTAATGGTCAACAGGTCGTCTAAAAGGTCTAGAAGAGGACCAAAAAGATGGTTTAATGGTCAACAAGACTTCCAAAAGGTCTAGCAGAGGACCAAAAAGATGGTTTAATGGTCAACAGTTCGTCCTAAAGGTCTAGCAGAGGACCAAGAAGGTGGTTTAATGGTCAACAGTTCGTCCAAAAGGTCTTGCAGAGGACCAAAAAGATGGTTTAATGGTCAACAAGACTTCCAA